>CM053790.1:110311634-111016634 GCA_028749045.1 Cupressus sempervirens | reverse complement strand
AAAGATAATCCATAAAAAGAATCATCAAATATCCACAATAAAAGCATCAAATATCCATGATAAAATCATCAAATATGCATAAAAGCATCAAATATCCATGAGCAATATCCATAGAAAATCATGACCACAAAAGTTCTCTATTGGAAACTAAAGGCATCACTGATAATCATAAGTATCCATTGGTTCTCAATAACCAAAATAGATCATCACATCCATTGGTTCTCAAGAAGCAACCAAGAATATCTCAAAATCATACTGATCGAAGACTCCAAAATGGTTGAGTCAAACATGTCACAACATGACATCATCAAGAAATAAATCCACATCATAGTCCCATCATGGCGACTAGAAAACAATCCAAGGATAACTGATCGATGACTCAAAAATGATTAGCTCAGGTGTTTCATACACATACATCTCAGCTTCACGCATGAAGACTGATGAACAAATACAAACATTTCATAGAGCATACGATCACATAACCATGGTTGGGCTTATAAAGATTGAGACCAAATAAGATCAACATGCCAACACATCTCATAACCCCCGAGCCTCTGGTAACAACCTAGGACTGGTCAACACTAGTTAACCCAAAACTCAAAACAAGAAGCATATAGAATACACAATGCAAACACATGTTATGGTTTACTAATATCTCATGGATGAGTCAAGTGTAGAGGTTTCCAGTTTTCTGTTTGCAAGTATACTTTCAAGTGTCTTAAGTTTCATCTTTTGACCTACAAGTCAACCCATTTGTTCCCCAATAGCATTATCCTAAGAATAACTTAAGGATAATTATTTACTCTTTAATTCATTTGACACTTAATAAAATCATTCACTTTATTTTGCTAAGATCCATATTACTAATTGAATAACTCTTCCTTAATGTTATTTCTACATTTCAACGTAGTCAAAGGATCATTATTCATCTAAATTACAAGGGAATCAATTATCAATCTTTGAATAAGAAGATTATACTTTATTAGAATGATCAGTTTAACCAATCAAATAACATAGGTACACCATCCATGACCTATTAACATTCTAATAGTCTTCAATTAGAAACTTAATTAAGTATTACTAAAGTTTGATTCTTTTAATTTAATCGTTATCATCATTGACAATCATATAATATCCAACGTCATAATTCAAGTCATAAGACTTATCAACTTCGATATAGATAATTTACAATCTTGTCGAAAGATTTATATTAATTAAATCTCCATTACATAACTTAAGTATTAAATCCAATTAACTCTAATTAATTGATTTAATTAATAATTTCACAATCAAACCATCAACTCAATGAGTATTAGTTGACTAACAATAGTTTGTACGTCAAAGTCAACTTCAATCCAATACACAAATATTAATATTTTAATAATAATATTAACAAGTTATTTTGGAAATCTTATCCATAATGACTACATTCTTCTTTCTTAACAATTTTGTATTAATGATAATCATTTTCTAGATAAATCTCTATCGCATTTAATTATATTGACAACTCATTAATTGATTAGAATCAATTATACCTCAATTCCAAAAACTATTGTCTTTACAGAACTCCAATCGTTAAATAATCTCTTCTAGATTAATTCTAATTGAATTAACCGTTTATACTATTATTTACTAATAGTTTGTAGACCCAACAACTTAGTAAATAATAACTCAGATCATAGCGATGCTATAACAATGACTCCTTGACAATTTAAATCTTAATCCACTTTTATCAAAATCCCATAGTATAAATTAACATTTCTAAATTAAAAGTCAACTATATTATTATCCCAATAAATTATTTAATATAGCTCCATGAATATTCATCGACTAATGACTAATGCTAATTGTAAAGAATTAACTATATTCTGATCCATTATTAGTAAGTTAATGGTAACTTGTTATTAAACAAGTTATATTAAAATTCTCATTAATAGTTCTACAACACTAGATCCTTCATCATTTTCTACTCAGTTTAATAACAGTCGACGATTTGAGTATTCATACAAGTATGATATATAATGTAGCAAACATTATTGCTAATCCATGATTATATATATATATATATATATATATATATATATATATATATATATATATATATATATATATATATATATATATATATATATATATATATATATATATATATATATATATATATATTTTAATTATCACATTCCATTATTAACAAATATATATATTATAACATTTATAATGTTAAATCTTTATAACATTATAACATTAAAACCAAACTATAATTAATAGCTTTGATTAATAAATATATATATTTTAAACCATATTTAATAATGTTATAACATAATATAAAATATTTTAAACAATGTACATTCCTTTAAACAAAGGCGGATAACTGCCGGCCACAATACGTGCAGCCTAGGTACCCTGCGATGACACAGGTACTCTGCGATCACGCAGAGCCTGCATCCGGTGCCGCCGCCCGTAAAAGAATGGAGGGGGGGGGGGGGGGTTGCGGTGGTTAAAACCCCGCCCACCCATATATATATATATATATATATATATATATAAAATCTCATTTTATAAAACGTTTGTAGTAACGTTTTACTATTGTGCGCTAAGATATGCGGTTTGAATTTATAAAGTTTTCCATTTCGAATTTACACAAATATATATACATATATGTATATATGTATATATATATATGTATATACGTACATGTATGTATATATATAGATATGTATATATATATATATATATATATATATATATATATATATATATATATATATATATATATATATATATATATATATATATATATACATAATTTGCTACCAATTTATTACTGCATTAAAAATATATATATAAAATTATTTATATGTAGATTTATAAAGGGAAATATATACTCCGATTTAAAGGCTTAAACAAGAATTCTTCCCTTTAAATAATTGTTTTCTAAACATATCCATTAATCCATCTAATAGGTTTAACTATAAATTTGAAATCATCATTCTCAATTTAATTTTTAATTTGAACCCAAACCCGTTTAGATCTAATGTCTCTTTAATTGGATCTAGGATTTTCTAATGTTTTCTATTGATTTCTTTGCAACCAAATAAATACATATCTAAATTCAAATTTACAAATTCATTCATGGAATATAATCAGACACGATGAAGATAGGAAGAGAAAGAGTGCAAAGAGAGTATGTGACTATCACGAGTGCACCTGGACACTGATGCTAATCCCCCTTCCTTTTCCATCATTCACAATTCCTCCAAGATCCAAGCCAACCGAAAAACTCATAGAGCATGTAGAAATTATATGAGCATATGAACTTCTCCAATGCATGTAAGCTTTGAAGCTTCCAATTTAGCTTGAAGCTTGTAGCTTCCATTAAGCTTCCATAAGACTTCCATTAAGCTTCTACTTCAGCTTTCATTTTTGCTTGTCCAAACACACTAGGAGAGCCTCAATTTAAAGGCCTCTAAGATGCATCTAGAGTGTCTCTAGAGACAACTAGAAGATAAGCATGACAACCAAGCATGGGTCTTCTCCAACCTTCTAGATAAGTCCTAAGGTTGTAGACACCATGTGCTCAAATAACAATGCTAACTTCTAAGTGTAGACAACTTGTGCATTCTTAGAGTGCAAACTCCAGTGTTGTCTACATGACAACTCCCAAGTATTTGCCAACTCCTATGTGAGCAAATATTAAAAATAATGCACATTAATTAATATAATATTTTATTTACTCTTTCCAATTTAATTAATTAATTTATTAAATCTCATGCACAAACTTTAATAATTCCACTTTTCAATCTTAATATATTTATATTTTAATCACATGAGATTTAGAATCTTTTATTAATTTAAAATATATTTTCCACTTTTAAATTTCATTTTCCAAAACTTAATTGCTAAAATATTTATTAGCTTTAATAATAATATTATTAAGTCATTTATTTAAAAATGAGCTCCAAATATATTATTATTAAAATAAATATTGTCACATTCCAAATTTAAACTTTTAACTTTTTATCTTCAAATTTAATTATTTTATTTAATTAATTTCTCAATTAATTAAATAAAATAAATATTAAAATTCCATTAAATTAAACCATTAATTAAATCTTTTTAATTAGGCTTAATTAATAGAAAATACATCAAAGACTCACAAGGTGAAAATATGAAAATCCATCATAGCCAAAATACATACAAAATCAAACCAAGGGTTAATATCACGAATTATGTCATCCGACATATTCGGAGGGTACTCAACTCGGATACTTGTCCTAATTTTTCAATTAGAACAAATGGCTTAAAGGGTTGGGATTTGGACTTGAGAATTTATCTCCCCTCTCTTATCATTGAGATAGTGTGATAGGGTACGCTCATCCTGACAATTCAGGGAAGTCGATACCCGGTACCTGCAACCTGCATAAAAACCACGCATGTACAAGCACAATATATACTAAACTAAACAGGCAATGGCAGGAAGTGGTGCATCGTGTAGATCCCAACTAGCAGGTGACTATGAGTCCCTTCCTTAACCACATCAGACACGCCATACAAAAGCAAACACGCGAAGCAAACACGCACACCATACACATGCAAGTATGGGGTAAGTATCCATAATAAAACACATATGATAATAAATCATCTTACTAATCATCATTAACAACTGCAAACACTAAAAATAATCATCATGCATACATGAAATATAAAGTCTAACTGATCTCATCACATAATAAATTGAATCCATAGCACAATATCTAATGATCCCAAAACAATGTTGCTAACCATCAACATAAAACTAGCCCTAAAAGAGTTCAGCAACGATAACAAAATGTGAACTAGGGGCAGGCACTACAATTTATATGTGCACATATGGTTTGGAAATAAATATTTGGTCATATAAGACCCCATCATAGTTGACATTGATCGTACCTGAAGATTTCATTGATCATCATGATCGTCATCCATGTCATCATCATCATCATCATCATCACCATCATCGTACTTGTCACTTTGCTCGTCGTCGTCACCACCACCATCTTCATCACCATCATCATCCTCTAGATCACTATCATCATCATGACCATCATCGCCATGATCATCACCATCTTCATCACCATGATCATGATCATCATCATTATAACCATTATCGTTAGCATGACCAAAATCATCACCATCTTCTTCTTCTTCATCACTGGGTAACTGTTGTTCCTGATAATCATTTACTTCCTCTTGTGCTTCTTCAATATCTTCTTCTTCAATCACATTATACTTTACCAACCTTCCTCTTGGGTCATGTCTAACAACAAATGACCAACCTGGTTTGTCTGGAACACCAAAGTAAAACACTTGCTCGCATTGACTTGGAAGAACATAGGGCTCATCTTCGACTAGCTCAAATGACCTTGTATTAATCATAGTAAATCCATTGTCGTGTTCAATAACAGTCCTATCGGGATCATTTCAATTCAGTCGTAACCTAAACCATTTGATGAAAAATAGAACTATTTTGAATGAATTAAAGTCGCACTCAAGTATATCATCCAAAATGCCATAGTATCGATTTTCAGATTGTTGAGGATGTATGTCAGTTCTAGATGAAATATTGGTGATTGCGAAGACAACACTTATCCCAGAATCACACATTTTCTTCGTTTCATCTAACTTTTTTGTGCAAAATTTATAGCCATGGTAGTACATAGCTTTGTGCTGTTTGACCTGCAATTATTCAAACATGTCAAGAATCTTCTCATTGATCTGTGAGTTGATATTAAACTTATTTCTCATGATTAGTAATCTTATGCATACCTTTGTATCTCTTAAGCCATATATTAGATCAAGTACCATTGGTGTAACATTGGGATCTCCATTACGATGAGCTTCTTTAACCAACGATGCAACACCATCCCATGTTAATGAGCGACCATTTTCTTGAGACTGTTCAATCCACACTGCCATCCAATCAAGATTGTTTGCAATATACAAGTGTAGTGCATCCCACTCACGACCAACTATAAAGAAGACAATTCCACTAGTTAGAAACAACTTATATATATTGATGATGGATAATAATTGTTAAATTACAATTTTTTTTTTATAATTACCTCTCACCCTCCTCAATCTACCTTTCTCTGTCAAGTACTCCCCTTTGAATTTGTCATTACAGTTGGGATCCCAAATGCAGTCTAGATGGATACCTGCTGCAAACTTTGGAAGATATTCACTGATATACACCATGGTCTGGTATATCATATATCCCTCTATCATAGAACCCTCAGGACGTGCTCTTTTTCGAACCGAGCCCTTCATAAATTTCAAATGCCTCTCAACCATCCACATTGATTTAGCTTGTACAGGTCCACACAATTCAATCTCCTCAACTTGATGTATGAGGTAGTGTTCTTGAGCATTGAAAAACGTTGGAGGTAAACATTTTTCATTTCACACATAAGTTGTGGAATTTTTATCTTCCAATATTTTATATCTTTTTTATCAATTTCTTTAGATGATAACCACCTAAATGAGATTCAACACGCAAAAAACACATAGAGGAGATTTCAAATAAAATTATACAATAGATTTCAGATAAAAAGCTACAAATCTAAGAAAAAACACTCTTCTAACCTCATGTATTTTCCAAGATCATATATAACTTGTTTAATACTATTGTCAACCTATTGTGGAAGGGATAGAGGTAGGACGAACTGCAATCATTAAAAAATGATCATTTCAATATATTATTAAATAATGCAACTGGTACTACATTCAATCTTACAAATATACTGTAAATAAAAAACATGACTTACCTTGAGGAAGGTATGCCAATCATGTGTCTTCAACCCTAGCCCAAAATCATATTTCTTTGATAGAAGAGTTCTTATATTTGTAGCAAATCCTATTGGAATTTTTTTTTTTTTTTTTATGACTTCTTTTAATGCATCACTTTGTTGCTCCGTTAATAACTAAGGAAGGGAACTTGTATTTATGCGATCTCCATTTCTATTTGATTCAATGAAAACTTTTAGTGCATGATTAGATTCATGAATGTCAGTACAAATTTTAGCAATTTGTTCTCTATCACGCCTTCCATCCAACATTTTCCATAGTGTCTCTGTTACATTTTTTCCAATATGCATAGCATCAAACAAATGTGCGATTGGGAGATCCTTGTAGTATGGTAACCTACTAAATTGAGTAGGATAACTTTTCATTCCTCTAGGAAGTTGGTCATTGATGCCTTGATGAACTTCACGAGCATCAGTTACAACATTAGTAAATATAAGACAATATCGAAATACAAATTGTAAACTTTGGACGACAAATTGGACATTACCTCGACAATTTAGTCGATCATATTCTAACTTCCATAAATGAGGTGTCATTCTTCGTGGCCTTGATGATGTCTCTTCTTTCCCATTGAAAAGATGTTTTTTGGCAATTCGAAACCTATGATTATTGTGGAGAAAGTGTCTAAAATCATCAAACACCTGCTTTCCTAAACTTCTCGAATGACGACATTTCATCTTTGGACCACAAACTGGACATGCAAATTTTCTCTTTGTCTGAAGACCTAAAAGATCATGTATAATTGGATCATGTACAATTATCATGCGCAACTTAAGCATTTTATAGTAATGTGTAAGCACTATAATAGACCAAAAATATGTGATCTTAACAATATAACATACTGCAAAAATGAGTTAGCCCAGGGGCATCATGTATTGTCCATACAAGCATTGCATGGGATTGAAATTTTTGATGTCCTATTGGTCTAGAGATGTCATACATAGTGATGCCATTCCATAACTTCAACAACTCATCAATTAGGGGCTTAATATACACGTTCATATCTTTAACTTGGTATTTACCTAGCAATTGAATGAACATAAACATTAAATAATTATTATAACCATTTTCATGCACTATTTATAAATTAATTTAGATAACTATAAAAAAAAAAAAAAAACCTGGCACAATCATTGACAACATTATGTGCTCCCTCTTTATGGACATCCAAGGAGGAATGTTATTGTTAATAACAAAAATAGGCCATACTGAGTAAACAGATCTCATATCTCCATATGGATTGACACCATCCGTCGCCAATGAAAGTTTTAGATTATGAGGTTCTTCTTTAAAGTGTGACCATGTTTCTTCTATCTCTTTAAATGCAGAACCATCGGTAGGCATTCGCATAATGTCATCCTGACTTCTATTGCGTGCATAGTAATCCATAAATTGTGCCAAGCTAGCACACCTAAATAACGATTCCAGATGTGGAATAATGGGAATGTACTGAAGAACCTTGTGAAGCACTTTTTTTGTTATTTGATCTGATCAATATCTACTAACATGACAATTAGGACATTCTGTTGCAAATTCATGTTGTTTATGATATAGAATGTGATCATTGGGACATGCATGTATTGTCTGATACTTCATTCCAATCTGATCCATAATTTTAGATAATTCTCAGTACGAATGAGGCAAAATGTTTGATGGTGGTAACAAAAACTCACTAATCAACCTACAACAAAAAATATGCATTGTTAATATAATTAATAGTAATTGTATGCTAACCTTGAAGATGACAAAAATGAGATACCTTAGCATACGTGGCATTACTACATTGGATATTCTATTTATAACCTTTAAGTTCACGAACAACACTATAGCTGACAGTAGAATTGTTTGGGAGCCTGGGTATAAGGGCTCATGTGCCTTCTCAAGTAAAGGTATATCAAGACCATCTTCATCATTATTATCATATTCGCTAGTACCATCATTGTGAGCCTCTTCATCACTTGCCCCAATACCATCTTCTTCAATCATGTCCTCTGGCACATTATCATCTTCTTCCATGGGAGCGTTATCCTCAACTTGGATATTCACACCTCCATGTTCCTCCACTAGGAAATCCACATTTAGAAATGGAAAAAAATCGTGGCCCCCTTCAACATGACCATATTGCCTACAATGACTCTGGGCTGTTGTGATTAGAATTCTTCGATTCTTTAAACCCTTACACTTTTTGCAAGGACAATAACATTTATCAGGTTTTCTTTGGAATTGAGCCCACAATGCAGCCATTGTCTCATTATTTTCTTCTATATTCATATTGTCAGGCATGGCCTTTCTTCACAGGAAAATATACCTACAAATAAATTGGACATGTTGTGATTAATGTTTATATCTGTACATATGGTTTTTGTTAATTAATGTTTTCAAATGTAACTAAAATGATTACAAACATATCAAAAAGGACCTTCACAGGGTCTTATTACGTCAACTGTTCTAACATGGTCATGTTGGTTATCTTGAGACCTTAATGTCTTCTCATGCCTTCAACCTTGACCTTGATGCTCCTGCATCATTCTCCCAAGGATCAAGGAAAGTTGGATCATCATGGAATTGAGTAGGCAAACCTTCTAGGAAGTTGCAATACTTCAACCTTGTAAGTGTCACGTCAATGCAATGGGTACTAAACAAACAATTTAAGTTGATGAGAAATGGTTGTTATGAATTCAAAATGTAAGCATCACCTCAATGCATTGGGTATTAAACAAACAATTCAAGCTGATGAGTATGGGTTTTTATGAACCACAACTCATGAAATATGCATTAAGTCCATACCTACTGTTTACAATGAGTATGGGTTTTTTTTCTAAGAACATACCTGTTGTTTACAGTTAGTAAGTTTCTATATCCTCTAAAAAATTTGAAGCAATGAGCTAAAGTCACACGGTTGAAGATGATCATTGTCCCCTCAAAGCACCATCGTTTGATAAATTGTTGCATTGAAATATGATCTAGAAAGGGCCTTTCCACATAGTATGTTGGCACTATTTGGCAATCATCGATCATGTGGTTATTGCAAAGAGGCTAAGGACCAAACATGGAATCATGGAGATAGTGCACAGATGTACAAGGAAAATTTGTTGCTCTTTAGCTACTAATCTTGCTTTGTGCTTGTCAATTAAAACATTATTTTTAAACTTGATCTTAATACTTTTTATAATCAATGGCTTTCTTTCCAATGTCTATCTCTCGACTCAACACATTTTTTCATTTTTCTTTCCTTCTTGCTTCATCATAAATACTTGGTTCACAAGCACTTATGGTGTTCTTCTTGCTAAGATTATGAAGTGGACAATGACTTTCAATCTAGATAATCAAATGTTTGGCTCAACTTTTTTGGGTAAGTATGATGATATGTAGTGCACTATAAATTTTATCTTCAATGAAAGGATTAGCACCTCTAATTTTCAAATGGCGATCAACTAGAACTAGCTGACAATCTAACCTAAAAAATATATTTTATGCCAAATTCCAATCACAGTTAAAGACATTTAGCTATTGGAAAATGGCAAGATTATGTCTTATTTCAGATATGCAATAAAATGGGCAAGAAATGTGGAAGAACGTTAAGTTTTTATCCACCAAAACATGAGTAAAATTGTATAAACTGAATGTATTTTTAAAAATAATGTCAATTCCCTTCAAAAGAAATATTTTGCATGCGACTTACTTGTTGAAGATATTTCAAGTTCAGCAACTCTTTAATCACAGGATCCACAATAGTTGGAAGCTTTGACCTGTCTGTTAGCTGTGGCTTGGCTTGCAGCAACAAAAAATTCTTAGTATATGCATCTCAACATTTAAAAAACACATCGAGCAATTTAGGTCAGTTACAGTCCGTAAATTAAATGGTATTTGTTTCTTCTTTAACATATTCGACAATCAGGTACAATTAATAGGAATACAAGAGCAAAACTTCAAATTCTACTAATGTCATCAATGTTAATCTTGGGTACTAGTACAAAGCCAGTAATAAATCTGAAATTGTACCAACCAAGATATTTACAAGACTTGATCACAAAAGGTTCATTTAGCACAAAACAACTTGAAAAATATTGTATATATACACTCTTTGACGCTGTCAAAGGGAACAATTATTTTAATGATGTTTTATGTAAGAATTGCTAGAGGAAATGATAAGCATGAAATACATTCAAGTTTTGACACTAAGGAATTGAAACATCTGCACTTGGGAATTGCCTGGAGTATTTAAAGAGTGTGTATCCCACAAATGAAATTGGTATAAATGTTACAACCACCAAATTTGGAGGGCATGGAAATTCAGTCATCACTATCCTATGTAGTACACTTAATTTCATATGTTGGAATCATTTTGTGACTTGTACACATGATAGTCCAATAGTTTTTAATGTCATCTTCATCACTATTTTTCTATGATAGTCTAATAGTTGCAGGTGGCATCTTCGTCACAATTTTTCCATGATAGTTTTGTTGGTTTGAATTTTTGCATAATCGAATTCCTTTATCCAAGGTATAGAAGAATTCAGATTGGGATCCACCTATGGTGAATAGGGTTTCTAGCCAAGTCATATTTTATAGGTCTTTGAAGCAAATTTTTGTCGAAACCCTAGGTCTTGTTTTCTTTTAAATTTTTCATACACGAAACTAAAAATATGCAAAGATTCCCATCCTTTTCAAACTTTTCGCGCCCTGAGTCACATCTTTTCTTTTGTGTTTCTGACCGCTCGATCCTAAAAGATCTACGACAATCGCTATCTCGCTATGAAAAGATACAAGTATTTTACCCTTAGCAACATAATGACCACCGCTAAGTTGAAAAGTGGTACCATCAAGTGGAAATACGGTGACCAGAGATTGTATTGTTTCAGAGATATTTCATCACGTTTACAACAGACATGTCAGAACCTAAAAAGGAATTACAACTTAGAGGTACAAAAGGCGTCAACAGAAATCTTAGCTTTTTCGATTTGTCACTTTGTAGCTATCAGAGAAATTGGGCACTTTTCCATTAGCGACATGACACCTTCACCAAAAATAATGGCCAGCAGTCACTTTTAAATTTTTTGATGATCGTAAGTTTTTTTCAGGCTGCGTGGTGCATGTGCTATTTTATTATGTGTCAGATGCATTAACGAGGGTAGTTATGACTTCACTCGCCTTTATCTTTCCAACCCTAAATTTTGATGAGTCACCAAAAATCACTATGTCACTATCGAAGAATTGGTGTCTATCCGTTAGCGACATAGTGCCCAGATAGAAAGTAGTACTGCGGAAACTTTTCAGAGTAAGTGGGTCCCAAAAAGTACTCCATCAGATATCAATTATAAAGCTTTGGAACACGCTGGCATCTAATGGGCTACACGTATACACTGGGAAAAGAAAAGGCACCGGGATTCGCTATGTCACTATTGAGAACTTGTTCTTCTTGTCGTTAGTGACATAGTGCCTAGCCGAGAAATAAACAAATATGGGCCCCAAGCAACAGGTAATATAGCTAGGATTTCATCACATCATCAATGATTGGACCCATGCCCTATTCACAAAATATATGAAAGACTGATCGTCAGATCTATCTTAGATCCATGATCATCGCTATCTCGCTATGGTGAGTTGCATGAAGGTTACGAATAGCGACATGGAAACAAGGGGCCCACCATATTTCTTTTGAGCAATGCATCAAATGTCATCCGCGTGATCAAATCAGGATCAATGACGGGCGCTATCTCGCTATGGCAAGGTGCTCACTCTTTATGTATAGCGAGATAGCGCCTAAGTGACACATGTCCTCAGAGTTCTGTGGGTCTAGTTCAGAGGCACCAACAATGAAGGAAAGGTACACATGGAAAATTTTCATTGGGTTGACTGCTAGCTTGTCAAGAGGAACATGAGTCATCTTTGCTTGCATCCCTGGATCGTAGGATTTTTCGTAAATCCATGGTGTAAATTTGAATATAGAAGGTGATGCCACCCTGTGCATTTATGAGAGATGAAAGCTTTGCGTGTGAAGAAAAATTGAGTATAACACAGAAGATTTTCTTAATTCCACCATACTCGAACAAAGATTCAGAGCATTTCTAAGCAGAAACAGTTGTTGAGAAGATCGTGCTGGATTCGGTAAGATTGTGAAGTAGTTTGTTCATAGAAAGATTGCAGTAACACTGAGAAGAACTAGAGCAAAATTCAAAGTAAGTCCTTGCATTATAATCCTCCTGCTGTTTCAATTCCTTCAAGAGTTAATTAAAATGGCTCCAGAACAGAAAGCATTTTTTGGTCAAGAGAACTATTTGGATAGGAATGTCCACAATGATTTGCTTGAACTGCTCCCTTCTTCCACTATTGAAACTGCAGAAGTTAAGAGGCTAAATTCATTAAACCCTAGGCTAAAAATAGCAGATGGGCTGTATGACAAAGGAAACTGGGTTAGGGATGCAACAACTTCATAGACTGGTCTTTTTTTATTCAAAAAATGGTTTTCAGAGAGGAACCTTTTTGCCCCACATGCCAACATCTAGAATTTTAGTCTAGGGAAAACGGCGGTTCCCAGTGTTTTCATGGATTATGATCTTTTGGAAGCTGTAGCTAAGAATTACGACCAAGCCCTTAAGGTAGTGAGGAGAACTGATGGTGAAATCTTGATTACAATCAGCGCAGAGGAGATTAGGGAAGTTTTTAGTTTAGGGCCTATCACTGATTATCATGTGCCCATTGATTTGAAAGGGTTAGAAAATGAGTATATGTCTAAGAGAGATGCAATTAGGCAAGGAGCGCTGAGCACACACATAGGTAGAATTGGAACACTGCCAGCAATAACAGCATCCTCTAGGGAGCCTTTCAAAAGGGCATACTTCAATTCTAGGGCTATAGAAATATATAGGTCCTTGTGTAAAGTTTTTGGGAGAGATGAAGAAGAGTTCATGCGTGTGGATTTTTGGTATATGATTACTTAGATTTCCTCTTTTGGTGTGGATATAATTTTTGATTTTGCTTCTTACTTAGCTGAGGAGATTCACATTGGACTGATTGGAATTGCTAAGGGTAAGGTGGAAAAAACTTTTGGCCATTATTCTCTGTTAATGCACATGTTCTTATTCAAGGGAGTAACATATTTTAGTAAAGAAATGGAATTAGACAGAGAAGAGAGTGGGGAAGCATTACCAGTTCAATTGTGGAGTGCAGATATGACTTGGGATGCAGAGAATGCCAGTTTTGTCAGGTATGATAGTTATTGCGCTTCAAAGCTGAGATGCCTCCTATTAAGGGACAATCCCAGAATCTCCAAAGCATTAATGAATCTCATTAGGTCTATGGACAACCCAAGTGGTTTGAAAGTTTCACATAATTGGGGAGATGTCATTCCATATTCTGTTTCTACTGTATTTAGAATATATGGTTTTAAAGGAAGCCCTCACGTACTACCCTACCAAGTGCCTTTGAAGGTAGGAGTTGTTGAGATATTGTGGCAGCTGGGAGGAGTGGAAGAAGCCCTTCTATTGAAAAGACAAAAGGGGTCAATTTTTCCTACTTGCACAGTGGCTCATCATTTTGTAATCACAAAAGGAGGTTGGATTTCTCTGCACAAGATTTTGAATCCTTATAAGATGGCCACTTCCCATCCTCATTTTTGTGATTCTGAAGGATTTTATCATTTGGCTCTGAGGCAGGGAATTAAGCTTGGTAAAATTGAGCATGAATTTTATTTTCCTGAAGACTTAATAAGGAATGAGTACTCCTTGCAGGAGCAAGAGACTAGGAAAGAAAAGTGGAAAGTCTTTTCTAAAATTTTGGATTTCATTCATTGTTTTGATCGAGATTATAGTCCTTTGGATGATGCAGTTACAAATGTAGATAGGATGAGAAAACTTATGAATAATTTTCTTGAAATAATAGAGGCAATGAATGAAAAGAAGCAATTCTTTATTAGGTTCTACCCGAATAAGGCCAGGGAAGTAATGGGAAGATTGGGTTTTACTCCCAATATAAGGGCAGGTCAATTAACTGTCCAAAAAAGGCCGAGATATACTATTGTTCAAAATAAAAAGAATACAATGGACAAAGGCAAACAAATAATTGAGTCCACTAGTAGGGTTTTGGAAGAGAGGCCTACTGAGTCCTCCCCTAAGAGGAGGAAAATAATAAGAGAGGAGGATTCTCATGTTGAGGAGTATTCACCTTCACAGACCCCTTTGAGAACCGGGGAGGAGCAACTCACTATTGAGAAAATTGAACAAATTGGATCACAAGGGGGAGTTTTTGTCACTCAAGTAGAGATCGATGAAGGGAACCCCTAGGAACCTCCTATGCCAAGCCTTGAGCTGACTGTAGCTGATTTTAAGGGAAGGGAATTGGGCCCTATTTTGGAACAAGCCAGCTAGCAATTTTTGTCAAATGACAATTTTCTAAGGTATAGGGCTTTCCATCAATTTGCTTGGAGGGCAAACATCCACAATTTTGAGGAAAGATGTAAGAACATGAAAATAGAGCATCTAGAAATGGATGAAGCCTCCATCCAAAACTAAATAAAGGAGCAAATGATGCAAGAATTCCAGAACATTACCCCTGAGGAGGGAAGGCAAATGGTAAAAACTTCTAACGTACTATTGTTGCCTAATTGGGATATTGCAGATGCATTGATTTTCAACTTTGTTTCTAATAGACTGGAGTTACAAGACCAAAATAAAAAGGAATTTGCAAGGACTACTTTTAGTGATGATCAAGCTACTCTTGTTATGTGGTCATTAAGAAGAGGATCCAGGATTGTATCAGCACAGCCTGATGGTTCAGGACTGATAGGGAATATTATTGTGAGGAGAGTTGCTGATACCTCACACATATAGGCAGCCCACATGAATGTGGATTATTCTCAATTTTCCTTGGCTACTACTAATAGGGAGGAAAAGGAAATGTTTGAATTACAAAGTAAATATGAGGTAGTTGTGGATGCCTACAATAAAGAGGTAAAAAGGAGAGTTGAGCTTGAGAACAAGCTACTTGGAAAATCCACCAGGCCTAAAATAACATACCCTCGCTCCCCTGTTGAACCTTTCAAATCTACCCCCCTCATTGAAATACCAGACACACCCCAAGGGCCATAGTATTACACTGCTAAGGATTTTGAAGAAGAAAAAGAGAAAACTGTGGGCCTTACATGTAGAGTTGGAATCTGAATATGAAGATAAACTAAGAACAATTCTTACATATCTAGGAGACAAGGTTGAATGGACACTAATCCATGATCAATTGGCCAGGGTGATTAACATCTGGGAGGAGTTCACAACAGATGATGAGGCTCTAAAGCCTATTGTGAACAAATGGGTGAGAAGGGAGAAAGCAATAACCTTATTGTGTCTATCTATTATAAATAATTCTCATGATCAGATTGATAAAACCTTTGACATTGTTTCTGATCTTGTTGATTTTGATAGCAAAAGGATATATTTATAGAAGATAATAATAGGCTACTTAGACAAATATAAGAGCCAAAAATTCAATTTATTTCCTCATGCCCTAGATAAGAAAAATAGTTTGAAAAGCAAAGAGGAATGGGTGAAAGAACTTGATGATTTATTCTGTTTAAGAATGAATCAAGTCATAAATGAAACAGGGCATGCACGGTGGGCCACCACAACAGAAGAAATCGTGAAAGCCAAAATATTCTTTGATTCTTTAAAAAAAGAATTTGTTGATATTGATAATGAGGCTGATTATATAATAAAGAAATGGAAGGATATTTTGCAATTCAATTGGCTAGATGACACATTATTTGATAGGTGGATGGCGGAAATGCCTTCTAGTGAATAGTTTGATGTAGATGAAACTGACAGTGATGAGGTGCATGGTGAGAAAGTCCAAATCATTGATACCATCACTACTCAAACCCAATCAGAAGAAGAAGACAAGAAAAACCTGTCACTTTCAGTTGTAGAACCGGGACCACAAGATGCCAATACAATTAAAGAAAAGGAAAATATAGAAGTTGTCCTTACCATGCAGAATGAAGGTGGTGGAAGCCTGCAGGTGGAGGTTAATGTGCCCTCTTCAGAACAAGCTTCATCGTTGGCTAATTTAGCAGTTACATATGAAGATGAATAAGATCAATAACCAACTCAGCAACATTAGAACATGTAACAAAAGCTGACCCACCGAAAGGAATGATTTGATTTCGATATCTTCTGTTACCCATAGTTTTTTCATTTTGTGATAGGTGTATGTAGATATTCCTTGTAAAAGACACCTATCAGTTTCTCTTAGCCTGAAGCTTGTTGCATTTCACACTATATAAGTGAAATTCCAGGGCAAGAGAAAAGGTCTGAATTCTATTTGCTAAGTGATACACTTAGTCTATTTTTTGGTCCACCATTTTTGAGCAAAAATTCATGATGTATTTTCTCTGTCAAATCTTAAGAATACATGAATATAGAATGATCTGTGTTTCTTTCTGAAGGCCATTCTGAGTCTATTGTAAATTGTATACAATTTTCAAGGAAAATGAATACAAATTATGAACTGTCCCCATATCAGTTCTTTCTGAACTTTGTCTCCTTTTGATTACTTGGTTATCTTGATGTTGTATAAGTAAAGGCTTGTGCAATTGAATGTAGTTCAATTAGGTTGTATATCTGTTTATCATGGTTGTTAATTCAATGGATTAAGTAAAAGCTTTGATGAATTTGATAAGGTTGCTGCAGTAGTGGAAAGGATTTTGAATGATGATTTTTGATAAGAATTTCTGATAAAATTTGTTGTAAGGCAACAAATTAGATCTAGAGATTTGTAGTAGACTCTGAACCCCAATGGATTAGGCACTGATCAAATTTAATCCAGCTGAAAGAGAAATGTGTCACACATGATTTTCAAAATGTAGAATTATAATCAACTTTACTTTTATTTCTTTTAGATCTTCAAAGTTGGCCTCTACTTGTTTGAATGGAATGTTTTAGCTTTAGTTAGCCATTATTGTTGAGAACATCTACAGACCTATAGAAGATTTTTGGCCATATCTGTTATATGGGATGTGTTTATTAAAGTATCAAGAATTGTACATGTATTAGAGAATTTGAGATGAGAATCAAAATGAAACTAAGATAAATCTCATACAGTTTTCCCAGTCTTGTATCATCCCTGGGTATACCCACCCTGGTTTTGCAGAGCCAAAAGAGTAGAAAACCACTCTTGGTTTTGTAGAAGTTTGGCCCAAATGGTGTGCACATACAATTGATAATAAGAATTGGCTAGTCTTTAGATTGTGTGAGTATTGTCATCTTGGTATTAAGCATTTTGTTGCTTAGTAGTTTTAAAACACCAACAAGTTTGTTATTCATCCAAATGGAAACCCTTGTAGGAAGACCTAATTGCAATGCAACAATTAAATGTAATGTTGAAATATAGGAGAGAGATTCTTTTGGTTGAACTAGAAGATAAATCATCTTCTAACAAAATGACAGAGACTTTCGATGAAGGATCCAAAGTACATCAATTCAATTATAGTCTAGTAAATTTAGGTGCCATCTTCATCATAAGTTTTTGAAGATAGTCTAGTATTTGTAGGTGTCATCTTCATCAAAAAATTTCCATGATAGTCTATTAGTTTGAGGAGTCATCTCCATCACAAGTTTTCCATGGCATACTTGTAGTTAGAGGTGCATTGAAGAACTTTTATCACTACATGAGCTAGTAGTAGATGGTGATTATTCATTATCATCATCATCATCTAACATAGAATCACATGAATATCATGTTTTATAGCCCACATGGCCTAGGTATTGAGGGTACAACTCCAAGCACTAAACACACCAGATTTCAAATTATTATCTTTATGTGTTGATGTTTAAGTTGAATGTTCTAGAGTTGAAGAGAGAAACACACAATTTTTTTTCTTTTTGTTCTTTTTTTGAATATGAAACTGTTGTCTAAATGATACAATATAATTATGTATTATTAAAACAAAAATACAAGAAAAATATGATACCAACACAACTATATTTATAAATTTTATTTTTTGTCATTATTATTTCTTTTAAGCTTTTACAACTACAGCTTCTACATATACATTTCCTTTCTTTTCTTTCATTACTATAACAAAAAGTATAATAGTTGTTACAATAGACCAACATTCCAAATGATAAATCTGCATCTACACACTTTCAATAAAATGAAACAACAAGTACATTACATTCTTTTTGCAACTAGACTCTTTTTAACACTTATCATCAAAACATCATTGAGAAAAAAACACTTGAGCGGAGACTCTCCCATTTATATTACACAACAATGGCTGAACTTTGGCATAAAAAATAATAATGATAGTAATAGTATTCACTTCCATCTTCAATATTATCATAAAAACCTACAACAAAAATACACATGTACCTATGGAAATATGCTCAAAGAGAAATCCCTCTCCTCGACCACCGGAGATGCAAGTGTGATTGGAGGTCGTGAATGGAACAACTTTTGAAGTCGAGCACATCAGGAAGAATGAAAGAAAGACAATATCGAGAGTTTCGAACTACTATTTTGCCCCCCCTATATTGATGCAAATGCAGGGCCCCCTTTCATATTATTCCTAGGGCTAGTAGGCGTCATTAATCAAGTGGGTGGAGAAAATTTGAAACGAAATTGGGCTCAGAGAAAACCATGTGAAAATGCAGAGATAACCATGCAAAAATGCTCCAAAAATGTCAAATGAAACCGAGCGCGAAAAACATAACTGGGCAAATGTTTTTTGAACTTTGTGAATGTATAAACCCTGTGTTGGTCAAAATTTTGACCAACATGGGTCGTATATGTAAAAAAACAAAAAAATTTCCTTTACATTTCGACCACCCTAAATTTATTTAGTTGATGGTCAAAATTTTTGGTCGAAAAATGATGTTAAATGTAGTAGTGATTACAATTTTCCATCTTTACATATGCTCCCCGTTACAATATACTTTACAATATTATTTTCTCCTCTTTACCTATTTTTCTATTTTTCTATTGTATCTCTCCCCCTTTGACATCAATGACAAAGGTCAAAATGTCAAAAACATTTCAAAAATTATCCATCTGTTGTAAAAAATGTTGTCCTTCTATCTTAAGCTGATAGAATCTTTATGCAATCATCAAAATTTTCTTTAAGATTATTCATATCGTTAGTCCATGTTTCTTTGGTAGACTTAGCAAAGGTGAGAATTGTACATTAGGCATATGATGCAATCTCAACTGCATTAAGGTCTAAATACAAAAAGTTAGAATAAGTGTCCTTGGCCTTGACACATTCCTCCAATTGTTTCTCAACAAAAGATACTTTTAGAGAAATAGACTCTTTAAAATCCAATATTATCTTCAAAAATTTTTCCTTTCAAAATTCTAGTTTCTTGATATCACTGTGAATACTAGCTACTTGTCCTTCAAAATTATTAATCTTACAAGATGGATGTTGTATCTGGCTAGATAGAACCTCTAGCTCACTCATCTTTCCTCTAATTTGATTTTCAATATATTTAGTCAATTTATAAGATAGGGTACACTTAATGTACAATACCTTACCATCATGTTGACACTTCCTAAGTTACTTGATACAAGTATCAAGACTTATCAAATCATTCTTAATGTTCTAACAAATGGTGCTAAACAAGTTAGCATCATGTGAAATTTGTGCCTTTGGTTCTGTAACATTTAACAAATTAGTAAATTCTTCATCAAATGACTTTAGCACTACCTATGACCTCTATTCTAGATCTACTTTTGTGTGTTGTATTGCCATAGTACTATGTAGTTTGTCAGTAACCTCCATTAAGGTTTTCTCTAGGCTCTTCATTGTTCTGTTGTTCTGAATAAGCTTTGACAGGGATGAGATCAAATCAGTTTGATCATCATCATCAGTTGCTAGGCTGGCAAGTGAAAGTGGGGTAGGTGAACTAGAAGGTTTAGTGTCATCCTCTCTTTACTTCTTGGCTGCCTCTCTGACTCTTCTCTCTTCTTCTTCTTTATTTTCTCTTTTCTTCCTTTCATTTTCTCTCTTCTCTTCCTCTTCCAATTTCTTCTTCTTGTCTTCCTCTATTTTAATTCTTATTTCTTATTCTACTATTCTTTTATTTTCCTCCTCTTCCTTTCTTTTCTTCTCATCCTCAAGTAATTTCCACTTGGCCTCTTCTACTTTCTTATTTAAGTAAACTCTTCTCCTCTTCAATTTGCCTTAGTTTGTCTTCAATATCCTCGGTATTAGGTTCATTCTATTTGAAACCTTCAAATGGATTAGTGTCATCAATGTTAATGGTAACATTGGTTTGATCTATCTGCATAGTGTCACTGCTTAGTGACACTTCTGAGGTTCTAGGTGCAGGTGAAGATGCTGCCTTAGATTCTATCAACATTTGACTTATTGTTGTTTTAGTCTCACTTCTAAATTTGTCTTTATCACTCACCATAAACAAAAATGGTCTCACTTTATTTCTCAGATAAGGTGCAAGATTATTCAATAATCTCTTAATTTCCTCTTCATCATCAGTCTTTCAAATAGTCCTTAGCATAGACTTTTGAATTCCTAAATCTTCTTCTCTTGTTGGTGCCTTCTTCTCAATAAGTCTATCATAGACTTTCGGGTATACCATGCCCTCAATATCCTTTAGTTTTAGATTATTTTCTATAATGTATCTCATAGTAGAGATATCAATCTGATCTTTTTCAAAATTGTTATACAAATCAAAAAATTTATTCATCTGAACAAAGTTAACTTCAATTGCAATAACTGAGTTTATCTGTTCTATCTTTAGCTTCTAGGGTTGTCGAGATTTTCCTGCTGATTTCTTTGTTACTCTCTCCACTTGCTTGACTTCTTCTTCTTCTTCTTCATCGCTAGACTTGACAATTCTCAACAAAGTCTTTTGTCTTTTACTTGGTCTAGTGGCTTGTTGCTTGACCCTTTTAGTCTTTGTCATCACCACTTCCACTAATCTCTTAGATTTTCTCTTTTGTTTGCTTGGCTGAACATCAGACATTGCTGCATATGGAATGCTCTATTATGAAGATGTCTCTGCAAAAGATACTAACAAGGGTTGCATATTAAGTATACCTTATTTTATGGTTTTCTTGACTACCTCAAACTCACTCTCAATCATATTGGCCTTTGATAAAGCTTTCTTCATAATAGTTTCTATTTTCTTGTGAGAAGCCTTCTCCAAGGATGCCTGATGAGCTGACTGGGTAATCTCATCATATCTTCCAAATCTGTATTATGTTTTATCCTTCTCTAATTTCAATAACAAATCAATATATCCATCTACAATATCATCACTCAATTCATAACCTAAGGGATCAAGAAATGTTTCCTGAGGTTCTACTGCTTGTATATAAGTAAAATCTATATCAACCATAACACAGATGTCATCTTTAAATTTGTCTACAATTACAAGTGTAATTCTGAATCTCTATCTCATTTCATTCTAAAATATCTTTATAATCAAGTTTCCACTATCCAATATCTTATCTATAGGATGTCTTCTATATATTTCTATGATTTTATCCATTGTACATCTATCACTGCTCATTATCTTTGTGACTGATAAATAAGGAAATCTTTTAAGCACATGAAAGAATATGTGATTGATTAGTCACTAAAATCTAAATACACTATTTAGTCCTCTTGATCTTTTCAAGGTTCTTAATTAGTTGCATTCTCAAAATTACTAAGATTTACTTGTTCCTTCTCTACGCATATCTTGTAAGCTGAATAGATGAATTCGGTTGACAATTCATCAATCTTTGGACTTGTACATATAGAGCAGCCAATAATTGTAATTAGGAACCTTGCATCATATTTCCTAATGGTGTTGATTACTATAGCATTTCCATTGTGCACTGCTTTGGTATAACTTTCAACTTTCTTCTTAACCATTTTCTCACCTATAGGTACACTACCGTGTTTGCTAAGACCAATTACCTCATGAATAAGGTCGGTAGAAATATCAACTACACTATCTTGCATTCATAGTTTCCCATCATGTATTCTACTTAATATGATTTGTGTCCACTCATCTGTGTCCAATTCTCTTTAGAAATGATATTTGAATAGGTCTAATTCCTTCAAGTGTTCAATTCTGGGTTTCACAGTCATATCATGATTGAAAACTAATTCATATAATTTTTCATGTATTCACTCCCAATAGATTCAAATTTTCTAGTAAGATAACTTCCTATATCTTCCAAATATACTACATTATTCAAAGTAATGCATAATGTTGCGTTAGGGTTTCCTTCTATGAGTTTCACAGGAACAATGTTCAACTTAGGTCTATCTTCATTCTCAACATTGTGCACTACGAACATATCCATGCTTCTATCAAATATGAGCTTTTACCAAATAAATTTGCCAAAAAATGATAAAATACCTCTTTCTAAAAATAGGGTTTCCTTCAAAATTTCCTTGACAAGTTGCTTCTAAGTGCTTTCTACTTCATACATATTCACAATGAAGTAAAAATCAAGTTTGTACTCTATTTATTCCATCAACTTGAATTTTCATTGATTGCATACTTTGCAAACATGAAAAATTTTCCAATTGCATTATGTAATCAAATAACTTCTCAAGATCATCTATCTGATCTTTAGATGCCAGCCGAGGTTTGTCATAGCCTCCTTTCATCATGACAAAGCTCCATAAGACTTTTCTTGATGAAATTCTTTGCAAAAACATAGTTTTCATCTTTTGTTATAGTATTAACTTTCACTATAATACTAGTAACTCTTAATTCCTTAGTAAGTTGTTTAGATAAGCTTCAAATTACAAGTGAGCTCAGGTATCATCTAAACTTATCTTGATGCACCTTTTTCCAACTTTTCTACCTAAGTTCTGTGAACAAGCTTAATTCAATTTAATTGAATCAAACTCGATAACTAACTTCAGTCTTCCTATTTCACAATCATATAACTAAACTTTTGAGATGTCCAATCCTCTTACAAATTCCTCATTGAGTTCTTCTCCAAGTCCACTAACTACATTCCTTTGTTCCTCATTGTCTTTGTTAGTTCTGGAGTTCCTTTCATGGTTCCTTCTATCATTTCTAATGTTTCTTCCATCATTCCTTCTATTTCCAAATTTTCTTCCATTGTTCCTTCTATCTTTAACGTTTTTGTCCATTCTACAATACTTTGTTGTATGTCTAAAGTTATCGCATAACTGACATGCTGGTGTTTTGCTTCTAGGATTCTGTTGATCATCAAGTGCATGACAATTCCAAGCTATGTGTCCAAAGTTGTTACACTTATAGCACATGATCTCTCTTCTATCTTCATAAGGTCTTCCTTCTCTTGATGTCCTTCCATTAGATCTTCTTCTATCTACAAGTTTAGTAATTCTATACATTTCACTATTCCTTCTACAATTATCATACTTAGGTTTCCCACGATCAATTGCATTATGACCCATACCATGAAAATTATGACAATAAAAATCCTTAACATGATTAAATGACTTATTTGTACAATCTCTTTTCATATAACCTATTTTATTACATGAAAAAAATTGACCTCTAAATTCATACCTGGTTTACTTAGGAGATTCCACTTGCTTTGGTTGATCCAAAATTTCAACTTCCTTGTCTTGTCCAACTTCTTTAGGTTTGTCAAAAGATTGACTAAATTCAATCTTATCATTAGATTTTCCTTTTTCTTTCAAATGTGATCTAATCTCAAGTTTCTTTGTAGACATGTTAAATAGATAACCAAGATCAGAATTATCATAAGTAGGTCTCTGTACTGACATTGAATCATCAAAATTTTCTCTACTAGAATAAATCCTCTCAAGTTTTTTCTTGTATTGAGTTAATTCACCTTTCACAATAGCACTTTATTTATGAAGTTCTTCATGATCTTCTTTCAATGTTTCAAATTTAGATGTCTCCTTTTCCAGACTTGCTCTCAAATCTGCATTTTTAGTTTTCAAATCAAACTCAACTTTGCTAGGATCATTTCTCAAAGTCAACTTCAAATTTGTAATCTTCAATTCATGCTCCAAGATTCTATCTTCTATCTTCAGCTTTGAATAGTCATCATCAGTGGTTTCAAATTCAATAGATATGGGCTTGGATTTGAGATGTTCAATCTTTTCCATCAATTGTCTGATGTATACTTTGGAGTCTTTATATCTATCCTTCAGCTTATCTCTTTCTTTAGTAAGGAGATCAATTTGTTCAAGTGCCTCTTCAAGGTTCTTCATCAACTATTCCATATTCATAGGGATCTCACTCAAGCTATTAAGCCTCTTCAAAGTAACTAGGCTTTGATACCAATTGTTAGAAATAGGGATTATTGAAGGGAGGGGGGTGAATCAATAATCTACAAATTTTAGTTGCCAATTGGATATTATTTCTTACTTTAAAACATACATAACCAAGTAACAAAATAATGTTGAACAATAATAGTAACCATGAACAAAGATAACTCATAACACCATATTTTGTTAACTAGGGAAACCCTGGCCAAGGGAAAACCCTAGTGGGAATGATACCCACTATATAATATACTAATATATAAGTTCCTTGTTTGAGGATGGACCCTACTAGGAGTCAATGAGAAAATTCAGTATAAGAAGTCATTGTTAGGAGAATTTTAATCCATATTAGGAGATTCCAACCCTGTTAGGAGTTGCACCAACCCTATTAGGAGTTGTAGTAAAGTAGATGCAAGATAAGCCTACTATCCAAACATGCACTTCCAATCACAAGAAGAGCTCATTGCCCAAACAAGTAATCAGACTTCTGGAACATAAAAAATTTCTTAGTTTAGTCTTGGATCTCGAAATAGCTTCACAAAATTCACATAAATCACTTTCACAAATTTTGCATACAATTGCTTAACGTCACAATTACACAATTCCTCAATAGCACACTTGCACACTTACACACAAAAATATGCAAGATGTCCTTTGCATAAATACCTTGCCTTTACACAAATTGCTGCTAGGTTGGCTAAGACCATAATACACTTTTCCAACTTAGATTAAACATCTATCATGTTAGCCCTAATTGGACAATTAATCATTTTGTAAACAAAATAATTCTTTCCTTCAATTCCTTTGTCCTATTTCATCAAAACATGAATATCTTTGTTTTGTATAGTCTATACTAACTTCTGAGGTTATACATGTCATTACTAACATGTATACTATCTCCATATAACTTTACTAGTCATAATATGACATCAGCAACAAGTTATAAGCAAAATAATACACTGTCATTTACCGAACTCCATAGACAATTTTTTGATTACCAAAAGCTAAGTATCTTTACTTTTGAGGTTTTGTGTGAGCATGTACATCATGTGTTGCCATAAATGACAACAATTACATATCTCCATTAGCCAATTTTCAACACCATACACTATTTACAACCAAGGAAAATACTTTCATTTATACCATATCCTCAAAATAATTCCTTGATTCATCGTCGAGGCTTTCCCAAGAAATTATAATAAGACCATAATAAGATAATTAATTATTTTACAATTACATAACATTGTTGGCTCATAGTCTATACAACTTATTACACATGCAACTCTAGGACTCACACACTTATTGATGTCACCATCAAACTATCCTATGTCACTTTATAACTTCACATGAATTTATTCTATCTCTATTAGGAGATATAATCCAATCATTAGAAATTTTTTATTAGGTACTCCGTCTCTATAAATCAAAAATATTTTTTGGACTTCTTCAACTTACATGATACACACTTAACCTTGTCATCAAGACATAGTGTAGAACATGTCGTTAACCATGCTTCATCTGAACATCAAACCTCTATCCATACGACCATTATCTTTTTCTTCTACTCTACTAGTCTTCACATAAACCATACTATATTTTTATTAATAACAAATACACTCATGAATGCAACATGTCAATCATGTTATATGTTATCCAATGCTTAGGATACTTTCCCAAAGGAATACCATCAACATTCATGCTAACATAATTGTCATTACTATTTTGAGTATGGTCATGGTGCAACAAATTGCATCAGGGCACATTTCAAAGGTAAATATAAGATTTGGATGAATGGAATTTTAGTTTTCTATAGTTGTCACAAGATTGGACATGTGAGTAAGAATTGCAGGACCTGAGCACTAACACCTGACAATGATCAGAACAAAGGAAAAGACAAAGTTGATATAGAGAAAACAAGGAATGAGATGAATCAAACCTAGAGAAAGAAGGAAGAAGAAGGCAGTATTAGAACTAGTGAAGTTGAGATCATGCAATCCAATGGAGCACATGATCATACTACTTCTAAATGAGAAAAGAAGGTATGCAAGGAAATGCACATTTGAATGCCACATTATACACCAATTCCCAACATAAGATATGTTAAAAGTCCATATCTACATAAATCAATATGCATTAGGATGGATTTGAGTCCAGAACTGAGAAAATATTTCATATACATAATTGATGTTGAGTATCATTATTAGTATCTATAGTGACTAAGTATCACAATGTGATCTAGGCTCCCATACAGACTAAGTTGATATGTTGACCGAGCCAAGTTTGAAAATAGTAATGATGATCGAGTTGTGGTTTTGGTCGAGTAATGAAAGGAAAGTATTGTATTTACCAAGTTCTTATGTTAAGACTGAGCCAATTGTATTGCATCTACTAATGTACAAAGCATTTATTGACAACCTATTTCAACCATTTGAGGGTACATAGTAAATTTTATGTTCATTTCTTCACTCACCCAACAATTTTGAGTTTACATAGTGATTCAAAAGTGATCCAGATCAATTTGTGAGAAGTTTGAAAATATCTTGTGTGTGCCATCAACAATATTAGGCAAAAGTAAGTAATAGTTTTTGAAGCTTGTTTGAATTAAGTTTGATTATTTTGTGAAATTTCTCTTAAGTTTCAAAACCCTAGTTCAAAATGGCATCATCTACGTTTGAAAGTGGAAAGGAAGTGTTGAAGGACAACAATACAAAATTGTGAAGAAGGATCACAACTACGACATGGTCGAGATATGGTTGATCCAATTAGCTAAAAATATTGGAGCCATTAGGAAGCCTAAGAAAAATTCATGTAAGTTTGGCTCACTATTGTTGTGCATATTCTTTTATGTACAAAATTCATTTCCTACCATAGGAGATATTGTGTGAGATAAATCCAGACCTGTAACCCAATAGATCAATGGTTCCATTGCGAAATTAAGATAGAACTTTGAAACTATTTTGGATGGATACTTTGATAAATTCAAAGGGAAAATGAAGAATAAAATGAGAATTCCCAAGCTAGTTGTTGATAATTACTATGATCACATTTGCTTCATGGTGGATACCAACTACACCTATGCCCAAGCTATCATACCAAGGGTTGCATGGTTAAGACCTATTCAATATGAAGTAAATGTTGATGAAATATTGCAACAGTTACTACATTATTGGCTAAGAAATTGATAAGAATATTAAGCCATTCAGCACATATAAGACAACTAAGATCAAGACTCTCATGCAAATTAAAGTGCCTAGAATGGACTGTAAAAGAAAGAAGATGATTGTAGATCTTGAAGATAAACTTGGAGAGGCACCCCTATAGATCACTAAAGAAAAATGGGAAGATGAGGAGACCGAGGAAGAAGAAGAATCAAGAGGAAAATAATTGGTGGTTGTTGAGCCCCAGGCACCAAAATAAAATAAAATAGTAATTGTAGATCCTAAGGTCAAGACGAACCTATAGAAAGAGGTTACACCTCCCTCCTCTACACCTTAGAGAAGAGTAACTAGGCAAGGATCTAAAGAAGCATCTCCTACAGGTGGCAAGCCAAAGAAAGGGAAAGTCCCCAATAAAGAGGAAATCAAAAAAAAAAGGGACAGAGCAAAGCTAGAAGAGGAAACTGAGGAGGAATGCAATGTCCCATTCAGAGCATTTCCTTATTCGCTCCTTATTTGTATAAGTTTTTATAATAATCTGTATATGATATCTTCTCAAAAGTTGATATTAGATATATATAGATGGTATTTCATAGAGACATGCCCTTTCAATAATGTTAATTATATTATATTAATAATATTAATTATATAATTATATTAATTATATATTTATATTAATAAGCTTTGATTATATTAATTAATATCATAAGATATATTATATTAATAATTATATTAATTATTATATCATATATTATTTCAATAATATATCAACTATATATATTATATTATATTATAATACTTTATTAATATAGTATTGCTATATTAAAATATATCTCTATTGTTTATTATTTCATTCGTATTTTTATATTACTATTATAATAGAACATATATAATATGATTATTATATAATATTACTTGTAATATACTACTATTATTTTAATATTGAACTTTATATAAAATATTTATTTATTATTTAAATTAATTACCAAATGGGGACATCACAGTCCTCCCCTCTCAAATTTTTTTGTCCTCAAGCAAAATCATTCATACACAAGCTTTGTCATAGACACAAAACATATTTGCATTCAAAAGACTTGAGAGATTTATGAAATATACATGAATGAAAACACAAAGCATACACGATGTAGACAGATGAAAGCACGAAGCAGACACAATGCAGATAGATGAAGACACGAAGCAAACACGATGCAGATAGATTGAAGACACACCTTATGCAATTCCTTGATTTTGAACCTGCAATCACAAAAAAACATTAGTACATGTTTATATATAAATTCTCCTTTTTAGGATTTCCTTATGTCAATCCCCTAATAAGGTATTTATAGTCTCAATTTAGAGAAATTTGATCTTATAGTGATTTTTCAATCAAAGTATAGTTCATTATAATATTAACTCATTATTTTTTGAGTATGGGAGGAGAAACTATAATGGGGTGCCCTATTACCCAATCATGGGCCTCACCATTCTCCCTTATTATCGTTACCTCTTTCCAATCATCATTCCCAAGATGGTGTATGATGTACCTTGAGATATTTGCTCCATCGCAAGCCTTACCCAGTACCTGTAGGCTTTACCCAATACCTCCTAGTGGTGTCACCCAACCCATTCCACCGCAGGCCTTATCTCATCTTAGAGAATTATGACTTTATTAATTTTAAGTTCTATCCCCCTTTTGAAACTTCTTATAACAAACCTTGAAAAAATATTCATATTCTTAATTATAGAGAATACAAGAGATTTAATCTTAAGATGATTCTAATAAACTAAAAAGACACCATTCTTTGTAGTGTTAAAAATTTAATTTATCATTAAAAATATAGGAAGAGAAATCATAATAGGGTGCCTTGTTACCCAACCAATGGGCCTCACTGTTCTCCTTTATTATCGTTATTTCTCTCCTATCATCATCTCCAAGATAGTGCCTTTGTATGATGTACCCTAGGATATTACTCTACCGTAAGCCTTACCCAGTACCTGTAGGCTTTACCCAGTACCTCTGATTGGTGTCACCCAGCCCATTCCACCATAGGCCTTATCTTATCTTGGAAGATGATAACCTTAGATAATTTAATTAGTTTTACTTAACAACATTATTTGTGATAATGATTGAAAACTAATCTCATTTAGAATTCAATACTAGAATTTTGAAAACTTAATAATAACTTATTCCATAATTGTTTGATTATTACCTATTAACTTGGTCAATTAATCTCACTTTCTTATAACTATTCAATTATAAGAATGAATAATAAATATTTAAAGGTTCAATATTCATAAAAAATACTAATAACAATATTTCATGAAAATATATGAAGAAAATAAATAACTTACCTTATTACCCATATGTGTTGAGGTGGTAATTTAAGAATACGAAGTAATCTTCATATCCACTTTCCATATTAAAGTACCTCAGTGGTGGGTCCCTCTATTGGTGGGGCACAATGTCTTTTCACATTCTATTATATCTTATTGGCTTTGACTTCCTTATAATTCAATTGAGAGCTTCTTTTATGTTATTTTAATCTGGTGTTATTATTACTTATTGTGATATGATATGATATGATAGATTTTAATGACGTCCACAAGACTAAAGTAGTCTATGGGACCCATGCAATCGCCCTCCCGAGTCAGGAGCCAAACTAGTCAGTTGCAAAGTTTTGGTTAACTTGTCTCTTCTCTGAATTTTGATAATCAAATCCGCTGTTCTCTTCACTTGATCTTCCTCAAATAAATAGTTGAAGTCCTTGTTCTGCAGAATTTTTGTATAATCAGATCTGATGTCGTTGTAAGCCAAGCATTCCATGACAAAGTGTTGCTCTGTCTCCACTGTTCCCATATTGTAGAATAAACATGTTCTGTCTGCCCACTCTTCCTTTGGAACTTGCCATCTACCAGTTTCACATCGCAGCTGATGTGAACTAGTTCTAATTTGTGCCATCAACATTTTTGCTTTCCAGTTAATAGGTGCCCTTATATAGGCCTTTTCATCATGACTAGAAGTGGGATTAAATTCTTTAATGTAATAAGATTTTTTCCTCCCTATGTGTCTTGTCCACAGAATATTGCGAAATTTTTCATTGATAAACTTTTTTATTTCTTTAATGTTATCCGGGCAAGCTTGGATGTTGATATCCCATTTTTGCATCCATTTTTCATTTTGTTTCATCCATGTGCTTTTCCGCCTCACAAGTTTTTCCTCTATTACCAACTTGGGCCAACGATGTGTTTCTAGACCTTGGGTTTTCTTTAAATAGCTTAGCATTCGGATCAATGCGACGGCTTCTAATGGAAAGGAACCCACCTCCGCCAAAAGGATTTTATACGGAACTGTGGTCTTGACTTTAAGATTGCATGTGATAAAGTGTTTTTGAATTCTTTCTACTTGCCGCCATTTCTGTTTGGACATACTACCGCCCCACACTTCACATCCGTATAGAATAACCGGAGTGACCAGCAAACCAAACAGAGTTTTCATGGTCGTCCAATCCCATAATTCTATGTTCCTGCACTTGTTTTGTAAAGAGTATAACGCCTTCCAGCCCCCTTGGATCCTTTTCGATCTACAAGTATCCCAATTGAGTTTGTTATGAAAATCGATGCCCAAGTATTTGTACTCTTCCACAATCTCAAGGGGGCTATTTTCAAACATAAACTTGTCTTGTATGCCCCTATTCTTCTTTAGTGAGAAGATCATAATTTTGGTTTTGCTAGTGTTAACTTGCATTCCTACATCATGACAAAAAAATTCTAGTGCTTTCAAGTGCTCTTTCAAACCTTTAGCTGTTCTAGCAAGAATTATGAGATCATCTGCATATAAGAGCAATCTTATCACGAAGTGGGCCAGCTGCACCCCCTCACCATTGGTCTTGTTTATCCACTCTTCTAACTTGTCAATATAGAGCCCGAATAGTGTTGGAGAAAGCGGACATCCTTGCTTAACCCCGATGTTGCTGTCAAAATCTTCTGATATCCCTTCTGTCGTTCTGATTTTAGCTTTGACCTGCTCATATAATCTGTAAATCGCTGACCTAAGTTCTTTAGGGACATCCAACTCTACCATTCTATCCCATAGTTTATTACGTGGCACTGTGTCGAAAGCTTTTTTAAAGTCCACGAAACAACAAAAAGCCTCGTTCCCCGGAGTGTCCCAAACTTTCTCTATCAAATGCCTGAGAGTGATGCTGTGATCTATAGTAGAGTGTTTCGGTCTAAAGCCTGCTTGCCCTTTTGCACGTTTGCCTTCTGTTTCAGCCCAGTTGCTGATTTTTTGTTCTACCAAACTACCAAATAGTGGATTGATCATGATGGTTCGGTAATTAGAAGGATTTTTTATATCTCCACTTTTGTGGAGTGGGATCACCACACTTGTAGTCCATTTTACAGGGAAACCTTCTCTATTGACACTGTTGAAAATCTTAGTGATGTGTGGTGTGAGGATTTCAGCACCCCATTTTAAGTATTCCGCTTGTAGCCCATCTATATCTTGCGCTTTACCAGCAGCTAACCTCCTGATGCCTTGAATAATATCATTTTCACTGAATAACTCCCCTGTAGTCTTTGTTTCCATGATACTATGCTCTCTTAGATCACATTCGTAGAGAGTCTTGGCATATTCCAGCCATTTGGTTCCTGTTATGTTATTCACTATCTGAGTTTTTCTCTGCTGAAGCTCTTTCCAAAATTTTCTGGGGTTGTTTTTACCAAGATTAATCAACTCTATTCTTCTCTTGTTCACATACTCTTCTTTCTTCTTTTTAATCAGTTGATCATACTCTTTTCTACTTTCTTTGTTCATGTTCTTTTTCCAATTCCTTTTTGCCATTTTGCACTCCTCATCAAACCAAGGATTGGCCAGAAAAGTGTTCTTGGCTTCTTTTGTGGCCCTAGATCTTTTACACTCCTCCAATGCTTTAATGATAGTAAGAACAAGATTATCCTTGTCCATGAAATGCTATTTTTCAGACTCTAGATGGTTTCCCGGAACCCTAGACAGCCACAAAAGAGAGTCTTGAAAAGTATCATGGTTTTCTTGTGTCATTAAAACTTTTCCAGTCGGAATCATCTTCCTCTTCTGTAAAATTTTTGGAACAATATGTTGATCTTTAAAGTGAGTAGTCACCCTTATCAAGATGGGTTATGATCAGATTTTAACTCTATGGGGCAATCTTCTATCTCAAAGTTAATTATCTTTGCGACATAGTCTTGCGAGCATATAACATAATCAACAACACTTTGTCCATTGTGTCTTTTGCATGTGATGCCTCCTGATTTAGGCCACTTTTCCATACCATTGCATATAACCATGTTGTATAGGCAGCATAAGCCTAGTAATTCAACACCAAAATGATTAATCTTTCCCATGCTATCCTGTGAAGATCTTTCCCATTTTTGTGTCCCTTCTTCTTCGAGCCAAACTGGATCTCTGCTTTCATTGTAACTCTCCTTAAGATTGAGAGTTTGGTTGTTTGCTGTTCTAGCATTGAAATCTTTTATTAGAACGGTGATGCCTCCATGCCCCTTACCATTATCTATCTTTTCATTTCATAGTGATACCTTCTTATACCCTTCAAATTCTGGAACTCTACATCCATCATGTTCATGAGTCTCGGTAAGCATAATGATGTCATTATCTTTAGCTATCGGCCCTAACCCAGGTCCTCTTCTCCAAGGATAACCTCTACAGTTCCAGCTAACTATAGTTAAATGTTCCTGGGTGGGCCCGAGTTCCTATTTATTGCGTGTGATTTTTTCGCTGATTTGGGCTTTGCCATCTTGTAGCCATGCCCACTTGCTTTTTCCTCTTGTTGTTTTCACTTTTTCCCATTCCTTCCTCCTTTCTTCTTCCTGAGTTACGGTGAGGTCATCATCAAGATATATGTGTGTGCCTCTAAGAAACTTCCTCTTGCTGAAAATGTTATTTTTATCTCCTATATTCTTCATTGTCACTCTAAAATGTCTATCTTTGCCTCCTCTAATCCATTTTCCGATTCTTTGAGCTTGTATGGTTGTTCCATGCCAGTCTAATTGGTCTTTAAAGAAGTCTTTAACTAAATCTGTTGTTTTCTCCTATTCTCCATAGTCTCGTAGCCCTTTGACAATGATATTTGTTGCTTTCTCATTTCTTTCTTTTTCCTCTCTAATCTGTCTCCGAACTTGTTTTTCTATGTTGTCAATAGGAGTGTTTGCTGGCCCTTTTACTATGTTGGCCCATGATCTAACTTCTTCAATCTGTTCTCTGAGTTGATTCTCTTTTATTTCCATATTGGCCATGGCATCTTGTATATTTTTCATTTGCGAGTTTTTGTCTGCTTCTGTAGCCTCTCCTTCTCCCGTAGTACTTGCTGTTGTCCTCTTTTCCCCTACTTCTTTCTTTAACAATATTAATTCATACTCTCCTTTTTCCATATTAAATTGCAATTTTTGAATTTGTTCTCTAAGTGACTTGACCTCCGCTGCCAGCTTCCAGTTATCTTCAGTAACTCTTTTCATTGTGATACTTTCTATTTGGCTCCTCTCCTCAAGTGCCCACACCCTTTCCTTCATAGCTACTAAATCGTTCACAAAAAAGTCTGGATACCACGTCATAGGTGTCCTTGTGGGGCTGTAATTATTCGGTAGCCCATCCTCCACTGTGTCTATCACCTGAGAATTATCTGGCTTCCCTTTACCGTTAATATCTCTGATATTATCAAACTGCTTAATTGTTTTAGAGATTTCAGTCGGCCTCAGACTTTGTTCTCCCTCCCTTGTGCTGTCTGGGGTTTGTGGAATCGGTTTCGGAAGTAAAGCTGCTAACTTCCCTCTTTTTGCATTTTTAAACTTTCGTATCTTTCTCCGCCTAATTATTCTTGTATATTGTTTGGCATTCACATAGATGTAGTTGCCTCCTGTGAGTGGTCTGCTGGCTTGTGATAAGCTCAAAGTGTTTGTGGATAAATTACCATTTGTCCCTTCAAGATTGAATGAACTCGTGTGTCCGGCTGAGGGTTCTGGAATAATGAGGAAGCTCCCTTGATTCCACTTGATGATGCTGCTGTGCATTAAACTATCTCCGTATGTCAGGACCAAGCCACTATTGCCAGAGATGTTGTGTTTCGTAGCTTCTTCCAGACTAGTTTGTTGTTCTGCTGTTACGAGTGCCCTGACTATCTGATTCTCTGCCACCCTGTTACTATCAGATCCTGTGTTATGTAAGGTGGACCCATCAAGTTCTGACTGTTCCTCTCTTATCTTAGGTTGATCAGTCAATGATACTTTTACAAGTATCCTCTCTGCAGATGTATCTGTGATTTTCCCGTTTGTTCCGTCCATGAGGACCATATCATTCCCACTGGTGCCTTGTTTATATGTTTTTAATGGTGTTTTACTGTTGTAAACTTACCACTGCCAGGAGAATAAACAAAGGGAGCCTGAACAGGTGCAAAATCAGATGCAAGAGAAAGGGAAAAGGCGTACCTGTTATACTCTATGAGCCTTTCAATATTGTGTATCTACTTGCTTGTATATCGCTTCTTAACCAGGCATCTCAAGTGTTTACCTACCTTCATTGAACTCATTCAAGATATTGAGGAGGTAAGAGTACTTTATTTTATTCACTACCCTATACATATCATATGTTAATATTGCAGACCCCAAACCATTGACATCTATCACTTTTTCTCCATTCAATGACATGTTTTCTTTACATCGAAATAGGAATAGGTTTCCGATAATGTTCAATAGTCCATTGAAAATTATTCAGAACTATATTCCTTTCCTATTCAGTCAAACACCCAAATGTACATTTAGATTGTATAATCATTTTTTCTAGAAGAATATCATGAATAATCTGATTCTTTGGTTTCATTTGATCAATGACCATTTTCATATGGAAAAACGTGACTCCAAATCCTCCGAACCTGTTGCTGTCCTATCGAACAATGACGTCTATCGGTTCGAAGTTCAGTGTCAACAGTACTGGATTTCAAAGAGAGATGATTTCCATTCAAAGGTCTAGACTCCAAGTATATGGAAGTAGATCTGCCAATTATAAACATGTTAGTTATTAAGGCGGCACTTTCTTTTAAATGTGACTTTTCACAGATCTCCCTTTGTCCTATCTCACTTCACGGTGTCCACATATAGCAATCTTTGCCATTATTATTTATTCAAATGATATCTCTCTAGCTTCAATACTATTATCTTTGGTATGTTAACAAGGATATCCAGTGATAGAGAATCTTTATTATCATTATTACCTATCACTTCTCTAAGTCACTGTCTTACCAAACTGCATATCAATGTCTTCTTAAAATGTATGGCTCTAGTTGATTTGCTTATTAGTGATCACTGATCTGTATATCATATTATACTATATTGAATCATTGAATATTAGTTTAAATTGTTACTGAGTCATATGTTGATTACTGTCATCTTAATCACTGTCTCCAATCTTATATTTATTGGTTACTCTTAGTCAGTCTACGGATCTGTGTATCATACTGTTAGTTATTAATTGACAACCATTTGTTGGATATATGTATGATCAATGATCATTGATTGCTTATATCAATCCGACCAGTCTCCACTGTTTCTCCTTTGCACTTCTTATCTTTTTATCTCTTTCAAAGGCTCCTTATCTCCTCAAATATCTATTATCTTTTCTATTATCAGGTTTTAGGTAATCCTTCAATGATTGTTATTCCACTGTCTCGAAAAATGTCAGCTTTTCTTAATCTGATTGCTCGATAATGTGCATTTGGACAGGATGAATATAATACCTCCTTACTTTCACATCAACATTGGTAGTGATAGGCTCTAGCGCTAGTGAATCTGGGTTATTTTTGCTGGTCTTGCTAGCTAACCATAGGTCTCATCTATCGGGGTATGGCTTGGGTCTATAGCAGTCTCTATGCAGTCTGGTCTTGCTACACCAACTAAAAAAAAACCACTGGCTACTATGAAGTCCCCTTTATTTTTTATCATTGTTTCAATGTCATTGGCATCTCCTTACTGCCATATAAAATCTTCTTGCATTGGGTCATGGTGGTCAATACGATGTCAACATAAATAATTTGAATTTCTTCTTTTAACCAACTTCAATATTTCTATTAATCTCCAATAAATGCATGTGCGTGTGATCCACTCTCTTCCCGAACCTTTTTCTTATTTTATTACAGGCTAGCAGGATGCATGGCTTTGATACCACTTGTAATGTCCTATTTAGGGAATTGCATGGCTTTGATACCACTTGTAATGTCCTATTTAGAGCATTTCCTTATTCGCTCCTTATTTGCATAAATTTTTATAATAATTCATATATGATATCTTCTCAAAAGTTGATATTCGATATATAGATGGTATTTCATAGAGAAATGCCCTTTCAATAATCTTAATTATACTATATTAATAATAATAATTATATAATTATATTAATTATATATTAATAAGCTTTGATTATATTAATTAATATCATAAGATATATTATATTAGTAATTATATTAATTATTATATCATATATTATTTTAATAATATATCAACTATATATATTATATTATATTATAATACTTTATTAATATAGTATTGCTATATTAAAATATATCTCTATTATTTATTATTTCATTTGTATTTTTATATTACTATTATAATAGAACATATATAATATTACTTGTAATATAATACTATTTTTTTAATATTACTTATTAATATTACTTTATATAAAATATTAATTTATAATTTAAATTAATTGCCAAAATGGGGACATCACAAGGAAACTAGTAGTAATGCCTCATGATGAAGAGGATGAAGGAGAATGAACTGAATTTGATGACATGAGAAAATTTCATATTGTTCCCATGAAACCTCCTTAAGACATTGAAAAGATATGTGATAATATCATAAATTCAGTAGGCTTTTCAAGTTTCAAGCATGTAAAATATGATTATTTAGAGAAAGTTGATAAAGAGAAGGTTGAGTAGCAATTTTAGACATGATGATAATTTTTAAGTATACACCTATAGAATTAGGTAAGGAAATCCTCAGAGAATTACATAATAAAATGGATACAAAATAGAAATGGGAATTGCCTATAGAAAGACCAATAAGAGAAACCACATTAGCCCAAACAATGTCAAATTTAGGGAAGAAACACATGTTCATAGCCCTAAGGGGTTATGCCAAGAAGTTTGTACCAAAGACAAGGGCTTATAAAATTTTGAAAAATAAAATTGAGGAAGTAGTGCAAGAAAGAAAATTGGTTTGGAAGATAGCATTTGGGTAGTTAGCCACAATATCTAAACAAGAAAAGGAGAGGAATAAGTTGAATTAGATAATAAGGGAGATTTCAATGACTCGGAAAATTTGTAGGAAGAAATAAGGAGAAAGGTAGAGGAGAGTGAACAATAAGATGTTGTTACTATTGAAGACATACCTCACAAAACACAACCAAATATCAATGTCTAGACTAAGGAATAACTTAAGAATGAAGCATTCATCAAGGCAACCACATAAACACCTCTATTATACAACAATCCAATTTTCATACACATTCATGATTATCCAAGGATAGAGAGTTCACTAGCTATGCATTCATGAGCATTTTTTCATTCAAAAATCACGGTTGAAGAAAAGAGCCTACAAGGTGTAAGTGTCAAGGAATATGATAAGGCAATCATTACACTTTTACATCCACCATCTGAGGCCAACCTTGTTATTAATGCAGAAGAAGGAGAAGAGAAATAGAATCCAGATAACTCTCCAACTGATGTCTCAGGACATCATATTGAGGGAATAATGGAGGTTGTACCAAAAAAGACCAAGGAATCATAGGAACCAAAAGAGCTAGTGGCAGTTCAAGCATTGATTCAACTACCAAGTGTAGTGCCTTCTACACTAACTAGAATGGAGACAACTACTACACATGATCAACATGTGGTATCTACTTAGAAGGAGACCATTCTAATTAATATTGCTACAATAGGCAAAGAGATGTCGAGGTTGATTATTGAAGTGATATCATTACAGATAACATTGTTGGAATAAGTATATGGAAAATAAGATACTAAGAGGGTGGTGAATCAGGATCTTAAACTTGTATCTTCAAAACCAATTATGTAAATTCACACCTAATCCATATCATAGATCTAGTATAAAAAAATGTAATGCTAAAACATAAATGAACTACATCACATCCATAAAGAGTTCAACATATAACACAATGATTTGGTTACCTAGAAACACTTCAAGATGAAGGTAAAAATGGGGTGGGGATGAAACTCACAAATCTTCACTATTGCAACAATAAAATTAACCTATTAGGGTTACAATGTTTGATCATAAAATATGATCTACCCTATGAGGGAATTTCCTTGTTAAAAGATTAAGAGACTATTAGGTCTCACCTTGTTAAAGTATTTTACAATCACAATGAAGTAAGGACTTTGTTAGTAATTTTACATAGATTAGTTAAGATCACTCAGTTAAGAAATTTACACTATCTCAATTAACAATAATTGATTTGGCACTTGACCCTCGATTTTCTCTGGAAGATGATCTTGGGTCTACTCTTTATTATATTTCTAATTTGATCTCCTAATCTAATAACTCTATTCAATCCTTTGCTACTTTGATTGCTCTTTGTTTGCTCTATCTTTGAAACTTTATCTTCACTTCTTCACATGCGCATAAGGATACTTGTCTTTTTTCTTCCTCGTATATGATTCTAGGGTTAGAATCCTCCCATACACAGTATCATTGCATATTCATGATATTTTAATGGAGAATGTAGATAAAATGACAATGAACTAGACTAAACCCAAGAAATCATTATCAAAATGTAAATTCTACTAGCGTTTCATGTTTCCCTAACTACAACTACTAAGAAAACTCTTAGACCAGCATCTCAATGATAGTTCTAGAAGAGGAATATGCTTAGAATACATATCTATGAGAATGCATGCAAGATCTATGACTATAATGTAGATTATATGAAGATAACAACTCTTTAAATGCTATGACCATGGACATACAATGAGCTAAACACATAATAAATGATGCTAGATAACATAAAAACAATACTAAAATGCTACGAATTTTCTAGAATGATAATGCTAAAATGATAACTCAGAGTGTGCCTATAGTGTAGATGCCTAAAACTTGGGTCCTTTGGCTCTTGGATTTTCCTCTTACGTATAGGATAAAGTGAAACTGAAAATATCTCATAAGAGAGCAGGAGGAAGAGTCCAACAAACTTGGTTTTGATGATAAATGGGGATATTTCTAATTCTTTTAAATGAAAAAGGGAGATTTTCTCTTTTGTGAGGATAAATGACTTTATTGATTTAATAAATGTCTTATTTATTTTCAACACTTTGTCTTTTTCTTCCTCCCTTTTTAAATTTCATTTTATGAATATGAATTGTTTTTCTCCTCTTTTAAAGTTGATTTAGGCCTTGTTGATTTGATAAATAATTAATGACCTGATGTGATTTTTGATTTGAAAGTTTATTGTGTTATTTTGATTTCCTCAATTTGTGTTGATTAATCAGAATTGCGTAATTTAGGTCTTTATCAATTTTCAAGTGTCTATTAATGCCCCTCTTTGAGCTAATATGTGAAGTGTATTAGTTTGAAGATTGTCTTGATTCTCTAATTTTAGGTCAATTCTGATGATGGAATGTCTAATTGATGATGTTTTGATGTTTTGAGATTGATATGATGTCTGATTGTTGATGACTTGATGTCTTGATTGTCATTGATTTTTTTGATTGATGTTGCAATGTTTTTACTTGGATACCCTAGTTTTGGTTGATTTGATGTTTGGAATTTTTGGCTATGGTAGAATGTTTTTTATTTTGCAGAAAATTTTGATGCCCCAGTTTTGGATGCCCTAGTTTGATATGGATATCTACCCCCTCAAAAATGAAATTGGAAAAAAAATGAATGGTTTTGAATTAAGGAGGTCCAATTTTATTTTTGAAATGTTTGATAATTGATGGATAAAGATGATCAAGTTGGTTTAATACAACACCTAATTTATGAAAGTGAAAAAAAAGATTCCAATGGTGGGTAAATAGGGTGAAAAGGTGATATAAATGCCCCTAAAGAGGGTTAAATAGGGCAAAAGGTCTTTTACCCTTGGCATTCTCATTCTCTTTGTTGACATTTGGCATTTTGAGCTCTGATCTAGTGAGGATGGTGGTTCGTATACGAGAGCACAGATTCAAGAGGGGTCACTAGTACGAGCACCCAACAAACTATGGTTCCTTGTTAAGTCATCGAGACCTTCTATTTTAAAGATTTTTTCATGCATTCCTAAGTTTTTTTTGAAATTTCACACAATTTTTTCTGATAGATGTGATAGTTTAAGTCTTTCAATGCATTTAGTTGTTCTTTTAGCACATTTTCATAATTAGTTAGCGCATTTGAAGGACAAAATAATGCATACCAAAATCTAGTTTTTTGGCAAATTAGTGCATATAGATAAAAAACAATGCATATAGGTGTTTGAATGGAGCATTTAAAAGTTTCAGCACATTTGATTGATTTTATAGTGCATACATTGGATTTGTTAACACTTTTGAATTAAATAGTGCTTATGCAATGTTAAATAGCACATATGATCATTTGAATAATGCTTACCCATATTATAGTGCATTTGAGGTATCAAATAGTGTTGTTGGATATTATATATCACATCTATCTATTTTAGCACATATCATTGATTTGGTAGTGCCTATGTCCTATAAAGTAGCTCAAATGATCATTGTAGAATGAAAACTAATTATAAGGCCTTGATGGAGCATAAGATTAAGCAAAAGGCTAGATTTTAGGTTTGGCAGTTAGGGATTCATCATGATGAGTAAACAATAGTAGTTAGGTAGTCATGAAGTGATGGTTTAGGATCACTATGATGAGAGGTAGGTAAAGAATGATGCACTAGCTTAGAATACAGAGTAGGGAAAGCAAACAAGTCTGACTTAGGATAGAGAAGGATGAGTAACAGGTCCAAGATAGAACCAGTAGCTAGGTAGCTAGATATAAATAGTAGACTGATTTATGGTGATCACTTTGGGATGAAAACTAATATTGTTGTTTGTTTGATGAAAAAATAGGTACGTGGGCAAAAGTTCATGGTATGAGGGTTGTATCCATGACCCCTAGAGGCAAAAGGTAGATTGTCAATTGAGGAGCAGTAGGTGATTGATAGATGCGGGTTTACTTATTTGCTATAGATGCCCTAATTTTGAGTGAACAAGGGGCTATTGACAGATGTGGTTGAGTGGTGGCACTCGAACCACAACACCTTTCATTTGTCGATTAGGGAGATGACAGTGACTCCCAAGGATGTATATAGGATATTGTGAATATCGATAGTATGGGACTTGGTGTACTATGATTGGACCACCGATGGCACTACTTTTTGAGATTTAATTGGAGATGACAGTATTGGGGATGACAACATATCATGGTTTTAGATGCTGCAATATGAGGTATTATCAACAGTTTTGGTTGGATTGATAGGGGAATTTTTGTTTTCAAATTTTTGTTTCTGAGTTTGAAAGATATGGGATGGGAAGTCAACCTTAGATTTAAAAGCCATGAAATGAATAGATGAAATGTATGAATTAAAGGTAATGTGATGAAGAACACAAAATGCAAGTCACAAATATAGGAAAATAGGGAAAGTGAAATATAATAAAATGAAACGAATTGTGATATGTAAGGAAATGAAATGGGAGGGAATGATATGTGATGTAGTGAACTATGATAAATGAAAAGGAAATGAAATGGGATGTGAAGAAATGAAATTGTTTGAGATTCATAAGCCATGTAATGCAGTAGATGATAGGGTGTGATGAGGAATGTAATTTGATACAAGGAAATAGTGACTAGAATTGTTTGAGATTCAAAAGCCACATAATGCAATAAATGGAATGAAAATATAAGACGATGAAGGGAGATGCATGGTGACAACGTTGTGAGAAAATGAAGTCCATAATAGTTGAGTTGCAAAAGTGTGCCTTGATGTTGATGTTGTTGTCTATTATTGGATAACCAATCCTGAATTTGAATGATGTTGTGAAGGCTTTCTTGTGTAATCCTAATTAATGTGCCAAATGTGTGTTTTCAAGGGACCCAAGATGAAAATGCAAACTAAATGAATGCAATTAACTGTCATTTTTTTGTAAAGAGATGCAAATTAACTATCATCATAGAAAATTTAATAAAAAGTGACTAAGTACAATCACCACTAGCTCAACTATGGTGATATGAATAGTATATCACGCCGAGGAGTACCAGCAAACATGAAAAATATGACAATCATTGGAAAACAAAGTTATATCTTTAGAAGAATAAAAACATGCACGTAAATAGTCGCATGTCAGATGAAAAACTAATAAAACATCACAACTTCATCCTGATACCTTTAGTCAAGCACATCATCAAGGTACTAGAAGTACCTAATAGTGAAGGAAACCATTATTTAGGGACTAGGCATGCTAGTAGTTGTGTGTAATAGTGTTGAGTTTGTTTAGTTCTGCTTGGGAGAAACTATTGTACAGGCCAGATTACAAAGGATGAGATGTGTCAGCAGTGATTTAGCAGTAGATTCTATTTGGTGATGTGCATCAGTGGAAATTAGGGTGTCTAAGCTTCAGAGCTAAGAGTCAAGTGTACTTGGGACTAGTGTAGTAGGATGCAAAGAATGGTGAGACCAATAAAGAATGAGTCTCAGGAAAGTGATGACTATAAATAGGTAGATATCATGGGGATGGAACAAAGCAGGGTGAAGAGTAGATCATGGCTATCAGGTTTATTTAGAAGTTTGAGCAAGTGTGGGAGTGAAAGCATGTTCAGACCAGATCAGCCACAATAGGAGGGTTATGCTAACCATGGAAGGTGGATTAGGCAAGGGCAAAGAGTAAAATGCATTCGAAAAACTTCTGAGGAGCTAGTGTATTAACCCAAACTTCAAGTGTTAGTTATGGAGCAAGATGAATCAAGTCATGTGGGACAAGGGTCAACACAACCGAAAGATGTAGGGATTAGGGCAGAAGAAATGCCCTTGTCAGTGTAAATGATGTTGTCAGGGACTATAGCACAATAGGCATTGTAGGTGGTATTGGAAGATGATGAGCTGATGATGCAAGCAAAGAATAGTCCACTTGAGATGATGAAGAGTATGTTAGGAGTAGAGGAGGAGGCAGGGGAGATAAAATCTCATGGAAAGTCTACGAGAGAAGTTCCAAGAGGTGTGGAAGAAATTAGTGTGGGTGAGGTGATGAGTGAATCATGTCAATTTCTTAGACTTAGGATTCCAGGACAAGAGTCAATGAAAGGGGAAGTGAGCAATGTAAATGTGGAGGAGCCATGACTAGAAGGGTGGTAGAGATCAAGCATTAAGTAATGTGGAAGAATTATAGAGAATGTTGGCCACTAAGAGAGTCTAAGCAGAGAACATAGAACAAGAAGTTGCATTTTTGTTGGGATTGATGGAGAAGGTGCGGGAAGATGGAGCACAAACAGAGGTGAGACAACTCCAAGCGGTGGTGGATACAAAATGGGCACAAGTGCAATCACTAGAAGCAAAACTACATATAAACAAATCATGAGCGAAGGTAAATGATGCAGGGATGTGGGCGAAGTAGTCATGGTCTTAGAGGTTGTAGGAATCTCTAAAGATGGCACAATTGGGTTTAGAGAGTGTGCAAAATGAGCTGGTGTTGCTGCAGTCATAGTTTGAGTCATTTAGGGAAGCGATTGCAAAATGAAATTCCCTGTCATTAAAGCTATAGGAGTGGTTAGCATTAAGTGAGGGGAAGGTGAGACACTTAGAGTAGCATTTGGGTGAGGCAAAAATAGATGTGGAGCATTGGCGAATGGTGACTGATCAAATGCAGTAGGAGTGGGATGTGGCCTAACGAGTGATCATTGCATGGGAAGTAAACAAGCTAGTGGGGAATGTGTTCATGGAAATGCACCAAATGACAAAGGTACACCAAGAAATCACTTATTATATGGGATGTTATCATTAGGCATTCCCGAATGAGGACTAGTGAGAGACACAGTTTGTGGATAGGGAATTCACACAATTGTTAAATGTGCAATTACATGATGGGAGGTTTCCAATTTCCATGGATGCAAAGTGGGTACATAGAGGACTGATACCAAGAGCTTCCTCTTTTGGAGCTGGGTTGAAAGAAAAACCATTGGTTGGACACCTATCTTGCCACCTCCTTTAGGGAGGCCAGAATAAATAATTCACCAGATGCTTTTCGAATGTAATGTTGTCATTGCCATCATAGTAAAATAAAAGTTTGTGCTTGTTGTTGTGGCAATCAAAGGGACAATGGATGTTGATTGTAATATATTGTCATGTTTGTTTTTGGTATTTTTTGGAATATATTTGGATATTTTTAGCATTTTGAGGAATATGTGAATGTTTTTGGGGTTTTTGATAGATATTTGAATGTTTTGTGATTTTTGAAAAATGTTGAAAAGGTTCTAATCTCCATAAAAGTGAGAACAATGTGATTTGTAAAGTAAGGAAAACCTTTACTTGTATGCGACGAACTGAATGTCTATGTGGGCTCGTAATGAAAGATGAGTACAGATTTGCATAACATTTGGAGAGTTGTGATGTGTAAGGCATAATTCTACATATATTAATAGCCTTTACAGATGATTACAAGGCCAACATTGGGATGTTTCTCTATGTGTGTGCCAAGACAGACACTCTCAAGGCCTATGAAAAGGTGTCTAGGGACCCAAAAGGACACCTGGGCCTCGAGAAAGGTGAAATAGGAATAGGGCCTTGAAAAAGGTGCTTTGACCCAAAATGGCGTTTTGGGGGCCTAAAAAGGACATCTAGGCCTTTAAAAAAGTGAAATAGGGCCTTCAAAAAGGCACTTGAGGGGGCTTGAAAAAGGCATTTGGGCCAAAAGAGGTGCTTAAGGGGCTTGACAAAGGTGTTTGGGCCTAAAAAGGAGCTTGAGGGGCCTGAAAAAGGCATTTGGGCTTAAAAAGGTGTTTGAGGGTCCTGAAAAAGGCGTTTAGGCCTAAAAAGGTGCTTGAGGGGCCAAAAAAAGGCGTTTGGGCCAAAAAAAGGCACATGGGGGGCCTAGGTGTTTGGGCCTAAAAAGGTACTTGAGGGGCCTAGAGAAGGCATTTGGGCCAAAAAAGGCGCTTGAGGGGCCTAAAAAAGGTGTTTGGGCCTAAAAAAGGTGTCTCGGCCAAAAAAAGGTGCAGAGGGGAGTGGTAAGTTTCCACGGTTACACTTCTTTATTTTGTGCGCTTGGTTAGGTGATGATGAAAGAGTATGATGGATATCTAGGCTTCTGAGATAGCATTGATATATTTGTTGGAGCCAACTAGACCAATCATGGCCATTGCAACATAAACAAGACTAATGATATGTTGGGAATTGTTGTTCTTGACATAAGGGAGGAAGAGGGGACTTTGCCATCACCTCTTATGCTATTTGTGTTGTGCCAGATTTTCCAAAGCCCATCGAGATGTTTTAGGACATAACTACGCTTCTTCTTAATACCATTGAGGCACTTCATATTTAAATATTTTATGACATGTTATAAGGACTATTTGAGCTGAAGTGAGCCACGTTTGACAGGACCTTTGGGGTGTTCTTATTTTTTTGAGATTTTATGGCTATGTTTGGCCATTATTAACCTATTTTGAATGTTATTGGCCATTTTTGACAACTTTGGAATGGTTTTGATAATTTTTTGACAATTTTTGAAGTTTTTTTAATCATTTTTGACAATTTTTGATATTTTTGAATTTTTTTGGTAATTTTTGATCATTTAAAATTTTTTTGATAATTTTTGACAATTTTTGAATTTTTTTGGTAAAATTTGACAATTTTTGATTTTTTTTGGTATTTTTTGACAATTTTCAACTAGTGGGGGTGAAGTGAGGATGTGAGTGAGATTTTTTGGACTAGGGAGATAGCCAAGACCATGTGGAGGCACCTAAAAAGTCAAGGAGATCCAAGTGGGCCGAAAAGGCTAAGAGTGGGCTTAGGGAGCTATATTGGAGATGATGAAGGCAAAAAGAATCTTTGGAACAACAAAATGATTGAATAGAAAGCTAAAACAAATATTGGGAATTATTGACCATGGTGAATAGTTGAGAGGTGCACTAATTTTCTTGCAATTCATGTCTATGGTAGCTCAATATATAATCTAATTCCATGTTTCTCCTAATCTGTTGTGCTTCCTCTTAGTGATGTTATTCTGAGTGTCTTTGCTTCTATGAGCTATATTAGATGCTAAGGGACCACTAAACTATAACCCTCAAGTGTTTCTCAATTGGGTATGTGTGAAATTAACTCAACTATGCTAGATAAGCCTTTAAAGAAGCAAAATTTGTTACATAGACAGTTGTTCGAGTACTATCTTGATTTTTTTTTTTTGGTATTTTTGAGGTGTTTCTCAAAGCTCTAGACATAAAATATTTTGAGATGGATGCTATTGATGGGTTCTACTAGGTTCGTGCCATCACAATTTGAAAGTCTATAAGTGCTAGTCTTGAAGGACTCGGTGATAATGTAAGGACCAATCTAATTGGCCTCCCACTTTCCTTTCTTTTCTCTAGCCACTTGGTTCCTAGGGTTTTCTCAGAGTACTAGGTCACCAATTTGAAAAACACAGGGTTTGACCTTTTTGTTGTAATCTCTTGATAACCTATTTTGATACACTTTGACGTGTTCATGTGCAACATGCTAATGTTCTTCTAACAAATCTAGCTACTTGAGATGGACCACTCTATAATCCTCATCTGATAGGACATCCCGAAGAGTAACTCTCAAGGATGGGATCTCAACCTCTAAAAGGAGAATAACTTCAAAACCATAAACCAAAGAGAATGGTGTCACACTTGTAGGTGTCCTAACACTCGTCCTATAGGCCCAAAGAGTAGGATTCAACTATAAATTCCAATCTCTACCAATATCATTGACGATTATTTTGAGGATGTTGATAATGGTTTTGTTGGTGGCCTCTACTTGGCCATTACCTTAGGGATAATAAATCAATGAGGAGTGGTGTGTAATGTGAAATTTTTCACATAATTCATCAGTTATTTGATTTTTAAAGTATAAGGCATTGTCTGTGAGAATGGCATGGGGTATGCTAAATCGACAATTGATATGATTTATAATGAAGAGATTTCTTTTTCTGTAGAGTTAGCAAGTGGTGCTGCTTTGACCTACTTGGTGAAGTATTTTGTGGCGGTGATAATCCATTTATGTCTGCCAGAGGAAGGTGGATGGATGGCTCCAATCAAATCAAAGTCCCACTAATAAAAAGGCCATGGTGTGGCCAAAGGGTTGAGCTCTTGGGTTGGTGCATGAACAAGGTTACCATGGATTTGGCATTTTTTGCAAGTTTTAACATAGTTGATAGAATCCTTTTCCATGGTTGGCCAAAAATAACCCATCTTAAGAATCTTCTTTGCTAGTGTAAATTTGTTGGAGTGTGACCCACAAATCCTTGCATGGACTTCCTACAAAGTGGCTCTAGACTTATCATTTTTGAGACATCTAAATAAAGTACCATCAAGACCCTTCCTATACAGTGTATTAGCCACCAAAGTGTAGTGTGAGGTTTGTTGAATGAAATTACATTTTTGGTCATGTGAGAAATCAAACGAAATGGTGTTATCATGGAGGTAAGTGATGATGGGGTTATACCAAAGGGAATCAGAAGCATCTATGTGGCCAATGATAAGGGAATCAGGTTGAGTAAATCTAGGTTGAACCACCTCTTCTACTAAGAATCATATTACTCGTGCTACTTTAGTAGCTAGAGTAAGGAGGCCAAGGTGGCCATAGCATTTTCTGCTTTATTCTTATCTCTGGGAATTTGTTCAAAAGTAATATGAACAAAACATGCCTTGAGTGTGTCAACCATATGTTTTTAAGGCAATAACTTTTCATCTTTGGTCTGATAAGTGTCAGTGACTTGATTGATGATCAACTGGGAGTCTCCATAAACCTCTAGCACTGTTAGTTTCCATTCTACAACTAGTTTGAAACCCAAGACTAAAGCTTCATATTCTGCCATGTTGTTGGTGTAGGGGAAAAGTAATTTGTAAGACTTAGGGATGGTAACACCTAGTGGCATGATGAACAAAATACCAGTGCCTGATCCATGGTGTGTGTAGGAACCACCAAAATAGAATTTCCACGTTACCAACTCTATCTAAAGAATATGCATATTTGAGAAATCAGCTAGGATAGGGTTTGAACTCTTTATAGGTGCATCTTCCAATTGATCGACAATGGCCTATCCTTTTATTACTTTCCTATCAACATACTCAATGTCAAACTCACTTAGGATCATCACCCATTTGGCCAATCTGCCTGTTAATGCTATTTTGCTGAGAAGATATTTGAGGGGGTCAATTTTGGAGATGAGCTTGACCTTGTGTGTTAGAAGATAATGGCATAGCTTTTGGCAAGAAAAAACTATGGCTAGATAGGCCTTTTCAATAAAAGAGTAATTGAGCTCATAGTTGACCAAGGTATGACTAATATAATAGATGGCTCATTCTTTTCCTTGGTCATTTTCTTATGCTAGGATGGCTCCAGTTGATTTATCCATTAAAGAAGGATTAGAAGATTTTGGAAGAGGTTAGTGGTCTTAAGGAAATTGGCCAAATTTTGGGCAAAAAATAAATTTTTTATTTATTTTGGGTTTTTTGGTCAATTTATTAATTAAATAATTAATAAATAAGGAAATAATGTTTAAATAAGATTTAAACATTTTTGGGAGGGATTCCTTAATTAAATATTTTTAATTAAGATAAAGGGATTTAATGGCATAAAAATTAATTAATTAATTAATTAAATAATTAATTAATAAATGATGATGTCATCAGGTATTTTTTCAGAAAATAAAAATACTTTATTTTCTAAAAGATTTTAGGTGTCTACATTTTGCCCCTCTTTGATGTGATGCCGCAAGTGGCATGGCATCAAAGATAAGAAAATAAGATGCCCAAGGCTAGAGCAGAAGAGGAGAGAATGGACTGTGAGATGCCCCCTCAAGAAGGTAGCGGGGAGAGAAAGCGAGGCTCGATGGCTTCTTGAAAAGTACAAGAATCTCGGATGAGCAAGGAAACTCAGATTGGCAAAGAGAAGGGGTTGAATTAGCTCAAACTCTCACTATGGGAGAATGATAAAGGAGAATCAGATGCAGAAGAGGAAGCAAGCTTAAGACTTTAGGGAAGGTGGAGGATGAAGGAGCAGAGTGCTATAAAAAGGAATCCAGGATAGGGAGATGGATGAGGGGATTATAAAGCTGATGCAACAGGATTTCAAAGAGTCATATTGGTGGAAGATGGGTTTCGGAGATCCCTAGGACTAGGATTGTGGATCTCGAAAGATGAGGCTTGGTGGATTGATTTGGATTGGTGGATCCCTAAGACTAGGATTGTGGATCCCTAAAGCTAAAGGTGAGGAGTGATTCAAAGAGATACTGATGCATAAGCTGGGGTAGGAGAGACAGATGCTGGATATGGATGGGGGATAATGGAGATGAAGGAAAACCATTGAAGCTTTTTGAGCCGGGGGATACTTCAAAGAGAAGTACCACCATGTAGTTGAGCACTAGATTTGCTATAGGACTGTTGGTTAATTGCCAAGGTTACCAAGAACATCAAGGCCCTTTCACCAACTGTCCAGAGGACTGATGAACTGACTCAAAACAAACACGCAAGGATTGCCCCAGTATCACACATGAATCCCAAAGGAAGCAGTGTGGAAACGACACTAGGTAACCCACAAGCAAAAAAGAAAACAAGCAAAAGACATGATCAAGACCTTACGCTCTGATTGCCCCATTGACAATATACCATGATATAGAAGATCATGGCAACCTTGAGGAGGGAACAAGGAGATTTCTTGGAAAAGATATTTCAAGACCCAACAGGGAAGAGTCCAAATCAAAAGAAAGCGAAAATCCAAAAGAGAACCGTTTGCCAACGAGATGGGTAGGACGAGGTACTAACGGACCAAGATCAGACATGAGGAAAGCTATATCCTGCAAGGACCTATCGGAGAGCACCTAAGCTGCTGGATTTGGATGAGTGATGCGTCTAGCAAGCTGAACTAAGAAAGATATCACTTTGGTGACAAGAAATCTAGCTAAATGATGCATCGGAATAGCTAACCAAGATGTGCGATGGGTGCAAGATGCTAATCAAGGATGAACTGACATGAACACTAGATAGATACAATGGTACTAGGCTAAAGAGGATGTACAAGCTGATGGACCAAGATATTTACAAGTGAGCTAATCAAGATATGGTACAAGCTAACGGACCAAGATAGTTACAAGTAGGCAAAAGCTTAGGATGATAGGATAGCGGGATGGTTTGATGTTGTGCAAGATGTGAAAGCTAAGGGTGGGGTGATAGCAAAAGATATGGATTTGGCAGGATGCATCCAATGATGATGAGAGATTTTGTGACCAAGGATAGCTAGAGGAGCAGGATGAGATGGCTGGATAGGATGGTAGATAGCTAGGATTATGATGGATATAAAGAGATGACATTGGGTTTGCATGAGGATAGCCTAGAGCTAGATACCAATGACAAGGGAGGATGGACAAGACAAGATCTCCAAGGAATATAGTGCCCCCAATTAGAAGATAACATGCGAAAGGAGGTCTTATGATGGATATGATAGGATTGAAGCTAGGATGGAAAAAGCTGAAGGGGCTAGGGAGATGGATGATAGTTGAGATGATTGGCTGAAGCTGCATAAGATTAGTGGATGGTGTGAGATGAAGCTGGAGGATGGAGGATAGGTGGATAGATTGGAAGATGGAGTTGGATGTCAAGAGATGACCAAAAGCATGAGGGTGATAGGCTAAGCTGGGGATGGTGGGATTACGCATGACACTTGTTTGCCAAGTTTTCATCATGGTACTTGTCCAAGGCACTTGAATTGCCAAGTTTTCACCAGTGGACACTTTATTTTTCTTTTTCTTTTTTGACTTTTTGACTTTGGACTTAGCTGGAATGATTTTAGCTTTCTTCAGCTATTTTGGCTTTTTTGAGATTTTTCACTGGCTGTTGGAATGTTCAATTTTGTTGCTAGCTATTGGTACACCGGATGTGTGATTTATGCAATAGATCGGATTAGATGGGATTGATGGTAGGAGATGGAGGGATGAAAATGCTGGAAAGGAGCATGAGATGGGGATGCTTGCAAGAGCAACATTGGCACATGTTGGGATGGTGTGAAAAGAGCATATGGGGGATAGATGGTAGATGCGAGCGTGATGGAGGATTTTTGGAAGTGTGCTTGGGGATATAGGCACCCAAGATGGAGTTAGGAGATGGGGGACATGAGTCACTAGATGGGGGATTAGCAATGGTGGATGCCATTATGCATTGGGTTTCAACTTTTTTCTTGGGGATCCACATGGTTTTGGATTTTCTTTTCATAGGATTTTGCATTGTTTTGCATTCTTTGATTGGATTTTTCCTTTTTGGAGTATGTCTTTTAGAATAGACATATGGTTGACTAGGATGTGGATTTTTAGCTTTATGCATTTTGAAGTTGGCATTTACATTGCTGTGGTAAGCTTTGGGAAGATGGTTAGGAGAATCTTTGTGAGATGGAGAGGATATGAAAGAGCATGTAGGGGGATGATGATGGATGATGTGCCCTGATATGTGCCTTTGTTGATCTTGCATAGAAATAGATGGAATAGGATTTTTATGATGGCTGATAGGAGGATGGAGGATGGTAGATTTTGGGACATAGGGACCCAAAATGGATTTAGCGGATGAAGGGGGGATATGGTAGGTTTTTTTGGGTTGCAAAGATGGTGGAGGGGGGATGACATAAGATTTCTTGAAGGAGTGATGGGAGGCTGGCATGGGGGGTTTGGAGATAGGCTTGGTTTGGGGGTGTGGTGTACCAACACCTTTAGATGGTGAGCCTTTGGATACATATCCAAGACCATGAAATCCTAGATTTTTTTGTGCAATAATAGGCTTTCTGATTCCTTTCTCTTGTGGTCCTAAACCTTGACCTTGATAATGCCATCGATTGAGCACTTGAACAAGCTGAGAAAACTTTTTGCTTGCAGAAAATGGTAGAAGTGATTTATTAGGTGTATTGCAATGGGGAGATACTGTTCTTAATTCTTCTGCTGAGAGAGGGCCACTGTGGATGAATGTAAGTGAACCAAGAGGGTAGATTATAGATGGTGGAATAGCTTGGATAGGTGGTAAGATGGAAGCATGGAGCGAGGGAGATGGAAGGATAGGATCTTGATGTAGCTGGTGGGATGACAAGATATCTTGTAGTGGAGGAGATAGGGCTCAAGGTTTTGGAGATGGAGGAGATGGTGACTGCACTATGGATGGAAGACATGGTACGATGATATCTTCATTTATGCTTTGGGGGATGTCAACATGCTTTTGGGCAGGATCTTGATAGGATTGGTTTGGAGTGGATGGTGCGATAGGAGGTGAAGGGATGGATTCTTCAAAGGCAGTAGATGGATAGATGGGAGATTCAGTAGTGGAGATGGGTGAGTAAAAGATGGATGCATAAGGGTCATTACGAGAGATTTGGGAAATGCTTGGAGGTGATGTGGATAGGATTTGGAGGGATTTGACAGGTGATGGGATTTTGATGCTTGCGGGAAGTGGAAGGATTTTAAGCAATTTGATGGATGGTATGGGGATGATAGCTATGGGAGATGGAGGTGATATTATAGATGGGGAAGCTTCATCATTGACTACTTCACATGGTTGGATTAGATGACATGGCTTATCGACTGTTGGAGGCAACTTTTCTTGTATTTCCTCTAGGAGATTCCTTGGAGACTCATGTGTCAAAGGTGGAGGTGGATTGACAGGAATAGCTAGTGTGATGGGGGTGGAAGATTGGAAGCTTGGTTGATGGGGTGATGGAGGGGAAGCTGGAATATCAGATGGCATGACTAGATAGTTTGGAATCACTCTTGGATTTTGGGGGATGCTTGGAGGAATGTTTCTAAGGCTTTCAATATACCCATCATAGTCAATAAGATTTTCATCATCATTGGAATAGGAGGTGGCGGGAGCAAGGACAATGCGACCAAACACATCATGATAGGATTGGTACTTCATGCTTTGATGATGAGTTTGATGGGGATGGGGTCTTGCATATGGATGAACACGGAAGCTCATGGTTGGATTTGGATTAAGCACAGATTTTGGATTGGCTGATGAAAGATTTCCTAGGGAGAGTCAAAGTTGTATGACAGACCTAAGGAGGATTGGCTGGAGATTTTTGGCTTTCCTGTGGATGGAAGACTTCAAGGGCATGCTGTCAAAAGGTGAGAGTTTTGCTTTCCTATGCGCTAGATTTGGTGGTGGTTGTGTCAAATGAGATTGACCACTTGTGGATCCCAACCTTTAGCTCAAGGTTATGAGGGATGCAAGTGACAAAGCTAGATTACCCTAGACAATGCTCTGTCAGAGGGATAACCTTGGTGAGATTGGTTGATTGGTAGGATAGATTGATTGGATAGCAAATTTTGGCAAAGTGACAACAACTCTTTAAAGGCTTGGGTGATTTTGGATTGGGTTGCTAGCTGGCTATGGGGGGGATGATTTGGAGAGACTTTGAATTTGGGATTGTTCTAAAGCAAGGAACTAGATAGATTTGGTTGTAGCGGGGGAGCTTGGATGATTTTCTGATGAGGCAGTGACTACACTAAGTATGCCTTGAGCTGGGAGATTTTTTCTTTTTTGGGATTTTGACCAAAGTTGGCAAACATTCATTCAAAAGCTATGAACAAATAAGCAGACAAAAGTTTTGAGCAAACACGTCAAATACACCAACATCCTAGGAAGCTTTCTACAAGGATAAAATTTGGTTTAGCTAGGGAGTCCTCGATATACACAAGGTACGTGAGGCCCAAATCTATAGATGAAATCAAAAAGATGTCACACAACCGAGAGGAGCGGTAACCCACTTCTCCTCTTTCACTTCTCAAGGGTATAAAGTTCCTTGAGGCTTAGCCCGAGTGACAAAATTTTGATCCCAAGAGAGGTGTCTTTGGATTCACCTCCTGATCTTTATACTCCGCCGGAACGCTGGAGTTGAGGTCGTCCCAAGGGGTGATGAAATCCCCAAGCAGGCCTCCTAAAAAGCTAAGACAAGATTTTGGATCCTAATCTTATGCACCCAAGATGGCCTCGAAAGACGACAAGGGGAGAGAAGACTTGGATGATCTTGGGCTAAAAAACACGCTTGTTCTTTTACCAACTGACGCTTAAGTTTTTTGATCTAGACTTTGCAAGCACTCATGTTTAAGATACAATGTTTATTCCAACTTTGAAGTGTCGAAAAAAATAAAATTGATCGAAGAATGCGAGCAAGAAGAAGAGTTAGGGTCAACAAGAAGGTAAACCTGTGCGCCCGGAGGCCCTCCACGTCAAGTATCGATTGATTTTTCTTTAAGGCATTCAAGATTGAGTGTGAGTTTATTTTAAGCCCAAAACAAAGGTGTGTGAGATTCGATTTCAAGCGCGTGCTCAGAGGCCCTTCATGTCAAGATTTGTCCAATTTTTATGCCCAAATGAAGTGTGAGCGAGATTAATGCACATTCAAAGAATTTTCTAACTTAGAAAAACCACTAAAAACCTAAGTGAGTGGAGTTTGATTTGCATGGAGCACTTAACACCCTCTTAGGTGGACCCATCCCCATAGATGGCACTGAGATTGCAACCAATGGTTAAATTGATGGGTGATTAAAGAGGGTGAGTCCAATGACAAACTCACTCAAAGCATTTTTATTTGTTTTTATAACTTAAAAGATTACTAAAATGTAGATTCTTTTTATGCTCCAAAAGATGATTATTTGATCTATGGCATTCAAGATTGGATTTGTTGTTTTAATCATGCATTCATAAAAAAACAAACTTTGATTTTAATCCATGGCACTCAAGAGTGATTTTAGCAACATGAATTCAAAGACAAGTGATTAAGCATTCAAGTTTTTTCCTTTGAGCATTCAAGATTGAGATTTTGCGTGTTGTTTTAAGAACTTTGAAGTGCTTTGTTTTAACCTTAGATCATTCAAGATTGTTTTTGGACTCAAAAGTGAAAATGACTCTTTGGACTTTGCTTTTCATTCAAGATTTTGTGTTCTAGTTTGCATGTTTTAAGCCCAAAAATGATATTCCTAGATTGTTTTGATGCATGAAAAACCTAAGAAACATTCAAGATTTTGCAACAAGACATTTGTTTGGAACAAATAACAAAAGTTTTAGGACTCTTAGTTTTCATGAGATTTTTAAAAGAACTTTAAAATATTTTCAAATGAGGTTCATTTTATCCTTGATTGATGCTTTGAGTTTTATTTAGATTTTAGTGTGCACTTAGTGTTGATTTTGAACCTTTTGAAATGGAAACTTGAAGTTCTTTTTAAATTCCCAAAAATGAAGTGTTCCTAACTTTGCATGAATGCATCTAAAACCTTGATGTTGCAAGGATGCAAATGATTAGATTGGTTTAGTTTCACTTGTTAAAAGATTTTTTCTTTTTTGCAAATTTTTAATTTTTTAATGGATTTAAGTATGATTTGGGGGTTCATTTTAAGCACTAAAAAGAAGTGTGTATGATTTTGCTTCCTTAAAAAAAAAAAGGCCAAGATCTCCCACAAGAAGAAGAAGAAGAAGTAGATGGAATAAGAAGAATATAGACAAGAAGAGGAAGATGAATTGTGCTTTGTCCACCTATAAGCTTGAAAAATCTACAAACACTATGAGATAGACTATGAGTTCCTTTGTCTTCTTCATGCTCATGTGGACCTACAAAACCAATTTATACAATCCTACCAATCACAAAAACAAGCAAAATTAGCCAAAATCAGCAAATGACATACAAAATTTGACTAAAAAAGCTAATGAAGATGACCCATGCGGAGTCCCACCGGGCGTGCCAAAATGTATATGAGCAATGTTAGTATGCTAATAGAAACCAAATTTAAATAAAGCTTCTACAAACTAAACAAAATTCATAAAATTCAAGATAGACTAAGATGAGCTCTCAATTGAGAATATGAGCCATTAATGGACTCTCTCAATAAGAAGCTCTCTTTTTGAGTGGCTTTGTCTAAATAGATAGGATGTATGCTCAAGCTTATGCTTCAAAAATGGCTTCAAATGGAGTTGGAATTTGGATGTGGGTGTATGGTTTTGATGTAAAATGGCTTCTCAAAATGGCATTATGACTTTACTTCATGGATTGTGTTCAAATGACTTGGGAGAGGATTCCTTAAATAGGCAAAGAGCTTGAGGGATCAAGGGCTAGGATGCAAGGATGTGAAAAAGCTTATGGAGGGCTCAGATTGCATGAGAGGAGAGCACATGGATTGTGCTTCCTTATAGCCAATCAAGGAGTGACACATGTCACATGGTGAGAGGATGGAGGAAAGGGGAAGGATGAGTCAACAAATGAGGCTCAAGGGATAAAATCTTCATAAAGACCCTCATAATGACTTGTAAGATCAATAAAAGGGCTTGGAAGAGTCATTTATGGCCTAGTGGACTTCATAAAGTTTTATGGTTGAGATATTTTGAGGGTGATGAGAGCAATTTCGACTTGGACTTGATTAGGAAGGTTTTAAGCTTGCTTAGGCTTGTGCAAATGATTAGAGGATGGATTAGGATGGTTTAGGATTAGCTTAGGGATAGGCAAGTGGATGTCATTTAATGAGGGTGGGTGAAGGAGGAGATATTTGTTAACTTTGGCTAGGGTTAGTAAGTTTTAACCCATGTTTAGGAAATGTGACAAGGTTAGGAGGGGATTAGGATTAGGTTTAAAGACATCTTCTAGAAGAGTCTAGACTTTGGATGAGGATAAAGACTTTCTAGAATAGTCTAGAATTTCCTAGGATGAGGATGAAGACTTTCTAGAAGAGTCTAGAACTTCTTAGGATGAGGATAAATTAAATTTTTAGGAAATAAATAAAGTTTTATTTATTTCAAGGGTTTGGGTTGAGGAGATATTTATTAAAACTTTTTTAATAAACATGAGGATTAATATTTAATCTTAATTAAATATTTTGAGTTGGGATTAGGGGTAGGAAATGATGGGATTAGCCTTTAATTAAAATTAAAGAACGATTAGAAGATTTTGGAAGAGGTTAGTGGTCTTAAGGAAATTGGCCAAGTTTTGGGCAAAAAATAATTTTTTTATTTATTTTGGGTTTTTTGGTCAATTTATTAATTAAATAATTAATAAATAAAGAAATAATGTTTAAATAAGATTTAAACATTTTTGGGAGGGATTCCTTAATTAAATATTTTTAATTAAGATAAAGGGATTTAATGGCATAAAAATTAATTAATTAATTAATTAATAAATGATGATGTCATCAGGTATTTTTTCAGAAAATAAAAATACTTTATTTTCTAAAAGATTTTAGGTGTCTACAAATAGGCCTTTTCAATAAAAGAGTAATTGAGCTCATAGTTGACCAAGGTATGACTAATATAATAGATGGCTCATTCTTTTCCGTGGTCATTTTCTTATGCTAGGATGGCTCCAATTGATTTATCCATTAAAGAAATGTACAATAACAAAGGTTTGTGTGATATTGGAGGTACCAACATGGGCAGATTCATCAAGTAGGTTTTGAGTAAGTCGAAATCCTTCTAACACTGATCACCCCATTTAAAAATTATGTCTTTGTGCAGTAAGTGGGTAAAAGTACACACTTTTCCACCAACTGAGAAATGAACTAAAAAACTAATTGAAGCTTGCCTTGAAGAGAGTGTAACTAACTCAAGTTCTTCAGAGGTTTCATACTGATTATGGCTTGGTCCTTTTCAGGGTCAACTTCTATCCCTTTGGTTGAGATAATGTATCCTAGAAGCTTGCCTGATTTGATGCCAAAAGTGCATTTCTTGGGATTGAGTGTAACTTTGAATGCTTTTAGGGGGGTGAATATCTTGGCCAGTATGGGGAGATGTTCTTCTTGAGTATGGAATTTTTCAAGGATATCATCCACATAATCTTCCATAAAGGTATGCATCATATCATGAAAGATAGTGGTCATGACCCATTGATAGGTGGCCCTAGCATTCTTTAACCCAAAGGGCATCAATTTCCAACAAAACATGCCCCATACACAAGTAAAGGTTGTTTTCTCTTGATCTTCTAGTACTATCTTGATCTGATTATACCCTAAAAATCTATCCATGAGTGAAAACATGGAATGGCTTGCTATCAGGTCTACAATGGTATCAATTTTGGGAAGGGAAAAATCATCTTTAAGACATGCATCCCAGAATATAAATGTGTATGCTACCATTCTTCTTTGATATAGGAACAATGTTGGATATCCATGAGCATATACCAAGGGCTAGATGAAATTGGTGCTGATCAACTTCTCTAACTCTACTTTGACTAGTAGAGTTATATGGGGATGCATCTTTCTAAGCTTTTGTTCTACTGGCTTGATCTCCAGAGAAATTTTGAGATGATGGAGGATTAAAGTTGGGTCTAATCTGGGCATGTCTGTGTAAGACCACACAAATTTTATCTATCTTTATTCAAAGAAGTGAATAAATGCATTTCTTTCCTCTATGCTTAAGGACTGTGCCAAATAAATGACCCTCGGTTCTTGCTCTATGCCAATGTTGACTTGTTTTGTTGGTTCAATCAAGATAGAAGATCTTTCCTTGGAGTCTTTGGTAATGTATCAATCACCCCATCCATGGATGCCACAGTTCAATTTTCACCTTGGGATGTGTCACTTCTATTTGTTTCTATTTTTTTCTTAAGATTAGCTACAACTTGGTAGTGATCATTAAGGCTATGAAATGCTTGACCTGTTCTATTGTGACTGAGGTGATTGATATCAAACCCAACTATATGCATCTCTTCTATTCTTCATTGATGAGATGGTTAAACCACGTTAAGGTAGATGAAAACATCATGGTTAGTGTCAAAATGAGAAATGCGGTGAGGCTTGATTGTATCACAACTAATGAGTTCAGGATGGACTAGGGAGAATGATTCATAATATGGAAAGGGTTCAACAGGGTTTAAAGACATGATCTTGTTAGATGGCTCATATGTTGTATCCGTTAGATCTATGACATGTGCTTCTTCTAAAGTGTCAGGAAAGGTAGAGCTTGCGAGAGGCTCATAGTAGTCATCTTCAACTTCTATTAGAAAGAAGTTAGGAAATAGGGTTTGAAACCAAAACCCTTCAATATGCTCATCATCTTCTAAATTGTGCTATTGAACTCTGACTCTCAATGAAGTGGGACCTAGATGGGAGGTTGTTCCTTGTGTAATGAAACTATCAAATGTGGGTATGTGAACAACATCACATTTTTTGTCATGAAGTGACTCTTCGGATAATGATTCAAATTCCCATTTAGTGGAATTATCATCGTCTTCATTATTAGAGGTATTTATGAGTGATTCTCCTATGGGATGTGAACCTGATAGGGATACATTTACATTTATGATGTTAGTTATTTTTTGGCTATTATCATCCCATTTTTTAGGTACCCACACTAAGGTGAAAGAAGAGGAATCACTATGCTTAGGACAAGCCTCAGAAGAGGTTTGTGTCTTGGCTTGTTCACCATACCCCACCCCTATTTTGGACCTATTGGACCTGAACTATGCTATTAGAGGTTCAACGATGCCTATCCCTTTCCCTAAGGGACCATCTCCCATATATCCCATCTTTTTCATGAGATCAAAACCTTTTTTGTGTAGGTGGGGGGAGATGTCAACATTTCTTTGACTAATTTCTTCTACTGAACTTGGAGGTGCTCCACTTGCTTTGATAAAATGTGCATGATAAGGCATAGTGGTAGATGATGGTTTCCCATGAGATTTTGGAGAAAGTGGGGGATCAAATAAGGAGATTGAGTATTTGCCCACTTCTTTGCATTGCAATTTACACTTTCTGTCAAATTCTTTCATCAATCTATCCATTTCTTCATAGTGTGATTGTTTAGGGTCTTTGGATGATGATGGTGATGGAAGGGAAGGGTTCAAACAACCAACTTTCTCTTTACCCTTAGTCTATTGTTTTCTTCTAATTTCCTCCTTAATTTTCATTGATTGATCAAAATTGTGTAATTTAGGTCTTTGCCAATTTTTGGGTGTCTACACCTCCTTAAATAGATGTTCTATGAAGGTTCTAGATCTTGATCAATGGCTTATACTTCATCTTTTGTCTTTTCTATCACATTTTTTCATTGGTTAAATTACATGCCTTGAGATTATTACCTTCTATAACGATGTGTGATCAACTCCTTAGTTGGATCTTAAAATATTAAATATCATAGAAAAGTCAGCCAAAATGGTTTACATATGTGTTTGTGCCATTACAAACTTATATGTCAAAACTAAAATACTCGGCACTTGAATGCTTTGACACTCAATCATGTTTACTTCTTCATGTTGTTATTCAGCTTCTATTTACCTACTTTCTTGCAACTTAGTAACTTGTCAACATGCTCGGTCTCAACTATATCACTTGGCGTTTACATCTCCTTGGTTGCTACTAAATACTCAACAATCACTATCATGCTTGGCCTTTACTAGATAACTTAGTCATAGTTATGACCTTGTAATCTTTCCTAGTAAATAACTAAGTGTTTGGACACTAATCAACAACACAGGCTTAGAGATCAACAAACATTATTAAGAGCCACCACACCAAAGGTGAAGAAGATGAAGAAGAAGATCAAATCGCCTAGAAAGCCAGTGAAAGTAGATGAGGTCATACTAATTCCCAAGTTTGATCCTAAAAATATTACTCTTAATGAGATGAATTTTTTGCAAGATGTATTGGCTAGGAAGACAAAGCAAGAAGAAATAAAAAGAGAATGTCAATAGAGGAAAGTAATGTACAAGATCAAGGATATTTTTGTTGACACATTTGATATACAAGGTATTAATGAGTAGGCACCTCTAATAGACCAATTAGTTTACATTTTTGAAAAGGTTAACACTAATGACATTGAGGCTAAGGAGAAATTACTGCACTGGTCTAAAAATAAATTTGAGAAACAAGTTTTGGAGAAAGTGTCAAAAGTGTCAACCAAGATTGCTATAAGGCAAGTTGAACTTTCTAACCTTGTAAAAAATATAGAGGAAGTTGTAACAAATATTCAAAGTTTGGATAAAATATTGTGTTATGTACCAAGGTTCACATAATATACTCACAATTACATTGAGAAATTGAAGCTAGACTTGAAGACTACAAGACATTCTTTGAGCATGGACACAAGTTCAAGCTTTATTTACTTTAAAAGATTAATTTTTGCCTAAAAGAGATTAGTTGAATTACAAGCCACAAATGGTCACATGTGAGATAAATTGATTTATATTCAATCCATTTTGATACCTCATTCAGAGGTGATGCAAAGAGAGCTAGCATTAGAAAAGGAGGTAGCAAGTCGAGATTCCCATCTCTCTATAGCAGAAAGTCTAGTTTATTTAGCTACTCAACTAGAGATTATTTCACTTTTGGAATTTGTTAGAACCAATTGAGATAATGCACTTTCCATGGTTATACATATTCACAAACCATTTATAGAAAAATATGGTTTGAGACCTTCACCCCAGTAGCCATAAGGGACAAAAACAAGGGGGAATGAGACGAATAAGCATATGTCACAAGGGAGAATAATAAATGACACATTTTTTGTCACATTTTTTAATACCTCATTTTTTTGGCACTAGGAGTATGTTAGAAGTCATATGTATAAGATGTACATTGGGAAGTCTTAATGAAGACTGAGTTATACTCAAAGGGGGAGTTTCATTTTGTAATTTCTAAAGTAATGATCAGTCATGACAAAGTGTTTTTGCCACTAATGTTAAAGGAAGAGATTTTTGATCTCCAAGTCATGTTACCTATTAGTGTCAAACACTTAGTCATATCCTAGGTAGAGTTGGTTGGTCATCATTGTGACCAAGTCACCCAATGAAGGTTGAATGATTTTGGACTTGTTTACATTTTAGTTTGAGCTGAGCAAGTCTTAAGTTTCTGAGCATCCCATTATGTATCAAGTGATAGATGATACCAAGTAAGCTAGAAATTTGTAGACAAGCTAAATAGAGTTGGTTCATGTTGAGTCACACAATTACTATCAAGCATTCACAAACTGGGTGATAGCATGAGTCTTAGTCATGACTGAGTGTCAAGGTATTCAAGTCTTGAGTTAACTAATTTTGGTATATGTGATTGGAATCACACAAACACTTATATAAACCATTTTGGCCACCTTCTATGCATGATTTAATGATTATTGAGATAGCTAAGGAGTTGATACACATTTTTTAGAGATTATTAATCCCTATGAAGGTAGTATAACCAATCAAAAAAAGGAATGACTAAGCAGCAAAAGGGAGAAATTTGGATCGTTGATCACAATCTAGAACCTTCTCTAGTTGGTTATTTAAAGAGGGTCTAAACACTAAATCATGAGAGACGAAGGAGAGAATTGAAAAAGAAGTATATTTACAAAAGAGGCTATGCTTGATGGTTAGAAGAAAATTTCAAGAAGAGCAACATAGTAGTGAAGGACATAACATAATTTATTATATAGGAGATCAAATCAAAATTGGAAATAGGAGATCTATAATCTAGCATTAGAGTACTAACCAAAGGATCAGGTACTGATACATTCTAGCAAGTGAATTAGGGTAAATTACATAATAGAGTGGTCATAATAAGCCTATATAAATCTTCTAACAGATTTCTTACTTAGTTGTAAGTTTAAACCCTTTAATTAAGGTAGACTAAATATGTCTTGTAAGCTCTTAGCAGGACATACCCCTCATAGGGTAGATCATTAGAAGTGATAAAACATTATAGCCTTAATAGGTACACTTTATTGCTACAGTAGTGAAGATTTTTGGGTGTCATCCTCACCCTAGTTTTACCTTCACCTTGAGGGTTTCTGGTAACCAAATATTTTTTGTTATGTGTTTACATTTACTTTCATGTTTATGAATATAATGGATAGTTAGATCTATTTCAGTTTATGGTTGTATGGTTCATGATGTTAATATGAGATGGGTTAAAGGTGAATGCATTTGATTTGTTTCAAGTAGAAATTTTTTTTATAGATGCTAATTCACCCCTCCCCTCTTTGTATCTTTCTTTCCTATTAGACTTCCAACACTTACCATGTGCTTACCTACTAGTTTCCATTTAGGATAGTTTTTTTTATCTTCATTTGTTGTTGATCACTTGGTGTTACCTTCTCCTTATCTTTCTTATGTAAATTGGGTTGTTGTCTATTGATAAGGACTCCTAATGATTTTCCAATATCAAGATTTATAGTCCTATTCCTTAGTCTATGGTTTCTTTCATCTTTCTTCACCATTGTAATTACATAATCCCTTCTCTCTATTATTTCCTTACCCTTCGATTCTCCTCTTCATCAGAAAATGTTTGTTGTAAGCATTGTTTTCTTATTCTCATTATATCAATATCAAGAATATGTTCATGTTTTGAGGAATCATCATTTCCCCAAAGTGATTTTGATGATAATATGTTTTAATTAGGCTACTCATCTTATAGGAGTTCCCCTTCCTATATGCTATGTACAATCAAACTTTAATCAAGAGCATGTACTAACTTGCAAATCTCACATCATGGACTATTTTCCACATAATTTTTATTCCTCTTAAGAGGATCAGGGTTTTTATTTTTTCTTATTGGTTCATCATCCTTCCAAGAATTATTTTATGGCATGTCTTACAATATGAATTTATAAGGTCTATCATTTCTATTAGACTTGAAAATTCTATTCTTTCTTTGCTCAACATGTGAATCTTTGATCTTGTTTAACAACTTATCAATTTTTTCCTCATCTTTGTTTTGTTTTGGTGCTTTGAGGTTGAATAATATAGGATATTATCTCTTCCAATCTTACATTCAACCTTTCTATCATTCTCACTAGTTGTTGCTACTTTTAAAGCCTCTTGAAATGTACTAGGTCTATGAGATCTTTATCATAGTGCATTTTACTATCAAAAGAACTTAAATAAAAGTTTATTAGGAAAGAATGCACTGGTCATATTTCTCATTGTTAAAATTTGGATAGGGTAGATGGTATGAGGTTTTCATTTGTGAAAACATATATTTAGCATTAAGTGAGCAGGTTATGAAGATGAAGTTTTGGTATTAAGATTTCAAAAACTATTTAAGTATCATGAAATTTATCTATCAAAAAAGAGACTATTTTGATTGGCAAAATTCACAAAGATATTATTAGCACATGCACAATTGATTGATGATAGAGTGACCATTAGACTACATGTCTGCAAGTGTGCAAGTCATTTGGACCAGTACGAATAGAGTTATTATGAATTTATGAGTTGCAATGCTATATAGAAAAAAATAAGATAGAGTTAAGAAATTGGATATTTTAAGTTAAGGAATTAATTCTTTACCAAAATAATTACTTGAATAGTTAGGGATGACATCCTAGATGTTAACCTTAAGTGGGAAAAGTATAGTTTTGCATTTTGGGACACATGTGAAACTATGAATGCCAATGGTATAGAAAAATATGGTATAAAGGATAGTTTTGGAAATACAAAGTTATGTGTGGTTAGTGTGATAACTATACTATCATTTTGTGATGTGAACTTCATGAGAAAAGCAAAGAGAAGTAGTATATGTGAAGATTATGTAGAGAGCTATAAAGATCATATGAGATATTGAAGATATCAGCATTGAGAAAGAGGCTTGTGTATCTATTCCTTTTGTATATAGAATATCATTGTATATTATATGATTGGGTAGTGCATTCATCTTGCATACATTTTGTAATTGTAATAACAAATCCTAATAGGGTTGAGGCCTCTAACAAGGATAGAGACACTATACACATGTAATAGACTCCTAACAAGGTCAATATATTTAATAAGATACTTTTGATTAGTGGATCATTTTGTGGATACCATCCCCACCGAGGTTTTCCCTTGGCTAGGGTTTCCCTAGTTAACAAATAATAGTGTTATGTGTTGCATTACTTTATCGTTGTGTTTATTGTTCAGCTTAATCAATCTAATTACTTATGTCAGTTATAAGATTGTTAAATATATCCATCGTTGGGCAAAGTTTTGTGGAATACTAATTCATCCCCCCTCTTAGTATTTCCTATTTCAAACACCTTTGGTATCCTATTCAAGACTTTAATGAATTTCTTATCAAATTCAAAAATTGACTCATTGGAATTCTTCCTAATGTTGGTTAATTCATGAGAAGAAAAATATGTATCACTGTGGCCTCTAAAATTCTCAATGAATAAATATAAAAAATCATGCCAAATAGAAATAGAACCATTAGGAAGTCCTCTATGCCACTTGGAAATATCATCAATAAGGGACTACACAAACAATTTCATGAAAACACCTTCATGATTTTCTTCCAACTCTTTAATTGTGATCTTTAAATCAATAATATGTGCTTCTATAGATTGAGTTTCATCTCTAAATAATTTAAGGATTGATTTTCTAAACTTATTAGTTATATGATTAAGGTATCCTACAATCCCTGTGAAGTCGAGTTTCTTGTATCTCTCAATCACCATAGAGGCTCTAAATCCTTAGCCTATGTTTAATTGATGTGAATTTTTCCCTCCATTATTATTTCCTACATTTTGCTAATTATTTTGAGAATTACTTCTTAAATAATTTTCATTTCAGTTTATCCCACTGTAATTTATGATGTTATGATGTTCATTTCCTTTATTTGGATCTTGCCTCCAATGACCATTTGTTTATTCCCTTTTATTTCTTTCATACAATTTTGTTTTTTGTGAACTATTGAAAATGAACTCTTTATTTTTATGAGGAGGGTTATATCTTGATGAATTACAAGCTTCTTGGTTCTTGTTGTCATCATTCTTTTTTGGAGTGATGATACCACCCCTTTTTATGGTAATCCTACCCAACATTTCACTAGGAACTTGTATCAAGGCCTTGGTTGCCTTTGTGGTGAGATGCTACATATTATTTGAAAGGATGCATCTAATTTATGAGCATCTTCTTCATTCTCCTCCTCATCTTCTTCTCCCACTTCAACTTCAACTTGATAGGTCTTTGGCTTGTTTTCATCATTAAAATTTCTCATATCAAAGAATGAATTCATTTTCTTTCTAGAGTTTTCTCACTTGCTTTCTCACCATGTTCAATGTAGGACCCTTTCTCTCGATTATAAAATATGTTATATCCTATGAATGGCATGTTTGAGGAATGGTTCTGTTTTATTCTATTTCTCTTCTTGGGACTTTACTCTAAATACTCCTCCCCTATGTAGATAGATCTTCTTCTCCACATATACTTCATTGATAAATGCCTAAAATTCCCCTTTCTTTCAATATGAAGAGCTTGATAATTCATATGATAGGAATTTCATATAGAGTCTCCACCTCTATCTAAGTAAAATATTATTTTTCTAGGTCTTCTTGGTTCCTCCCTTCAGAAGAGTACACTTTGACCAAATTCTTTCACTTCTTCAAACTAGGTTAACTTCCTAAATATATGATGGATAGTTCCCCAAAAAAGTTTCCAATCTTTTGGTTCATCAAGTTATTGGTTGAAATCCAATGAGCTTGCCACTTAATGCTGGGATGTTCAACACAATTTGGCCAATGAATGTGTTTTACCCTAAAAAATAAAATACCCCTACTCTTTAGGCACTACACAACCTAGGTGGGTTTACCTTCAATGTGATCCTTAAAACTAGTTTAATGCTTCTTAATAAAAGATTTATAAATAATATTCTTGAAAATGTCAAGTAATATTTCAAGGAGAAATCAAAATTATGAACTTAATGTTTTTCAAAAAGTAATAAGAATTCATAGAATATGTGCAAAGTATGCAAATGGATATAGTAGTGAATATCACCAACCACAAAATAATACCAATCTTGATGAACCAATAAGACCAGTTCCTTTTTTTATTAGGAAATAGAGTCCAATTCAAAACAAGCTACAAATATCAAAAATCTTGGAGACAGGAATGCTACCATCAATTACTAGATAGGGAACTTAAGATTACATAACCCTAGTTAATTTTTTTAACTTCAATTCATGAAGAACAATTGAATAAATCATGTGCATGCATATGAATTTTGATAATAAAGGGTTTGCACCAATTTTAATCCATCAATAGTAATATCAATCCAAGAGCCATTTATGATGATTAATTTCCCTTTTTTGGAACAAAAAAATGGTCTTTTTATTAATTCAAAAGAGTAAGTAAAATTGGGTCATGACTGATTACAATACCAATAAGAAAACTACAAGAAAAAACTTTTATCCTTCACAATACTATCTATGTATTTGTATATCTATCTATATTAATCCATATCATGGTATCTATCTAAGGTGTTAGTATCCTTCTTATAGAAAATGAAGGGGTGCACATAGATTTAGACCTTTTAAAAAATGTAACTAATCTTAAACTAATTACAACTAGTCACTAGTATTTAGAATCATAAACAAAAAATGAGAAAATCCATAAGGGATAAAATTCCTGCATCATTTCAATAATTTCATAAAATAGTGATTGTCTTGCAAGTCCTACAATTCTACCAACATCTGCTAAACCCCATCTTTGTCTTCTTCAAGATCCATATCATGGTAGTCACTTGTGTAGCTCAAGTAGCTTATCCTCAATTCCCAAGAAGCATCATACATGCTATGAATAATGTTTAATTGATTTTCCTACTCTAGATTTAGGTTAGGCTACATGACCAGTTTCATCTCTACATATGTTGGATGTTTCGAGATTGGTAGTCCCATCTTCACAAATTCAAATCCTGTAAAAACATTTTTTTAATGAAATCCAACTTTTGCCCCAAGATCTTCATTGTGATACTAAATTGGTATGCTCTCATAATATAATGAGAAAATTGAATGTTCTCCCAATTCTTTTGTCATGTCAAAATATTCTGCAATTTTCTCATTCATTTATTTCTTTAAAATTTGTCACATTTGACTAGTTATTTAATTTAATTTTGTACTTTCCCAGATAGATCACCATTTTTGTTGCCTTGGATGCTTCAACCATGGGTTCCAAAACTACAATCATTGGCGTTGTATTTTCATGGTTTTTGTTGATTCAAAGCTCAATCTAGCCACCCTCTATGATTTCACAAAAAATCCACTTTGCAACCTTCCTTGGCCACGCCTTTCAAAATCATGATTTTGGAGGACCATTTCTTGTGCAAAATTATAAAGTTTTGTATATTTGTTAAGATTTTTTATGGCCTCACTCTTCTGAAGATGTGAAAAATATTTTTTATTGCAATTTTTATGAAAAAACTAAAGACCCCATCAGACCTTACAAAGATACTCTCTCTCTCTCTCTCTCTCTCTCTCTCTCTCTCTCTCTCTCTCTCTCTCTCTCTCTCTCTCTCTCTCTCTCTCTCTCTCTCTCTCTCTCTCTCTCTCTCTCACACACACACACACACACAATAGAATATCAAGATTGTCTAAAAAATGTACAAACTTCACTCTAGCAAGTAGCTTGGTGATAACATCAGTTGTATGATCATTAGTGCTAATGTACCTCAACTGAATAAAATTTGATCTCCACATGCTTTGACCATTCATGATATATAAGGTTGGAGTCTTCATTATTCTTGGAGAATCTCTAACCCATCAAGTATCTATATTCACAAAATTTCATCCCATAAATCATATCCTCTAACTATTTCAATTCCCTAATCACTAGAGAAACCATCTCGACATGGTCCACTCTCTTTGAACTAATAAGAACAAGATTCTACGAAATCAAATTAAGATGATCCTATAGCTTTCCTTTGAAGATCAAGTTCTCACATAAACCTCCTAACCTCTTTATCCAAGGTTTCCTCTAATTTTTTGGGACTCAAAATTACCTTCCCGATTTGAGTACCATTCCAAGCTTTTGAGCCCTTTAAAGCACATTTAGTGCATGTGTACCTAACTATCCTTTTGAGGCCTAAGAGTTGTTTAATGTTTCTAACACCTTTCATTCTATATATTCATGTGTCTTGTGAAGATAAATTTCCATTTTGAGTCATTCTGTGAAGTTTTGTTTTGAGCAATGTCCAAATCTGCATTTTTGCGTAAGTGTCAAACAACAACAAGAGGCATAGTTTGCATTTGAATATATCTCACACCCAATAATGTTTCATGACTTGACACTTTAAGAGTGTTTAGTATGTATATCAAATAACCTATGTTTTAGATTTCAATTTGTTTTGGCATATTTTGACTAGGTTTTGAATCCCTCAAAGTTGGTTGTTTACTGTTGTCATGTGGATGTAAATTGTTCATGACAATTCTAGGAGGCCATGTTTGACTGATTATAACTTTGACCCAATTGACCAAAATAAGATAATTCCTTTAGAGGTCAAAGACATGTTAATTTTTAGATTTGAGCTTGTGATGAATTTTTTTAATTAGTTTTCGAACATGATTCCAAATGCAATTTGTAAAGTTTTACTGGTGTCATAAAGTGCAAATTGATCAGTACCCTTGTTCAGGATGTCAACTCTGAATCTGTGATAGGTGAGATCAAATGGATTGTACCATTGTATTCTAATCTAAAATTTCCTTAAGTGTACCCATTTGCAAGCCTTGAAGAATCCATCTGCATGCTTTCCCAGGTCCATTCCGTTTGCAAAAATTACTTTTCTGCCAATGTTTCTAGTTCTACAAATCTGAGTAGCCCACTTTGATTGCTTGCCAAATACGCCCAGTTATTCATCATGAGCTTGAATCCTAGATTCATATTATCCTCATGATATTGAACCAATTCCCTAGCTTTTGTGCCCCCAAGTGTCAGTTTGACCTATTTTCAAAGCCAAATTCGAACACATTTTATGGTTTTTTGACTTGTTTGTTTGCAGGTAGTCTAAGAAGGAAACTTTAATGGTCAATATCTTTTCACTAAGTGATCATCATAAGTAAATATCTAACATGGTAAGATATTGTTGAACAAAGAATTAGTGTGTTGGAGCTTAGAGCTCGGTTGTCAATTTCAGCCAGTTTTTAAGGCCAGTCAAAGGACCCCTTGGCATGAAATTGGAAGATTTGCAGAAAGTTCAAAACTAAATTAAAAGTGATGGTTCAAAGGTTTGATTTTAATCAATGTGATGGGTCTCGTAGGCCATTTTGAGAATTCAAGTTTTTGAGTTTAAAAAAAAATTTAGACAGACCCACTTTGGGGCCCGACTGTTTTCACCAAACTGGTCAAAGCATTGGGAGATTGAGGGTGTTGCAAAAGGGGGTTTTAATAGTTTTGATCAATATAATGTTTTAGAATATACATATCATCTTGGGAGTGATCAAATGAATGTTGATGTTACATACAGGGAGAGATGTAGAATGAAATGAAATAGGAAATTATTTCTTGCATAGAAAAAAATCATGAAGAGCAAGTGAGGGTCATTAATGTTTTATAGGTTAAAAACTATGTGACCCAAATAAAAGATGGATAGAATGATATCTATTACATTACTATTCAAAAAAAGAAGGAGGTCAAATTTTCTCCTTTCTTGAAGTATATGAAGAATAGAATATATAAGGAACCAATAAATCTTGGCAATAAAAGAGTTTCTTTATTAAGTTTTACTTTCCTTCTTGAAGTCAAGTCATTAAATTTAAACTTTGTATGGGTGTTCTTTTGCTAAGTTTTTATTTTTTAAGGCTCTCACAGTGATTGATTTGAGTTGGTTTCCCCTCCTTGATTAATCATTTTAAGTTTTTTAAAACACATTGGAAGTTTTGTTCATGGGAAGGCTATATTTCATGAGGGCATGAATTTGGAGGTGATAAATTGATTAACACTAATAAGTGGAGAAATTGAAATCAGCAGAATTCACACAACAACTAACATCCCTCTTTTCCAATTTTTTTCCTCCCTCTTTGTTCACTACACATGCCATTTTTAGCATAAGAGCAATAGGGTAGCCTGTGGTGGCAACAATTTTAAAAATTAGGCATCCATGGTGGGAGCTAGAACAGGATATCAGCCTCATTGAATATGGTCAAGTGTTGAAGTTAGATAGATTGATGAATGGAGGGAAAGGCATTGACCTTCCAAATCAAAGATAACCTCGCAAATTATCATTTTTTCCTAAATGCACAGATGTATCAAAGACACCAGACCAGCGATGACTGGGAGCTAGGAAGGGAATTTGAAGGTATTAAGCTGCATTATATGCCAGGCAAAACAAAATGTTTATATAGGATAATCCAGTTGCAACTTATAGGATCTGTAGGGTGGATATAACTAAGGCATGCAAGTGAAATATGGTGTTGACTATAGTGGAACATCCCTAATCTGTCATCATTTTTCAAATTGCCCCTCTATGGTTTTATTTCTTTCTGATATCTTGTGGGTATGGATGATGGAAGGGGGCCTATGTCGTCACTTTCTCTTCATCGAGTGATGCCTTTCAATGGTAGTAAAGTAGGAGTCTATGGAAAGAGAGCAGTTTTGCAAATTGAGAGGAACTGAAGTGGTTCACGTAGGAAGATGACCAAGCACTAGATTGTGTTGAAGCATAATGGAGATGTAGTGAATGAGAAGGTATGTTTTCATTGATAATCAATTATGAAATGCCAGAAGTTACCCATCATTCAAAGCCCACAGGAAAATGGAGGGTAATGAAAGGTTTTTAATCCCACATGCATTGTGCGGTGATCTATTTATGTGTTTATATGCACAATCCCACCATATATGAGATGTCTTAAAAGACATAGGCTTTTAAAGCCACTAACTCCTACAGTAGGGCCCTTGGAAGGATTTCAAATTTAAGAACGTGGTAAAATATTGAATGATGTTAGCATTGACAAATGGATGATGATGTGGCATGGCATCCAACCACTAAGTGACACATGGCAGACAACCCTAGAATTGGCATTTAAAATGAGGTCACCATGTGGTGAAGAGAAACGCATGGCATGTAGTGCCTACCCTAGTTTGCATTTTTGCTATCATTGCCGAACTCTTTTAGGCCAGTTTTATGTTTGATGATTAGTACTATTATTTTGAGATTATCATATATTGTTTCACATTTAGTTTATTATATGATGAGATTACCTGGTACTCTATATTTCATGTATGTATGATGATTATTCAATGATTTTAGTTATTGATGATGATTAGTTAGATGGGTTATTATCATATGTGTTTTCTTATAGATACTTACCCCATACTTCATGTGTATGGTGTGCATGTTTGTTTTCTTTATGTATGGCATTTCTAATGTGGTTAAGGAAGGGAGTTGTAGTCACCTGCTAGTCGGGATCTACATGATGCACCACTTCCTGCCATTGCCTATTTGGCTTAGAATATTGTGTTTGTACATGGGTGGATTTTATGCAAGTTGCAAGTACCAAGTATCGACTTTCCTGAATTGCCAGGATGAGCATACCCTATCACATTATCTCAATGGTAAGAGAGGGGAGATAAATTCTTAAGTCCAAATCCTAAACCTTTAAGCCATTTGTCCTAATTGAAAATTAGGACAAGTATTTGAGTCGAGTACCCTCTGAATGCGTTGAATGACATTAATTCATGATTATAACCATTTAGTTTTATTTTATATTTGTTTTTCTATGATGGGTTTTCGTATTTTACTTTATGAGTATTTGGTGGATTTTCTATTAATTAAATTTAATTAAAATATTAAATTTATGATTTAATTTAATGGGAAATTATTACGTCATTTTAATATTTGATTATATTTAATTAATTAAGAAATTAATTAAATAAAAATAATTAAAATTGGTGATAAAAATTATAAGAATATTTTAGAATGCGATAATATTTATTTAATATAATAATAATATATATTTAAAGTTCATTTTTAAATAAATGCTAAATATTATTATTAATTGAGTTAATAAATCTTCTATCAATTAAGTTTCAAAAATAAATTTAAAAGTGAAAAGATATTAATTTATGAAATGTTGTTAGATCGCATGATGTGTGCATGAGATGAAAATATAAGAAATTGATTAAAAAAATAAAACATGTGAACTTAATAAAGATATTTTATTGAAGTGCTCATGAGATTTAAAAGTTAATAAATTAATTGAAAGCAAAGTCAAGTGAAAATTATATAAAGTTATTTAATTAATTCATTTGACGTCCATGAAAATAATAAGAAAAGATTAATAAAAGTTAATATTGAGTTAAGGGTTGTGAGCAAGGAGTTACCCTGGGTGAACACACAATTAGTGCCTCGATTTAAGGAGATAACTCTCTATCACAATTGAAGGCTTCATTTTTGAGAGAGGAATTTGGACGTGAATTTTTGAAGTGAATTTTTGAGGAAAGTTTTTAGAGAGAAGATTTTGGATAGAAGTGAATTCTCTCACAATTTTTGAGTGGTTGCGCATTAGCATCAAGCTCAGGTAGGGTCTTGTGTTTTGACCACTAGATGAATTTTGTAATTCAATATGTTCTGTCTACTTTGTGCTTGTAAGAAATTGTGTTATCAAATCTTGTTGCATGAATCTTGCCACCCTTCGTTCTAAATCTTTTGCTATTCATCTGTAAATCTAGATTGAAAAACTATTTAGGGAACCTCATTCTACAACTGAAAGAAATTAGAATTAAATTGGGATTTGGGTTGAATTAAAATGGAATTGAGAAATTTTAATTTGGAAAGGGTTTGATTTTGGAATTGAAATTCGAATTGTTCAATTTATTTTTCCTCTCAGGCTAATATTGTAAAAGCTATTAATATATATATATATTTTTAAAAAATATGTGGGGAAAGTATTTGGTTGGATTAAATTTTATTTATTATAAATCAAATTTTTTAAAAATATTAATTAAAAAATATATAATATGGTGGGGGGCGGGGGGGGGGGGGGTGGTGGGTATATACCCACCTCCACCTTGCTAAAGAGGTTGCGACTATGAATGCATATTGTGGGCCTACCATTGGCAGACCACGGTTGCCTTTGACAACCCACGAGCCTGCTAAGCACAGACCGTGCCCTTTTATATATGGGATGCGTTAAATAATTTTTTGTTTAAATTATAATTTTATTAAATATTAAAATTATTAAATTTTAAATTATATGGAATATATATTTTCTTTTATTAATAATTTTATAATTAAATAAATTATTAATAAATGTAATATAGTTTTTATTATTTATTAATTAAATTAATTAAAATTTGTTTTAATTAAGATTAATTAATAAGGGAAGATGTTTAATTAAGTTTAAAATTTATAATACGGATTTAATGAAAACGTGGATTATTATATTTCAAGATCAACAAATACTAATGATGATTTAATTATTATCCTTGGATTGTTTTAGGGCTTGACTTGAAATCAATTAGAGGTAATTGTGTGTATCATTAGATATAGGAATGAGATAATTTGTAAGGGTAAAACTATGGGTTCTATCTGTTTAAAACATACGTTCAACTGGAAATGGAAACCTCACATTAACTTAACAGTATATTATGAATAAAATTGAACTATGAGACCATTTACTTGAACACAAACACTAAAAATTGAAACCCTAATGTTTAACTCAAACTATGTGTTTTCTAATTCAACCAAATTATGAGACTATCCTATTATGTGTTCTATGTACTGTCTATGCTTTAGGGTTTCAGGTTGTCCTAGCTGGACCAGTCCTATGATGTTACCAGAGGCTTGGGAGTTATGTGATTGTGATGTCATGCTATTTTGATCTCAATATTTTCATCCCAACCATGGCAATGCGATGACATGCTCTATGATGTGTGTGGATTATTGATTGTTATTGCTTTCTAGTTTCCTTGTGTGAAGTTGAGGTGTATGTTATGAGATACCTGACTTAACCATTTTTGAGTCATCGATCAGTTATATTTGATTTCCTTTCTAGTCACTTTGAGAGGACTGAGATGTTTTGGATTACTTGTTCTTGATTATGTCATGTTGTGACATGTTTGACTTGACCATTTTTGGAGTCTTTAATCAGCATTATTTTGGGATACTTTTCAATTGTTCGTTGAGAATCGATGGATATTGTGATTTATCATTTGATGCTTTTTAGTTGCTCATGGAGAATTGATGTGAATATTGTGGATTATCTGTTGATGCTTTTCAGTCACTTGTATAGGTCTGAGGTGATTTTACTATGATTCTTTGATTTGTGATTTCATGAGCTTAGGGTAGGTTATCTATATGTAGTGTCAGGAAGTGGCTTGCAATGGGGGACAGAGGCCCAAAGTGGCTCTGTGAATAACCCATTGTAAGTTGTTTTAATAAGTGAAAACATTACACTAAATACTAACTTAAATTGAACCTAATAAGATTTAATTATATGTTGTCACCCATGCCTCGAGTGCTAGTATAGACTAGGATGGGAGTAGAGAGAACACTTGGTTACGACCTTGCATTCCATAGTATGCCTCGTTAGTATGAGAGGATATTAGTGGCTGCATAGGGATCACTAGGGACCCTAGAGTCCTAAGCTATTTACCAGGGTAACTCCTACATGATTTGTGTGATGACACTTGCCCCCTTACATAGTAGGTTTCCTACGTGTCTTGTGTGCCTCTGGGTCTAAATGTTGGTCTATATTAGAACTTTTGAGTTAGTTTACTTTTAAGATTTCTCGGACTTAGAGAGTACTTGTGATATGTGATTTGATATCTTGTTTGGGACTTGAGACTATCTCCTCAGCACGGTGGGAGTGGGCCATTTAGATTCTATGTGCTTGGGTGGTAGTGCTTTTTCACTCTTACCATTGAGATCCGTCCATAGTCACTGTGGCTGAAGCTTCTTGGGATGCTTGTTTATCATGTTTAGGTGATGTGATTTTCAGATGCATTTCTTTATATTGATGATTAGCATGTTAGATTTCTTTATGTGTATGTTGTAGCATGTTTTAGTAATGATGTCCCTATTACTATAGTACTGATGATTTGTTCGATGGCTTGGGATGTTATGTGTGGGGGATGGCTAGAGCCCACAATGGTCTAATGATGCTATTGATGATTGGGAGGAACCACACACTTAGTTATGTTTTATAATGAATAGTTGTATTTAATTTTGGATGTTTATATCTTTTATGATGGATGGGTGTATCATGTATTGTGGATGGTTTCTTTTATTTTAATGTACTTTGTATCATGGATTTGAGGGAGATAATGTATCTTTATTTCTATTTCTACATATGTATATTCTTTTAGTCTTTGATACCCTATGGCATGTACAGTGGATGATTGAGCATTCTGAATTAATTTGCCGAGAGGTATTCAGAACAAATGTATAATATGGACATTGGACTTTCTAATTAGTCTTTCATGTGGAAGTGGTAGTTGTTAGACTTAGAAATAGATTAGATTTAAATATAATTCAACGAGATGGGATCCTTAAGAAATGTAACCTGTTATGTATTCTTTAGTTGATTGTATGTTATTGCTTCCACTACTATGTGTTTGATGTGCATGTTATACTTTCTTACTTCAAAAAAAAAAATGTTTGGCAAACTTAGTAAAACTTTAGGTTAATTCTTTTGGATCCCTTGGTGGGGCATTACATGGTACAACATTGCTATGTCGCTAGTGACGTGGTAGACCCCAGATTCTATAGTGACATAGTGACAAGCTTCCATGTGATAGGGTTGGTGATGTGGCAACAATGATGTTCCATTAATGACTAGATGGTGACATGAATGGAGGTGCCACATGTCATGACATTTCTATGTCACAATGATGTGGCAACCGTGTTGACAGGGATAACAACATGGCAACCCAATCAAAGGCCACCACGTGGCAGAGGACCCAAATAGATGTGTTAGAACAAGGAACAATCTTATGGCACCACGCGGCACCCTAGTGATAGAGGTACTGACAGAACAACTGACAAGGTGGGAGATGGAATCACGGTGTGACACATGTCATAGGAAAGTCAAACCTAGTTTGACCTAGATAGAAAATGAGAGAAAAAATCAAAATGCAAAATTTCAAGTTTTTAAATTATTTTACTCCAAATCACGTACAGACATGTTTTAAATAAAGTTTGGTTTTAACCTATAGTTTAAACTTTAGGATAATTTTAAATATTTGTCATAAAGATGCAAACCAGAAAGCCATACTAGGGACTTGATTTTCAAGTGCAAATTATGGGCATCTCCGATGCACCAATATAGTACTATTATATATTGTCAGAATCAAGAGAGAATGAACATTAATTTTTATGAAGTTTTTTTTTAGCACAAGAAGCCACCAATTCAAGTTATTCAATGTTCTATCTAAGGCACCCATTTTTTAGTTTCATTCAGTTAGGGTAGTTCAAATTTTATTTCCGATGAAATGGTGAACTGGATGAACATTAGAGGTAGTAGGGATGCAATTAGGGATGAATTTTGTCACCTCTAACTTAGTTTGATGAAGGTATTATTAGCATTTTAGGTATTTTGGAAAAACAAGGGTTTTCATCATTTCGAAGAGATATTTCCAAGTTTTTTATAGAATAATGATGAGAATCATATTAGATTTTGGTTGTAGAAAGATGAGAGATGCATTGCAATAGCAAGGGATGAAGATTCAAGTGGACACATGTTGCTTCTAGATCAGATCCAACATTACATTCCTTTCCTATATCTTTCTCTTTCTCATCCATTGTGAGGGTTGGCAGTTTTCACTATGAGACCATAGGTTCTAGTTCTGGAGAAATTTTTTTATTACTGTGATACCATTTTCTTCAGCATATTTCTCTTGTATGAACAGTAGTAGTTAAGCTAATATAGATAGTTCTAATCTATTTAGTGGTTTTATGAGTTGTCTACATACATCTTGAATGTATAATTTCAAAGAAATGAATACAATAAGTAAGAATCTTCTTAGTTTCATTCTAATTCTCATCCCCTATCTCTATAATCTACAATTTTGTGTGGTTTAGGGATAAAGAACACAGACCCATTTGCATCCCCTTAAGATTGTATTTCTGATATATTTTGTTGTTGGAACAAAGAGCCAAGTAAATGCTTAATGTATTTGATAGGGTTGATGGTTATTTGAGAAGGATATTTCATGAGAATGAGGTTTTTACGAACATCGATGTCTGATTCACATAGTGATAAGATAGATCTGACATCTTGATGTATGGAATATGTCAATGGTATCATAGATGTATGTGTGCGATTTATGGAATTTCCCAATAGATAAGGCATTGATAAGCTACAGGATCAACTTGTTCTTATTGTTGCATATTTGGGGATTTCTTGAAATCATCAATTTCCCTTTTTGTTTAAGAGCTAAAAGGATGCCCTCACTTAAATTATCAATTTCTTAGATTATTTCATTAGCTATTTCATGTCTATGATTTTTGCATAAGTATAGAAGATATAAGAGTTTAATCTACTTTGTTTAGATTCAGTCTATGCTTTGAATACTTCTACCGTATTGGCTCCTAATTTAACAGTTTTGCAAATGACCAAGAAACTAGATAAATGCATCTAAAGCTAGCAACTTCCTATGACAGATACACTAGACTACAATCCTGGGCCAACTATAAGGCTTGACCCTTCCTCACTTCAAGCTCTGTAAGACCTAGGTGGGTTAAGCTTAGATCCAATTAATATGGTACTAGTGCAAAACATATTCTTGAATCTATTCAAAGTAGATAAAAGCCCTTATTTCTCCTAATAACTCATGTAATAACACAGGACTATAGTAGCAAATTGCAAATCCTATGATATTCACAAGTTGAGTGAGGGCATCATATTTAGGTTCTTCAACATGAAAGGAAAAGAATGTTTGATTAATAATGTTGAATTCAACAAACTCTCAGATATGCAGTAGTAAGACTTTAATGATCTTGTAGTTGACCAGACCTTAATCCATTAGGAAAATCCATGAATCAAATGCATACATATCGATATCTGATACTTATTTATATATTCAGATATATGATCTATCTATTTACCTTGTAAATAGATATCTGTGCTCAATCTGAACCTCATTCTTACATGATATCACCCTTAGTAGACTTGCAACCTTGTTGATTCCCTAAAAATTTTACATAACTCCTTGAGTTATAAGCAATAATAAAACAACATACAACCTTAAGGGACTACAACTATGACCTAAGCTATTTGTTCAAAGACAATTAAACATTGAAAATTCACTGAGACAGGAGACGAGAATCAAAATGAAACTGATGAAATTCTTGTTCATTTGTATTCATTTCCTTGAAACAATACAACCAAATGCATGAAATTAACTCATAAAGAACCTAATAGATCTGGACTATGTGTATTATCCTTCTATTGTTGTTCATACAAGAGAATTCTGCTGAAAAATATGGTGTCTTGGTATTGGGAATGCATCAAGACTAGAACCAAAACCATGGTATCACAGTAGTGTGCCAATTTTCTGTAAAAGACTCGAACCTATACAATGAGAAATAATGAGATTGATATAGAGGAAAGAATTCCTAGATTGAATCTGCAATTGACATTTGTCCACATGAAATTCCCTCTCTTTGTCATGAAAAGACTCTCTCTAATCTCTCTCCTCAACTGCCTATTAGATCCCTTTTTCAATTTACTTTCAAAGGCATCAAATATCTCAAAAATGACATGATGAAAGATCATAACTGATTTTGAGGTAAAATTGAACTCAAGGTAAAAGGTAAAAATTAGTTGAAATGGCCTCAAGAATACAATAAATTTGATTAAAATCAATTTTCTTCACTTTTACACTTCACCAAGCCTTTATATCTGCCTCATGACCAATTATGATTATTAGTGACAAATTTTGGTCATTCTACTGAGGCAGTCACAAATTGGCTTACAGACTTAACCGGTGAGCACTTGCACAAAAACTAACCTCATACTCAAAAAAATTAGATCTTTCCAGTTCTGGTGGTATATTGGAGTGCATATTTCACCTACCAGAAACCTTCAAAATCTCAATTTGAAAAATGTCCCCCTGGTATGAAACTCTAGCTTACAATTTTTAAAATTCAAAAATTTAACAATCTCTAAAGTTTATACTTTAGAAAATATGCCCACTTTTGCATTTTTAGTTATGAAAGTGCAGAGTCTTTTGAAAAAATTATTATATTTTACTCTTCAATTTTTTCTTTCTTCCTCGTCGGGCCCACTGGGCGCCACTCAGGCTGCCACATGGTATCCCTTAATTGGTTGCCTGGTTGCTCTGTCATCACTCAGTCACTACCTAGTCAACACTTACCTTGTCACTGCCACCTCATCACCACATGGTACTCTGTTATTGGTCAAAACTCACATTTTCCATGTCAGCGCTATCGAGACCCACTGCCACGTGTTCTCACCACTTCTACCCTCGCTATGTCACCATGTTATGGCATGAGCAACTTCTTCTTGGTGAGATAGCGAGGATTGGCAGATGTGCCATGTGGCAACATCACCTTCAATCTTCATTTTACGTGTCATGTCATCATTCCTGCATCCTGCTAGCTGCCACTTAGCACTACCTGATTCACTGCTCTATACTAGAAGAAGGACCCACATTGCTATCTAACTTGGCTAGATTTTTGAAGTTTTTTCGGCGACTCGCTATGTCGCTAGGCAGAAATCCTTGGATTTTTTGGCTAGCAAGGTAGTGACCGCTAGATTCTAGACTTTTTCAATGACCTCAATCTCAACTTGTGTGGGACGTCAAAATTTATTGTCTGTCACTAGTTGTCTTCATCGTTCGGGTTGGGTCCCACAAATAGCTTGCAGCTTATAAAAGTTGAATGTCTTTTGGATACTATGCTAGTGTGTGCTTTTGTATTTAAATTTTTAAAAGCTTTATCATATCCCCAATGTAGGATTAAATCTTAACACTATTTTTGTTTCTACTTTTCATGCATTCCCTGTGCATTCCTTGTTTGTGTGGGCATGATCTTCCTGATAGGATGCATGGGTCTTTGTTCTTCAATCACTGTGGGTGATCTGCTTAACGCTTGTCAGCTTCTCTCTTATACATAAATCCTCTCATTTTATCTAACTTCCCTATCTTTGGCGACTTCCCTCTACAAATTTCCTTACATTTTTATGTTCTGACATGAATATTTTCTGCCCTCCTTTTTCTCTCCACTTGAGCATGGATCTCCTGGGTTTTTATTGTGCACTACTCTGTTCTTGCGTGGGTTTCCTTTGGTTTTTTGCCGCTACTCCTTGCAATGTGTGTGAGCTTTTAGTGCTCCTCCTGTGGCTGCTTCTTGTTAATACAGGGCATTTTCTATTCATTTCTAGCTACTATTTGCATGATCATGAAACTTTTTTAACAAAAAGGTTCCTTACCTCCTCATAAGCCATGGGCCTATGTATAATCCTTGGGTGGCTTCCTTACCTAATTTGGCTCTTTGACACTATCTCCTTCTGCTCCAATTGTGCTTCGCTACCTCTTCTTTTGTATTGAGCGGTTTTTCCTTTCATCTGCATAGGTTCTAAGTCGTGGCTTTATTTATTTTTAACATGGAAGCATCTTGATTCCATGCATGGAGCCTTCTTTGTGCAGGATTGCTTTATAACTGCTGGTTTCTTTCTTGCTAGCTGGGTCTTTTTCTTATTTCATGCCACTCCCTCTTATGGAGTTGCTTCATAACAATGCCGACTGCCCCATGGGATTTCCTTTTAAACAAGTATGAGCTACTTTCTCTTAATGCATGTGCCCCTATTTGCTTTGCCCTTTCTACTTGAATCAATCCCATTGAAAGCCGACTTGAAGTAAATCATGGCACTGCCAACATTACAACATCATCTCAATTTGTCTTCAAAGTTAACACATAACATGGTGTCCCACTTCTTTGAAGTTTGTCGAGTCTACTACCCTTTTCATTCATATGTTTTTTTCTTCGAACTCTTTAATTGACTCCAAATGTCCCATGTAAATCTTGTGCATGCAAACTTAACAAATCTTTCACCACCACAAATCCATCACTTCTAACTTTCAATCCTTATAGAATGACAAGAATTCTTTTGGACTTGTTTCAACACTTCAAGGAGGATGTTCACATCTATACCCTATGAAGGGAAGAGTAGTCTCAATAATTAAGGTAATGGTATCATTTTCTGAATTAGATGACAATGTTCTCTTTAAAAAACAAAGTCATTTATATATACTCTCGAGGTATGTTATCTTTGCAAACTTCAATGCCATCATTTTCCTCTTGTTGGGTTTAAAGAAAATACCTAACACTAAAAAGTCGCATGCAACATAATCAGTAGAAGATATGCCTTCTCTACATCCTATATCAAAAACTGGTAGCTTAATGCAATTCGTGACATGTTCAGCCTTCAAAATTAGTTAGCAACTCATCTTTTGCAATCTCTTCTCAAGTTTGGAGTTGAACATATTTGGGCAACACACTATATTCTTTTTTAACTTGCATCAATCTTTAAGAACCAATGATCTCCTCTCCTTCAAAAACAAACATGATTTTGTTCTTTTCTACTGATCTTTTATTCTGTGATGTCTTGTTCATCTGATGAATTTAGTCGAGCTCCAAAGTGGGTCCGGTTAAAAAAAAAATTGTTTCCAAACAATTGATATCTCAAAGTAGCCTACTGAATCATCTAACATTAACTGGATTCAAATTCAATCACTGTTCTACCATTAAAACTTATTTTACTATTAATCTACAAACTGTCAAATGATGTCAGGAGGTCTGTTGACTAGCCTTAAAAACTAACCCAAACACTTGAAAAAAGCTCTAAAAATTGGCACACTGATTCTTTGCTCTACATACTTGTACCATGTCGAATCTCATCTCATGATGAATTTGGGGTCAAATGATATTTGCTGTCAAAGTTGACCTCTCAGAACTGCCTACAAGAAACATGTTAGAAAGCAATAAATTGGGTTCAGATTTGGCCTTGAAAATTGGGCAAACAGACACTTGGGAAAACAAAACTTGGGGTGATGGTTCACTATCACAAGGAGAGTATGGATCTACAATTTGGGCTCATGATGAATAAATAGGCACAAATGGCGAGCGGTCAAAGTGGGCTACTCAGAATTTGCAAACTAGAAACACTTACAAAAAAGTAATTTTTGCAAATGGAATTGACATGGAAAAGTGTGCAAATGGATTCGTCATGACTTAAAAATGGACACACTTGGAATATTTTTAGAGGAAAATATAAGAGTACAATCCATTTGATCTTACCAATCACGAATCTCAAATTATGACGTCCCAAATAGGGGTACCAAAAAATCTGCAAATACTGACACTAGTAAAAAGATAGAAATTCCATTTGGAATCGCGTTCGAAAACTGATCAAACGGATTAGTCACGAGCTAAAACTTGAAACATAATAAGTCTCTAACATCTATAATGCAACGGAAAAATAATTTTAGCATTTTGGTCAACTAGTTCAAAGTTATAGCTTGTCAAATAGGGCTTCCCATAATTCTAAACATTTCATATCAGCATGACATTGATAACTGACCAACTTTGAGGGATTCAAAACCTAGTCAAACAGACTCAAAATGACTCAAAATCTGAAACATAGGTTCTCAGGTGTGGACACTAGACACTCCCAAAGTGGCAGGTCATGACATAATTCTAGGTGTGAGATATTCAATGACAAACATAGCTTCATGTCATTGTTTAACACTTTGGTGAAAAATGCAGATTTGACATTTGCTCAAAACAGGACTTCGCCAAATGACTCAAAACAACAATTTATCTTCATGGAACACATAGACATACTGAATGAAGGGTGTTAGAAACATTAAACACCTTAGGGGCCTCAAAGGTACAACTAGGTACATATGCACATTAAAAGCGTTTATAGGGCTCAATTTCTCAATGGTACTCAAAATCAGGATGACAATTTTGAGTCCCAACAATGCCTCTGTCTAAGGATGCATGTCCCTTGTGGGCATGGCAAGGATTCAGATCTTTGGTAGAAGCAGACTGCACACCTGACTTCTCAAAAACTTCTCTCGAACAACTTTATTGAAAATAGGGAAAGTACACCTATGTACAAATGATGGCCCTGGGCCATCAAAACTTCAACAAAACTTCTTACCTCTGTCATATACCTGATTTTCATTCATTTCTTAATGAGGTAAGCTGAAATTCTCATTCATATTAGTCTTTCCAATCAGATTAGCATCTTGAAACAAACCACTTAGCAAAACTGAATTTACAACTTCACTTTCATAATGCATATAAAAACTTGCTTCATTTTCTACAACTTGCTCATCATGAAAGTTCTGATTAGCATGCTCAAACATATCAGACTAAAACTGAAAATTTTCTTCATTTAATGATTCATGCATGCTATCATTCTCGAATATGAAAGCTTCATATTCAACTAGGGGAAAGGGATCACACATACCTTGAAAATGTGTATCCTTATGCATAATCGGATGGTACTCAAATGAACACTTTGAATTGTACTCACACATGTCATCAATATCATAATCTAAAACTAATCTGGGATCTTCAAATGATTCTTTGAAATTAGCAAGTGGATTAGTCATCACATTAGAATATTCATCATACAATTCATTACAAGGTGCATGCTGATTTTTAATAACACCTTCATCAAACACCTTGTCATCCATATTATGAGATGCAACAGCATCCTCATAATCACTGTCATACTCAAAAGAAAAATAATCTGACCTCTTACAGCAGTAATACAAGGTATCATTATTAAGATTATTCTCAACTAAATTTGAACCGTCCACGTGCTCTTCAAAAAGAGGATTGATAACTCCATGTAGTGATCCCTTTTGAACATCTTGACAAAAAATGGGCTGATCATCATCACAATCTTCATCATACAAAGCATTAGTATACACTTTAAATTCACTACCCATTTCATCTTCACGAAAACTTTCAGCATGTGAATAAAAATTAGAATCATCACCTGAAGACAAACCATTAACTCCATCAACAAAGCATGCAAAATATGAATCAATATTATTTGCATAGTCTCCATCAAGGTGATTTAGATGTCTTGCAAACAAATTATCATTTATCTTACCAATAGGTGCAGATGCATTAGCCTTAGAATCATCTATCTGCTAATTATCACTGCATATATCCTCAAGACATTCGTCTACACAACTAATCAATTCTTTGTTATAAATAATCCTTTTATCCTCATATTGTGTAGACAAATCTTCTTCATAACTTTCAACCTCAAACTGATTTGCACAATTCTGAACTGGAAATTCACTTTCAGATTTAAGAAAAGAACTCATACCTCTACTAGCATAAGAGTTACAACTTTCATCATTGCTTTCTTCTTCCCAATTTGCATCTAATTCACATGAAGACAAAAATATACTAGCATTGTCCTCTTCTTGACTTGAATAACCATTCTCATCATTCTCTTCACATGATGCTTCTTCATAATACATTGGATCAACAACTTCATTATCGCTTGAAAGATGACTTTTAGCTTCATCATACTCACATTGATATGACTGTCTTTCAAATTCAGATTTAATAATGTTCTCAACATGATACAATCTATGAAGAAGATAAATCATTTCATGCCTATCTGACTGATCAAGTGAACCCATATTACCATTTATTGCTAAAACATTACAAACATGTGAACCTTGTTCTTCTGACTGTGACTGAGATAAGTGTGATTCATATTCTCCATCTTGTATTATCTCTCCATGACATATCAGATCAGCAACATCAAGTTCGTGATCAGAGAGATAACTTCCAACCTTCTCACTTACATAAGACTAAGATTTAGGTGCAGCATCCTCAAAATTTGAAGCATCAGTTACATCATCATACATATAATTATCATGAGAAGAATTTACTACTGTAACTAAACCTTGATTCATAAAATCACCACAATGCTGATCCTTATCAAAGTTTTAAATATATCGTATTGCTATAACATCATGAACATGTGTTTCATCATTTTTAACCAAACTAACCTTACTTATACACATATTCTAATCTGAGTTTTCCACTTGATTAAAACCTACAGCAGGGGTATTGATATGCTTATTTGAAACTGAAGCATCAACACCATGTTCAAATTTTCTTTCATGACCATTATACCGGTAATCATTCATAGCAAAATGACCTCTAATCAATCCATACTTCATATTATTCTCAATATCCCTAGCGGTCATAAAAGCCTAATATAATGTCTGTGGTTCTTTATCCATTTGTAGATAATTCATTTTCTTGTCAAATGCATCAAAATATACAGCTAAACACATTTGATCATCAGGTCTATAACTCTCAAGAATTTCATTCAAAACTCTTGCAAATCTAATGTTAAATTGAGGAACAAGTTCATCACTTTGAATATGAATCTTCAAGAACTTATCATAAGAATCAGATATGCTTACCCATTCTCCAAATTGCTCCATGAAGGCTAAATGCAACTCACCCCAAGATGAAATAGAACATGCTGGTAAGAAAGAAAACCAGTCTCTAGCATCACCTTCCAAATTTTGAACAAATAACTTCATGTGCACATCCTCATGAGCAATCTCATAGTCACCCATTAAATCACTGAACAATTCAACATGATGACTAGCTGAAACAAGATGGTTCCCACTAAACTTAGGCAAACATTTCCTAACATCATTAGGAATGACATTTGGGAAACCATGAATACCATTAAAACTTAATGGCATATACCGCTTGGTAGAAATGGATCTAGGAACCTCACTAATCGGTTGCATCTTAGGTGAAATGAATCTTGACATCCTTCAAAAATTTGAACCTCATTCACATTAATTCTAATTTTTAATTTGCAATAGATCTAGACAATCTTCTACCAAATAAACCTCTTCAAATACACTTCACAAATTAAACACAACAAGCTGAAACTTAATCAATGAAGTGTATAAAACATTAAAACTATTCTGTTGTTCTTAGTGCTAAAATTATCTTGATGGAGCACACTTTTCACAATCAATTTTCATGAAAAGAGAAGACATGAAAATGAGAATACCTCAAGATCCGGATGGCTGAAAGTTCTCTGTCTACTTTTAGAATAGTAGACCCAAAGTTTTATCAAATCCTTACTGAACCTTTTGAATCAACACACCACAAATCTTGCAACCATTTAAGATGTTTCAACCTCTTCGAATCGGCTCTTCTACTGTAGCAACTAGTCACAATTCATGCACAGAACTGCATTGGTATAGAGATTAACTTCGAGTCGCCACTCACATTAAGTGAGACATGAATTGGGTTAAATTTGAACAGAACTACAAATTGATTTGAAACAATAGAAAATAGAAGAAACCTTCTTCAAATTTATCTTGAATTTGAAACTTCTAAAAAAAGCTAAAGCATAACTCTTCACACTATCATATCCAAACTGCACTCGTCTTTTCAAACCAAAATTCAACAACAAATTCAGATCTGCCCAACAATGTGCTAAAAGACCTCAACAAAATACACATACAATTAAATGCCAATGGAAGTAGAGATAGAGTCACCACTCACGATTGTGAGAAAATTTTGAAACACAGATTATTACTAATCTAATTCTGAACCAAACTTTCAGCATGAAATAAACTTGTAGATCCTCAAACACTTTGAAAAGAGAACTAGATAGTGATCCATCCTTTGACTCTGAAACTTTATAATAGCACTTGTAGAGATCAAACTGATTGAATACAAACTTATGGTATTCATAAAACACAATTTAAATCCAAGTCTCACAACATACTGACATAAAGGGATAAAACTTACTGGGGTGCATGAAACCTTGCATACAAAACTGAATATGCACAATGTATCAGAGATTTCCAGCTCCTTATCAATGAATTCTTTCATAGAGTCCCCAGCAGAGTCCCCATTTTGTAGGCTCTTGATTTAATAGTTTTGCAAATGACCAAGAAACTAGTTAAATGCATCTAAGGCTAGCAACTTCCTATGATAGATACACTAGACTACAATCCTAGGCCAACTATAAGGCTTGACCCTTCTTCACTTCAGGCTCTGCAAGACCTAGGCAGGTTAACCTCAAATCCAATTAATATGGTACCAGTGCAAAACATATTCATGAATCTATTCAAAGTAGATAAAATCCCTTATTTTTCCTAATAACTCATGTAATAACACAGGTCTACAGTAGTAAATTGCAAATCCTATGATATTCACAAGTTGAGTGAGGGCATCACATTTAGGTTCTTCAACATGAAAGGAAAAGAATGTTTGATTAATAATGTTGAATTCAACAAACCCTCAGATATGCAACAGTAAGACTTTAATGATCTTGTAGCTGACCAGTGCCTAATCCATTGGGAAAATCCATGAATCAAATGCATACATATGGATATCTGATACTTATTTATATATTTAGATATATGATCTATCTATTTACCTTGTAAATAGATATTTGTGCTCAATCTGAACCTCATTCTTACATGATATCCCCCTCAGTAAACTTGCAACCTTGTTGATTCCCTAAAGCATTTACATAACTCCTTGAGTCATAAGCAACAATAAAACAACATATAACCTTAAGGGACTACAACTATGACCTAAGCTCTTTGTTCAAAGCCCATAAAACATTGAAAATTCACTGAGACAGGAGATGACAATCAAAATAAAATTGATGAAATTCTTGTTCATTTGTATTCATTTCCTTGAAACAATACAACCAAATACATGAAATTAACTCATAAAGAACCTAATAGATATGAACTATCTGTATTATCCTTCTACTGTTGTTCATACAAGAGAATTCTGCTAAAAAATATGGTGTCTCAGTACTGGGAATGCATCAAGACTGGAACCAAAACCATGGTATCACAGTAGTGTGCCAATTTTCTCCAAAAGACTAGAACCTATACAATAAGAAAGAATGAGATTGATATAGAGGAAAGAATTCTCGGATTGAATCTGCAATTGACATCTATCTACATGAAATTCCCTCTCTTTTCCATGAAAAGACTCTCTCTAATATCTCTCCTCAACTGCCTATCAGATCCCTTTTTCAATTTTCTTTCAGAGGCATCAAATATCTCAAAAATGTCATGATGAAAGATCATAACTAATTCTGAGGTCAAACTGAACTCAAGGTAAAAGGTAAAAATCAATTGAAATGGCCTCAAGAATACAAGAAAACTGATTAAAATTGATTTTCTTCACTTTTACACTTCACCAAGCCTTTATATCTTCCTCATGACCAATTCTGATGATTAGTGATGAATTTTGGTCATTCTACTGAGGGAGTCACAAATTGGCTTACAGACTAAATTGGTGAGCACTTGCGCAAAAAATTGACCTCATATTTGGAAAATTCAGATCTTCTCGATTCCAATGGTATATTGGAGTGCATATTTTGCCTACCAGAAACCTTCAAAATCTCAATTTGAAAAATGTCCCCCTGGTATGAAACTCTGGCTTGCAATTTTTAAAATTCAAAAATTTAACAATCTCTAAAGTTTATACTTTAGAAAATATGCCCACTTTTACATTTTTAGTTATGAACGTGCTGAGTCTTTTGAAAAAATAATTAAAAATTATTATTTTTTACCCTTCAATTTTTTCTTTCTTCCTCTTTAGGCCCACTGGGCACCACCCAGGCTGCCATGTGGCAGCCCTTAATTGGCAGCCTGGTTGTTCTATCATCACCCAGTCACTGCCTAGTCAACACTTACCTTGTCACTACCACCTCATCACCACATGGCACTTTCTTATTGGTTGAAACTCACATTTGCCACATCAGCGCTATCAGGACCCACTGCCACATGTCAGCACCACCTCTACCCTCACTATGTTGCCATGTTATGGCATGAGCAACTTCCTCCTTGTGAGATAGCGAGGACCGCTAGATGTGCCATGTGGCAACATCACCTTCAATCTCCATTTTATGTGCCATGTCATCATTCTTGCATCCTGCCGGCTACCACTTGGCACTAGCTTATTCGCTGCTCTATACTAGAAGCGGGACCCACATTGCTATCTAACTTGGTCGAATTTTTGGAGTTTTTTCGGTGACTCGCTATGTGGCTAGCCAAAAATCCTTGGATTTTCTAGCTAGTGAGGTAGCAACCGCCAAATTTTGGACTTTTTTGGCGACCTCAATCTCAACTTGCACGGGACATCAAAATTTATTGTCTATCGCCAACTTTCTTCATTGTTCGGGTCGGGTCCCACAAACAGCCTATGGCTTATAAAAGCCAAATGTCTTTTGGAAACTATGCTAGTGTGCGCTTTTGTATTTAAATTGTTAAAAGCTTTATCGTATCCCCAATGTGGGACTAAAGCTTATTACTATTTTTGCCTCTTCTTTTCACGCATTCCTTGTTTGTGTGGGCGTGATCTTCCTGATTGGATGTGTGGGTCTTTGTTCTTCAATCACCGTGGGTGATCTGCTTAACGTTGGTCAGCTTCTCTCTTATACGCAAATCCTCCCATTTTATCTAACTTCCCTATCTTTGGTGACTGCCCTCTACAAATTTCCTTACATTTTTATGTTTTGACATGAATATTTGCCGCCCTCCTTTGTCTCTCCACTTGAGTGTGGATCTCCTAGGTTTTTATTGTGCTATGCTCTGTTCTTGCGTGGGTTTCCTTTGGTTTTTTGCTGCTACTCCCTGCAATGTTTGTGAGCTTTTAGTGCTCCCCCTGTGGATGCTTCTTGTTAATACAGGGCATTTTCTATTCATTTCTAGCTGCTATTTGCATGAACTTGAAACTTTTTTAACAAAAAGGTCCCCTACCTCCTCATAAGATGTGGGCCTACGTGTAATCCCTGGGTGGCTTCCTTGCCTGATCTGGCTCTTTGACACTATCTCCTTCTACTGCAATTGTGCTTCCCTGCCTCTTCTTTTGTATTGAGCGACTTTTCCTTTCATCTCCGTAGGTTTTAAGCCATGGCTTTATTTATTTTTAACATGGTGGCATCTTGATTCCATGCGTGGAGCCTTCTTTCAACAGGATTGATTTATAACTACTAGTTTCTTTCTTCCTAGCTATGCCTTTTGCTTATTTCATGTCACTCCCTCTTATGGAGTTGCTCCATAAAAATTTTGACTGCCCCATTTGGTATGGGATTTCCTTTTAAACACGCGTGAGCTACTTTCTCTTAACGCATGTGCCCCTGTTTGCTTTGCCCTTGCTACTTGAATCAATCCCATTGAAAGCCAACTTGAAGTAAATCGTGGCACTACCAACATTACAACATCATCTCAATTTATCTTCAGAGTTAACACATAACATGGTGTCCCACTTCTTTGAAGTTTTTCGAGTCTACTTCCCTTTTCATTCATATGTTTTTTTGCTTTGAACTCTTTAATTGACTCCAAATGTCCCATGTAAATTCCGTGCATGCAAACTTAACAAATCTTTCACCACCACAAATCCATCACTTCTAACTTTCAATCCTTATAGAATGATAGGAATTCTTTTGGACTTGTTTCAACACTTTGAGGAGGATGTTCACATCTATACCCTATGAAGGGAAGAGTAGTCCCAATAATTAAGGTAATGGTATCATTTTCCGAGTTAGATGACAATGTTCTCCTTAAAAAACAAAGGCATCTATATGTACTCTTGGGGTATGTTATCTTTGCAAACTTCAATGCCATCATTTTCCTCTTATTGGGTTTAAAGCAAATTCCTAACACTAAGAAGTTGCATGCATCATAATCAGTAGAAGATATGCCTTATTTGCATCCTATATCAGAAATTGGTAGCTTAATGCAATTTGTGACACATTCAACCTTCAAAATTAGTTAGCAACTCATCTTTTGCAATCTCCTCTCAAGATTGGAGTTGAACATATTTGGGCAACACACTATATTCTTTTTTAACTTGCATCAATCTTTAAGAAACAATGTTCTCCTCTCCTTGAAAAACAAACGTGATTTTGTTCTTTTCTGCTAATCTTTTATTCTGTGATGTCTTGTTCATCTAATGAATTTAGCCGGGCTCCAAAGTGGGTCCGGCTAAAAAAAAATTCATTTTTGAACAATTGACATCTCAAAGTAGCCTACTATATCATCTAACATTAACTGGATTCAAATTCAATCACTATTCTGCCATTAAAACTTATTTTACTATTAATCTACAAACTGTCAAATGATGTCAAGAGGTCTGTTGACTGGCCTTAAAAACTAACCCAAACACCTGATAGAGCTCTAAAAACTAGCACACTTATTCTTTGCTCTGCATACTTTTACCATGTCAAATCTTGTCTCGTGAGGAATACGGGGTCAAAAGATATGCGTTGTCAAAGTTGACCTCTCAGAACTGCTTGCAAGAAAACACGTTAGAAAGCAATAAACTAGGTTTGGATTTGGCCTTGAAAACTAGGCAAACAGACACTTGGGAAATGAAACTTGGGGTGATGGTTCACCATCATGAGGAGAGTACGGATCTGCAATTTGGGCTCATGAAAAATAACTGGTCACAAATGGCGAGCGGTCAAAGTGGGCTACTCAGAATTTGCAAACTGGAAACACTGACAGAAAAGCAATTTTTGCAAATGGAATTGACCAAGAAAAGTGTGTAAATGGATTCTTCATGACTTAAAAACTAACACACTTGGAGTATTTTTAGAGGAAAACATAGGGGTACAATCCATTTGATGTTACCAATCACAGATCTCAAGTTATGACATCTTGAACAGGGGTACCAAACAATTTGCAAATACTAACACCAATAAAAAGATAGAAATTTCATTTGGAATCGAGTTTGAAAACTAATCAAACAGATTCATCACAAGCTGAAACTTGAAACATAACAAGTCCCTAACATCTATAATGCAATACAAAAATAATTTTGTCAAATTTATAGCTCATTAAACAGGGCTTCCTAGAATTATAAACATTTCATATCAGCATTACATTGATAATTGGCCAACTTTGAGGGATTCAAAACCTAGTCAAACAGACTCAAAATGACTCAAAATTTGAAACATAGGTTCTTGGGTATGGACACTAGACACTCCCAAAGTGGTGGGTCATGATGCAATTTTTGGTGTGAGATATTCAATGACAAACATAGCTTCATGTCATTGTTTGACACTTTGGTGAAAAATGCAGATTTGACATTTGCTCAAAACAAGACTTGGCCAAATGACTTAGAACGATAATTTATCTTGATGGAACACATAGGCATACTGAATGAAGGGTGTTAGAAACACTAAACACCTTAGGGGCCTCAAAGGTACAACCAGGTACATATGCACATTAAAACCATTTATAGGGCTCAATTTCTCAATGGTACTCAAAATCGAGAAGACAATTTTGAGTCCCAACATACCGTATGAAGAATTAATAGGTCCACCCACCTAGGTTTTGCAGATCCTAAAGTAGAATAAGGGTATAGCCTTATAGTTGGCCTGATGTTTGAAAGGGTATGTTGCATATGGGAAGTAGCTGCCCCTAGATGTATTCTATTCTCATCGAGGTAATTTAAAAGCATAATGTTTCAAAACACCAACATAATGGATTTTTAGAGTCCCTCATTTGAAGAAGTATCTCTAGCTACCAATATAGTCTCATAGTAGAAATTATCAAGTTCTTCCTTCCTTGAATCCAATCTCATATACTTTTGGGTTTGTCTTAAAAGTTTATTCAACAATACCAACAATGCCCTCCTAAAGGGTCTTATATTAGTGAGATTTCTCATTTATTTCCTTTAAAGAAGAAACAAAAATATGAAAATTTACACTCTCCACTACTAAATAAAATCATGTCTTTTCATGTTTGTCAAAGTGAAGAGCTACTTCAGGGAACCCTTTCTACTACAAGTAAGCAATCATTGCCTGACCACAAAGTTGAGAATTTAGAATCATTCTCATGACATGATCATATTCTTAAACAAGGACTTGTTAAATACCACATCAATAATTTCCAAATATACCATCATTTAGGAAGAGAGTATATTCATTTATATCTTAGTAGTGGTTTTGTTATCAAACCATAACTTTAGTATTGTTTTGATTTTTTCAAAAGATTAATAGCAGATCAAAAATTCATATAACTTCTTATCTATCATTTTGTTTTCAAAATTTGAGAGTTTGTAAAATTTTAAGGTCTTCCCTTTGATTCATTGAACCTTGAACTTCAGCCTAAAAGGTTCAAATTTGAATGCCCAATATTTTTGTTGCATCATGTTCACCTCATTGGTCTTTTGTTCTATCATAGTTATGTTAATAAAAACCATCAAAGTTGAACCAATGAACCACAAAATTCAAACTTCAAGATTCAAGTTCAATATTTCATATCTTTCAAGTCTTCAATAAAAATAGAGTGAAAAACTCATGTTTTTCAATTAAGGACATGGATGATCTTTTTCAAAGTTGAACTTCAAACTTTCTATTATATGGTTTAAGTTCAAAGTTCAATGGCCTCTAAGTGAGTCAAAGATATAATATATCAGAGCCTTTGAGTGTCCTATTCCAATATATCTTGGTGAATGAAATTGAACTTTTGAACCCTTATTGTATGGTTTAGAGTTCAATATCCTTAAACTTAAAGAGGAATGCTAATAGACACATGATGACACATCATTATGAGGTATTGTCCAAAAAAGGTGAAGTGACACTCATTTAATGATGATTAAAAAGGGTGATGGAGGAGTGGATTTTATATGTGTGAAGAGTAAATTATTTATTAAAGGTTACAACATGCTATCAAATCATAATTTATCCCTATCTTTCAGTGAATAATATTACACAAGTTTGATCTGAAATTATTTTTCCCTTAAATTGTCATGATTACTTGTGTTTGATAAATTTGATTGCAAATCTCTTGGAGACAAAATAATGGGTCGTGAGGTAACTTATCTTACTAAGAGTCAGGAGTCAAAGCATGGGTGAGTCCAAAAGTCTTCCTGTATTTTTTTAATTTCTATTTATCTTTTTAATGGTTAAGGGGTTTTCTTGGTTTTTCCCTTTTTGTTTTTGTCTTTTGTGAATTCAAAATTTGTGCTCTACAAGTGCATCCATGGCTTCCTTTCAACCCAAAATGCCCGTAGAAAATAAATCCACTCCTTTGAAAGGTTTTCTCCTAAAATTAGGAGATACTACATTAGTTGACAAAGACATGAAGAAGGTCATAGGGGGTATAAGAATGATGAATCGGGGTTTGTGTAGACAAGGTAGCTAAGAGAGGTTTAATCTAGGCCATAGGGTTCCCTGAAGGCATGTTGTGCCCAGAATTAGTGCTTGAATGTTGGGACATATATGATGTTGTATAAATGTGTATTATTAACTTTTATGGTTAGGTTATGATACATGTAAACCAAATTTCTATTAGGAGTTCCTTAAGGATTACTCACATGAATTTTTATAAATACAGGGCAATAAATATCTCTTATACTAAGTTTTCCATGAATATGAAGAAATCTAATAGCACCATCTCTAAGAATTTTTTGTTGAAGCCTAAAAATGTGGTTTCCACCTATCACACCTTTGACAAGAGAATATATGACCAAGGATGTGAGAGATGTCGTCATTTTCTTAAACTGAGTAAAAGGGAATCAACATGTCTTCTTGTAGGAGAATTGGATGAACTTTTTCATCCAAACCATTCGAGGGTAAAATGAATACATTGATTGGGTAGAGATTATTGTAGACATACTTCATGAAGAACTTTCACAAGCCTCGGGCATGGTTGGTTTTGTTATAAATGTTTTGAATAACTAAGAGGATTGGGGGGGGGGGGGGTGAATCAGTTACTCAAGGTTCTTAAGTACCATTTGAAATTTTCAACATAAACACTCATTGTTTAGTCTATCCTATTGTTTCTTGGTCTCTACTATAATAGAATTACTATCTTAAATATAACTTTCTTTGCTTAATGAAAACATCATCAAATGTAAAACATATAAAGAAATTGAACATGGATTTGACACTAGGATTTTTACGTGGAAACCCAATTTGGGAAAAAACACCAACAACATGTCACTACTTTTCACTCTTTCAAAGTGAGCTCTATTAGGATTCAATCTTGTTAAAGGTTTACAAAATACACTATTAAATGTGACCTTTTTAAAGGATTTAATCACCTTGTTAGGAGTGGTCTTGTCAGAGGACTTTGATCATTCCATTGAGAATGTCACCTAGTTAAATGATTTACACAAACTGTTAAGTCTTTCAAATGACTATTAGTTCAACCTCTATTATAATTATTTCAATACAAACTATTTACAATGATTAGAAAGAAAATAGTAGGTTTGATCTGTGTGATTACAACTCAGTTTGCAAGTTCAAATCTCTATTCCATTCATGTTCTTACTTACTAATAAGCTCTCCTTTGTCATCTCTATTCTTGATTTGCTTGAAAAACCTTCAAGTGATCAACCTTCCCCTTTCAAAAACACTTAAGCCTTCTTATCAGATTCACTTATCAACATTGGCATTTGCGTAAGCAATCTCCTTTAGTTTCACATTCACTTTCATATATGTGTTTCTGATCAACCTTCTTCTGTATGTATCTCTTACATACACTCGCACCCACACTCTTCTTTTTTTGTTTGGACTTGTAACCCTTTAAATAGGAAATTATTTCTTTACCATTTTCTACCATCACCGTAGATCTTAGGGTTTACGATTAGGTTCAACACAATTCATTCTATCTATCCATCTTGTTGATCTTCCTTTAGAAACTTATCTAGAATCTATTTGTTAGGTCCATACCTAATCCTCGTCTTGAATTTAATGATCCAACTCATCAATCTTATCTTCAACATGGTTTAGATCTCCCAAGTAATCAAATGAGTTGGCTAGATCTCAAGATTTCCTCAAATTCATTCTCATACTGTTACTTGGAAATCTCTAAATTCTAACACTTGGTCATCATTGAATTACTTAGTCATTGTAAAACTTCTAGCTTGGCATCAACTATATTGCGCAGTCTATAGTAATGCTCAGTCAACACTAGATTTTCTTGACACTAACTATGACTCGGTTAACACTAGCATCACTCAGCATTCCTTAGCATTTTACTCTATTCCTCGGCTTGGCTTAACTTTCTTGACATAAACAATCACTTTGCTTTATCAAAGTCTATCTAATCAAATGTCCCTTGTAGCTTCCTTTTGATAACTTAACCTTTCCTCTAGGTTCTATTTTTATGAGCAATTTTTGAAATCCTCTTCGTCAATCAAATAGATATGACATTTAGATTAGGTAGCAATATTTCTTATCAATAGATTTGACATCAATGAAAAAACAACAATTTTTCTAATTGTAAGTTTCCAACAATCTCCTTCTTTGGCATTGATGGCAACATCTCTACATCTCAATATTAGCAATATCTCAATGTATCAAATGTATCTCAATTTGTTACCGTAAAATCCAAAAAAATTCTCCATCTAAGATAATAGTTTATTTTCTATATTCATATACTCCTTCTCTAATGTATATTTCCCTCTTTCTCTTTATTCTCAATATCTTTCTTCTATATATTCTCCCTCTCTCTTTGTATATTGCTTCTTATGTATATTCTTCATCTTTGACAACAATGCCAAAGATACTTAACTTTCATGGCTTCAATCTCTTCATACATCTAAGTAATGTATATTTTACATGTCTAGCTAATTTCTATCATTAGTCTATGACTGATCTATTATGTTAATCTAAACTTTCTACCTTAGGCATTTCCCAAAGTAGAGTTGTATTGCATCATTGTATAGGATATTTTGATTAGAACATGTGATGCAATGCACCTTGTCTCTTCAAGTAGCTTTAGTTAGGAGAATCACCCCTAATTTACCTCTAAGATATTCATGAGAATATTTAGGTAAAGGTTTTGTGAATATGTCAGCAATCTGTTCGTTGGTGTTCACATATTCTAGCTTTACTTCCTTATCTCGAACTAGTTCCCTCAAGTAGTGATACTTGGTAGCAATGTGCTTTGTCTTAGTGTACATTATTAGATTCTTTTAAATGTTGATAGCACTTGTGTTATCACAATAGATAACCGTTGGATCTTTAATTTCTTCTTTCATAGCTTTTAGTAATATCTTGATCCACATAATGTTTGAATGGTTCACTGTAGCTGCCACATACTTGGCTTCAGCTATTGATTGGGAAATACATTTCTACTTCTTACTTGTCCATGACACCAATCTCTTTCCTAGAAAGAATGCACCACCACCAGTTCTTTTTCAATCGTCAATATTCCCTACCTAATTTGAGTCAATGAACACCTTTAGTTCAAATTTATCACTTCTTTTGTAATACAATCCATATTATTTTGTACCTTTTAGATATATCTCAATATCCTTTTCACTATCATCATGTGATTCTCTTTATGATCTTTTGAAAATCTAGAAACCATCCCAATTGCTAAACAAATATTTGGTCTATTGTGAACAACATACTGTAATTTTCCATTCATGGATCTATATAAGGTCTAGTTCACTTTAGTAGAATCATAATTCTTAGATAACGTATGTCCTATAGACATAGGTGTACTCACTAGCCTTGAATCTTCCGTAAAAAAATTCTTTAGTATCTCCTTGATGTATTTGGATTGAGTGATAAAAATATCAAACTTCATTTGACATACTTGTAGTCCAAAAAAGAATTTGATCTCACCCAACATAGACATTTCAAATTCCTTCTTCATTTCATCAGCAGATTTGCACAATGCTTCTCTTCCTCCAAATATAATATCATCGACAAATCTTTCAAATAACAATACTTCATTGTGCTTACCATTCTTCAAATAAAGATTATTGTTATCATTTTTCCTTTTGAAACCAATCTTTAACAAATAATTATGTAATCTTTTATGCCATGCCCTCGGGGATCATTTCAATCTATAAAGGGCTTTGTTCAGTTTGCATACCATGTTCTTCTTGTCTAGATCTACAAATATTTTAGGTTGTTCAATGTATACTTCTTCCTCCAATATACCATTTAAGAATGTAGATTTGACATCCATTTGATATACCTTGAAATTCTTATAAGTTGAATATGCAGGCAGAGTTATGACTCCTTCAAGTCTTGCCACGGGAGAAAAAGTTTCTTTGTAATCAACTCCTTCTTCTTGAGCATAACCCTTGCATACCAGTCTTTCCTTGTTTCTTGTTACCTCTCCATTTTCATTAATTTTGTTCCTAAAAACCCACTTTTTCCCAATGGCATTTTTGTCCTTAGGTCTTGGCACTAAATTCCAAGTATTGTTCTTCTCAATCTAACCAATTTCCTCATTCATTTCTTGAAGCCAATCTTCATTGTCTAAATCATCCTTTACTATTTTGGGCTCAAATTCACAAAGTAAGTATATATCATCTTTGAGTTTTTTTCTTGTCATAACACTTGATTCAGCATTACCAATGATTTATTCAAGTTTGTGATGTCTCATCACATATTTTTCTAGCACAAGTAGTTTCCTTCTTTGGTCTTCTATAGGTTCATCTTGAAAAATAATCTCAAGCTCATTTTCTCTTTCTTGTTCAGGTTCTAGTTCATGTTCTACATGCTTTGCATTTTCTATCTAATGGTTGACATTCCATATCTATGACTTGGCATCTTTAGTCTATTGCTCGACACCCACTCTCTACTGCTTGACATTTTATGTTTGCACTTCATCATTTCATTTCTTCTAAGAGACTGTGGCTTGATTTTCTTGTTGATTAGGAGTGCTAGGAGCATCATCATACACATAGATGAATGTATTGTAGTCTTCGGGTTCTTCTTTACATCCAGTATCATGTCTTTCTGCAAACTTGTCAATTTTTACATTTGCACTCTCCACAACTTTTTTAATGCTAGAATTTAACACTTGTAAGCTTTTCTCTTGGTGGAGTATCCTTAAAATATACCTTCATCACTCTTTGCATCAAGTTTTCCATTCCTATTATCTTTAAGTATATAACATCTACTTCCAAATATTTTGAAATATTCGACATTAGGATCATATACATACCATAGTTCAAAAGGTGTAGCATTTGTACCTTTCTTGACTTGTACTCTATTTAGGGTATAGACAGTAGCACTAACAACTTATCTCCAATATTTCTTTGATACACTCTTCTCCATCATCAATGTTCTTGTATAGTCCATTATTGATATGTCTCTCCTTTCAACTATCCCATTCTAGGGAGGGGTCCATGGTGTTGACATTTGCCTTTTAATTCCTCTATCATTGCAAAATGTATTGAACTCATTTGAAATGAATTCACCACCTCTGTCAAATCTCAAGCACTTCGGACTTTTCCCTATTTCTTTTTCAACTCTGGCTAAATACCACTTTAATAACTAAAAAACATTAGATTTATCTTGAAGAAACATCATAGTCATCATCCTAGAGTAGTCATCAAAAAATATAATGGAATACTTATCTCCGTAGTAACTTTGAACATCAATGGGTCCACATAGGTCAGTATGAACCAATTCCAAAATATCACTAGTAGTGTATGTTTTACTCTTAAAACTAGACTTGATCATTTTTCCCAATTGACATTGTTTACACATGGCATTGTCAAGCTTCTTTAGTTTAGAAAATCCTCTTACTTTCTTCATCTTATTGATGTTCACCAAATTGTCAAAGTTCACATGACATAATTTTGTGTGCCATAACCAAACATCTTCTTGTTGTGCAAACAAACATGTCTCATTTGATAAATCTAGATAGAATAATTCACCTCTTGTCTAATCACCAGTTCTGATCAGCTTAGTATCAGTATCATGTATCTTGGCCTTCCTATTATTAAATTCAACTCTGTAACTTGATCTATTCAGCTGTGAAACACTCAACAAATTATAGTTAAGTCCTTCAACTTAATAAACATTGTCACATTTTATCTTGTCAGTCACTTGAATAGTGCCTTTACCTTTTAAAACATATGGGATATCATTACCAAATTAGACATATCCACCTTTTTATGGATCAATATCCTCAAATTTATCTTTATCACCAGTCATATGATTGGAGCATCCATTATCAATTATCCATCTATCACTTTTGTTTACATATGAGATTAATGTAGTTTTCTCATCTTCATCATAATCTTCTTTTAGCAACATAGACAACTTCATCATCATTACTCTCAGATTCATTGTTAGTTTCTTCTTTAGAAGTATAACAAGATTTCTTACCTTTTTCATCCTTGCTTCTCTTGTAGTCTTTGTCATCTCTCCTTCCTTTTTACTTGCATTCCTTCCTTTCATCCTTATCCTCTCTATCAGGACACCTAGCAGCAATATGACCAACCTTGTTGCATGAAAAATAAATAATAGGCAGTTTACCTTTGTATTTACCTTTTCCTCTTCCAAATATTTTTGAAATAAGGGCTTCAAGTTCATCAATCTCATCATCACAACTATCATTGTCACTCTTCACATGTTTACCTTTTCTTTTGCTAAGAACTAATTGTGACTTGAATGTAGATTCAATAGAAGCAGGTGTATAATTATCAAAGTTAGACATCTCAAAAGTAGTAAGTCTACCAATTACACCTTCTAAGGGTAAAGTGTTATCTAGTGTACATCTCAGTTATTGGATTGCAAAAACTCTAATGGTATAAATAGGGAGTAGAGTCCTCAATACCTTGCTTATTATGGTTTCATCTTTGATTTCTCCAATGGCACCATGAATAGCATTGACAACCTCTTTGACTCTTGTGTAGTATTGTACTATATTATCTCCTTCCATCATTCTCATGTCATCAAATTTATCTCTCAAACTTTCTTATTTGGGACATTATCATCACCTCCATATATGGTTTTCAATTTGTCCCACATTTTCTTTACACTGTCACAATATTTAAGTCATCAAACGAGGAAATCTCTAACATTTATTGGTTGTGTTCTTGATTCCTCTTCAATTGATCAATTATCAGAGAAGTAGTGGATACCTTTTACATATTAATTGTCCACAAAGTTGATAGCAGCATCACCAATGCTGTATATGTGTAACCTCATCAAGGTCTACCATACAGAAAAGTTATCCTTCTTCATCTTGGGTACATCTCTCTTATGATTCATGATCTTTGTCTTTAAGTACCTTCAAAAATTTCTCTATAAGCATTGAGCTCTTATACTAATTGTTAGAAATGTTTAGAATAATTAAGAGGGTAGGTTAATCAATTACTCAAGGTCCTTAAGTACCATTTGAACTTTTCAACATAAGCACTCATTATTTAGTCTATCATGTTGTTGCTCGGTCTCTACTATAATTTTGTTACTATCTTAAATATAACTTGCTTTTCTTAATGAAAACATCATCAGATGTAAAACATAGAAAGCAATTCAAAATAGATTTGACACTAGGATTTTTACATGGAAACCCAATTTGGGAAAAATCACCAGCAACATGTCACTAATTTTCACTCTTTTGAAGTGAGTTTTGTTAGGAGCCAACCCTATTAAAAGGTTTACAAAAAACACTATTAAATGTGACCTTATTAAATGATTTAATCACCCTATTAGGAGTGCCCTTGTCAGAGGACTTTGATCATTTCATTTAGAATGTCACCTAGTTAAATGATTTACACAAACTATTAAATCTTCCAAATGACTGTTAGGTCAACCTCTATTATAAGGATTTCACAAATTTTTTATAATGATTAGAAAGAAAAAAATAGGTTTTATATGTATGATTACAACTCACTTTATAAGTTCCAATCTTTGGTTGGTCCATGTGTTGACTTACTGATAAGCTCTCCATTTTCATCACTATTCTTGATTCGCTTGGAAACCCTTCAAGAAATTAACCTTCCACTTTCAACAACACTTAAGCCTTCTTCTCAAATTCACTTATCAACATCAACATCTACATATGCAATCTCCTTTAGCTTCGCATTCTCTCTCACTTGTGCATTTTTTATCAATCTTCATCTATATGTGTCTCATACATACACTCACACCCACACTCTTCTTCTTCTTTTTGGCTTTGTACCTCGTTAAATAGGCAACTCATGCTTTAACATTTTCCACCATCATCGTAGATCTTAGGGTTTACAATTAGGTTCAACATGATTCATTATATATTTCCATCTTCTTGATGTTCCTCTAGAAAATTCTCTAGAATTTTTTTGTTAGGTCTTTACCTAATCCTCACCTTGAATTTAATGATCCAACTCACCAATCTTATCTTCAACATAGTTTACATCTCCCAAGAAATCAACTGAGTCGAATAGATCTCAAGATTTCCTCAAATTCATTCTCATATTATTACTCGGTAGTCTCTAAATTCTAACACTTGGTCATCACTGAATTAGTCAGTCACTATAAAACTTATGGATTGGCATCAACTATCTTGTTCAATCGATAGTAATGCTTGGTCAACACTACATTTTCTCGGCACTAATTGTGGCTCAATTAACATTGGCATCACTTAGCATTCTTTAGCCTTTTACTCTACTACTCAGCTTGGCTTAACTTTCTTAAGATAAACAATCACTTTGCTTTATTAAAGTCTATCTAATCAAATGTCCATTGTAGCTTCCTTTTCATAACTCAACCTTTCATCTAGGTGCTATTGTTATCAACAATTTCTCAAATCCTCTTCATCAATAAAATTGATATGAAATTTAGATTAGGTAGCAATATGTCTTATCAATAGATTTAAAATCAATAAAAAACCAACAATTGTTCCAATTGTAAGTTTCCAATAGGTTTCTATATATCATCTTATCTGTTTTACATCTTAGCATGTTGTGGAAAGTGGGAAAGATTACCACACCATCCTTCGGTAGATGATATGATCATATATGGTTATCACCCATTATTGTAAAGAAAGAATAATATGAAGAACTTTAGAAGAGTACAAGATGTCTTTTTAAAATGCAAGGGAAGGAAAGTAAAAGACTCTATGAAGAGGCAATTCGACTAATTATGAGCTATGGAAGTTACTTTATCTAGTTCCCAAAATGTACCTATCTGAGGGTTGGAGGATTTGAAGGACAAGCTCTAAAGCTTCCTAGGTATTGCCTACACAAATATATATTGATTAATATTTGTAGACAATTAGTAACTTGGATAAAAGGGTGAAACCTCAAAAAGGTTTTGGCTACCTGTTCCCTATTTAATCAGGCCATTATCATGTCAAATCATTTTAGGATGTCGTGAATCTTGAGCTATAATTGAAGCTTATGAACATGAGGCCATATCAAGTCAAGCCCAAATTTGATAACAAATGCTTTACTAAAAATTTCTTTGAAACAAACTCAATGTTCATACATGAGCCACAAATAAAATATTTTGGGGTTAACTAGGAAAATTATTTGGAAAATAGGAAAAGATTGTGGTCAAGACTCACACTGAGAAAAATAACATCATTTAGGTTACAAATGAATATTGATCAAGCTGAGGAGTTTGAAAATGAAGAAGTGGTAGAACCAAAGTACATCAAATAGGTTGACGGCATCCTCATTCTTGAGATCAATTGGAGAAAAAAGGATGAAGATGATCTCTAATTGAGGATGATGGGTGTATTAATAGAATACATAACTAGTTGAAAGGGAAGAAAATAATAAGAATAAAATAAATCTCCCCAAATAGAAGCAATAGCCTCTAGTTAATCATTACCCCATGTTTTTATTGATGAAATTGTACAATTCCCTCCTACAAGTGAATTAGAGCCTAACATTGAAGTTGAAATACCTACATAGGAACAAGCCCTAGTTAAAGTTCAATCCATAACTAGATTCACCCACTCAAGGATTTAGAAGATAGAGAAGATGAAGAAAATAGAGCAACAAGTCGTGGTGGATTTGGAGATAGTACAACAACAAACATGTGGAACAATCAGCCTTGGATAGTTCGATAAAGGTTACTAGACAAGGGGATAAATAGGCAATGGATAATTTTACCACACCTAATATAATGGTATTGGGAGATATTCTTTACTCTCAAACACCACAAAATAAAGGTATTACTAGTACACCTAAATTGTTTGACCTCTTTGTTAATAAAAAGTGTAGTATTGTACCTATTACAGTCCTTGTTGAATACATGGTTAGTAAATTCTTAGGGAAAATACTTGAGAGAAAAAATCCAAAAGTTGAAGCCATGTTAGAAGTTGATAAGAACATAGGGCACTAGATTTCTAAGGTATATAAACTTGCCACTGAGAAGAGTCGAGACAAAGTCACTCCTATAGACTTTATTATTGAAAAGATGACTTGGGACTAGCTACTAGAGCCATTGATGTGAAAGTGTTTGACTCCAACAATAAAATAATAGCTCATAGAATATGGAAATATTGGAAAGACGAGCAGGAGATGAAGAAATCAATGAAATTAATGAAATAATACATCTATGTATTGCAAAACCCTAATGTTCCCCTAAAAATAAGAGAGTCATGGACTAGATTAAAAGAGATTGAGAAGTCACTAAAATTCTCAATGACTAGGTGAAATCTATAATGGAATAAAATATATTATGAGCCTTAGTCACACCAAGCTACAAGCTGAGAAAGTAACTAGTAAGCTAGAGTCCAAACTCAATGCCTAGGAGGCAGGGAAAGTAAAATGGGATGAGGAGACCATGTCCATCACCAAAGCATGGAATTTTAGTGTGATGAATTTTTTTATTGAAAAACCCATTGATGGGGTGGATGATAACTCTCTATTTGTGGAAAGATCGAACATTAAGTGAAGTAATGTTGTCTTTTATCAAGGCATAGAAGAGTCTGGGAAACTCCTTAAGGAGTTAGAATGTATCAAAGAAATTATGGATAATGATATCATACACATTGATATTGCTAGAAATACAAGATAGATAGGATGTTGAAAGGGTAGCATGAATCAGTATCCTCTAAAACTTTTCCTTTTTACTTAATTAATCATTTATTTATTCTCATTTATACTCAACTAACATTAAGCATATAACAATTTGCTTGCAATTGAAAGTAAATCAACTAAATAAAATTCACCACATTAACTCATGAAAATATAACACATTCACATAAACCTTGTTCAGCGGGAAAATTTTGGTAGGGATCACACTCACAATTCCATCACTACTATAGCAAGAGGCTTCCTTTTTAGGGCTTCAATATTCATCACTTCTAGTGACTTACTATATTAGGGGTGTAGGATGAGATTTGTAAGGATCTACCTTTTACAAGGATTTAAAAATACTTATTAGGTATTTACTTGGTTAAGATATTTACATACAATATGATTAAGTCTACCCTTTTCAAGGATTTAAGAAACTATTGTAGTGGTTAAATAATAGTAGTAATGATCTATAGTAGCAACTTACTTTGCTTGAGTAGATCCTCATATGCTTAGTAGTTATCACTTTCCTATGATAGATCTCCAATTCATTATAACTTTGTCTTGATATCCTCTCCGACTTCTAATTGTGACCTTGATTCCTTCCTTGCCTCAATACTTCCTTCAACAATAATTTTACACCAAAATCGTGTCCAGTAACAATAACAACAACCTTTGAAATTTTCTCAACTGCTCCTTTTTATTATATTCTTTTATGATTTCACCACTTGACCTAATTTGGGTTTTAGAACCTTCTCATTTTGATCTCTGATCATAATTAATGGTTTTGAAATCATCTTTCATTTCCTTCCTATCCAAATTTTATTGATTTGTTTAAACCATCTTGAGATCATCAACAATCACTTTACATTCTTCAAGAAAATATTTACAAATATTTACCTCGATTCATGTAAACCATTTTCCTTGCTCAATAGAATCAGGTAGAATTTCAATCTATGCAAATTCAACTTCTAATGTCAATCTTGTGACACTCAATAAATACATTCTTCTTTGTTTTTGACACTCACTAAGAATTCAATCGACATCTTATGTATGACTCGGTAAAATCTATGCTTGGGGTACATTGTTTTCTTCTTTTCTCACTGTGACTAGAATTACTCGATGTGGCTTGAATCTTGGCTTAGACTTGGTAGATAAAGTAACACTCAGGTTCCACTAAAGCTTGGGTATAAATGTAGTATTTTTCAATTTCCTCCTCCATTTCTTGGGCAACATATGACTTGATTAGTATGTGTATTTTGACACTAATAGGAAATATGATTCAAAAATTATTCCCCTTTGACATTAGTTTCAAAAATAATATATACTCAAATAACTTATCATTTATACAAAACTCTCACCCTATACATATGCTTTCACTCGATATAGCTTATATTTTTCAAAATTGATTTTGTTTGTTGTATACTTAGAATGTCTCTGTGTAGCTCCAAAATACATACAAAAAAACATATATATAGAGAAAAATATATATTATTCCCCCTTTATAGTTATGTAAAAATAATTCTCAATATAGAGAAATTCAAGAATAAGCAAAAATGTTCCAAAAACTCTTTATGATTTTTCAGTATAATCTCTAGAGTAGTAACCCAATTTGACCTTATCAATTCTAAACTCTATTTTTCAATTTTCAACTTGGTTTCAAGATCAATCATATGATTAGAAATAGATAGACTTGGGGGTGGCTATGAGAGCTTTAGCATATCTAATTTATGTTTGCATAACCTCCATATGAGGTAATAGTAAGGCTTGAATTTCAGTAATATCTTCTCTTAAAGTGCTCTCCTCCTATGATAATTCATGTTGAAGTCTTGTGAGGAATCTTGTAATGCCCCACTTGGGAACCCAAGAGAAATAAAACTAACATGTTGCAATGTTTACCAAACTATTTTTTTTAAGTTTAAACAATGTTAAGTTAACAATGCAGAAGTATTACACACATACAAAACATTTACGCATATACAAACACAATACATATTTCATTCCTCAAGGGTTCCTTCACATTGAGTTGCATTTAAGAAAGTTTATTAATTAGTTTAAGTCTTAGTACAATGTTCCAAATCAAAAAGAAATAATAGATACATTTTCTCGTTAGCAAAAATATGAATACAATTGATACAATGAAATACATGTAATGAATAACATCCACTGCACATGTCACAGGGTATGTGAGGATAGAAACAAATACATTCAAACACAAGATACATGATATTATATATACCTGAACTGAATAGAAGTATCCAAGATAAGAATAAGAATGATAATGGTACAACTACATCAACAAACATTTAACATCTATGAAACTAAAGGGGACCCAAATGGTAAGAAGTTGCTACCTCCCGACCATGTGGTTACCTAGTTAGGCTCCCACTCCCACCATATAGGGAAGATAATGAACAATCCACATATGATAATCAAACCATAAAATAATCCTAGGAAAGGAATCTTGAAGCCCAAATATACCTCAAGGGTCACAAACTATTGAGGAAGAAATGACAATCAAAATTGAAGGGAAGCTCAATCTGATACCAACACCACATACCAAAGTCAACCACATATACCAAGTACAAAAAAAGAATCAAAATCAAGAGATAAAGTCAATAAAAGATATCCACTTCATGTCAAAAGCCACATGTCAAAAGGACAATAACCAACAAAAAACCTACCTTCGTTAATGAAAGTAAATCATCAACAAAAAATACATCCAACAATAAAAATACCACTAATAAATACACCACCAATGAATGCACCCCTAGTAAATACACCACCAGAGGAAAATACAAAATCTACAAAGGAAACTTAAGCTACATGCTAGGGAGTGTCATCAGATGAGCTAATGCTAATGTTACCCTAGTAGTCTCTTAGGATCCCGACCCCCTCATGACTCTACGTGGAATTAGAATACCCTCTTGTGAGGATGAGGAAAACTAGTTATACCTCTCAAGGTATCACCAAAGCACTCAAGGAATGATTGAGTTAAAATCTCTAACTTATCTTCTTAATTTATCTCAAGGAAAGGACTAGGCAATATATTTTAATTATTATGTTATCACTTGTTACACAACTTATAATGAGTTATCCTGGTAACCACTATGGGCTCTAGCCCCTATTGCAAGCCACTCCCAAAGATATGTACCTAGAAAACCTCCCCTAAGCATAAAAATGACAATTGTTTCCCATATCACAGTGACAATACCCACAATGATCGAACTCGGTTCTTTAATAAGAAACTCAAAAATAAGTTGGTTCTCCCAACCTAAGTTCTCATAAATGCTCATCAAAATAACCATCATAAATAAAAATATCAAATTAATCATAAAAGATACATCATTAAAAAAATCTTAAAAAGAAGCCTCTGGTGCACAGCCTAGTTCAGCTAACTATACAAGTCACATAAAACCATCACGAAATAAATGTCATGCGATGCTAAAAAAATCATAAAGAAACACATAGTTTTCAGCCATATAGTTTAATTCCATGTTTTTCAATGTTCAAATTGAGCCATAAAGATATGTTTGGCAAAAAAGTAAAAATATACATGTTTCCATAAATGTTAGGCAAATATACTTATTAAAATGAATAAATGTTTAAATGGCAAGTCTCTTTGTGCATATACAATATCATGCAATATTATCATGTTAATAATATTGAATCATAAATTATTTAATTCATAACATAAATGTATATTATTAAATTCAATATTTATATAATTTTAATTGTAAAAATATTAATTTGACTTCTATTTAAGTCCAATATTAATATTTACTTTTCCTTTTATTAATAATGCAATTAGATATAACTCAAAATTGACATTATAATTATAATTATATTATTTATAATTTATCTCATAATAATAAATATTCTTAACTAGATGATTACATAGTGATCTTCACCATAACTTCTCTTAGAATATAACAAAATCACAAATATTTATTTATTAACTTACCGCTTACATTAATAAATTTGTAATCACTTATATACAACTAATAGTTTAACTAGACCTAAGATATCATTAACCCTAACATCCACTTTACAAATAAATGAGTAATATTCATTCAATTTTTGAAATTAATAATTAATATTTTTTTCGCAAAAAAAAAAATTTAATTTTTTTATATAAAAAATAGAATTAATAAATAATAATAATTTTTAAAAGTTTTTCAAAATGAATAAATAAGAATAAAGAAAGTATTTTTTTTAATATAAATTTGAAAATTATATCATATTTTAATAAAATAAAAATAAACATGCAAATATATTTTCACGTCTTTGATCTCTCAAATCATACAAGCATAATATAATTAGTTTTCTATCTTTAGTACATTTGTTTTCACATGCATGTATAAGTTTAGTTACAACATGCTTTCCTCTCAATCAATCTTTTGCTTTTCCAATAAATTTTGTGACTAAATTATTTTAGATATAAAAAAATATTTATCTTTATTTAAAAAATTCATGATAATCACATGGTTCTAATGGAAAGTTTAAAGTTGAAACCCCAACAGTTCAATTTATTATTTTCTTCTAGTTTTCTATAATTGAATTTTCTCTATATTAGAAAGAGTTTTAAAAGAATACAACCATAACAATTTTCTAGATTTTCCTACAGTTTTCCTCAGGTAAGTTTTCATGATCATTAAATTTTCCTTTTCAAAATCTACCACATAATTCTTCATCCAAAATCAATACAGTAAGTTAATAAGCATTATGCAGACACCCAAGAAGACGTGAAGTAGATAGATCTTTCAATAAAATTCTACAATGGGTTTCAAAACCTTGCCTCAAAATAATAGTTAAAATATGATATAATATATGAATGCATGCAAATCCAAACCCTCCAAAAAAGTCAACAATTATTTTGCTCCAATCTCAAATTTTTCTCCCCAAAACTTGTGTGTGAAATAATGAACCACAAACCTCTAATATAGAACCCTAACTCCCTTTAGGTTTTCTACCTCTTCTTCTACGACTCCATCCATGAATGAAAAAATTACATCCATTTTATATACTTTGAGTTTTGTGTATGATGCAAATGCTAGAAGTATCTTGACTCCTTCTAGTCTGGTTGTTAGTGCAAATGTTTCTATATAATCAATGCCTTCTTCATGTCCATATCCATTGTAGACAAGTCTATCTATGTTCCTTATCACTTCCCCATCCTCATTCATTTTGTTTTTGTATACCTATTTTGTGCCATGACCTTTTTGTCCCTTGGTCAAGGAACTAAGTTCCATGTCTCATTTTTCTCTATCTTCTCAATTTCTTCCTCCATGGTCTTTAACAATTATTGATCATTTAAGGCTTTTATTGTAGCCTTAGGGTCAACTTGTAAGATTAAATAGGTACACTCTCTTTCCTTTCTCCTTGTCATCACTGCAACATCTTTTTCTCCAACGATTTAATCAATTAAGTCATGTCTCCTTTGTATTTTGTTAGCATTCATTCTTATCTTGGTGCTTCATTCACTGACTCTTTAGGTTGAACTACTTCTTCCTATTCTTGTTCTTATACAACTTTAATGGGTTCTCCTTCTATAGGTGCATTGAGTGGTATATACACAAACTACTTGTAATCTTCTAGTTCTTTATTTCTCACTTCATCATTTTGTTCAAAAAACTCATTTATTTATATATTTTCAAACTCCACTATTTTATTTTTTTTGGTGCTTTATTGCTGGTGGAGTATCATAAAAATATTTCCTTGTCACTCTTATTATCAAACTTTCCTTCATACTTATCCCTTTTGATGTAGCATTTGCTTCCAAAAACTTTCAAATAAATCATCGATGGTGAGTGTCCAAGCCATAGTTCATAGGGATTTTTGTGTGTGTCTTTGTTTACCTATACCATGTTCAAGATATATATAGCTCTACTTACTACTTCTCTCCAATAGACTTGTGTAGAATTGTTATGTATCATAAGAGTTTTGGCACAATGCATGATTGTTTGGTTTGTTCTCATAAAAACACCATTCTACTCAGGTGTTTTGGGCCTTTGATGTAATTCTCTTTCTAGTAGCTTACAAATTCTTGTGAGGTGAACTCATCTCCCATGTCTAATCTCAAGAATTTCAAATATTTTCTTATTTCTTTTTCCACTTTGGCTTTAAACATCTTGAACATGTGGAATGCCTCTAACTTTTCTTTTAAGTAAACAACCCATGTCATTCTAGAAAAATCTTCTATGAACAACATAAAATTGTTGGAAATATATGCAATAGTCTAAGTTACTAAGAGGGGAGGGGTGAATCAGTAACCAATAAAACTTTAATACTTTACTAGAAATTAATCCTTCATGTGTATTCTGATCTAATTGCATGCATGAGAAATTGAAAATATAAAAGCATTCATAACATTTTTGACACACAATTTTGTGACCCAAAAATCTTCCAAATAGAAAGTTAAACTTGAGGTGGGGATGATACTCACAAGCTTTAGTAATGTAGTATAAAGTTGACTTTTTAAGGCTTACAATGATCACTTCTAATGATCTACCATGTTAGGAGCAATAAGGACTGCTAGGTCCACCTTTCAAAAGGATTTAAAAACATAGAATGAAGTATGCACTCGATAAAAATATTTACAAAAGACTGTTAAGTCTACCTTATGAAAGGATTAACTTATCTACCTATTAAGATGAAATAGTAGTTGATCTTTAATCTGCAACTTAGTTTTCTGAATGAGATTCCTTGAGTGTAACAATCACCTTGCTATGATAGATAAATCTTTGTTGCTCCTTATATTGTTGTAGCCTTTGTAATTTGCTCTTCTGCTCTTCTCTACTTGTTACATTACTTCATACTATCTCATTGGAAATGATACAATACATTACATATATACCAATCCAATTTGCAAATCAATAAAGTTGATACAATATAAGTTTACACAAAATACACAAAGTTGGCCCAACTGCAAGAACTCAAGTTCTAAAGACTATCTTGGTGAGGTTTTGATACTCAGCATCCATTTTCAATGTTCGACATCATCATGCATTCAATAGACATAGAAGCTCAGTCCATACTGATCACTTCCAAGTAGTCTTGAACTTGGTCTACACTGGTGACTCAGTGAATACTGTGAAACTCAACATATAAACTAAGTCACTTGATTTTGACTACATTGCCCGGTAAATGCTATTACTATGAGATTGGTATAAACTAAGTCACTCGTTTAACACTGAGTTGCTCGGTTAACAATAGACTCACATCACTACAACTACAAACTCGATAAGCATTGCACAACTTGTTTTGCATTGAGGAACTTGATAAACCTTACAAAGCTCATTTTACACTACTAATCACCAACTTGGTAGTAACTGCTTAGCGCAAACTGAATTCTATCTCTTAGACATGGTAGCAATTGTAGAACTCGGTAGAGTTTGAAATGCTTGGTTAACACTATTAACTGTACAATATGCTTGATAGATACTTAGAATATGAATAAGTGTATGTCACTAATAAAAAACATGAGTATAATTTCAACAAAAATATCTATCACTAGCTATACTCTTAGTCCTCATGAGAACATACAAATCAAAGTGTACTATCTCTAGAATGTGTTCATAAGAAAAATATTTATTGAAAGGAATTGAACTAGCCAGCTTACCCAGTTGACAATATTTGCATGTATCGTTATCACATTTAGTGAACAAAGGTAGAACTATACCACATCTTTTACCTACCTTTACAATGCTATCAAAATTTACATGGCATAACTTTTAATGTCAAATCCAACTACTTTTGGATTTGGCTATTAAGCAACTATTTATAGTAGAGTTAAGGAAAAAAAAGTTACCTTTGCTTTTCCCACCATTTTTTAATAGGTTACCTATCTTGTCTAATATCCTACAAGACCCTTTATCAAATTCAAATCTATAACCTTTGTTACAGAGTTGAGATACACTCAACAACTTATACTTTAGTGTGAGAATATATAGTCCACCAATATAACTAAGAGGGGGGATGAATTTTTTATCCAACTAATATCATAATTATCAGCCTTATTAAACTTTAACCATATGAGAAATATAATTAGAAACCACAACAAGATACTCATACACAATAACACCATATATGTTAACTAAGGAAACCCTTGATCAGAGGGAAAGCCCCAGTGGGTATGGTACCCACAAGATGATGTACTAATATAAATATTCCTTGTTAGAGGATGGACCATATTAGGAGTCTATAACAACATTCAATACATATCAGTACCTGTTAAGAGACTTTGAATCCTTGTTAAGATATTCCAACCCTGTTAGGAGTTGTGCCAAGCCTATTAGGAGTTGTAAAAAATAGATGGACCCATTATCCAAACAACTTCAAGGAAAGACCAATGAATCTAGTATCCAAATGATCTTTGAATTATTCCTTTCAGAATAATAGAAATGAACAGTGTTTCTTCTTCCTCTTCATGTCCTATTAACTGGACTTATGCTCCTTCTGATCTTGTAACCAAATCACAAATCTCACATCCAATAATCCCTTGGATTGCTTACTCACAGTTAGTAAACACTCTACTATTTTTCACACTTTGTATACACTTTAATCTTCCAATCATCACAACACTCATTACAAACAAGGAAAACATCTTTCCTTTATATCATATCTTCAAAATAATTTCTTGAGTTAGCCTTGAGACTTTCCCAATTAATTATAATAAGATAATTAATTAATTCACAATCACAATAGCACTATCGACACACAATCTATGTAACTTCTCACACCTGTGACACTAGGGCTTGTGCATTTGCTGACATCATCATTAGATTGTCTTATGTCACTGGTTGACCGTGCATCTCTAGATTATATCTCTATCAGATGATATAATACAAACATCAAAAACTACTCTATAGGTACTCTATCTTTGTACTACTCTCTACAGATAAGGCATATCTTTCATACATCTTCAACTCAAGCACTGCATATTGAACCTTTACATCAGGACATAGTATGAAATTTGTCCATGAACACGCATCGCCAAACAATCAAGACAATGTTCATACAACTAAGATCTATGTATGCTACTTTTCCAATCTTTACAAACTTACTACTATGTTGACATCAATGACAAACACAGTCATGAATGCAACATGTCAATACTGTGCAATGCTTAGGATACTGTAGATGCTTAAAATCATCCCAAAAAAACTATATTAATTTATTAATATTTCCCTTGACACTATAATTGATTATTTATTAATTAATCATATTTATCATGTTCCTCTACTTATTTAATTAAATTTATTTAATTATATAAGTTCATTCCCCTAAAAGTATTTAAATTTAATTTAAATGCATCCCCTCTAATGTGTTAAATTTATTTAATGCATAGTGCTCCATAAATCCCATTTTAAATAAATTCCAATTTATTTAATTATGTCCACTTTATTAAATTCTCTAATCCTATATTAAACTAAATCCTATTTGATTTAATCCTAATCCCGCCTAAAACCTAGCCTATCACCCATCACTCTCATCATTGTAAGCCTACCCACTTGCTAAACCCACTTTATTAATCTAAGGTTGCCTGTAAAACACCTTTTAGCCCTTAAGTGACTACTCACACATGTGTGAGAAACTCAATCCATAGGAGCCCCTTTTTCATTAAATTCTCCAAAAATACTCTTACATCCTTGTCCCCCACTCCTTTCCCCAAGGTTGATCACACGTGTGTGAGTAAATCTCAAGCCACCCAAATCATAAAGGCTCATTTTGACTTTTGCATGGCTCATCTTTTAGTCCATGTGTCTCCCTTGTGGAACCTATGTGGATGCCACATAGATGCCACCTCCTCCAAGTCTCCCTCAAGCCTATAAATGGAGCCTTTGTCTCAAGCATTATTCATCTCCTTCATTGTATTATTATCATGTTAGTTTATTCTTAGAGCTTTCTAGTGATTTTACAAATTTTAGTACTAACCTTTTGGTAGTTGTCTACTTCTTTCATTATTTAGCATATTCATGGTAGATTTTCACTCTTAGATTTATTTCTTGCATCCATCTCCATTTTCTAGAATGCTTTTTAAAATGGCTTATTCCATCACCTCCTCTTGAAGCATTCCTCACTCATATAGAATAGATTCATTCACATTTTCATCATCTTGGGATTCAATAGTTGTGTTTGAGGATAGTTGTGTTTGAGGAGAGCACATCCACATCCCTCAATCTTGATCACACCAACAAGGTCTCATTTGGATGTCATTTTTGAGTTGCTTTGAGGTTGCATGGGGAGTCTTTTCTATTGGTTGCATTAGTATAGTGAAACTCAAGTTTTAGATTAAGGTAAAAGCAAGTTTTGAAGGGGCCCCAAAACCCTTTACATCAAAAAGAAAGATATACCATGAAGCTCAACCAGGTTTTAAATGGACCTTAAACCAATAGCACAATTAAATTAGGTCAAGCAAGGACCTAAAACCAACATATGGGTTTAGAAACCAGAGAAAAAAATGGAACCTAAAAACTCAGACTGGAAAGAAAAACAGCCAGAGAAACCTCCCAGACTAGAAAAGAAAGAGGAAGAGTACTTAACTAGCCAAGGAGACTAAGATTTCAATTTCACTCCCTTTTTATGGGAGCACATATTCATATCAAATTGAGGAAGGGACTTTTTAGATATTTTCATTGTCACAGGTATCCACCCCTCCTCAACCATCGTATCCTTTGATTGCCAATTTTAAGAGTCCAACATAGAGGAAAAAACATCCAAATTTTGATGAGGACCATCTACCATCATTGCATCCAGTTTACTAGAATTCATAGTTTTTTTATCGATTTTAGTAATAGCATCAAAAAGATACCCATCCGTTTGACCAGGACAATCTGTCTTCACTTCTTCCCTCAAATTAGAACAAAAACTAGTAGGTTGAGACCCAACTATATCACCAAGATTAGAAACCTTCCCTTCTTGTCTAGAATCAGCAACCACAATACCATTATCACGGCCAGATTCTAAAACAAGAGAACCATATTTAACACCTTGAACAGAGAGAGTCGAAGCACAATGCAACTTTCCATGTCCAGAAATAGCAGCCTCAAAACCATTAACACAATATTGTTCTGCAACAACACCATTATCTTGGCTAGAATCTGTACCAAGAGAACCAGAACTTACACCTTGGGCATCCACCTTGGAAGAAGAAGCATTCACCAACATAGAACAAGGATCCCCTTCTGCTAGAAAAGAGGATTTGTATACTATATAATGTTGTTCTAAAACACCCTTCCACCAGGAGGAGGGTCATTTGTTTGAATAATTCCTATACACACACTTAGCAGCCATATGAATAGTATTGAAACATTTTTTACACCTAAAAGGAAGGCCTTCATAATCAAGCATCTGAGTCCAAGAGCCCCTTGAATGATTTAAAACAATCTCAGCTGGGAGACCCTTAGAAACATCAATATCCACTAGAATCCTAGCATAAGTAGAATGGAAATGCTCAAAGGATTGGGGATTAGCCATACAGAAGTCCCCCAAAGCCTCACCAATTTCCTTAAAAATAGGTTTCCCCCAAAAATGAAGAGGAAGATTAGGAAGCCTTACCCAAGTAGGGATTTTGAAAGACTCCTTTTGAGGATCAAAATCTGGATGCCATTTTTTAACCATTAAAGGAAAGAAATCCTCCCAAAAAAAGACCTTATCATTAAGAATAGCTTTCTTATCCTTAGGATTAAAAAATGTAGCAATTAAGAAACCCTTGATCAAAGGGAAAATCTCAATAGTATCTATAACATATGGATCCCAATTCTTAGAAATTCAAGCATGGAGCTCTGAGAGAGAGGGCCAGAAACCTTTAAAGCGACAAATAATAGAGTCCTTGGAAAGATTCCTCAAATGTTCTTCAATTTCTAAAAGTGACTCATCCCCTAGAGAAAGAGGAATTAGCTTACCAGGGATCAAAGGGGATACAAAGGATCTGCTTCCACAACCAGCATCATTGCCAGGACCAGAAGCCCTCACATCACTATTGCCAGATAACTTACTTTCGCAACTAGCAACCTTACCAGAATCAGAAGCCTTTAGAGCACCATTGCCAGAAACCCTAGCAATATTTTTCCTGCTTTTGCATCTAGCCTCCTTTCTAGATATAGAAGCCAACACACCACCATTACTAAAAACCCTAGCAAAAATATTCCCACTACCACTGTGAGCAACCTTTCTAGATTCAGCCGCCAACAGATCACCATTGGTAGAGACCCTAGCACCGTTTATCCCGCTAATGTAGCCAGCATCCATGCAAACATTCTTGCTTCTGCAACCTGCGAGATTTCAAGGAGGAGGAGAAGCGAGAGATCCTAGATTTCGAATAGGACTAGGAGCAAGAGATCAAAGATTTTGAGTGGGAGATCCAAGTATTTGAACAGGACCAGGAGTGGGAGATCCAAAAATTCAAACATGACCAGGAGCAGGAGAACCAAAATTTTGAGAGGGAGTAGCAGGCATTCAAACTCCCAAAAAATTTTCTATTCTAGGCATATGTTACTTGTTCAACATGAACTAAGTAAATGACTTAAGTGTATAGACACTCATTTATAGTGAAACTCAAGTTAGTTAGTAGTTCTTTCAATTTTAATCTTTATATATGCACATGCTACTAACATTTGCTTGTTTACATGTGCTCTTGATAGATTAGGTTTTTACGAATATATTTTAGCATGCGTGGTAGGACTCAATTTTTTCAAAAAAATTAGAGGTCTCTGAAAAAAATAGCACACTGTTGTCTCTATTCGAACACAATGTTGTCTGTGTAGATGTTTCTATTGTGGTTTCACAATGCACACCCCATTTCTCCTAGAAATGGGGACCCCTTTGTATTTTTTTTCCCAGATCCCTAGTCTAGGGTCTGAGTCTTTTTTAGGGTTTTTTATGAAGTCTAAGTCTAGCCTGGCCCTCTACCTGAGAAACCCAATTGACAGAAATTGAAGATGTTAAGTGTAAAGGTGATTTTGATAAGGTCAAGGTGCATACTAGTGCACCTAGCACACATGCACACCTTCCAAGGTGTGCTTGTGTGCTAGTTACCTTAGTGCAAGAGCACTTCCCTTTGGAAGTACACACCTATGCACATAAGCAAGTGTGCACCCCCAAAGGGTGCGCTCTATCCCATGCCTATAAAAGTCCAAGACCCTGCCCCCTCATTCCATTTCCTCTTGCATCCAGATGTGTGCACACCTTCACACCTATAAAGGTGCGCATATTCCTACCTGCAAAAAAAACACATTGAGTTAAAAACACTAAAGGTGTGTACCTTGTGCACCTATTCAAGGTGCACACCTTTAATCACAAACATAAAAAACTAAACAACCCACACCTAAGTGTAGGTGCACAAATGTGCACCTATCCAAGGTGCGCATATGTGCACCTTTCAAAACTTCAAGCTAAGGCACTATAATAATGGTGCACAGGTGTACACCTTTCCAAGGTGCGCAACTAAGCACCATTTTGTTTTAAAAGCTAAGTCTGGCAAGGAATAAGGGTGCGCACATGCGCACCCTTTTTTTATATACTTAAAGCACCTTTGGAAGGAATAAGGGTGTGCACATGTGCCACCCACAAGGTGCGCAATTGTGCACCCTTTAAGTTCTAAAAGCTTGCTGAGTAAAAAGAGCACACCTAGCACACTCTCAATGTGTGCAAGGTGTGCTAAAAAATGCCTATCAAATGTATTAAATAATTTTTTTGAGTTTTTTGATTGGCTTTTGCATTCTAGTGCTAGGTTTTTTTTGGTTAGGATTTTTTTTGGGTTATATTTTCAACTCTTTGAACTAATATTTACTTCTTTGTGTAGGTAAAAAGGCATCCTTAACTTGTCAAGGTCCTAATTTTTGACCTAGAGCTCAAAATCCAAAACTGTTCACATTGTTGGAAAGAAGAACTAAAAATATAATTTTAATCCTTAAAATAAGGAGCCTTTGGCTACCCAATTTTAGAGATCAATGAAATTTTTAACTTGAAATTTTGAGCAGAAGACCTCCAAAAAAGGCAGTTAAAAATACCTAGAAAATCTTGTTTAAAAAATATGAAAATGTTTCAAACATTTGATCATTTTGGATAATTTGGATCACTTGGTCTTTGACTGGGAGGGATCGGGTAGATGGAGAGAAGAAAAAAATCGAGCAATTTGCACTAAAGATCAAAGACATAGAGGTTGGACACATGAACCAGAATAGGTTCCTCAACTTATGCATCTATTAATGATGAGATTCAACACTAGTGTCTTGGGATTTCAGATAGAAGAAGAAGGAGTTGAAATCTATGAAAATGGTTGGTTATAAAGAGGGTTTAAATCATCAAAAAAGGTCAAAATAAGTACACTAGAGTGCTCCCATACCTCATCTGAGGAAAACCCAAAAACCATTTTCAAAATTGAGAACTTTGATTTTTTGGCAAATTGAACATCTTGCACAAATGTCTTCCAAGGTGTGCTTCTCCCAAGGTGTGCATGGTGCACTTCTCCAAAGGTGTGCCGAAAGTTTTTGAAGAAGTCAAAGGTGTGCCCAAAATTAACTACTAGTTCCAAATTTAGAGCTTTTCATGCACTGGAAATGCATTCTGATTATAGTTCAACTCCTACAAACATCTAGAGAAGCTTGAGCTTCTATTTTTGGCATCTCTAGAGACTCTTACATCATCTGGCAACTTCCTTCTTCTTATTTTTTCATTATTTCTTTGTTTTAAGACATGTAAAGGCTCATGCACCCATTAAATGATATAAACAAGGGTGGAGTCCTACTTAGCACCTTCTAGAGAGTCTGTTTGTATATAATTAGATTTTTTTAATTAATTTAGAAGCATATATTTGCATGAAGAGATCTCTCACTCTCAACACAAATTGAGGAGATGATTTCTTATAAATTCAAAAATTAAATATGTATTCTAGGCCATTATTTGGATGCAGTAATATATATGCTATTGGTGTTTTCCTTTAGAGTGTAGTTATTCTTGCCTAAGTGTGTTATATTTTGTGAATATATGTTCATGGAGTGTAATTGAGCCATCTTTTAGTTTTGGTGTTTACCATGTATTTATAAATTTTGCTAATGTACTTAGTTGGAGAAGAGATCACCCTATTGTTCTTGCATAGCTTTTTATCTTGCAAGAGCACACTTTTTGTGGCCTTGTGATCTGATGAAAAGTGAAACATCTTATGGTTATTGAATTTCCATTGATGATTGCATTAGTGGAATTGAGGAAGCACTGCTCTTATTTTCATTAGTTACCTACCAATCTTTTCAAAGGCTTAACTCATAGACGTGTTTGTTTCCATGGCTTATGTCCATTAGGGATTTACTTTTTAGGTCATTAGCTTAAACTTATTGTTACCCTATCTTTATTATTTGTTTTTACAAATACTTGGTTAAATTAGGAATTCATATAGTTGCATAGTTAAAATTGCATTCATTGTAAACAAATAAAATACAAAAATATATTTCTTTTTGTGGTTATTATTTTGAGATAACAAGTAGAGTCAACATCTTATTTGAAATTGGTCAGAACTAGAAAATGCCTCGTCATGGACACTCACATTTATCTTCTACTAAGCAAATTCCAATAGGTTGCAAGATTGCCTAGAACTTTGGAGTTGATCCCAAGTCAACTTTTCAAGAGAGAAGTTTGAAAGGATTCTTGTTGTTAAGCATCGTGTAAAATGACAGCTCAACAATTCCCTCATCTTTGCATATCATCATCTCTATAGTTTGGTGTCTATGCCATTGAAAAATTCAATCTCAAGTTTAAAAATTTAAAATTTTAAAAAAAAAATTGTTCCATCATCTACATGATTTGACATCTCCGTGGATTTAACTCTGTTGTTTGCATTTTGGCAACTAGAAGTTGTGTCAATTCCATGAACTGTCATCTCCACCTTTGCAAATTTTAAGAATTTGTAATCTGTGTTGTGAGCAGTTGCATTTCTATAGTCATAATTTTTTTTTTCTCTGCATATTTTGGTGTTTGTGAATTTTATCATCTTTAAATCTCGCCTATCATCTACGGTCTGCAAGTGTAAGTATCAAGTATAACTTGCTCAGATTTTTTCTATCGTCTTTGTTTGGTCATCTCTAATATTTTGTCATCTATGCCTACATTCTATCATCTCTAATATTTGATAGATTGGTTAATATTTTTAAATTTTTTGATACTTATCTAATTATTTATTTGATATATAAGGTTACTGATCAAATTTTATTGTAGGAGACAAACTTTGGAGGACTTTAGAATTAGGTGATAAATAAACTTGTGTGATTCAACCATTTGTCCTTTGAATGAATGTTGCATATAATCTCATAAAATCCAAACAAACTCTTGAATGCATTTAAAAGTGACATTACTCACACAATCTTGAATGCCTTAATAGAATTTACACACCTTTCATTGCAATGAATGTTTAAACACAATCTTGAATGCCTTACACGAATTGACAAGTTTTTCATTGGAATGGATGTGTAGAATAAAAAAACACACTCTTGAATGTCTAAAGGTCAAAGGAGAATGTGATGAAATATTTCAATTTGGGCTTTAAACATTCTCATAAGATCTCGAATGCCTAAGGGACAAAGAAGATTTCTATGAAACATTTGGACTTGGTGCTTAAAATGAATAAACCCAATATTGAATGACTTAAAAGAACTTGCTCTATCCTTATCGATTTTCTTATGTTGATGTCGATCAATTTATTATTTTGACAATGTTGTCAAGTTGGAAAGAACTTTGCATGCTTAAACACAAGTATCTTCAAGAGTAGAAAGAAAATCTAAAGCTTCAATTGGAAAAGAACAAGTGTCTTTTAAACCCCTAGGTCACTTATGTATTTTCTCCTGTCGCACCTTCAGGTGATCTTGAGTGCACAAGAAATAAGTGGTTTTTTTTTTGGTTTTTTTAGGAGGCCTTCTTGGAGATTTCATGACCCCTTGAGACAACCTCAACTCCCTTATTTTGGTAGAGTATAAATAGCGGGAGGTGAATCCAAAGACAGCTCTCTTGGAAGTAAAATCTTGTCACTCTTGGCTAAGCCCCAAATAACTTTATACCTTTGGGAAGTGAGGGTGGAGATTTGGGTTACCGTTCCCTCATGGTTGTGTGGCATTATTTTCTTTCATCTATTGATTTGGGCCTCACATACCTTGTGTATATCGAGGACACCCTCTAGTTGATCTTTGTACATCCTAGTTGAATCCTTAATAGGATTGTTGATGTGTTTGGCATGCTTGAGAGTTTGAAATCAAAAACCAATACAAGCATCAAACAGGTATAAACAAGTGAAATGGTGAGCTAAACATTCAGTGAGTAAAGTGGTTGTATGTAGGTCCTCTTGACCTATAGTTATTTGCATAAGTCCTTCTACTTGATCTAGCATTTGAGATTCAGTGGTTCTTTTCTTCATAAAATTCCTGTGCTTGTTCTTACAATTAGGTTTCTTTTGTTCCTACCATGTCCGACAAAGTCAAACTTAAGAATGTGCAGTTATCTAAACCATTTGCCTACAAGGAAAGAAAAATCCTAGCACACAATGATAAACAATTCTGATATGCCATCAAAGACATCAAAAAGGAAGAGGATAAATAGGATTGTTATGACTAAATTTTTTACAATGCCAAACTTTGAAAATGGTCCACTTTCCCAAGAGTAAACCCAAGATTCCTATTTCCAAAGAGAGAAGATTAGCTACCTGCATAGTGACCACATCACCCTCGTTCTCCACATCAATATATCCCCATCCCATCTTTTCTCAAAGCTTCTAGTCTTCCATTTGAAAACTTTCCTCTAGAGAGCATTATCATTTGAACCTTAATCCTTAAGTTCACAAAAATCTTAGTCATGACCCTCTATTCAAAATCAAACATCAAGAGTCAGCAGTTTTTCAAATTCAATCCTAGGCAGCAAGACTTATGAGATTACAACACTAGACCTTTATCCACAAGCAAACATTTAACATAGTTTCACTTGCTCATTTGGAATCACAAGTCCATCTCCAAATATTGATTCCTCTATTTGGTGTCCTATCTTACCTAAAGATCATTTTTCCATCTTTGGTAGGAAATTATACTTTTATCCTATATCATGCCTAGTTTGCAGCATCAGCAAGGTCTTTTTTTCATATTTAGGTTATCTTATGCTCTAGTCATCATCAACACCATAATATATTAGACAACCCTTGAGGTATTTCCTCTTTTGACATAGAAGGTTCAACTGCTCTCTCACATTTTCTTCTTCTACAAACTTTCACCCATCATTTTGGTCATAATTGTATGGTACACACACAATCTGATAGATTCACATTTAATCCCATGTCTCATTTACTGGAATCACTAAGATAACAAGAGATGGAGAATTTTTTCCCTCCTTGATCAACCTCATTGAGGAACACATTTCCCCCTAGTAAAAAAATTTCTATACCTAGCTCAACATCCATGCAGGAACCTGAGAATCCCTTTTGAAACACCACTATAGGCAGTAACACACATAATCAAGAAGAAGCCTACCAAGATGAAGACCCCATTCAGAATGATGGCATTCCTAATGATGTTCAAATGTTTCTTGCAGACCCATAAAACTTGGAAATGTTGGAAAATTCTATTAGGGAAAACAAAACTAGGATTCCTAAACCTTGTCAAGGATGGTGTTAATGTCCCTACAAATTTTGATGAGAGCACTTTTTTTAGAAAAATCATCAAAAAATCACCAAAGATGGCGCTCTAGTATTTCCAAATTCCATCATAGCACAAACATCTAGCAAAAGAAAAGAACCTATAGTGGGAACTAGTTCTATACCTACATCAACTCCAATGAAACCCATATTCCAATTAAGTGGAAAACACATTCAACAAATCATTAGTGTTATGCCCAACACAACTACACACGCCAATATTCCATAGTCAACCTTGACAGGTCTAGCTGTAGGATGCTTAAACATGGGAAAGTACCTATAAAGAAAATGGCAATCCTAACACAACCAATATATTCCTCTTATTTACACATGCAAACAAGTATGTTGAAAACATTTGTGCCAATCCCAATAGCCACATATCGATATATTGGTCATAGTGGCACACTGCCACCTCCACCACCTCATAAACCACCACCACTCTACAATCCATTTGGAAACACATACAACTTTGGAGGTGGATTCAACATCAATTCACAACCATCATAGATACAACCAAACCAGGATCTAGCCCAAATATTACATGAACTCTAGAGTTTTGTCCAAAATATGAGCAACAAAGGGGTGAAAGATTTCTCTTTTGAGGAAATTTTCCCTTTTCCATTTGATAGATCTATCAACATGATATTGTTTCTACCAAACTTTGAGATTCCCAAATTTGACAAATACAAAGGAGAAGCATGTCCCATCACACATCTAAAGAGTTTCTTGTTCTATGTCAAGAATTTTCCTACAGTGAGGATTACCTTAAGAGGCTTTTCACTTGAATTCTTGGAGGCCCTACACTTAAATGGCTAATGAACTTACCTAGAGAATCCATCACCTCCTTCAATGACTTGATAGGAAAATGTGTAGCATAATATTTATACAATATATTTATCAAGCATCATGCTTCCTTGAGTGATGTGCAACACAAAACAAAGAAATGGTGAAATATTTTCTCATTTTCTACAAAGATGGTGACACCTTGCAAATTGCATGCCCTACAAAATTGAAGACTCACACCTTGTAGACATATTCATCAAAAATTTGATTCTAGAGATGTCTTTCCAAATGAAGATTGCTAGTCTTGAAGACTTTGCCACATTAGTCAAGAAAGGAAAGAACATTGAAAATGGACTCTTAGAAAAGGGTTCCATTAAATGTTATAGTTCTCCATCATCAAGTAGGGAAACAAACCACAATGGAAAGCCAAAATTTTGGTCCAAAAATAAAGGCATCACTCATGATGGTTTCATTGATGTTAAAAGTGTGCAAAATATTCAAGGTGGAAATAAAAACAACAATAGCTATCATCAAAACAACAAAAATTCAAACCATGACACTTAGAATCAGAATCAAAACAACAATTAGAACAACCAACCACCTCACAATCAAACATAGTTCTTTCCTTGCAACAACAAAAATACTAATAACAACTACACTCATGACTATGACTGAAATAGAAAGTTTGCTAGCTTTTGTGAACCCTTAGATGTCATATTCCAAAAGCTATTGGAACATAATTTGATGTTCTTTCCCAACACAAGACCTTTTGACAAAAATCAACCATACCCAAGTGGTATAGAGATAATGAATATTGTAATTATTATCTCATCAAAGGACATGACACTAAGAAGTTTATCAAGCTCAAAATATTCATCGGAAACCTTGTTGATGATGGGGAAATTGAGGTTGAGGGAGGACCACCTTCTAAAAATGCAAAACTAAAGATCTTTCAAAAGCCATTCCTTGACCACAACAATGGAAACTATAACACAAACAATACCAACCAACCTTCCACATCTAATGCACTCCATTATGACTATTCTACTAACCACATATCTGAATTTGACTCCTTGTGTGAAAAAATAGGAACAAATGATATATGTGGCTTTGACTCCAAGTGTGGATGCATTAAAGAGGTAGACACCCATGAAAATGTCCTTTTCTTACAAGCAGTTGATTATGGTGCAACCACTTGACAAGGAAGAATTACTTTGCAAGCTTCTACTTCTAATCCCACCAATCCATTAGTTCCACATACGCCTATCGTGCCATCCACTTCGCAAAGACCTGCTTCTCACTATGATTTCTTGTCTTAGTTAGGGAATATTACTACACAAATATCCATTCTAGATCTTCTCACCACCTCACTTGTCCACAATGAAATCCTTGATACTTCTCTTTTAGAGTCTTGTGTCCCTAAAAACATCAATGCATCCCAATTCATTGCTATGATTAGAAATCTTGCCACACAACAACACCTTGTCTTCACAGACAAAGATTTTTAAGGTCCTAATCACCACCATAATTTTTTCGCTCACATTGAATTCTTATATAGTGACACAAAATAAAATGAGTCCTTATAGATAATGGATCCAATTTAAACCTAAGTACATTAAAGATGATCCACTTCTTGGGGCTTCCATAAGATCTCCTAGACATCAAGAAAAGGATAACCATTATTGCATATGATGAGAGAGAAAAAGAATAAAAAGGGCTTATCATGCTACCACTATAGGTTGGATTGGTTGTAATCAATATTGAATGTCATGTCCTAGATTTGGACTTACCATATAACATCTTGCTCGATAGACTCTGGATACATACACTAAAAGAAATCCCATCTACTTATCATCAGTACTTAAAATTTCCCCACCAAGGAAGAGAGGTCATGATTCTAGGAGATCCTTTGCCTTTTGTCTTTTGTAAGAGATTGGAGGGTGCCCAAATGAATTTTTGTCCAGTTAGTGAATTTGTTAATGTTATACCTAGATCTCTCACCATAACAGAAGCACCTTCCACAACAATGTCAGAGTCATCCAATATAGATTCTAGTTCCTGTAAAGGAAAAGAGAAATTTGAATCCATCAAGGTCAATATTGCAATGAAGAAGGTTACCTTTGTCAATCAAGGAATGGGAGAGTATAAATTTGAGAATGCCTTGTACATTGGACAACTACCACTCTCCCCCCAATCCTTTGGTAAACCTTACCAAATACCTCCCTCTAAAAATAAGGATACTATGCATGTTAATAAAACAACCTTTGAACATTGGGGTTCTCGTAGTGATGAACACATGGAGTCTAATATCTCAGATTGGCTATATTATGATGATAAAGATGCTCCTAGAGAATCTGGCTATATTATGATGATAAAGATGTTCTTGTAGAATTCCCCAAAGATACGTATGTCAAGGATCCTCTTATAATTCAAAACATGGGATATCATGGTATAGGACTTGGACCTAAAGAAGATGGAAGCGAACAACTCCTTAAGGCTACTAGCTATCCTAAAGCACAAGATTTGGGCTCCATTAAATGCCAAGGTGTCCTTTGTTGACAACTATTGTATGGTTGAACCTAATTCTGAGACTAAAGAGGAGGACTTCTTCAAAGTACATTTCCAATACATTAAGGATGACCTAGATAATTATGTCCATTCCATCACTATAGTTGACCTCTCATCCACTGACCTACCCCTCACTAACCCTAACATGATAGACTATAACATTCAAGACACACCACCAGCTCTCAATATCTGTGACTCTGATGAAGCAATAATGGCTCCTTTTGGCCTCAATAATCTCCAAGATTATGAGAATGAGCATAAGATCCAATATAACAAAGAAGCCTAATTTGGTAGCCTAGTCAACTCTCTTGGTCACAAAAGTGAAAAAGAAAAGAAAAATTTAAAAAATAGAAGAAACATACTCTAGTGAAAACTCTTTTGGAGCACTCTTGGATGAAAAAAAAGATAAAATAAAGGATGCATGTTCTAGTGAAAACCTCCTAGGAGCACTAGAAGAGGGAGAGGTTGAATTTCCATTCAGAACTCTACCACCAAAAAAGTCATCTATATTGAATGAAGACACAATTCTGGTTAACTTGGGTATAGTAGATAATCCACAAATCACCTACATTACTACTACCCTAAGAATAGAAGAACAAGAAGTGATGACTCAATTCCTATAGAAAGGGGGAAAAAAATTGCATGGACATACAAAGACATGCTTGGCTTAGATATAGACTTAGTTGTGCATCACCTAGCAGTGGATCCAAAGATTAGACCTATTAAGCAAAAGTTATGCAAGATGCATCTTAAGGTAGCACTCTTAGTGAAAGAAGAATTGTACAAAATGTTAGAAGAAAAGTTCATCCAACCTATTGATTATCATGAATTGGTTTGCAACATTGTTCTTGTCGAAAAAGCCTCTAGGGTTATCTGCATATGTTCATATTTTTTAGACTTGAATCTCGCATGTCCTAAGGATGATTTTCCACTACCCAACATAAAAATTATAGTGGATTTGACTATCGAACATGAAATGTTATCTCTAATTAATGGATTTTCCAATTACAATCAAATTAGACTTACAAAAGAAGGCTGACACAAAATGGCATTTACCACCCCATGGGGAACTTTTTGTTACCAAGTCAGGCCTTTTGGATTAAAGAATGCACAAACAACATAGTTGAATATGAAGGACTAGTAACAAGGCTACATCAAGCTATTTGATGGAATATCAAGAGCCTACTTGTTTTTGGGGACTCCTAATTGGTCATTAGACAAGTTATAGATGAATATCAAATAAAGGATGAAAATTTGTTGCCATATCATCAGATAGTAGAAGATCTTGAACAATATTTCACTAAGATAGTCTTCTAGTAGATACCAAGGACAAATAACAAAGTAGCAGATATCATGGCCATAGCCTCCATGATCTCCATGTCTGAATATAGTCTCAAGTGTGAATTTCTTGTTGAGAATCTTTTTCTTCCTGCTTACAAGCAATCTGAATCAGATATGGTGTGTGAGATTGTCGATCCTAAGTCTCCATGGTACTCTAAAATTTTCACCTACCTTCATCATAACACAATTCCCATAGCCCTTTCCACAAACCAAAGTAAAACCTTCATCCATCATACTATTCTCTATACTATCCTAGGTGATACAATTTTTCAAAAACACTTCGACAGAACACTCCTCTGATGTCTCAATTCAAGTGAACCTAGAATGGTGTTAGAAGAGGTTCACCAAGGAATTCACATTAGTAAAAAATCTCCTCATATTGGGTTATTATTGGCCAACTATGGAAATTGATGCCTATAATTTTTTGAAATGATGTGTTCCTTGTCAGCAACATAGAGATTTGATACACACTCCTGCCCAAGACCTTCAACCTACCATCACACCATGGACCTTTTCCCGTTGGGGTTTTGATGTTGTGGGTCAAATATTTCCAAATTTTGCAAATCACCACAAGTATAGTATTGCCACCACTGAGTACTTCACAAAGTGGTTTGAGGTTATCCCTTTAACCTACACTACCAAAAAATAGGTTTTGAAGTTCATCTTGAACTACATTATCTATCATTTTAGTATTCCCCAAGACATCATGATTGATAATGGGAATCCTTTCAAAAATTAGGAGGTTGCCACATTGTGTAGGAAATTCAGAATCACCCAATATTTCTCCAACAAATACTTCCACCAAGGCAATGGTCAAGCTAAACCCATTAATAAAACCATTTTGAAAATCCTAAAAAAAATATTGATTCAGTTGGTTGTGACAAACACCTCCAAAATTATTCATGCCCTTTGGGCCTATCACACCTCCATCTATACTCCCATAGGAGCCACTCTATTTTCCCTTTTTTATGGCTCTAAGGTTGTATTACCCATCAAAATTGAGTTCCCTTCCCTCAAAATCTCTCTCAAGAATCTAATGTCTGAAGAAGAATACTGAGTTTCTTGCTTGCAAGAGCTACAACTCCTTGATGAGGGACACCTCATACCTTAAACCACCTCTGCATGTTTCAACATCACCTTCAACTCTAGTTTCACAAAAAGGTCAAACCTCATGAATTTGAAGTTGGTGACCTAGTGTTGTAGCATAACATGAGGAATCTCCAAAACTGAGAAAAGAAAGGAAAGGTTGAAGCCAATTGGCTTGGTCCATTTATCATCACAGCCAAGTATGGTTCTGGGGCATATCATATTGCCACTTTAGAGGGAGATCCACTCCTTGAGCCTATAAATATTCAACATGTCAAGTGTTTATATGCTTGAGTTCCACAGTTCCTATACAATTTTTTTTAAAGTTCCATAAAAATCCAAAAAAATCATAAAATCAACAACTCCAAAAACATTTGCAAAACATTCCAGAAGAAAAGACTAAAAAACATCAAAAATTTCCTGAAAAGATTATTTTGTACAATAAATATAATCCATTATCTATAAGACTCATCCTACTTCACCATGTTTCCTCCACTTCCTCCCATATTTGTGCAGGAGTCTTATTAGGCTCAAACTTTTCATGCATCCAATAAAAAACCTCTTGTCTGCAAGGCTTCTACCCACCTTCATTTTTCCCAAACACCTATAGTCTACGAGGCATGTTCCTATCAAATTATTGCCCTACTCCCATTAATCTTAAGCTTTTCCACAACAGTGATTGTGATAAAACCCAAACAAAATCACCATTGAGACTTAATGATTCAAGAAACTTTCTCTTTCCATAGCTATTCCCAAAGAATACTTAATACAACAACTTAGACAAACAAAACCTCATAGGATGACTCCTTCCTATAGAAACACCAAAAAATTCACTCTTAGAACAAAATTCATGGTAGGAAATGTGGAATGAATGACTACTTGGTCATGTGGTCTCTTTTTGTTGATTTCATCTTTGTGTGTTAGTAATAGCCTTCTTAGTTGTGCCTTGATCTTCCATATCTCAGTATCACCTTAATGGCTTCAAATGACTATATGTGTCATTTGTAGTATGATGTGTCTTTGATGCTTTAGTACATCTATGTTTGTTTTTTAGCTATGTCTATGTGCTACTCACTGGGGACACTAGGTTAGCATACTTTCCACCAAGATCCCTAAAAAGAACTTGGGTTTGCCTAGACCTCTCTAGTGCATATATGTCATTTGTTCCATCATGACTATGAAAACTACATCTATTGTGCTAAAGTCTCTATTTTTTTTAGAGTCCAGCCCACGCAAAGGAATCTTTCCATCTATACTACTATAACATTTGGTGCACAACTTCTTTTTCAAAATCAAACTAGGGTGTGTTCTCCTATATAAACACAATTGAATCCCTCGATATCATGTAGTTAGGTTTCATGTAGTTTAGGGCTTCATTACACTCTACTTCAGACAAGGGTCATGTTTATCCCACCACCCTCCTATATCAGGCTATCTAATTCCTATGAGCTACAATCTAACACAAGTTCATCTATTAGGTCTCATTCATATTGTATTTTCATGTCTCCATTTACACTTTTTGTTGACATCATTTCATTTTTGCATTTTTTTCATGATTAGTGTAACTTGATATGTTACAAGAATTTTCATTTAGGATACATTCATTTTCATATATATTATATTCTTTAAACCTATATTATACATCTCATTTGTTATTCATCATTAGGTTACATTATTCATTCATTACATTAATCCATTAGGTAGCATAATTACAATTTAATAAAAAAATTATAGTGAGTTCATACATATAAAACAAAAACATGCATACATCTCATACATAACCATCATATAGGACTTGCATCATCCACATGTTAGACATCATATACACATCATCAAAATACTACATTACATCACACACATCTTGCATCATAATGTCAATAGCAATATAATAAAATTAGGCATCACATGTAGTACTCATAAAGCCTCATATACATAAGCATCAATAAAACACCATCATATGTACACATTTAGGATCATCAAATCATGTCATCATATATACCAAAAAAAGAGTGTCTATGTATAGTCCATATACAAAAAAATTATAGAGTACACCATGCCAGATACATCATCAAAAACTCATTGCATCTGCACATACACAGTGTCAAAATTGATCACTCTAGGGATCATTTGCCTAGCTGTGAGGCCCCTGCTCCTACTAAATTAGGCATCACATGTAGTACTCATAAAGCCTCATATACATAAGCATCAATAAAACACCATCATATGTACACATTTAGGATCATCAAATCATGTCATCATATATACCAAAAAATGAGTGTCTATGTATAGTCCATATACAAAAAAATTATAGAGTACACCATGCCAGATACATCATCAAAAACTCATTGCATCTGCACATACACAGTGTCAAAATTGATCACTCTAGGGATCATTTGCCTAGCTGTGAGGCCCCTGCTCCTACTATACCCTCTCCTCAAGGTGCCCTCACTTTCCCAATCAACTATTTTGATCTTTTTTGGCCACCTATTTCCCAAGAGTTGGATGGCTCCTAAAACTCAGGATATCATTCATCTACTGGCATAGCATCATAATACAATGCTTGATAGTGACCTACCTCTCACAGAGCTCGTGCATCATAGTAGTGTATAGACATAGCCTTTTGCATCATTGTTTCCCTTTGTCCTATGTCATCTACATTGCAATGTCTCATTGAATGCGATAATCATCTACCCACTGCTTTAAGGTGTCTTTGTCAAACCAAAGGGCAACCACATTCTGTCGCAAAGCATCTAGCTCTGCCAACTCCTTTGCATCTGTGTGCATAGTAAGATCACTGAACTCACCACCATCTAACCTCACCTATAATCTTACAAGGACCTCCTATGCACTATCTACTCTGGCCCACTTTGCTTGTACCTTTTTCTATGCACTGGCAGCCCTATCCCTCTTTGTGGCTATCTCCCCCTATAATTAGGAAACCTCTACCTAGAGGCTATCCTACTCTGCTCTAATTTTATACCTATTACCCTGATGTGTTGGAGGTGACCCCTATGGTACCTGTGGTAGGGGTACTCCCTAGGGGTCATGTCCCTGTCCCTGCAGACCCTTCTGCACTAGTGGTGGCCCTGTTGGTACATGCCCTCCCCGCTGACATACTCATCGTCCTTATGCCCCTATAGCTAGGGTGCATGTCCCTCCTCTCCCCCTCCAATACCACCCCCCCCCCCCCCCCCCCGACCATGTGCCTACTCTACTAGTGGTTGTGCCCCTAGTACCGTCAGTCTCAACAGCTGATACGTAGCCCACCACTGTGTACATGTTAGTGACATCCCTACATCTCCTTGATCTTGTCCATGAACCCATGGTACTGGTAGCATACACTACCATGAAGCCCTTGCTAATCTAATGGTAGTACTAAATCCCCACAATCTACCCACCTCCTGGGGAACCACTAGATACATGAACCTGTCAGCTACAACATCTTGGATGCATCCAAACTATCTTTACACCCTAGAGGGCATGTAACACATCAGAATGTGCACTGTTCATCCAATCAACCAATAGTTTGACTATACATACTACAAGTAGAGTTGATCCTCTAAATCATCCTCTTCACCTACAAGAAGTATAGCCCCCCAACACTTATAGCCTACGTATGGTGTCTAGTCAAACACGATGATCTCATCTAAGCAATGTCACCAAAATCCTATGGACTCAGTTTATGTATACTAGATGAGTAGCCTATATCAACATACATAACATTCCCCAAGCTATCCTATCTCATGTCAAGTAATAGTTCATGTTACACATATGTGCTCCCATGACCATACCATGAGTAGTGTCAATCCTAGGCCTATGGTTCTCTATGTCCTATAGGCACACATGTATAATTCATAGTATAGATGGGCTAAGATAGTATGCCCCCAGTAGAAAATCACTCCATCATCCTGAAGTAGAGTACTAAGAACTCATGCCCGTCCAATTGGAGATCCATGCCTAGCATGGTCTAGTACCATCCTCCATATCAAAGAGGCCAAATAGAGGGATAGTCATGGCAGTCCCTAGTCTTATACCTCTCTCCATGTCAACCAAGATTGTTGAATTGATGATCGGTGTCTCTGTCCCCTGAAATGCTCTCCCAGATATGGATCTGCACCCTCCAAAATGTACTTTGGGTATCTCCTACAGATCAGAACTCAAAGTATCCATAACACATCTAGCAAAGTCACTATAGCCTCTCTTGTCAGAATATGAAAGCTCAAAGTTGGTGTATGCCATCGCTCCACCAATGTTGATAACTATGTTGAGTGTGCCCTTAGGTCTGGCCAATCATGGACATGCTTAAGTCTAAAAAGTTGCATGTGTCCCCACTTTACCTCTATCAATCTATCACCAAAGGCCATCATCTCTAGATAGTGCTCTCATGATCGAAATATCACCGTTGGCTCTTGCAACATAGACATATAGTAGTTAGCCTACCATTATTTTAATCATAGTGTTCTTTTAATTAAGCATGGGGTACCTTTTCATGTCAACCCTGACCATCCCTATTTCTAGATTCTACTGATGCATCCACATTGGTGAAGATGCTAATCCATGTAGACATTGATTAGTGGAGATGCCAACACATGGAGACATTGATCAGGCATCTCCAGCAACTTCATTAATGTTGATATTTTCATCGACAATTGTAGGTTTAACATCTATGGAGATGACAACACAAAGGTCATTATCTCCAACCCCTTCTTCCCCTCATTCAGTCATATGCGTAGATGCTAGGATGAAACCTATCATCTTCAAAGATGATAGGATGACTCATGTCATCTCTGTAGAGACAAATTTCTTGATTTGTCATCCTTGAAGACAACGGAGTGAAGAACCGTTGTCTCCACCCCAACCCCCATTTTTTTCCTATTTCCCACCCTAAAAATCTTGATTTGACTACAAAAGCAAAAAATTAACAAGTTGGGATAGTTGACTTACTAGTGGTCCCATGTTGGCTAGTCTCTAGTACACTCGAACACGTTCTCCAAGCTATAATCGCTCGATTGGATCCATCCTTTTCTCTAGTTCTCTATTCTCTAGGTGTACAAATAACTCTTTCAAGAGCCCCTTGGAGGCTTATATAGGCCCTCTAAGGTCCCCTTTTGAGCCCATGCCCATTCATTTTCCCTATCTCACCTTGTTTATCCCCAAGTCATGCAAAATATTCATCTGTGCCTTTTTTCCTTCCCTTTCTTTTCTTCATGGGTCTTTTTCACGAAAATTGCAAAAAAAATTTCTTTTGCTCTATTTTCATGAGGGGGTACCCTCCTCCCCTATCATTGTTATGATGCAACTCCTAGTATTTTTCTCCTCTCTAGGATAACCTGTGTTTTCTTTTCTTTGATGCAATGCCATCCTAACACCACATCAAGGAGGGGGCAAAATATAGACGCTTAAAATTGTCCCAAAAACACTATATTAATTTATTAATATTTCCATTGACACTATAATTGATTGTTTATTAATTAATCATATTTGTCATGTTCCTCTACTTATATAATTAAATAGGTCCATTCCCCTAAAAGTATATAAATTTAAATTTAAATGCATCCCCTCTAATGTGTTAAATTTATTTAATGCATAGTGATCTATTAATCCCCTTTTAAATAAGTTCCAATTTATTTAATTCCCTCCACTTTATTAAATTATCTAATCCTATGATTAAATTAAATCCTATTTAATTTAATCCTAATCCCACCTAAAACCTAGCCTACCACTCATCATTCTCATCCTTCTAAACCGACCCACTTGCTAAACTCACTTTATTAATCTAAGGCTCCCTCTTAAACACCTTTTAGACCTTAAGTGGTTGCTCACACATGTGTGAGAAATTCAATCCATAGGAGCCCCTTTTTCATTAAATTCTCCAAAAAGACTCTTACATCCCTTTCCCTCACTCCTTTCCCTAAGGTTTCTCACACATATGTGAGCAAATCTCAAGCCATGCAAATCATAAAAGCTCATTTTGATTTTTGCATGACTTTTCATTTAGCTCATGTATCTCCCTTGTGGCACCTATGTGGATGCCACATAGATGTCACCTCCTCAAGGTCTCCCTCAAGCCTATAAATAGAGCCCTTATATCAAGCATTTTTCATCTCCTCCATTGCATTGTTTTCATGCTAGTTTATGCTTAGAGCTTTCTAGTGATTTTAGAGATTTTAGTACCAACCCTTTGGTAGTTTTTTACTTCTGGCATTTTTTCCCATATTCATGGTAGAGTTGCAATCTTAGATTTATTTCTTGCATCCATCTTCATTTCCTAGAATTCTTTTAAGAATGGCTTATTCCATAGCCTCCTCTTGAAGCATTCCTTACTCATATAGAATAGATTCATTCACATTTTCATCATCTTGGTATTCAATAGTTGTGTTTGAGGAGAGCACATCTGCATCCCTCAATCTTGAGCACACCAACAAGGTCTCATTTGGATTCCCTTGTTCAATTTCTCTAAGGTTACATGGAGAATATTTTCTATTGGTTGCATTAGTATAGTGAAATTCAAGTTAGTTGTTACTTCTTTCGATTTTGATCTTTATAGATGCACATGCTACTAACATTTTCTTATTTACACGTGCTCCCAATAGATTAGGTTTTCACGTATACAGATACTCCCCCAAAGGAACACCATCAGCATTCAAGCTAGCATTTAGTTCATCCGCCCAATATACATTATTATAGTTGGTGGAATAATTTAGGGATATTAAACCAGTACCAATTACAATGCACAAAGCATCATTGCTAAATCTAACAATTCCCCCATCATATTTCTTCATTTTGAGAAATTTTCTTTGATTTTGAGTCATTTAATGAGAGTAGCCACTATCGATGATGAAATTTTCATTGTGGCTTGTGTTGAACATTGGAGATCTTTCTATCCATTCTTCCTTCACAAAAAATAAGGTTATTTCTTCCTCGCCATCTAGATAGGTTGACTCTTCATTAGTCACACCTTCTTCTGCAAGATAGTTATGTTTCTTACCTTGGTCTTTCTAATTTTTCTACCTCTTATTAGTCCTTTTTATGCCATTGTCAAGACATTTTGAATCTAAATGTACTATCATACTACAATTGAAATATTTCAAAAGGAACTTTACCATTGTGCTTACCTTTACCTTGAGATAGTCTCTTTCTAAAAAGTGCCTCTAGCTAGTCTCTTTCTAAAAAGTGCCTCTAGCTCTTCATGTTCAACTTCTTTAGACATGAGACTCTCAAGGTCTCTACTAGTTATAGAATTTCTCTCCACTTATCTTCATTTGTTTAGTGCATCAGGTGTGATAGATGCTTTGAATTCTAATTATCCCTTAGGAAGGTTTTTCTCATAGTTTCTCAACTCAAAGGTAGCGAGCTTCTCTATCAAGGCATCAAGAGAGACCTCACCTTTCTCGAGTGATCTACATTAGTGAATGGATAATACCCTTATGGATAATATTGTATCATCATCCTCCAGTTTTCCTCAAACCCCTCTTATGTCAACTAAAACATATTATATCCTCTTACAATATGCTTAATGTTTTCCCCATCGTGCATCTTCATTTCATCATACTTTCCTCTCAAACTATCTTCCTTTACTTTCAAGACATGCTTGTATCCACCATAGATATTCTTTATATTTCCCCAAATTTCATATGTGGTGTTAAGACTTTCTACACAAGTATATTCAACATAAGAGAGAGTACTTACAAGGGAATCCATGGTATCAATATGGATTACTTTCTCCTTTACTTGGTCTACATTAGGTGGTGTAGTAGGCTTGACGTATTTAGTCTCTACATGCTTCCAATATGCATCTTCCAAGATTATGAGATGAAACTTAATTTTCCCACACAATAGGACATACTTTTCCTCAGAAAACTTTGGTGCTTCTCTTTTCATCATTTTGATCTTTTCATCAAGTTGTTAAGCTTGTATCTTTAAAGGATCAGGGCTCTGATAGAAATTTTTGGTCCATAAAATACTAGTTATACTGGGGGGTGCTAAATCAATACAACACCAGTAAAATAATGTTGATCCCTAAGTCATGTTTCCTATTAGTGTCAAATACTTAGTCATTCACAATTTAGGGTTATTTGGTCATCACTGCAACCAAGTCATCCTATATAGGTCAAGCTAAGTATTGAGGACTTGTACATATTCAATTTTTGTACCGAGCAATAGTGACTATCGAGAAAGCTAGAGTTGGGTGACTACTCCAATGATTGTCAAGTTTATCAAGGACAAAGTTGACACCAAGTGATATAGAGGCTAAGTAATTTAGTTCATGCTGAGAACAATTAAGGCCAAGGGACATCGTGATGAAATAATTTATGTCAAGCATTAGTATGGTGTAAGTGTCGAGTAACGTAGTTTCACATCTTTGTTTAGAATGGCACTAAATCTTATGTCAACCATTTTTATAGAGATTGAAGCATGTTTTGAAGATCAAGGAGGTGATTACACATCAAATGGAAGATAATGAATCCCTATGTGAGCCAATCTACCAATCAAAAAAATGCAAGGACTAAGTAGCAAATGAAATGAGTCTATGTCATTGATTTGGATCTAGAAGGTTTACCCAAGCATTTATTGAAGGAGGATCTATGACCTAGTTCACATGTGTGAGTATGTATGAATAAAGATCTTGTTTGCATGCATATTTTTGTAGGTGAATCAAAGTGTTAAGGACATAAGAGACTAATTAGTGCAATGAATAATTTTAAGAAGTGATAAATAAGATCAATCATAGTTAGGTGATATTACATTTCATAGAGGATATTTCTTATCAAGCATTGAAGTGCTAACCAAAGGATCAAGTACTAAACATTCTAACTAGTATTCTAGGGTTTAAATCTATTAACAAAGTATCTTTAACAAGCTTTTATAAATATCCTAATAGAGTACTCACTTAGTTGTGGTGTAAAATACTTTAATTAAGGTAAAATCTAGTAGTTCTTTAAGCCTTTAATAGCACATACCCCTCACAGGGTAGATCACGAGAAGTGATCAAACATATTGTAGCCTTAACAGACACACTTTATTGCTACAGTAGTGAAGATTTTTTGGGTGGCATCCCCATCACAATTTTACCTTTACCTTGGAGGGTTTTTGCATTTCCAAATATGTGTGTTAATGTGTTATGTGTTTATGAGTTTTCATTTGTGTAGTTAGAAGTTAGATCTAATATTATGTTGATGTGAATGGTTATATTGATATGCGATAATGTTCAAATGAAAGTTTATGTGGTGATATCAAATATTTTTCATGTTTGAAGTGTGAAAATTTTTATAGACCCTGATTCACACCCCCTCTCAATATCTCATTTTCTCTATTAGATTTCAAAAAATTAAAACTTTTATCTTTCACCAGTTTGTTATATTCCTACCTATGACCTAAAAATTATGTTGGCATAAATGTCTAAATAAGTCATGGTATGAGACCAATGGTTCCAGCTGGTACAATAGGTTATAAGAAGTGTTGTCATCAATATCAAGACTAAGATAAAGTATTGACTAGTAGAGTCAATAATAATACTAGTGAGATAAAGGAAGAATAGGTGTTCACCATAGTCAAAGGAAGGTAAGATTAAAAGTATGGTGAAACAAGGACAAGTAAATATAGGTGATCTTCATAAAATTAGTTAGGAAAATTAGGCTAAGTATAGTTGGCAATAAAAAAAGATCCAAAATAGGAAGGATGTATTGATCATGAAGACAAGATGTAGTGAAGTACTCAAAGATGACTAGAAAGGATAAGTTAGTGTCAATAGAAAAAAGAAGAATGGAAGAAGAATGGAAGAATAATGGAAGAATAACCATCACATTAGGCTCCAATGAGAAGGTAGGCAGAATAATTAATATTTGAATTCTTCCTAGTGAGAAATTAAGGATCATAAGAAACCCATGACCTTACATGTTAGGAAAGTACACCTGATACATTATCTATAAATGTAGTGCAGGATAGAGAATGGATAACACATCTAATAGAGACTGTTGAATTTAAGTTTTGAATTCATAGATTAGAGGTTGACAATAAGAAAGAAAACAACATATATTCATTCAATTTAATATGAACAAGTGTAGATTACATCAAAAAATCCAAGAGCTAGGCTAAGTACAATAACTAAAAAAGTTGAAGAACAAGAAGGTAAAGTAAAAAGTGTAGAAGATGAGTGTATTCAATAGAGCCAGTGATTCAAGAACACTAAGTACTTAAGTGCTAAAGCCAAGAGGAGCCAAGCACACACACTATTGTGCCCAAGTTTTAGAGCCAACAGAGTGTAGAGACAATTGTAGATAGGTCCAAGAACAAACAGGTGATCCAAATGTAGCTAAGTCAATAGCTATTTTCCTTAGGTCAATCCTTTTATTATTCTATAATAACTACAACAACAAATCCTATCAAGAGTGGACTTTAACCAATCTTTTTGGTATCAAATCCCCTTATATAGTCACACATTCATTTTTATCCTAAGTCCTTTAATCTAGATACCTCTAAATGGGTAAAGAATTTAACAGATCTTCATCAAATCCCTTAACCATGTGATACTTGATAGTGTCTTTGTAATCTTTTAATAGATATAAGCTCTTAATTGGGCATGTTATAGAGGGGTGTAAGCTTAGTGAGAATCTCCTCACGCACTACAATTTTTATCCTAGTAGCATTTCCATGAGATAAATATTGTGTTATGTGATGATACCTTTTTGTCTTGATGCATCTATTGCTTACTCACTAACCAGTTAGATAATAGTAAAAAGTATCAACAGTCTGGTTAAGTGCAAAAGTTTCAACTTACCAATTTTATACTGATTTACCATTCCTCTCAATATACACACCAGTTAGTGCATGGACTAGAAAATTTATCACATATGTAATATGACATGCAATATAAAAATACATTCACACATAACACCAATATATCATGTAAAAATCTGATTTGTATGAAAACCACAGTGTGAGATGATGCTCACTAAATTTGTACCCTTCTAGAGTTTTTTTCTATCAAAAGATGATACTTGTAAGAATATTACAAAGACATTGTCATGTGAAACTTGGTTAAGGGTTTTGAGAGAGACCTATTATAGTTTTACTATGTTAGAGGTAGTTTGTTAAAGGACTTAGAACACAAGTGAATGTGTTACCTAGTTAATGGATTTAATACACTATACTTGTTAGAGTAAACCCTTAATGGTATTTACTATTGTAATTACAAGAGAACAGCAAGAAAATTGACCTATGGAAGATAGCTACTTATATTAGCTTTATTTAGATCACTTTGATGCTCATACACTAACCTACAACTTGCTCATCTCTCCTTGGCTCTAAAACTCAAACTCCATCTCTCTTATGCTCAGCTCTTCTTTTCTTTAGTACTTCTCATAATGTGGAAGGCTCTCTTGTCTTAAGTCAAAAAATTCCATCTCCACTCTTGAAACCTTCTCTATTATCTTCTTCTCTACAATGATTACAACAGCCTAGCACTTTGGCATTTTGGCTTCTCAATATGTAATGTAGTTGTTCATTCAAAAGTTAATAACTATATATAGTTCCTATACAATCAACTTCAAACCCTAATGTGATAATTAAAATTTTGAATTCTCTAGACTCTATCATGTACTATTTTTATAGGCTATGTGTGGTAGAGACACTACCCCAAAATAGAAAGTCATGAGTTTTTGTGACTCCTCTTGTCTTCTCATTGATGAGAATTCAAATTTTAATTCTCTCACCTACCTTCTCATTGGAATTATATGTGTTAATTCCTCCTCCATTCTTTTAGATGTCAAATTAATTTCACCTTCTATATGACATGTCCAGTTATGTACTCCTTATTTTTTCCCTTTTGCTCCTCAATCATACTAGTCATTGCTAAAAATTCCTTTTCATCCTACATCTTTGGGTACCAATCTTCACTTTTTTTTCCACCTATTTGAACTTCTTCCCAATGTAAAATTACACTCATCTTCACCTATCTAATTTTCCATACTCAAGTTTCTTTCTGACTAGGATTGTGCAAGTGTTTTTCCTTGTCTTAATAGTTTCCTTTCTTATATCAGTTGACACATTAACTTTTTTGTTGACATCAATGACAAGTATGTTATGTTAAAAACTAAAGTCGACCAATACAACTAAGAGAGGGGGTGAATCAGTTGTATGCTTGATCAAAGTTAAACTTAAATTATTAATTCAAACTTCAGTAACCAGTAAAGTGAGTAATCGAAATAGATAGAATATACACAATGATATGTTAACTAGGGAAATTATTGATCAAAGGCAAAACCCTAGTGGGGATGAAACTCACAGTATGATATACTATTATAAAATTTCCTTGTAAGAGAATGTGACCTTACTAAAAGCCAATTTAATACATTAGTACATATACTCATTGTTAGGAGACTTTAAATCATAGTCGAAAGATTGTAGCCTTGTTAGAAGTAATAAGGAAGACAATTGAAGTCATTGTCCAAATTGCTTTAGAACTTTTAAACAAAACATATATCTAGGATAACATATCCAAGTAGTCAACATACCAATATAACAAACTCTTCTCCATTAGATTTCATTTGAAGTTCTCAAATAAATCTCAACATGTTTCCCTTCTCTTCTCTAATCAAACTTGCATCCTCAAATCACATCCACATCTTGATACAATATAATGTGATGTTATATAGCTAAAGAAACATTATTTCCTTTATACCTTGTCCTACTAACTAATTGATCTCACCTAGGAGAGATTTCCAAATATATAATGAGTAATATAGGACCTCAACATGGTATTACAATTAAGTTCTACGTGCTATAATACACTTTACAACTTCCAAAACAAATCTCATCACAAGAGTTGGCTACCAATGAACATATCACATGTTACACTTTAGAAACTCTCATAGAATAATCTCCAACATATGTTATTATTGACATAGAACTAAAATCATGTCTTCAACCATGATCTAATCTCTCTCATCTTCATTTCATCTTGCTTGCCAGATATAACTAAATTATTATTAAATTGTTTCCTACACGCTTGCCTACAACCAAACTTCACTAAATCAACTACAACAATCCAATCCTTCAAATAGAGGAGTAATGACAAGGAAAAAGTTAAATAAAGAATTATATTTGATCTCACAAGTTGAACCAAAGAGAGAAGACAAGGCATTCAAATATGAATATTTGATGAAGGCTTATTTATTGGTTATTCATTATGGAGAAAATCATACATATGTTATAATAAATAACCAAGAAATATTCCTTCATCCTTTTTAGGATCAAACTTTCATATGTCATCCTCGCTCTTGATATAACATTTTCTTCTAAAGATTCTAAATTATTTCACAGTAAGTGTATGTCCAAAACAATGTTCATAGGGTGTCTTACCAATACCTTGTATAATCTAAAATTTTTTCATGGTGTATACTATTGTAGTAATCACTTCTCTTCAATAGATATGTGCCACATTTCCTTTAATAATCATCATTCTAGTTGCTTTACTTATTGACTTGTTCCTTTTTTCTGCTACCCCATTCTATTATGGTGTCTTAGGAACTAAAAGTTGTCTTTTGATTCCATGTCTTCACAAAAAATTTAGATTAAGGTAAAAGCAGGTTTTGAAGGGTCCCTAAAACCCTTTACATCAAAAAAAAAGATATACCATGAAGCTCTACCAGGTTTAAAATGGACCTGAAACCAACAGTACAATTAAACCAGGTCAAGCAAGGACCTGAAACCAATAGAAGTGTTCAGAAAGAGAAACCAAAAAGGACACTGGAACCTAGAAAGAAAATAGACTGGAAAGTGAGGCAACTAGAGAAGCCTCGCAGACCAGGAAAATCACCTAGGATTACTAATTAAATTTGTTCTTCTAGTCACAACTTCCTTAGAAACGTTCTTTCTCCAACACTTTTTCTCTAAGAAGGAGAAACTCGGGCTTTTGTTATCTAAAAAATCCTAACAATATCCAAATTATGAATACTGTTCAACCCCCTAATATACCAAGTAATGATTTATATCTAATTTTTAGGGGTAAAATCTAGAATAGTTGCTTGCCTTCCATCAACAATATTCTGCATACTTTCTAACTCTCTAGTTTTCTTAGTGGTTCTTCTAGATTTTTCTAGAGGACCAACATCTGGTTTCACCTTGGAATGTTGTTCTACTATTTTTCCAAATTCATCCAGAATAGAAGCAAGAGAATTTATCTTGGTTTGCTGAACTATTTTGCTACTTCTAGTCTCTACCCCTTTAGTAATGTTCTTAATATCAGCTCTTTTTCTTTGGTTTGGTTTATGCTTTGAGTTATCTCCTGTTTCAATCACAGCATCTAGGGGAGGAGGTTCATCCAAAGGAAGGTCATAATCAGCCTGAGATAAAACCTGGAACTCCCTGGACTGAGAAAAAGGAAGATCACCCATCTCTGATTTATTTCCAGCTTCAACCAAGAATTCACCTTCCTCTAGCACGGTTTTATCTTCTAAATCTCTCCTTTCATCTTGTATCCTTTGATAAATAACAATTTATTTTGATAAATCTGCTAGATCATCTATTCTTTGCTCAGGCATTATGGTATTAGATTGAAAACCATGTCCTTCTTTCTCAAAGATTTCTTTCTCAAATGAAGGCTCTTTATCCACCTTAGCATGTGATGATTTAGAATCTTCTTTGGGTTTCCATACTTTCTTTTCCTAGATCTTGGTCTTTTTCCTATCCAAAACACTATTCGGATGCTTTTTACTTTTGGAGGGACAGTTTTTAACCAGATGCCCCTGTTTCTTATAAGCATAGCAAGAGTTAGGCAGATCTTGAAAAATAATTTCTTGAGTCTTTTTACCAAGTTTGGATATTAGTTCCACCTTGTCTGGGAGATGATTCAGGTCAGCCACTTTAACATAAAGTTTGGCACTTTGAAGTTTGGTTCTAGAAATTGTAGCATTATCCAGTGCCACTAATTCACCAAAAGAATTAGCAATACCTTTAAAAATGTCCTCATGCCAAAATTCTAAAGGGAGATCAGGAAGTCTAGCCCAAATGGGGGTGGTTAAGAAACAAGAATCTGAAAGATCCATGTTAGGCTCCCATTTTTTAATAGTGAGAGAACATTTACCAAAAGACCATGGTCCCCCACAAAGAACCATATTCATATCTTTAATGCAATTGAAAACAAAAGAGAAGAATCCATTCAACATTGGGGCAATATCAACTTCTCCTCTAATAATCCATTTCCTTTTAACCATTTTTCTAAGAGAGTCAAGAACTGGTCTTGCTCCTAAAAATTTACCCACTAGGTTAAAATCCATGGAGGACACAAAAAAATTAACTAAAGGATCTGGAATAAAAACTTGAAACTCACCTTTCTTCCAGCTAGACTTAGCAGTCACTGGTGGGAAAGGAGATTTTCCTGTAGGTTTCTTTCCAAAAAGAGAAGACCAGGGTTTCAGCCCTTCTGAAAACTTTTCCTTGTTAGAATCAGCAACATCTTTCTCCTTCCTGAGATCCTGCCCCAACCCATGAAAAGAATCCAATGGGGGGACACAAACCCCACAAAAAAGACTAGATTCACGCAACTTCTTTCCAATATCCACGTCGGCTAGAGAGTCTTCACAAAAGTTATTGAACTGACTTGGTGTAAATTCTACTCCTCTATCAAATCTTAAACATTTAATTCTTAGTCATGATTCACTCTCAAATTTATCCTTCAACATCTTAAACTTCTCAAATGCTTCATTTTTTTCTCTAAGAAATGTTACCCACCTAATTTTTTTAAAATATTTAATGAAAAGAATGAAATACCTTCAACCATAGAATTCTCTAGTTCTTGTAGGACCACATGAGTTTGTAAAAATAATATCCAACTTCTCTAATGTATTGAATACCTTTCTTGGAAATGAATTCTTCCTCTATTTTGCAATCATACATTCCTTGCAAATCATGTTAGAAGGTTTCATAACCTTTTGCAAATCCATCATTGTATTATTGTTACAAATCTTCACAATGTCATCAAATTTTATATGATAAAGTCTCTTGTGCCACAACCATCATCATTTTAGCAACCAAACAACTTATCTCTATATAATTAAATTGAAATACATTACCTTTGGTTCTTACACCTATTCCATTCAGTTTGCCATCCTTGTCTTTGATTATAAATATCTTCTCAATTAATTGTAAAAGATATCCCATATCTACAAGTTGTCCAACACTCAAAAGTTTTTATTTCTATACACCAACAAAATATGTATCCTTTGTGTTAGTTTCACCATCAAGTGTAATAGAACATTTTTCCTTAATAGGGACTGGAGCATTATTACCAACTCTAACTACTCCATTGTCATATCTTTTGAATTCAACAAAAAATTCTCTATCACCTATCATATGATGTTAGAGTCCATTATCTATTATCTAATCAATTTTTCCTTTTCTAAATGAGATCCAAATTCTTTCTCTTCTTTTGTAGGTCTCTCTTACTTTTTAGCAACAAATCCAAGTGCATCTTCATCATTGATGTCTAAAAAGTTTATCTCTTTGAAATCAAATTCATCATCTTCATTGACAAACAATTAATCTTTTGTAATTTTTGATATGTAATGCTTCCTAGATTTCACCTTCCTTTTTCTTTTAGGAAATTTATATGAAAAATCACCAATTTCTTTATAAAAAATAAAATGAGCAAAATCTTTTTGACCTCTTGGTTCTCTCTTTACAATTAGTGAAATAGATTCATTAGTATTCTTATCTTCATCACATATATATGTTTTTTCTCTAGAAAAATCACCACTAATAATTATTTATTTGGTTAGTATTATTTTATCCCACACTAGCTCTGGGGTCTCAGATCTAGGTAAACTCTGTATCCATCTTGATTTATATGCTTTCAAGTTTCCAATCAATGTTTCTTTATCAAAATTTGGCATGACTGGTATAATCACTTTGATAGATAACACTTTATTCTCATAAGAAGGGGTTAAATATCACAAAAAAATTTAATGTACCTCATCTTGAAATATAGTTCATTCATAAGTCTTAATTACTACAACCTCAATTTTCATTTGTGAAAATGCTCTAATTGATTATTTTTCCTGCATTCTTGCATTCTCAAGCATAGTTTTCCAATTCTAAAATATAGAATTTTTTGGATGTAGATCTCCTTCATATAGTTCTTCTAACCTATTCCAAATATCAAGAGAAAGATGTAGACCTTTTACCTCAACAAATTCTAATTTTGGAAGTGCAAAGATCAATGCTTCTCTAGCACACATATTGTACACAAACAATTCTCTTTCCTCAGGTGCACAAGAAGATAAATATTTCTCTTCCTTGATTGTCTTTTTATCCTTTTTTATCATCTTATAATCAATTCACATGTATAACAAGTGAATCTTCATTTTTTCCTTCCAACTCTCATAGTTCTCTCTATCAAACTTCATAATTTCCTTCTTGGATGCCATGGATCTCCTTAATTTGTTTCATGATCAAAGACTTCATGCTTTTATACCAATTGTTAGAAAATAAAGTCTACCATTACAACTAGGAAGTGAATTAGTTTTATGCTTAATCAAATATAACTTCAATAAATAGTAAAGTGAACAATGCCAATAGATAGAACATACACAATGACACAATGATTTGTTAACTATGGAAACCCTTGATTAGAGGGAAAATCTCAGTGGGGATGGAACCAACAATATGATATACTAATATAAAAGTTCATTGTAAGAGGATATGACCCTACTAGGAAACGATTTCATACAATCAATATATATATATATATATATATATATATATATATATATATATATATATATATATATATATATATAGTCCCTATGAAAAGATTTTGAATCCCTATCAGAAGATCCTATCCCTATTAGGATAAATAAGGAAGACAATTGAACCCACTGTCCAAATTACCACAAGTTTGTTACACAAAACAAATATTTAGGTTAACATATGCAAGTAGTGAACTAGACAATACAATAACCTCTTTGCCAATATAGTTCCTTCAAAGTTCTCAAATCAATCTCAACATAATCCTCTACTCTTCTTAGTTAAAATTCACATCCTCCAATCACATATGCATCAATACAATACAATATAATATTATACAACCAAAGAAACAACCTTTCCTTTATATATTGTCCTAATAACTAATCAAGTCAGCCCATAAGGTCTTTACCAATGTATAATGTGTAAAATTTGACCTCAATATGATATTACAATTAAGTTCCACTTGCTACAATACACTTTACAAATTCTTAAATAAATCTCATCACAAGAGTCAGTTGTCAATGAACATATCACATATTATAGTTCAATTACCTTCACATAATAATCTCCAACATATACTATCATGAATATAGCATTGAAAACTTGTATTCAACCAAAATATAAGCTCTCTCATCTTTATTCCTTCTCACTAACTAGATACAATTGCATTATTAATAAACTATTTATAGCACACTGGCCTATAACCAGTTTTCACTAAGTCAATTGCAAATCATCCAATCCTTCAAATAAGCATCTTCAAACATAGACATAACATATGAACACGTACATGAATAGTAATCTAAGCATTCTTATGTTAACTCTTCATATCCAAACATTATTGATCAAATTTTACATAGCATGTACACTTTTTTTGTCACATACCCAAACACATATATGTGGACATCAATGACAAACAAGTCATGAATGAAATACATACACTATCAATCCAAGTTCCAAAAATATCTTGCTTTGGCATCTACTCAATAATCTCTCATCATGTTAATATGTTACAACTAGTCTAATCAATAAGCTTTATTGGTCTCTAATTTTACTCCTTTGATAGTTATGCAACCACTAAATCCATCATTCCATGATTTATGCCCCAAGAAAACCCTTACCACACCATTTGACAAAGATTTACTACTTCTCTTGATGATTCATTATTGGAGGAAGAATTCTCAAAAGCATTGTGATTATTTTGGTCTTAGAAGGCTTTGAAGAAAATTGATTCCTAGTCTTCACATTTTGTGTTTGCCTCCACTTCCTTTTCTTAGCATTACTAGAGTTAATCTATGCTTAGAATCCCTTAGCCTAGATTCAAACATTATGATGAAGATCACCATTATTGTGTCTACCTTCTAATAGAATTGAATTCACTTGGTTATGAATGTGGAAATATTTGGAAAAATAGAAATTGTGTTAGTAAAAGAGATACTCACTTGAACTTGTTATAGATAAATTTGACAAGTGCTCGTGGCATGAAGGTTCTTCAAAAAAGAAAGATTAATATATTACATAGTTTAATCTCACTTTTAATCATCACCAAAAATCACATAGAGGGATCAATATCTCTTAGGAACCAAAATTCTTATTGGACTAACTCTCATAAATCCTATGGTAAAATTGGGCATTGGAAAAGCTAGCAGAAGTTTGGGAAAAAAAGATCTTGTATTTTTGCACTTCTACAAAGCCAAATTATATTTCATTTTATAATATGATTCCTTAAAGGACAACATAGATAGTTATATGTATAGAGAATTATGTGAAAATTCCTAAACAAATAATCTAAGAAAATGAACGCATACCCAATGAATGATTACAAATCAAAATAGAATTTTTATCTTTTCCTTACCAAGCTATAACGTGCCTCCATTCTCCTCCTAGTCTTGAGTTTCCTAATTTTGTGAGCCCTTAGACTGTGATTAGATCCCTTCTTCAAGATGCTTCAAGGTATTTGAGATTTTGAGATTCCATGTAAGATCAAATGATCCTAAAATTCCAAACAAAGATGATGATGAATGATGAAAGATTGAGATTCTAATGATATGAGATGAACAACAATGGGGATGATGACTAATTTATTGTAAATGCTCAAATGCTAATTTTAAATGCAAAGTCTAAGTACAAGGATATTCTATTTGTAAGTGTAATTCTAGATGTTAGTATGAGGAGATAGAGGTTCCTTTTATAGACTCTGGGCAGACCCTAGCCTAGATGGCAGCATCCGACAGTGGAGAGACAATTTAGGACACGTGGATGGATGAGATTGACATGTTGGTTTCTCTAATTTTTTTGACTATTAGTGTCAAACACTTAGTCATATATAAGGCATGGTCAATTGGTCATAATTATGACTGAGTTTCTCTATATATGTTGAGTCATGTAAAGACTTGTAAATAATCATGTACATGTCGAGCTCTATAGGAGCCAAGAAAGTTTTTGGTCCTTGAGTACTTCCATATAAATCAAGTTTACTAAATGTTGAGAAGTCAAAGCTTATTTATGTCAAGTTATATAGAAGGAGCCAAGTTAATTAAGGTTGAGTAATTATAGGAAGAATAGTTACGATCAAGCATCAGAGACAATATGTGTTGAGTAACATAGAGTGAACAAGAATGTTTGAAATGGTACAAAATTTGAGGTAAAACATTTTGAGCCAACATGTAAACAACATTTAATGATCCTAGAGTTTGTTACAATGGTTGTTATACATTCTAGAGTGGATCATTGATCCCTATGAAGGGAGGAAAACCAATCAGATGAAGAGGGAAAAGGGGAAATGTCTAGAAGACTCTATAGATGTCTTTAAATAGGTAGATCCAAATCCTATTTCAATATAGATAAGATAAAGCGAAGTATTATGTGAAGGAGTTAGGTTTTGGAGGCTACAAGTTAAATTTGTGAAGTAATAGAGTTAGTGAGCTAAGAAGAAATGAAGGAATGAATAAAGATATATCAAATAAGAGATCAAATTAGAGATTGGAAGGAGGAGATCTGTAATCAGCAATTATAAGTGTAGATTGAAGGATTAGGTACCAAATCAATTTTGGTAGATTGAATCAAGGTAAATCTCTTAACATAGTAGTTTTTCATCATCACTTCAAAACTATAACCCATTAGTAGACTCAAAACCATCAAAAAAAAAAGGAAGTGAAGAAAGCATCAAAGCGTGCATTTTATCAAGATCGAGACCTCATTGAAAATGAGCTCTTGTAAATTTCTTTACAAAGTCCTTACTTCATTGTAAGTGTTAAATCCTTTAATTAAGGTAGACCTAAAAATCTTGTAAAGATTTTAACAAAGTAGATCCCTCATAGGATAGATCATCTAAAGTGATCAAATTTGTAGTCCTTACAGGCTAACTTTATTACTATGGTAGTGAAGATTTGTGGGTGTCATCCCCACTCTATTTTTACCTTCATCTTGAAAGTTTTTGAGTTACCAAATTCTTTTATATTATGTGCATGCATTTCATTGATGTGATACATAATTAGATTTATTTCAATATTTGATATTTCAAGTTATTTTATGCATAAGCTAGATATGAGAGGGTTAATATGGTGAATACAATAAAGTTGTTTTGAAGGATAATTTTTTTTATAGATCTTGATTCACTACCCTCCCCCCCTTAGGATCTCAGTTTCCCAATAAACTTCCAACAATTGGTATCAGAGCATAGTTCTCTTGAAAGAAGCTTAATAGCTTAAGAGTTCAGATCTTAGAGATGGAGGCTTACAAATTAGGAAAGATTATTGACAATCAAATGATTGGCATCCATTGCATACTACAACAACTTGAAGCAACAAGAGAGGAACTAAAGAAATCCCTAAGAAAGAGAAAGGATATAATCATTCAGTAGAATGACACACTTTATCAAGAAGTTGATACACAAGGATTTCTTGATGATGGAAGTTCTAGTGAAAGTGATGCAACCATTGCAGATCTGTTGGAGAAGAACAATATTCTAAATGAAGAAGTTAGAGGATTGAAAAGAGAACATGAAATACAGTGAAGTGATTGAACAAAAGAAGAAAAATTTGTGGCCAAAGAAGACAAAAGATAAATGGCTATCAGATTTGAAGAAAGGTCATATGATGTACAAAATCTTGCAAACACTTAGCTAGACATGATGAATCAATTGATATTTTCAAATCAAGAATTGAACACAAAAAACATGGAGATAGAAAAACTGAGATCACAAAGTGACCTATTTAGGAATGAGCTAAGATCTGAGAAAGAGCTTGTGGAAAGGATGAACAAGCCCAATGAAGAAATAAGATACTTTGAAGAACTAATGAGATCACCTAGGTCATCTAGTAATACATTTAAATTAGGGCATACAAAGTGTTGGTCTCAGAATGGTTTTGACATTTGAGTGTCAACACACTTAACCACTTTCTACACAGAAGCCAAGTACACTACATATGTTGAGCTACAATAGGTGTCAAGCCAAAATTTCAATAGGTGTCAAGTGACTTTAGGTGCCAAACATTATATAGGTGTCGAGTGATATATAGGTCCCAAGTCACAGTTGATGTCAAGCAAGTTAGAATGATTCATGTGTTAAGTGAGCCAGAAATATGCATGTGCCAAGAAAGATAGAATGTAATAGGTGCTGAGCAAACCAAGATCAAATATGTGTCAAGCACCAGTAATCTAATATATGCCAAGTAACACAGAATCAGCATACAAGTTTGTGCCTTTACAAACTTAGATGCAAAACCATCTTTGGATGAATCTCAAAGGATAATAAGGATAAGAATGAATCTTTTATATTTTCTATGCAATCAGCATGCAACCAATAAGAAAAATGGAGAAGGCATGCAACCAATGAGAAAAGTGCAAGGAATGAGCGAGAATTAAAGATTCAATATGGATTGTAGATCTATACCTAATCCTAAGTCTTCAAAATCCTTAAAAGGAGGACGAAACCCATTGTACGTGTAGATGAGAGTAGTGTAAGGGTAAACTATAACAAAATCTAGAGGAAAGTGTCAAAGACTTAGAGAAACAAAGCATCATTGCAGCATCTAGTTATTGAAGAATAAAGCATCAGAACTTCAAAAGAGTGACATATCAAATCAGGTAAGGATTAGAGTAAAAAACAAGAATAAGGATTAGTAATTGAAGATTGCAAGTAGCCAGATCAAAATCTTTTCTAATACTCTCTAGCAATTGTATTAGATAATGAAATCCTGTGATGATAGGTAAGCTTAACAACTATTTTGTAGATCCTTTGAAGAGGTGATTAAATCCTTTAACAAGGTGACACTTCATGTAAAGTGTTTTAAATCCTTTAACCAAGTCACTATTGACATAATGTAAAGCTTTTAATAGGGTGGGCCTTTAATAGGGAAGACCATCAGAAGTGGTCAAACAATTATTGTTGCAGTGATTTTGTGGCTATCATCCCCACCCCATTTTTACCTTCTTATTCCTAGAGGGTTTCTAGGTTACCAAAATCAAGTGTTATGTGTGTTGATGCATATGTTTACTTTATGTTTATTTAATATGTTTACATGCATGCAGTTTACTTTTAGTTATTTGTTTTAAAGGATTTGAAAAGGTTAAAGTGTGGTACTTCTAATTTGCCCCCCCGCCCCCCCCCCCCCCCCCTCCCCCCACCTCAGAAGTAATCTTCTCATTTGAATATTCCAACAATTGGTATCAAAGGAAGGTTCTCACAAGGAGAAGCCTAATAGCTTAGAGGAAAGAACTGAAGATGGAAATCTTCAAACTTGGGAAGATTATAGAGATTCAAGTGATTGATGTGCAACTCATTCTACACAACTTGGAGCAAGCCAAAGAAGAATTGAGAAAATCCTTGAAGAAAAGGAAGGATGTAGCCATAGCTAAAAATGACATACACTATGAGGATATTGATACCACAAAAGTGTTTTCCAATGGAGATTCCAAAGAGTTTGATGCAACAATAGTAGAGCTGATGGAGAAGAACAGAGCTCAAGTAGAAGAAATCAAAATACTCAAGCATGAACAAGAATCACAAGCCATAATGCTTTGTGAAGTAACTGAATAGAAGAAGAAAGCCATTGAAGAGACAAGGCTATGATAGAAGATGATAAGAGAAATCTTACCAATAGACTGGAGGAGAAGACAATTGAGTTTGAAAGAATCTCAAACATGAAGCTTGACAACTTAAGCTAGATGATGAATGCACATCATGTGTTGAATATGAAATACATTGAGATCTCTACATTGAAGATACAAAATGATCAACTGCAAAATGACCTAAAAAGAGAGAAGGAAGTTGTAGAAAGCTTCAAAAAACCCAATGAGCCTATCAAGTATTCTAAGTAGCTACTGAAATCACTAAGGGCCAGTAATGATACTTCAGGTGCTGGTTACACCAGCAATGAACAAGGAGAATCATCCAAGACTATAGAAGAAAGGAGTAACAAAGGTAAGAACACTAAACCTACTTGTCATTTATGTGGTAAAAAGGGGCATATCTCTAATGTATGTAGGAGCAAGAATGCCCATCAACATGATAAGTCTAAGAATGCAAGCTACTATCACAAGTGCAAGAAGCAAGGACATCAAGCACATGAATGTAGGACTAGAACTATAAGAACACCAAGATTTGATGGTCATTGCTATAACTACAAGAAATATGGACATAGAGCTTTTGAGTGCAGATCAAAGCCTATGTGGACACCTAATTAGACTACAAGGAGAAACAACCATGGACACCACTACAACTGGGATTACAATACCAGGAAAAGTTGTCACTACTATCAAGAGTATGGGCATGTTCCTAAGAACTGCATAAGAACACATTTTAGAGGGAACTACAGTAGGTAGTTAAGCCAAACCACATGTTTCAATTGCTTGAAGACTGGACATATCAGCAAGTACTACCCAACAAGGTCCAAGGCACCCAAGTCAGAAATCAACAAATGAAAAGAGAATGTAGATGTTGAACAAATTAGAGGAGAAATGAATAAGACTTGAAAGAAGAAAGATGAGTGCAACACATCAAATGGAGTGGATAAGAATTGTTTTAAGTGGGATACATAATGGATGTTTATGGTTAGAAGGAGGACCCATGAAGATAAAAAATAGGATAGTACAAAGGGTTATGGGTTTCCCAACCCTAGATCAACCTAAGACCCTAAGAAGTGATTCAAAAGAGGTCATTGAAAAGAACACAAGGGCTAAGTGGAATAAGAGGGGTATGACAATTGATACTGTAACAGATCTCCTTCTAGATTTTGTAGTGAGAGTGATATCTCACAAATTTTACCAATCCAAAAAATTAAGTAGTGTACCATGCATAGCTATTGATGTAGCCTATAAGCTGGTGAAGAAAGATCATACATATGATCTACAGAACTGATTATTCAACAGATAAATGAGAACATAGGAGCCATAAGAAGGTCAAAAGGTGCTCAATGCAAATTTGGTTCAGTCCTTGTCTACATATTTTTCTATGTCTTGGAAGAGTTTCCTTCTATTGGGAAGGTAAATTGGAGTTCAAACAAATCTGTGGTCACACAAATCAATGAGTACATTAAATAGATGGGTGACAACTTTGAAGCCCAAATGACAAGCTATTTTGAGTATTTTAAGAAATCCATGAAGCAAAGGGTTAGGATACCAGTTTCCTTAGTGGAAAAACATATCAATGACATATGCTTCCTGGTAGACATTGACTACACTTATATCCAAGTAGTAGTTCCAAGAGTCAAATGGCTCAAACCCTTAGGTTATGAACTAGATGTGGATCAAGCATCAACTGCAATCACTACATTACTTGTAGAAGACATAGATAAAACTGCAAAACCCTTTGGTACTTATGGTATTGTCAAGTCCAAGGTAGAAATAGAGTTGAGATAGCCTCTATAATAAAAAGGAAAGATAAACTGGTAAAGAAGATAAAGAAGAAATTTGGTGCAGAAATTGAAGGGGCAGCAGGTGTTGAAGACAAAAGAAAAGAAGAAGGCAAGAGTGAAGAAGAAGAACAAGGGTAAGGCCTTATGGAATTGACCTAGGGCTTAGGAGAAGATAAGGAGGAAGGTACCAAGGAAGAAGAAGTTGAGGAAGCACCAACACAAGTTGAGCAAAAGAAGAGAAAGGCTAAAACTTAGCCTCCAGCTCAGCCCAAACCCAAGAAGGTAACCATGCCTGCACAAGCCAAACCAAAGACACTTATAACAAGGGCTACCACAAGGGCATCTTTAAAAAAGGCCAAGGAGGAAACAAAAGAAAAGAAGAAGGCCACTGAATAGATTTTTGAAGTGTAAAAGAAAAGAAGAAAGTATGTAGCATAGCCAGACACTGATGATGAGGAGAGAACAGAGTCAGAGGATATCAGCCAATTTAGAGAGGTAAGTCATCCTCCCAAATTTTCCATAGATAAAATTTGTGAAAATATTAAGAATACAAATTTGACTAATTTGAAAAGCCTTCAATTTAACAAGTTAAGTAGAGAATAATAAAACAAAATAGAGGAATTTGTATATGCCATGATGGCTGAATTTAAGAACACACCTCTAGAGCTAGACAATACCATGCCTAGGGAGTTATATGAGATAGTTGAAGAAAAATGGCATTATTGTCTAAAAATGGAAAAGGAAATTAGAGAATCTACCTTAGCACAAGTGATGCCTGGCCTGACAAGAGGTCAAATAACAAAGACTAATAAGAAACATGGTGGAAAATTTGCACCTAAATATAGAGCCTTCAGCATCCTACAAAATAAGATTGAGGATGTAGTAAATAAGTCCACAAAATTGTGGAAGACAATCTACAAGTTGACTAATGACAAGGATGAAGAAGCAAATAAGGCAGAGGCCAGTGCCAAGGAGAAGATAGAGGAAAAGAAAGTGGAAGAGAAGCAAGAAAGAGAGAAGAAGGAGGAAGAGAAAGGAGAAGAAGAAAATAAAGAGGAAGAGAATAATGAAAAAGGAGAGGAGGAAACACAAAAGGAAGAAGATATGGCAATAGCTAAGTAGGAGCAGCAACAAGAGGAACATAGTGTGGAAGACACACAATTGCCACCCCCTAGCCCTCCTCATGTAACCATCACACCTGAAAACACAATAACTATCAAGGATGTTACTAACAAGTCATGTCAAAACATTAATCTCCTAATTGTAAAGGATCTCTTCAAGATTCTTGACCAATCAACACAGCTAGCTAGATTATGGACAAACCCTATATTGGTCAGTGTAGATGAGCTACAAAAGGCAGTAGCTGACTCCTCAAGAGACAAGGTGAATCCACAAGAACCACCTTCTATCTCTATAGCTACTAGTACTCAAATTTTAATGCTTCCACCACCATCTCTAGCAATTGCAACAATTGATACATCAGGAGCAGGTGACACCATTTAGAAGCTGCATGTAGAAGAAGGGAAGGATAAAACAATAGGGCCAATAGGATAGATTGATACATATGATCCTATAGTACAACTCTAAGGTACACCCCAAGTAATTGTCATTGATCAAGGGAAGTCTGATGAGGAAAAGGAGGGTAAATCAAAAGAAGAGGAGCAGGCCACAATACAAACATTGGTAGAGTTACTAAAAATAGGCACTCCTACAAAAGCTCTTCAGAAGCTAAGCACTGAGATGATAACTTTGTAAATCTCCACACCAAGCTCAAGCTCAACCAAAGTGACCAGGGTACTTCACTATGGGTACCTTGAGCTAGATGAAGAGATAGTAATACCTTCTTATGACTCAAAGACTATCACCATTGAACATATTACAAAGTTGTAGGTTGCATTAAATAGAAGGAGAAGACAAGAAATACTCAGAAAAGAGTATAAGCATAAGCAAGCACTACATGAGACTAAGGACATCTTTATGGATGCCTTTAGCTTGCAGTCACTAGATGAGTCAAAGCCTATAATGGAACAATTATCAAATATAGTTGACCAAGTGACAAGTGAAGACTAGGATACCAACGTCAAACTTATGGAGTGGTCTAAAAGGAAGTTTCAAGGAAAAGTAAATGAGAAAATATCCAGTGGCATAGCACTTCAATAAGTTGAATTGGCAAAAATTATTGAAAAGGTCAAAACTATACTTGAGAATATCTTCTCATTGTACAAAAAGTTGTGTGAGTTTTCTAATTTCACACAAGAGATAGGCCAAAGGATAATGAGCTTGGAGAGAAGTCTAAAGATTTCTAGTATGCAGCTACCAAGAGATCCAGCTTAAAGTGAGAAGCATTTTGCTCAATCACTTCACACTCAAAAAGAACTAGTTGCACTAGCAAGTGAAGAGGCCAATATTAAGGCCAAATTAATGCAAATTCAATCCTCCTTAACCCCACATTTGGAGGTCCTCCATAAAGAGCAAGCCTATGCAGAGAATGTTCTCAAGAAAGATCCTAATCTTTCTACACTTGATGGGCTTGTACATCTTGCTACAGAGACTGCCATTTAACATAAGTCACTTGAAATTGCTTTGGAGAATTGGGGTGCAGCTCTCAAGATGATAATGGAGGTAAATAGCACATTTTTGGTGAAATATGGTATTACTCCTTAGCACCCTTTGACATAAGTATCAAAAAGGGGGAGATAGATATAATGTTTAGGGGGAGATAAGACATAATGTGTAAATAGTGTGGGAAGAAATAATGTTTTGGGGGAGATATGAATAAAACTTGCAAGTGCAGATAGAGCAGACAAAACAAATAGAACAGCTCAACAAGCAGGCATAGGAAAAAGAAACAGGGCAAAGACAAAGAGTATCAAATACATCAACACAATAATTTTGGTTGCAAGAATGAAATGACACAATCAGCTCAGAGGGAGTTATAAGGTATTTTGAACCAATTTTTAAATTTTGTACATATGCAGAGCAGAATGATTAATGTTTAGTTAAGTGTTTTTGACACTCATGTCAAAGGAGGAGATTGTTGGTCTCAGAATGGTTTTGACATTTGAGTGTCAACACACTTAACCACTTTTTACATAGAAGCCAAGTACACTACATATGCTAAGCTATAGTATATGTTGAGCCAGAATTTCAATAAGTGTTTAGTGATTTTAGGTGTCGAGCATTATACAGGTGTTGAGTGATATATAGGTGTCGAGTCATAGTTGATGTTGAGCAAGTCAGAACACTTCATTTGCTAAGTGAGCCAAAACTATGCATGTGTCAAGCAAGATAGAATGTAATAAGTGTCGAGAAAACTAGAAACAAACATGTGTCGAGCACCTATAATCTAATATGTGTCGAGTAACACAGAATCAACATACAAGTTTGTGTCTTTACAAACTTAGATGCAAAATCATCTTTGGATGAATCTCGAAGGATAATAAGGATAAGAATGAATCTTTTATATTTCCTATACAATCAGCATACAACCAATAAGAAAAATGGAGAAGGCATACAATGAGAAAAGTGCAAGGAATGAGTGGGAATTAAAGATTCAATATGGATCATAGATCTATATCTAATCCTAAGTCTTTGAAATCCTTAAAAGGAGGATGAAACCCATTGTATGTGTGGATGAGAGTAGTGTAAGGGTAAACTAGAGTGAAATCTAGAGGAAAGCGTGAAAGACTTAGAGGAACATAGTAACATTGCAGCATCCAGTTATTGAAGAAGAAAGCATCAGAACTTTGAAAGAGTGACATATTAGACTAGGCAAGGATCAGAGTAACAGAGCAGAATAAGGATCTATATTAGCAATTGAAGATTGCAATCAGCCAGGTCAAAAGCTTTTATAATACTCTCTAGAAATTGTATTAGATAGTGAAATCCTATGATGATAGATTAGCTTAACGACTATTTTCTAGATCCTTTGAAGAGGTGATTAAATCCTTTAATAGGGTGACATTTCAGATAAAGTGTTTTAAATCCTTTAACTAGGTCACTATTGACATAGTGTAAAGCCTTTAACAGGGTAGGCCTTTAATAGGGAAAACCATCAAAAGTGGTCAAACAATTATTGTTGCAAAGATTTTGTGGGTATCATCCCCACCCCGGTTTTACCTTATTATTCCTGAAGGGTTTCTGGGTTACCAAATTTTGGTGTTATGTGTGTTGATGCATGTGTTTACTTTATGTTTATTTAATATGTTTACATGCATGCAGTTTACTTTTAGTTATTTGTTTTAAAGGATTTGAAAATGTTAAAGTGTAGTGCTTCTAATTCCCCCCCCCCACCTCAGAAGTACTCTTCCCATTTGAATATTCCAACACAAAGAAACATTCATCTATCAAAAAAGGAGAATCATCCAAGAGTGGAGAGCTAAGGAATGAAAATCAAAAGGAAAATCGACATGTTATCATTGAGGTAAACTTGGACATACTACAAACATTTGCAGAAGCAAGACTAGTATGCAAAACCTAAAACATAGATGCACTAGAAAATATTTATGGAAAGAATAGTGAAATTAAATCATTTACATTTTGAGTGTTGAGCATCAGTAATTTTGTCTATATGGATCGAGTTTCCCAAATGACTAAACTGATGTATAGGCCAAGTTAGATGGCATTTACTGAGTTGTATTAAAGATTGAGCTGAAAGGGTTAATGATGACTGAGACAAATGGACTCCACCTAATAGAGGATAGAAAATTTATGAGAACCCTAATTTGAATTAATGAAGCTATATATCAAGATTTTGAAGGTATTTTACGCATCTTGCATTTAGATTTTGAGAGCACAGAGAAATTTGAGAAATTTGTTAAGGAAGTTTTAAGGCAATTGAGAGTGGATTTGTTGCTGAAGCATGATCGAGTAGAGATCTTAAGTTGTGTTGAGTTGTTCAAAAAAAAAAAATTCAAAACCTTCAATGCAGAAATGGCATCATCATCATCAGCAGTGAAGAATCAAGAAATAAGAAATCTTTAATTTGTGAAGAGTGAAAATTACCCTCCACCTAATTATCATGATATACCCAAATTCTCTATGAAAGGAGATTCAATGTGCGTGTTATCATTGATACCACCTAAGGTTATTATGATTCACGATGTACAAAGTTGTTACATGTGTAAAATTGGTGAAGTTGAGGATTATTAAATTTGTATGGCATATCACAAATTGTGTGATGAAGGAATACTAAAAGATGAGTTCAAGATTTTTGAGAGAAAAGGGTTAATGAGTTCCCTAGAATTTTTGATAAATTTTAAAATTGAATGGTTCAAGGCTATATTGATTCAAATTCATGATATGGAGTTATGGCTAGAGGATGGGCCAATCAAGATTACAAAGAAGATGATTCATGATGTTACAGGTTATCCAAAATTTGACAAGAAGAATACCATGCATTGTCAAAGCAAAGAAGCTATCAAGGAAAATACCAAGGCCAAGTGGAATGGATGTGGAATGTCTATTTTAACCATCAATGAACCATTGATCAAGTTTTTAGTGAGAGTAATTTCTCATAAATTTTATTAGTGAAGCCAACTGAATGGTGTGTCCTATATGGTTGTTGATTAGGCATGGAAAATTGTGATGAAAGATCATGAATATGATATTGCCAAGCTACAATGGTTGCAACTGGAAGAGAACCTAGTGCCAATCAAAAAAGCTAAGAATTCAATGTGTAAGTTTGGATCATTGATTATGTGTATTTTCTTTTATACTTAGAGTTATTTTCCTACTAGTGGAAATGTTGTGTGGGAGCAAAAAAAACCTGCTACTAGATATATCATTGAGTACATTATAAATTTGGGAGAAATTTTTGAGAATGTTCTAGATGAATATTTTTAAAAAATTCAAGCAAAAAATGAGAAAGAGATTAAGGATTCCAACATCTTTAGTCAAAAAGCATTATAATAATGTGTGTTTTCTAGTTGATATTAACTACACATATGAACAGGTAGTTAAGTTGAGGGCAGCCTAGCTTAAACATTTTGGTTATGAAATTGAGATTGATGATGTGAGTACAGCCATTGCTACACTACTCAATGAAGAAATTGATGCAAAGGTCGAGCCCTTTGGAAAATATGAAGAAGCAAAAGCTAAAATAACTGTGGACATCAAGATTTCTTATATTGATAAGAAGAGAAATAAAATGATTGAAGACATACAAGGAAAGCTAGGCATACAAATAAAAGGTATAGAACCTTAAATGCTGACACAAGGTCTTGGAGAGGATAAAGACAATGACAGTGATGCAGAGGAAGAGGAAGAAAGTGTAGAGAATTAGGGAAAAGCCCTAGCACTTATCACCCCACCAGTTAAGAAGGTCAAAATAGAAAAAACCATTGAGCCTTAGGTGAGGAAGGATGCAAAGAAGGTAACAGCTAAGCCCCTCTCTCCTCCTGCACCACAAAGATCAAGAATCAAGGGGAAAAAAGCAGTCAGTGTTGAGCCACTATTGAAGAAAGGTGTGATAAAGATTACAAAACTAAGTAAAGATTCAAGTGGCACAAGTGCAGTTAAGAGGAAAATGCCAACCACCAAAAGGCTAGCCAAAGAGAAGAAGGTTAGTAAAGCAAAGAGATGTAGAAGAGGAAGATGCAAAAAGAACTGAATCTAATGAACCTGGTCACCACTAAGTCATTGTGCATACAAAGCCTAGAACTATTGATGAGGTATGTGAAGACATTAGAAACTCTACAGGATTATCAGGTTTTAAATATGTCAAGTATGGAACATTAAGTGATACTGAAAAGTCTAAGGTAGAAGAGGCCATGTTAGAAATGATAGCTAAGTACAAGCTAGCACCTATAGAGTTGGAAAATAAGATTCTAAATAATTTGTATATTGGAATTGATGGCAATTGGCAATAGGCAACTACAATTGAAAATCAAATAAAAGAAGGCAAATTAGCCAAAATCATGTCTGAGCTAACAAATAAGCAAAAGACAACATTTTTGGAGAAGTATAGGAATTGATTTATTCCTAAATATAGAGAATTCATGATTTCACAAAATATAGTTGAGGTTGTTGTACATAAAAATGAATTATTGTGGAAAAGCATTTTTGGACTAACAATAGGAGGAGTTGAACAGGAGAAAGAAGTGGACACTATAATAATTGAAGATGATCACAGTGATGAAGAAGATTAAGGTGTGTCAAGCTCACAAAGTAATATATCTCCTATTCATGTCACCATACCTAACATTACTGCAATACAACAAATAAGGGACTAACCTAAGGTAGGCAAAACACAAGTCCAAGTTGTTGATTTTAATAAACAAACAAAAATTTTGGTAATAGAAGCCAAGGAACCAAAAAAGGAGGTAGAACAAAATGAACAAGATAATGATTTAAATGTAGACTAATCTACTATAGGTCAAGAAGGATCACTAGTCTTAGGGCCTCTGGATGAGGGAAACAAGGAGATGGTATAGAAAGGAGAGGAGAAAGAAAAAGTGAATATAGTTTCACAGATGAAGTCAAGTGTGCCAGGTAACACTCTAATCCTATCATTGGTAGATTCTATACAATAGGTAAAAGACCCTTTAGATAAACTTATGATGAGAGCTACTATTGTTGTTTCTAGCACTGACCTTCAAGTCAAATCGAGTGGTGCAACCCCCTCACCTACTCTAACTCTCAATGTGCCAAGAAACATCACTCCAAAGAAGGACAAAGGAAATAAGAAGAAGGAAATTTCTCTAGGTACTACTATTACCTTGGATGAAGTAATTGAGCTACCAAATTGGGATTTAAAGAATCTCACATTTGAACATACTGTCATCTTGCAAGACATTCTCACAAGAAAGAAAAGGAAAGAAGAATGAAGAGAGAGTAGCAACAAAGGCAAGTGTTGCATGAAATTAAGGATATATTTTTTGATGCTTTTGATATACAAACCATTGATGAACAAGCCCCCATTATCTTACAGTTAGTAGAAATTATTGAAAAACTCAATACTAGGGATATTGAAGCAAATGAAAAACTAATGGTCTAGTCTGAGAAAAAGTTTGAAAAGAAAGCATTGGAGAAAGTTTCTATTGAGATTGTAGTAAGAAATTTTGAATTGATGGTACTTGTACAAAATATTGAAGAATTTGTTAGGAAAATACAAAATCTGTACAATATTCTTTGTGAAGTGCTAAGATTTACAAATGAGTTTTAGTCAAACATTTAGAAGATTCAGGCTGATATGGAATTATCAAGGACTCTATCTCTTAGTCAGTTGAATCAAGCTCAATACATTACAATAGATTATTATTTGCACAAGGAAGGTTGGTTGCACTACATACAAAAAAAAATAGAATGTGGGCCAAGCTTATCTCCATACAATCATTGTTGATACCTCAATTAGAGGTTATGCAACGAGAGTTGGCTTCAATAAAGGATCTAGTTCAAAGAGATCATAATCTTTCTATTGTCGATAGCTTAATTGATTTAGCAGAAAATTTGGAGATAAAGATTCATGTTTTGGAATCAAGAAGAACATAATGGGATCGTACTCTTTCCATGATCATTCAAACTCATAAAATATTTGCTCATAAATATGGTTTGATTCCATCTACTAAGTTCCAGTAGCAGACATAAGTGACAAAAACAAGTGGGATAGATGATAAGAAAGAAAAGTGAAAGGGGGTAGATAAGAAAGAAATTAAGGGGATAAGATGATAGAATTGACTAAAATGATTAATCAGAGTTACAAAGCTTAGAATGGAAGAAGTCAGACAAAGTATGACAAGCTACATCAAACTATTTGAGTGATGTAAAATATGTATAGTATATTGTGTTGTAAAGGAAAGTTTTGAAGTTCTATAAGAACCGAGTCATAGGCATAGGGGAGGGCTACTATTATTTTGTAATGTAACGATGTAGTCATGACAAAGTGTTTTTTCCACTAATGTCAAAGAGAGAGATTATTGGTTTATCTAAGTTTTTTTTGAGCTAACATGTAAATAATATTTAATGATCATAGAGTTTATCACAATGGTTGTTAAATGTTTTTACATGGATTATTGATACCTACAAAGGGAGGACAACCAATCAGATGAAGAGACAAAAAGGGAAACATCTAGAAGACTCTACAAATGTCTTTAAATAGGAAAATCCAAACCCTATTTTGATGTAGATGAGATGAAGGAAGTGAATTATTATGTGAAGGACTTAGATTTTGGAGGCTACAAGTGAAAGTTGTGAAGAAACAGAGTTAGTAACCTAATGAAGCAGTGAAGGAATAAATAAAGATGCATTAGATAAGAGATTAGATCAGAGATTGGAAGGAGGAGAATTGTAATTAGAAATTATAAGTGTAGATCAAAGGATCAAGTATTGAATTAGTTTTGGTAGATTGAATTAGGGTAAATCCCTTAACATGGTGGTTTTAACAGACCTTTGTAAATCTCTTAACAGAGTCTTTACTTGATTATAAGTGTTAAATCCTTTGATCAAGGTAGATCTAATAGTCTTGTAAATATTTTAATAGAGTAGACCCCTCATAGCGTAGATCATCAAAATTCATCAAATATTTAGTCCTCACATGCTAACTTTGTTACTATAGCAGTGAAGATTTGTGGGTGTCATCATCACCACAGTTTTACCTTCACCTTGGAGGGTTTTTGGGTTATCAAAATCTTTTGTGTTGTGGGTTTACATTTCATGGATGTGATACATAGTTTGATTTATTTCAACATTTGATATTTCAAGTTATGTTATGAATAAGCTAGATATGAGATGGTTAACATGGTGAATATAGTAAAGTTGTTTTGAATGATAAAAGTTTTATAGATCTTGATTCACCCCTGCCCCCTCTCCCCCCCCCCCCCCCTCAGTATCTTAGTTTTCCAATAAACTTCCGACATGACTTGGTTGGAGAGATGGAGGAAATCAAGGGTTTAGTTGAGATGTGAGAAGAAATTTAGGGAGAGGAAAGACACTTGGTAGAGATATCATGAAGACTTCTTGAGAGGACTCTAGCTTTAGGGAGGACTCCATGGACAAGTTTCTCATGAGCCCCTGTTGACTACATGATGTGGATTGACTGACTCCAAATTAGCAGAGGAAGTGGAAGAGGACCTAGTCACCCGGAGACGTGTCTCAGAGGTTGAGTTAATCAAGGCCACATATCCTCTCCTTGCCCCATAAAATAAGATGCATGGGTAAGTATAAATGGGATTTTTAATAATTAATTAAAATTAATTATTGGTGCAACTATGAGGTGGCACATGACATGGATTTACTAGGTGGACTAGAAGACTCAATCATTTGGGTGAGTGGATAATTAAGAAATTTAAACAAATCACTTAATAGGATTATTTAGAGGACTTAGGATAGTGTAACTGACTTAGGTGAATTAGTTAATAAATTAATAATTTTAAATACTAATAGAGGAATAATATCAATTAAATATAAAAATATTTAATTAATTTATAGAAATTGAATTAACTTAATAAATTAAATAATTTATTAAATTAATAGAGGAAAAACATTAATCAAATAGTAAAATATTTAATTAATTGACTTGACAATTTTTAAGTGTATACATTATGTTAATATCTTAACTATTGGAAATCTAATTGAAAAGAATTCTTGTTGAAGATCAAAGAGAGAGATTGTTGCAAAGAAGTTGAAAGAATGTTTTCAATCATTGTTTTGTCATTGATGTCAAATTTGCTATTTGTAGAAATGACAATTGCTTACAAGATCCAAGTATTATCACTTAGTTGAATGATGAGGAGAATTTAATCAACAAGATGTAACAAGAGTACCTAAGTGAAAGGTTGAGATATGGTTTTGTAATGAAGTACAAGGATCAGTTAAGACAGTGACAAGATGATGTATTGATAGTTTATTGGAAGATACAAATTTTGGTCACACTTAGCAACTTTGGAGGAATAAGTTGTAACAAGGTTGACTACAAAGCTTAACTAAGTTCATCAGTAAGTGTTGAGCAAGCTAGTTCAAGCTAGGCAAATTTTTAGTTGGAGTCGAGCAAATAGAAAATCTAGTGTGTGTCGAGTGAACTTCAGGTGCCGAGTGAAGTTTAAGTCTTGAGTGATATAGAAGGAGCCAAGTAAAAAAAAACTTAGTGAAAGCCGAGTGAATCCACAGTAGGTGTCCAGCATCAGTAAAATGTAGTTGATGCCAAGTAACATAGTATGTGTTGAGCATCAAAATTTCAATAGTGCCGAGCTGCTACATTATTTTAAAAGTTGAAGATTCACCAAATCTAAGCCGACAAAGTTATTATCTAGAATTTTATGAACTAGTTGGAGGATAAGGATGATGAGTTAGTGGCACAGAATTCTATGTAAATCATTTTTGAGTGAATTCAAGAGGATTCTTCAAGATGTTTCTAGAGGAAACAAAATGTGGGTTAGATTCAATGAATCCTACCTAACCCATTCAAACCAAAATCAAAGGAGGAAAGAATCGAGCAAGAAAAGTAATTCCAAACTTCTATTTAAGGAGCAACAAACCAAGAAGCAAGAGCTACTGGTGTACCAAATTGTTAAAGGGTGTTAAGACAAAGACTCTGCTTCAATAAGTGGTTAGAGAGAGATGATTGCACTGGTACATTGAGCATGAAGACTCAAGGAGACAAAGCTTGAAGAAAGAGGACAAGTTGTTAGAGCTACAGTGACTAAAAGCTAGGAAATGTGTAGAGCTAAAGAGTGATCTAAGATCTGCAAGATAAGTTGTGAATTGTAATCAGGTCAAAACCCCTTATTGTTACTCTTTAGAAATTGTATCAATTAGGGCAAAGATCCTATGGACTTAGGTTGGTTTAATAGCCATTTGTAAATCCTTTAATAGGGTGGCATTCCAAGTGAATGTTCTAAAGTCCTCTAACCAGGCCCACTTCTAACAGGGTGGATAATTCCTCTAACAATGTCACATTTAACAATGTGTTGTAGCCTTTAACAGGGTAGGTCTTTCACAAGGAATCACTACAAAAGAGTGAAAATTGAGTAGCATGTTATTGGTGGTTTTTTCCAAATTGGGTTTCCACATAAATCACTGTGTTATGTGTTGATTCTTTATGTGTTATGCTTGCATGTTGATTTACAGTAACTTGCTAAGTAGGAAAGTTTAAAGCTTGGATGAATGAATAGTTGAATGGGCTCACTAGACTTAGTGAAAAAAATTGAATTGGACATTTGGACCCTAAATAACTAATTCACCCCCCCTCTTAATTATTCTAAAGCATTTCTAAAAATTGGTATCAAAGCCATCTACTAATTTAGTTTAAAGGTACTAGAAGCAATAAGATCAAGATGTCCAAGAGAGAAGTTTCCAATCTCAACAGAGACAACTTCACTACATGGAAAAGCCTAATGAAGTTGCACCTTGGATCAATAGGTGATTATGCAAAAACCCCAATTGGAGTAGAACATGTAGACCTAGTTGGACCTCTCTTTGCAAATGATTTGAACAAAAGGAAGAAGCACAATCAAGCAATGTTGGAGATTGCCTCTACACTTAGCTATGTTGAGTTTGATGACATCAAAGGATGTGACACTGCATTCAAGATGTGGAAAACCTTAATAGATATCTATGGAGGATATAAAAATGTTCAAAGAGAAAAAAGAGAAAGCCTTAGAGAAAAGTTTGATGACATGAAAATGGAGGAAGGAGGAAATGATGCTCAATATGGCTCCAGAATGAAAGAAGTGGTAAGTGCAATAAGAAGTTTGGGTGATCAATTGGAAGAAAAGACTATCAATAGCAAATACTTGAAAACTCTGCTCCCTATCTATGCTATTAGAGTTTCAGCCATCCAAGAGCTAAAGTGTGTACAAGGAAACACACTAACCTTTGAAGGAATAGTAGGAAGGCTCACTGCATTTGAATTGTCCAATTTTGACAACTACAAACTTGAGAACCTTGAATCTTCTTTCAAGACCAAGTTGACATTGAAATACATTGAGGAGGTGAAATCAAAGAAGAAGAGTAGAAAAGAAAAACATGCATCTAGTGATAGCAGCATAGATGAAGAAGATGTGGAACAATTGGAAGCACTATTGGATAGAAGATTTCATAGAGGCAAAGGTAAATTCAAAGGTAAGCTACCTATTATATGTTTTAATTGCAATGAAGTAGGTCATATTGTTGCAAAATGTACATAGAAGAAGAACTACAAAGAAGGAAACAAGTACAAGAACAAGAGAGAAGATGATAGCAGAGATTACAAGGACAAAGGCAAAAGATGCTACATTGTTGAAGAAGACTCTAATGAAAATGATGATGAAGTAGTCTATGTGGCCATGAAGGATGAATTAGATGAACATGAGGCAACTTCATTGGTAACCTATGTGAACAAAAATGACAAGTGGATCATAGACAGTGGATGCTCACATCACATGACAGGAGATAAAAGTAAGTTTATTACCTTTACTCAGTATAATGGAAATAGTATTAGATTTGGAAATGATGCTCCATGCCAAATCAATGGGAAAGGTTCTATTAAACTTACAAAGAAAATCATGTGATAATGCATACTATGTTGAAGGATTGAACTACAATTTGCTAAGTGTATCACGGTTGGGAAATGTAGGCTGCAAAGTAGAATTTAGAAACAAAACTGCCAAAATCTATGACATTGATGAAAATCAGATAGGAAAAGGTGAACAAACTAGGAGTAACTTGTTTTACCTAGATATGGAAGATGCAACTTGTCTTGTTATTAGACTTGATGATGTTTGGTTATGGCATAAAAGACTGTGTCATGTTAACTTTGATAATCTGATTAGTATCAACAAAAAGAAGAAAGTCAGGGGGTTGCCAAAATTGAAGAAACCTAAAAATACAATGTGCAAACAATGTCAACTAGGAAAGATGAGTAAATCTAGTTTTAAAAGAAAAACATACACTTCCAAGGAAGTACTAGAGCTAGTCCATACAGACTTATGTGGTCCAATAGAAGTACAAAGCTACCAAAGAGACAAATACATAATGTTATTTGTGGAAGACTACTCTAGGATGATGACTACTATGTTTTTAAAGAAAAAATATTATGCATGTCAAATGTTTAAGTGGTATTTGGCCAAAGTTGAGAAAGAAACAGAAAAGAGTCTGAAGTGCCTAAGATCAAACAGAGGAGGTGAGTTTACATCAAAAGAATTTGAGATATTCTGCAATGATAACGAAATCAAGAGACAAACATCAGCACCAAGAACTCCACCTCAAAATGGTATTGTTGAAAGAAGGAATAGATCAGTCATTGACTATGCCAGAACATTATTGATGGAGAAAAATGTTACACTCAAATATTGGAGAGAAGTTGTAAGCATTGTTGTTTACACCCTAAATAGAGTCCAAGTCAAGAAAGGTACAAATGTTATACCTTTCGAATTATGGTATGGTCACTCACCTAATGTAAAAAATTTCAAAGTGTTTGGTTGTAAATGCTATATTCTTAAAGATACTAGAAATGACAAGTTTGATGCAAAGAGTGATGAAGGAATATTCCTTGGATACTCCACTAGAAGCAAAGCATACAAGTTTTTGAATACTAACACTAATAAGATTGTGGAAAGTGAAAATGTAAATTTTGATGAGCATGCAAAAGTCCAAGTTGATGAGTCCAGGAAATCAGAAGATTACAGATCCTTTGTATATTTCTATGAAGGAATTCCTATTGAAGATAATGCTACCAATCAAGTTGGGAATTAGCAACAAATCTCAGTATCAGTGGAGTCACAACTAGTGAATGTCGAGCTACATTCAGAAGTCAACTTGTAGAATGAAGAAATTGTACATTCTGACTCTAAAATTAATACACATGGAAGAGATGATAAAATACCAGAGGGGAAAGTGCAAAATGACTCTAAAAATAAAGGACCAAGCATGGAAAGAAGGACAAAACCAAGATTAGCCAAGTGTGTGAGAAGAAATCACCCTGCAAAACAAATCATTGGTGACAAGGATGTTAGACCAATGACAAGGAATAGACTAAGAAATGAATCATGTCTGATGAGTAAGATTGAACTTAAAATAGTGAAATATGCACTACAAAATGATGACTGGTATAAAGCTATGAAAGAGGAGATAGACCATATTGAAAAGAACAAAACCTAGACCCTAGTTCCTAGACCAGCTAACAAAAATGTAATTGGTACCAAATGGGTCTTTAGGAACAAACTTGATGAGAATGGTGAGATAACAAGAAAAAAGGCTAGACTAGTCTACAAAGGTTATGCACAAGAAGAAGGATTGGATTATGGGGAAACATTTTCCCCTGTTGCGAGAATGGAAGAAGTAAGAACACTACTTGCATATGCTGCTTACAAAAGTTTCAAAGTCTACCAAATGGATGTAAAGTATGCCTTTCTGAATGGTATACTAGAAGAGGAAGTCTACATAGAACAACTAGAGCGATTTGTTGATGACAAGAACAAGGATATGGTTTGCAAATTGCACAAGGCACTCTATTTTCTGAAGCAAGCACCTAGAGCATGGTATGAGAGACTGCACAAATATCTTGTGAAGATTGGATTTGAGAGAATAGATGACAACAACAACTTGTATATCAAGGTAGAAAAAGGTAAAGAGATTTTGATATCTAAAATCTTTGTTGATGATATAATATTTGGAGGAAAAGATGTTCTATGCAAAGATTTTGTTGATCAAATGAAACATGAGTTTGAAATGTCAATGTTTGGAGAAATTTAATTTTTTGTTGGATTACAAGTACATCAACTGAAGTATGGCATATTTGTAATTCAATCCAAATATATCAAGAAGATACTTAAGACATTTGGATTAGAAGATTCAAAACCAATCAGCACACCAATGGTAACAGGACATAAGTTATCCAAAAATGATGAATCTGCTGAAGTAAATCAGACAATGTATAGATCAATGATTGGAAAGTTGCAGTATGTTGTACATAGTAGACCAGAAATTGCATTAGCTATTGGAATAGTGGCACTACAAATCTAAGAGAAAATCATTTGATGGCAGTAAAGAGAATACTGAGGTACCTAAAAAGAACTAATGACTTTGGTTTGTACTATAAGAGAAGTGAAAATTTTGAGCTAAGAGCCTACATTGATGCAGATTGGGGAGGTAACATTGATGATAGAAAAAGCACCAGTGGAGGAGCAATTTTCTTAGGTAGAAGGTTGATCACTTGGACTAGTAAAAAGCAAAGTTGTACCTCATAGTCAATAGCAGAAGCTGAATATTTTGTAGCTTCTATCAACTACACTAATATTTATGGATCAAACATTTGTTGCAAGGTATGAAGGAAGAATTAAATGAGCCTCTGATACTTTAGCATGATAATACAAGTTCCATCAATATATCAAAGAATCCTGTAATGCATGCCAAAACCAAGCATATTGCAATTAAGTATCACTATGTAAAAGAATTGGTGGAAGACAAGCAAGTGAAAATGGAATATGTCAGCTTAAAGGAACAAATTGCTAACATCTTTACAAAAGTTTTACCCAAAGATGCTTTTGAATATATCAGAGGTAAGTTAGGGGTGATACCCCTAGCCAAGGCTACTTAAGCAACAACAAGACTATCCTGCATCAAATAAATTGATTGTTGAAATATTACAAATTGATGCAGAGGATACTTTAGGATTTTTCCTAAAGTAATTAAAATGCTGAAGTTTCAAAGCAGTCACAAGCAAGGTGACAAAGGGAGAAATTGAAGGAACCTGCAAATGCTACACTTGCATGATAAGATGCTAAGATAATATGCCTTTGGCATTGTTGTCAAAGAGGGAGAAAGTGCAAAAACAAATTGATCAAATCTAGAGAAAGAGGGAGATGAACTGGTCAAATCCACAGGATCAAAGAGATAGAGGAAGAAATAATGTAAGAGGAAGACAGGAGTAGTACAAAAACAAAGTGTAAGGAATAGCAGTTAAGAGGGAGAAGCAGAAGTAAAGTAATCAAGGTACAGATCATAGAGGGAGAAGTGAAAACTAATGGTAACACATATAACACATATTTCTTTTTGGCATTTGACTTACTATTTTAACCTAGTTAGCATACTAAGAACTTGGTTGAATAGTTTGGTCTGATGGTGGATTAGTTTGGTTTGCCATCAATGCCAAAGAGGGAGATTGTTGGAAATCTAATTGAAAAGAATTCTTGTTGAAGATCAAAGAGAGAGATTGTTGCAAATAAGTAAGTTGAAAGAATATTTTCAATCATTATTTTGTCATTGATGTCAAACCTATTATTTGTAGGAATGAAAATTTCTTACAAGATCCAAGTACTATCACTTAGTTGATTGATGAGGAGGATTTAATCAACAAGATGTAACAAGAGTACCTAAGGGAAAGGTTGAGTTATGGTTTTTTAATGAAGTACAAGGATCAATTAAGACAATGATAAGATGATGTATTAATAGTATACTGGAAGATAAAAATGTTGGTCACACTTAGAAACTTTGGAGGAATAAGTTGTAACAAGGTTGACTACAAAGCTTAACTAAGTTCATCAGTAAGTGTCAAGCAAGCTAGTTCAAGTTGAGAAAATTTTTAGTTGGAGCCGAAGAAATTCAAAATCTAGTGTGTGTTGAGTAAACTTCAGGTGTTGAGTGAAGTTCAAGTGCCGAGTGATATAGAAAGAGCTAAGAAAATAGAAAACTTAGTGGAAGCCAAGTGAATCCACAGTAGGTGTCGAGAATTAGTAAAATGTAGTTGATGCTAAGTAACACAGTATGTGTCAAGCATCAAAAATTTAATAGTGTCGAGCTGCTGCATTATTTTAAAAGTTGAAGATTTGCCAAATCTGAGCCAACAAAGTTGTTACCTAGAATTTTGTGAACTAGTTGGAGGATAAGGATGATGAGCTAGTGGCATAGAATTCTATGTAAACTATTTTTGAGCAAACTCAAGAGGATTCTTCAAGATGTTTCTAGAGGAAACAAAATGTGGGTTAGATTCAATGAATCCTACCTAACCCATTTGAACCAAAATCAAAGAAGGAAAGAATCGAGCGGGAAAATTAATTCTAGACTTCTATTTAAGGAGTTACAAACCAAGAAGCAAGAGTTGTTGTTGTGCAAAATTGCTAAAGGGTATCAAGAGGAAGACATCTAGGAGAAGGAAGAATAGAGTACAAAGACTCTGCTTCAATAACTGGTCAGAGAGAGACGATTGCACTAGTACATTAAGCATGAAGACTCAAGGAGACAAAGCTTGAAGAAGGAGACAAGTTGTCAGAGCTGTAGTTACTAAAATCTAGGCAATGTGAAGAGCTAAAGAGTGATCTAAGATCTGCAAGATAAGTTGTGAATTGCAATCAAGTCAAAACCCCTTATTGTTACTCTCTAGCAATTGTACTAGTTAGGGAAAAATATTCTATGGACTTTGGTTGGTTTAATAGCCATTTGTAAATCCTTTAATAGGGTGGCATTCCAAGTGAATGTTCTAAAGTCCTCTAACCAGGCCCACTTCTAATAGGGTGGATAAATCCTCCAACAAGGTCACATTTAATAGTGTGTTGTAGCCTTTAATAGGGCAGGCCTTTCACAGGGCATCACTTTAGAAGAGTGAGAATTGAGTAGCATGTTACTAGTGGTTTTTCCCAAACTGGGTTTCCATGTAAATCACTATGTTATGTATTGATTCTTTATGTGTTATGCTTGCATGTTGATTTACAGTAACTTGCTAAGTAGGAAAGTTTAAAGCTTGGATGAATGAATAGTTGAATGGCCTCACTACGCTTAGTGAAAAAGTTTGAATTGCACATTTGGACCCTGAATAACTGATTCACCCCCCCTCTCAACTATTCTAAAGAATTTCTAACATTAACAACTAACTCTTGTGTTGATTTATTTAATGAGGGGAAAATTGAGTAGCTAGAGGTGTTGAACATGAAGTTTTACATGTAAAGGGTCAAAATGCATAAATCAATGTATGCAATGCTTTATACCATAAGTTATCTTTAACCTTGCAAATGTTAGATATAATTTATTTATTTTCCTTTTAGTCTTGGATTTGTCCATTTATCCATCCCTCCAATGCTATTTTTTTTGCTTATACATTATATATTTTAAGAAATTATTTATAGCTTCCTTTTAAAATTACACAAAATTGTTTATAATGTATATGCAGCCCCCTCTTTCAATTTTCATTAGATAATCCTTCCTTTATCAACTATGCCCATAGTGTTCTTATTCCTCTGTTGTGTTTCTTACTCTACCCTTGAATTAACTTTCCAATTTCTTCATTCCAACACCTTCATTTTTATCTTAATCTTCAATGTTTCTCTTTTCACTTCCAATATGGAATATCATCTATTCTTTCAATCTATATATATATATATATATATATATATATATATATATATAGATAAAATTGCATTTCTTAGAGAAGAAGGCCACAAGTCTAAAGTGTTTTTTCTCCTTGCAACAAATTCCTCAAGCAATTCAAGTCTCGCCTCTATCTACACATGCTTCATGAATCTCTTTAATTATTCCTTAATCTCATGTTGAAGATGTTCTTAAATTGAGATTATTTAAATACCTAGATCAAATATAGATAGTTAGATATGTAGACTTAGTTACATTCTAGCCCCTATAAAAAGCTACAAGATTTTGAGAGTTATTTTCAAAAAAAAAAGCAACGTTGAGCATGGAGTTGGTAGTAGAAGAGGAAATATGAATAAGGTTCTCTATAGACATAGTTGTAATTTTGGAAGAGAAAAAATGGTGAATGGAGTAATATTATCACTATTTTAAGGTATGCACATTCCTCAATATAGTGTCAATAAGTCTAATAGAAAATAAATTGAATGCAAGAGAATGTTCATAAATGTAATTCAAATACAAATTTGATTGTTATTACAGAATATAAGACTCTTTCAAAATCAGAAGCATGGATGAAAACTCATAAAAATACTCAAGAAAGTTTTAATTTCCAATGGGTAAGGCATAATAAGTAGAATTCCCTGTAATCAAATATTATAACAATTTCATACATGTGATTCAATTATCAATATGATTGCAACAACATCATATTATACTTGTTCATAATGTTAAAAAATCATTAAAAAATAGTCAAATAAGTTTCAATTTTTATTGTTGACATTAATGAGATTTATGTTATCATGTTAGGATTGACTGGAATATTATTGATTTTTTTACACTTGGAATAATTTCTTATGTTTTGCATTCATGACTTGGTTTTTTATTGATGTTATGTGATTTGGTTTGTGCCAGACAGAGTTTCTATGCATTACATAGGTAGATTTGATCAACAAGGTTTGGATATGAAGAGTTAAGATATGCAAACTTAGGTACATATTCATGGATGTGTTTAGATGTTATATCTATATTCATGCATGTTAGTATGAAGTATCAGATGAGGTGCAATTGATTTAGTGAAGTTTGGTTGCAAACCAATGTGTAGGAAATATTTTATTGGTATTTCAATTGTATCTAGTAATTGAGATGGAATGAATATGAGTGAGATTAGATAGTGGTTGAATATATGTTTTTGATTCTATGTTTGTGTTATTAGATGTTGGAGATTATTTTTTGAAGGTCATTGAAGTGTAACATGTGATATGTTCACTAACAGTTGACTCTTGTGCTAAGATTTATTTTTGAAGTTGTAAAGTATATTGTAGCATTTAGAACTTAATTGTAATATCATATTGAGGACCTATATTTCTCATTGTATATTGGGAAATCCCTCAAAGACTGAGACAATAGTTACTAGGACAAGGTATAATAGAAAGTTTGTTTCCTCGAGTTGGAAGTGAGTATGCATAATCTAGTATTATGTAATTGATGTTTGGATGTTGGGGACGTGAATTTGATTAGAGAAAAATAGTGTATTATGTTGAGATTGATTTGAGAACTTCAAAGGAACTATATTGACAAAGAGGTCTATGTATTAGCCATTTCTCTATTTGGATATTTCATCCTAGAGATATATTTTGTATAATAGTTCTGAATCAAGTTGCATAGTGAGTTCAGTTGTCTTCCTTATTGCTCCTAGAATCTTCTAACAGGGATTCAAAGTATCCTACTAGGGACTCATTTGTATTGATTGTATGTAATTAGCTCCTAATAGGGTCATATCCTCTTGCAAGAAAAATTTATACTAGTGCATTATTTTTTGGGTACCATCTACACCAAGGTTTTCCCTTTGATGAAGGGTTTCCTTAGTTAAAAAATCATTGTGTCATTGTGTATATTCTATATCTTGGTATTCTTCATAGTAGCGGTTATTGAAGTTGGATTTGATAAGTTAAGTTTCAATTTGATTAAGCATACAAATAATTCACCCCTCCACCCCAATTTGTATTGGTGGAATTTACTTTCTAATAATTGGTATCAAAGCATCATGTCTTTGATTAGGAATTTTAACATCTTAAGGAGATCCATGGAATTCAAGAATGAAAGTTCAAAGTTTTATGGACAGAACTATGACAACTAGCAAAATGAAGAGTCACTTGTTATTTATGGGAATTGATGACTAGATGATCACAAAGGATAAGAATTTAGTCAAGGAAGAAAAAAATCTATCTTCTTGCACACCTCAGAAAAGGGAACTATTCATGTACAATATGTATGGTAGAGAATCATTGATCACTTCACTTTCTTAGAATTTTTTTGAATTAAAAGATCTACATCTTTCTCATGACATTTGGACAAGGTTATAAGCACTTTATGGAAGAATTCTAGATTGCAAAATTGAAAAGATATGCTTGAGAATGCAAGACTAAGTGAAGAAGAATTGGTTAGAGAATTTTCACAAAGGATCACTAAGATTTTATAGGCATTAAGGGTTGCAGAGGAACTATAACTAAAGCACAGGTGTGTAAAAAAAATTTGAGATCACTTACTCCTGCATATGAGAAAAAATTATTAGTTATTAAAGAGATTATAATAGTCATGTCAAATTTTAATAGAGAAACATTGATTAGAAAATTGCAAGCATGTGAATCAATATTGAAACAAATCTTACCCATATATGAGACTTCTTTTAGAACAAGTGTGCAAGAGGATAAAAGAGTACTAACCAAAAGTGCAAGTACTAGTAGTGATTTTTCTAGAGAATGAACAAATATAAGTGATCAAGATAAGAAAATTGACGAAGCACTTCCACTGATTTCAAAGAGGGAACCAAGAGGTAAGAAAGATTTTTCTTGTTGGTGTTGTAAACAATTTAATCATTTTTCATATCAATGTCCTAAGAGAGAAAGGAAGGTGAAACCTAAAAGTCCTTTCAAATCAAAGATCACAAAAGATTGCTTCTTTGTTGATGAAGATGATGAGTTTGATTTGAAAGAGATAAAAAATTTAGACATTGATGATGAAGATGAAGTATAATATGATATTCTAAAGGAAGAGAGTCTTATAAAAGAAAAAAGAAAAAGCATTAGTATCTCATGTGGAAAATAAAAAGTTTGATTGGATAATACATAGTGAACGCTCACATCATTTGACTAGTGATAGAAAAAAATTTTTGGAATGTAAAAGCTAAGATGGTAGTGTAGTTAGAGTTGGAAATAATTATCCATATCCTATTAAGGGAAAATGGTCTATTACACTTTATGGTAAAACTAACATTGAGCATGTCTATTTTGTTGATGGATTGAAACATAACCTTTTGAGTATTGGACAACTTGTACATAAGGGATGTCTTTTTCAATTCACCAAGAATACATGTATTATCAAAGACAAAAATGGAAAATTGATTGGAATAGGTATAAGAACTAGAGGTAATGTATTCCAATTCAATGCTACAAAGTTAAGTTGTTCGGTTGCTAAAATTGATGACAATTGGTTATGACACAAGAGATTTTTTCATATAAACTTTAATAACATTGTGAAAATCAATAATAATAATGTAGTAAGAGATTTACTAAAGAGTATGAAACCTTCTAACATCATTTGCAAGGAATGTGTAATGGCTACACAAAAGAAGAATACATTTCCAAGCAAGTTATCGACCACATCAGATAAATTGGAGATTGTTCATACATACTTGTGTGGTCATACAAGATCTAGAACATTCTATGATTAAAGATATTTCATTATTTTCATTGATGACTTTACAAGAATGACGTGGCTAGTATTTCTTAGAGAGAAATATAATGCACTTGAGAAGTTTAAGGTATTCAAGGATAAAGTTGAGAATGAATCAAGATTAACAATTAAATGTTGAGAAGTTTAAGGTATTCAAGGATAAAGTTGAGAATGAATCAAGATTAACAATTAAATGTTTAATATCTAATAGAGGAGGAGAATTTACATCAAAACAGTTCAATAATCATTATGAAGATAATGGAATCAAAAGATAACTTTCAGCTTTTAAGACAACATAATAAAATGGGATAGCAGAAAGAAGGAACAAGTCAGTAAGTGAAGCAACTAGAGAAATGATGCTTAAAGAAAATATGACACATATCTATTGGAGAGAAAAAGATACTACAACAATATACACCATGAATAAAATGTATATCAAACAAGGTACTAGTACGACACCCTATGAACTTTGGTTTGGACATACACCTACTATGAAATACTTTAGAATCTTTGGAAGCAAAGTTTGATCCTAGAAGTGATGAAGGAATATTTTTTGGTTATTTATTACAAAGAAAAACATAAAAATGTTATTATTAGATATTGAGAAAAAATTTGAGAGTGAAAATTTAAGGGTTGATGAGAAATTTAGGATATAAGAGAGAATGCTTGATTATGATTCTAATAATGAAGAAAGCACAAGTCACAAATCTAACAATCAGAATGGAGAAAAAAAACTATTCTATGAGACAAGTAATGATTTGCATGCATAGATTGAGGAACCTAGAGATGAACCTAAATAAAAAGTTGGAGAAGAGAAAAGGACACCAGAAAAAGGACACTAAAATATGTTTCAAGAAATCATCCTGTACAATAGATCATTGGAAGCACAAACAAAGGAGTAATGATAAGGAATAAGGAAAATGAAGAAAGATGTTTGATCTCACAAGTTGTACCAAAGAGAGAAAATGAGGAATGCAAAGATAAATACTAGATAAATTCTATGAGAGAAGAACTTGGTCAGATACAAAAGAACAAGACTTGGGAACTTTTCCCTAGACCTAAAGATACAAATGTTATCGATACTAAATGGGTATTCAAGAACAAGATTAATGAACAAGGAGAACTGGTAAGAAATAAAATAAGGTCGGTATGTAAAGGCTACTCACAACAGAGGGAATTGATTTTGAAGAAACTTTTACCCTTATTGCAAGATTTGAAGCAGTAAGAATGTTTTTGGCTTATACATCTAACAAAAAATTCAAGGTATCAAATGGATGTTAAGTCAACATTTTTGAATGGCGAACTTGAGGAAGAAGCATACATTAAACAACTTAATTTTTTTCCCTTTAATCAAGAAAAATACATAGTTTGCAAGTTGAATAAAGTATTATATGGACCAAAATAAGCTCCTAGAGCATGGTATGCAATATTGGACAAGTACCCGATAAGCTTGGGGTTCAAGGTGGGTAATATAGATAGTAACAAGTATTTAAGGAAGAATTTAGATGGTTTATTAATCATTATAGTATTTGTAGATGATATAATCTTTGGAGGCAATGATGAGGCTAGTGAGAATTTTTTTAAGGAAAACAAGAATAAATTTTAGATGAGTACGATAGGTGAAATGAAATATTTCTTGGGATTGTAAATAAACCAAGTAAGGATGGAATTTTCATATTATAGACTAAATTCCTTAAGGATATATTGACTATGTTGGATTGGAAAACTATAAGCCAATTGGTACACCTATGGTTAGAGGATGCAAATTTTCAGGTAAGGACCAGTCTCCAAGTGCAATACAAATAAGGTACATATCAATGATAGGAGGATTTCAATATCTAACTTGCACAAGGCCAGATATACCAAACGTAGTTGGAATTTGTTGCAAGATTTTAGGAAAACCCTAAAGAGACACACCTAATAGTTGTAAACAGAATATTGAAATATTTGAAGGGCACATCAGCTTATGGACTATGGTATCATGGATCAAATGATTTCACTCTATGTGGATACAGTTATGAAAATTAGGAAGGTAATGTGGATGACATGAAGAGTACTAGTGGTAATGCATTCTTTTTGGAAGGAAGATTGGTTTCTTGGCTAAGCAATAAACATATTGCATTTCACAATCTATAATAGAAGAAGAGTATGTGTAGTGCCTACCCCTAGGTCACATTTTTTTTATCATTGTCGAACTCTTTTAGGTCAATTGTATATTGATGATTAGTGACATTATTTTGAGATTATCAGATAGTGTTTCAAATTCAGTTGATCATATGATGAGATTACTTGATACTCCTTACTTCATGTATGTATGATGATTTTCTCATGGATACTTACCCCATACTTGCATGTGTATGGTGTGCGTGTTTGTTTTCTTTTTGTATGGCATTTTTGATATGGTTAAGGAAGGGAGTCGTAGTCACCTGCTAATCGGGATCTACACGATGCACCACTTCCTGCCATTGCCTATTTAGCTTAGTATATATTGTGCTTGTACATGCGTGGATTTTATGCACGTTGCAAGTATCGAGTATCGACTTCCCTAAATTGCCAAGATGAGTGTACCCTATCGCATTATCTCAATGGTAAGAGAGAGGAGATAAATTCTCAAGTCCAAATCCCAACCCTTTAAGCCATTTGTCCTAATTGAAAAATTAGGACAAGTATCTAAGTTGAGTACCCTCTGAATGCGTCAGATGACATAATTCATGATATTAACCCTTGGTTTGATTTTATGTTTTGCTAAGATGGGTTTTAGTATTTTACTTTGTGAGTCTTTGGTGTATTTTTCTATTAATTAATTCTAATTAAAATATTTAATTAATGATTTAATTAAATGAAAATTAAAATGATATTTTAATATTTTATTTTATTTTATTAAATAAAAAGAATTAAATTTGGACATGAAAGTTATAAGTTTAAATTTGGAACGTGATAATATATTTAGAGTGCATATTAAATAAATGCTAAATAATATTATTATTTAAGTTAATAAATATTTTATCAATTAAGTTTCAAAAATAAATTAAAAAGTGGAAAAGATATTAAAATTATTAAAATATTCTAGATCACATGATGTGTGCATGTGATTAAAATATATTAAGATAAAACAAATGGATTTAATAAAGTGAGTGCATAAGATTTAAAATTAATAAATTAATTTAAAAAGGAGTCAAGTGAATATTAAATAAAGAAATTTAATTAAATAAATTAATGTGCATTCACATAGGAGTATGCGAGCTCTTGGGAGTTGTCATGTTGACAACATAGGAGTTTGCACTCTAATTATGCATGTGTTGTCTACACTTAGGAGTTAGCATATTATTTGAGCACATGGTGTCTACAACATTCTAGACACCTCGTCATGTTTATCTTCTTATCATGGAAGATATGTGCTTAGTTGTCATGCTCATCCCTTAGTTCCTTCTAGGCACATTCTAGATCCATCTTAGAGGCCTTTATATACAGGCTCTCCCAGTGTGTATGGACATCCTGATATACTCCTACATACTCATATGCTTCTACAAGCTCGTATGCTTCAACATGCTTATATGCTTCTGCATGCTTCTATATGCTTCTACATGCTTCTAGTCACTTGGGGATTCGGTTCTTGGAGGAATTATGAATGTTGGAGAAGGAAGGAATTTTTGGATAGGAGATGGATCTGAGAGGAGGAGCTTCTCTACGATTTTCTGAGGCGTAGCAAATTAGCATCAATTTCCAGGTAGGCACTCATGATTATTTCACATATTCTATTACGCTTTCTCTCTTCCTATCTTCATCGTGTCTGCTAGATGATTGCTTGGATGATTCTTGTGATGAATGTTCTATATTATGGAAAATTGGGTGTTCATGTTGTTTCATCTGGGTTGAGGAATAAAAATTATCATTACAACCTTCCCTTAGTAGAATCAGAAATTTGGAAATTAAATCAGGTTTGGGTTGAACTAAAAAATTAAAAAAATAGAATTGAGAATTTAGTTTGGCAAGGGTCAAATTTGAAAATGGAATGAAATTTAAAATGAAGATTCTAAGTTAAAATTTGAATGAAAGGTTGTAATCTCTCTATTAGAATTATGTGGACAAATGATATAAAAATAAAATAAAAATAAAATTATATAGATGTATATCAAAATTTTACTATTTTTGTTAAGGAGAGCTTGTTTTTAAATTAAACAAAACCATAATCAGGATTATGGAATTTAATTTATATTTGTAAGGGGGAAGAAATTTGTTATATAAAGTTTGATATAAAACAATTTTTTCTTATATCATATATATATATATATATATATATATATATATATATAATAATAAAACAAATTAAATAAAAATATAAACAACTTCCATTACCCTGCATACCACCTACCCCCTCTCACCCGGCAATGTACGTACATGGGTCTGCAGAGTACTCGCATGATCGCAAGGTACCTACGTCCTACGGGCCACACGACCTTTCCTCTATTACAATTAGCGACTTTAAAAGCTTGCAACTTTTTTTAATCGTTGGACTTGTAAAGTTGAGTTTGAATATTATAGAGTTTAATTTTATTAAGTTTGATTTAACATTATTTAGTTTTAATAATTATGAGTTTTATTGTTTGTTTATATTTAATAATATATAAATTTATCAGTATTAATATATGTTATTAAGTATTATTTAATAAATATATATTCATTAATTAACATTTGTTATTTTATAAATATTATGCGTTATTTAATATATTAATATTAACGCATTATAATTGTAATATTATATTTACAATGTTATGTATGGATTATTAATTTAATAATAATTTGTTAATTATTATTAAATTGAAAAGAGAGATATTAGTAGTCTATATATATAATGATGAATCTGGTATAGTCGATTTATTAATAAGATTTTTAATATAACTTGTTATTATTATTAACAAGTTATTATTAAATTATTAATTTAAATATTAATGGAATTGGAATATAGTTTATTTTTAATTTATGAAAATTATTAATCAACTGATATTCATTGAGTTGTTAATATAGTTATGATATTGTTAATTAATAATTAAGTTATGCGATAGAGTCTTAATTGAAATGATTATCGATAATACGGATTTGTTAAGGAAATTGTAAATTATTTAATTGAAAGTTGATAAGTCTTATTCTAATAATCTGAATAATGGTAGACGCTTCTTGGAATCATTGGTGACATTGACTTTAGAGAAAGAATTCGAATAATTATCTTTTGATTATTTTAGAAAATTGTTTTAGAATAATGGAGGAATAATTCTATGTTTTTAATCGAGGGGATAAATGGGTTGACTTGTAGATTAAACGGAGAATCTTATACTCTTGAAATTTACTTGAAACAAAAATTGGAACCTCATATTTGGCTTAACCATGTGATTGCGAAAGCAAACTAAAATATGTGTTTGTATCTTGTTCTTTATGCTATCCATGTTTGGGGTTTGGGTGGTCCTAGAGGGTTGACTAGTTAGGATGTCTACCGAAGGCTTGGGAGTTTTGTGAATGTGATGGCATGTTGATGTTATTTGATCTCAATGTTTCTAAACCCAACCATGGTAATGTGATGGTATGCTCTATGAGATGTTTGTATTTACTGATTGTTATTGCTTTCCAGTCTTCTTTTGTGAAGCTGAGGTGTATGTATTTGAGATACTTGACTTAACCATTTTTGAGTCATCGATCAGTTATACTTGGATTACTTTCCAGTTTCCATGATGGGACTGAAGTGTTGATTTATTCTTGATATTGTCATGTTGTGACATGTTTTGACTCAACCATTTTGGAGTCTTCGATCAGTATTATTTTCTTTGAGATGCCTTTTTGGTTGCTTGTTGTGAACCAATGGATATTGTGATTTATTTTGAGATGCCTTTTCGATTGCTTGATGAGGAACAATGGATATTGTGATTATCATTGATACCTTCAGTTGCCAATAGAGAACTGTTGTGGTCATGATTATCAATGGATGCTTTTCAGTTGCTCATGGAGATTTAATATTCTTATTTTGGATTATCTTTTGGTATTTTTTGAGTCGCTTGTTTAGGACTAAGGTGATTTTGTGATTTATGATTTCATGAGCCTAGGGTAAGTTATCTACTTATAGTGTCAAGAAGTGGCTTGCAATGGGGGTCAGGGCCCTAAGTGGCTGCCAGGGTAACTCATTGTAGGTTGTTTTAATAAGTGAAAACATTTACACTAAATGGGGATTAAAATGAACCTAATAAGATAATTGTATGTTCTTTCCTATGCCTCGAGTGCTAGTACAGACTAGGATAGGAGTACAGAGAATGCTTGGTTGAGACCTTGCATTTCGTAGTATGCCTCATCAGTATGAGAGGATACTAGTGGCCGCATAGGGATCATTAGGGGGCCGAGGTCTATTGAGAGACCACTAGGGTCACTCTAGCATGATCCATGCGATGACACTTTCTCGCTTACATAGTAGGTTTCCTACATGTCTTGTGTGCCTCTGCGTATAGGTGTCAACCCTTTATATTGGAACCTTGAGTTAGTATACTTTTAGGATTTCTTGGACTTAGAGAGTACTTGTGTTATGTGATTTGATAACATGTTTGGGACTTGATACTATCTCCTCAACATGTGGGAGTGGGCCATTTAGATTCCACGTGGTCGGGTGGTAGTGCTTTTTCACTCTTACCATTTGAGATCCATCTGTAGTCACCATGGTTGGAGCATTCTTTATTGTTATTTATCTCCATTTTGTTCATGGATCTTATGATGGATTTTATTTACTAGTATGTTTCTTTATCTTAATGATTATCATGTGATAGATGATGTTATCTATTTTGTAGGATCATCTTATGCTTTATTCTTGCATGTTAGATTTCTTTATGCATATATTATAGCATGTATTAGGACTGACATCCCTATTACTATAGTATCGATGATCTCTTCGATGGCTTGGGATGTTACGCATGGGGGATGGCTAGGGCTCACAATGGTATAATGATGCTATTGACAGTTGGGAGGAACCGCGCACTTAGTTAGTTGTGTTTTATGATGGTTGTTATATCTTTATTGATGGATGGATGTATCATGTATGTTAATAGTTTCATTTACTTTATTGCACTTGTATCATGGATTCAATGAGGATGATGTATCTTTATTTTTACATATGTTTAATCTTTTAAGCTTTTCATACCCTGTGACATGTACAGTGGATGATAGAGCATTCCAAATTTAATTGCCAAAAGGCATTCAGAACAAATGTATAAAATGGACTTTGGACTTTTCATTATTCTTTCATGTGGATGTGGTAGTTGTTAGTCTTAATTTTAACTAAATTGAATGTAACTCAACGTCTTGGGATCTTTAAGGAATGCAAACTGTTATGTATGCTTTTAGTTGTATGTATGTTATTGCTTCTGCTACTATGTGTTTTATATGAAAGGTTTATCTTTCATGATTTTTAAAAAAAATTGTTTGGCAAACTTAGTAAAACTTTAGGTTAATTCTTTTGGATCCCTTGGTGGGGCATTACAGTATGTAATAAATAAATAAAATTATAATCATATTATTTGGATGAAGCAAATGTTGAAGAACACAAATATTGAGTTTCTAGAACCTATTATTATTCATTGTGACAAAACAAGTATAATAAGTGTACATGAGAGAAACATGTATTCATGAGACCTTAGTGTGAAGTGTTGTGTATGAGACTAAACAATGCTAAATAATGCTAGATAATGGTTAAATGATGCTAAAACCTCTATAGTGATGATGTTAAATAAATTTATCAATTGCTAGCTCTAGTATGCCTATAGTAATGATGCATAAAACTTGGGTCCCTTTGCTCTTATTTTTCTCTCCTATTTATAGGATTTTAGGAAGGGTTGGGGTAAAGATGTAGGAATTACTTTTTTATCCAGGGTAATGGCAAGTCTGAAAATATCTCATAAACTCCCAAAAGGAAAAGTCCAATAGACTTAGTTTGTGAGGATAAAAGGGCTTTTTCTTTTCTTTTTTAATCCAAAAAGGTGGATATTCACTTTTTGAGCGGATAATGAAGTGTATTATTTAATTTTGCATTTTCTTCAATTTGTGCTTAAATTCTCTTTTTATTTGATTTTTGATTTCCCCTTTTGAATTAAATTACCCTTCTACAATATTTTAGGAATTTTGAATTATAAAATACTCAGGAAAACAAGCAATTAATTGATTAAATTAATTACATAAATAACTTGATGTCGTGATTAATCCAAAAGTATGTTGTTTTTCCTCATTTTCTTTAATTTTGTCCTTAGTCTTTATTGATTTGATGAAAATTATGTTTCCAAAATTTTGCCAATTTTAGGGTGTCTATAAATGCCCCTCTTTGAGCTAATATGTGGAGCATATTAGTTCGAAGAATGTCCCTCATTCACCTAATTTTTTATTCAATTTTGATGGTCGCATACTTGATTGTTGATGATTTACCAATTTGATGTTGTCATAATGGTCATTGTTGATGATTTAATGTCTTGATGAGGATATGATATCTGCTTGTTGATTATTTGTTGTTTGACATGGATACATTGTCTGGATGTCCCTATTTGATTGATTTTGGATGGGGGTAAGATATTTTAGATGTTTGAAAATTTTATCATTGATATGGATATGATGCCCCCTCATAAATGAAATTGGGATTGATGATTTTCAAGATATCAATGATCCAATTTTATTTTAGAAAAAAATCACAAAGAAGTATAAATTTGGTAAATGAATGGTTGTGATGGATAGGGTCGATGATGAATACTATAGAAAACAAGTTGTGGAGTGGTAATGGGATGAAATGGTTAAAAATAGGGAAAAAATGCCTCGAGGTAGGCATAAATAGGTCAAAAAGACTCGTTCACCTAGTCATTTGTACACTCGCCTTTCATTTGCACTTGGTTGGAGCTCTGGAGTAGTAAGGATGGTGGTCCCATTATGAGAGCATCGACTTGCGAGGGGTTGTCAATATCAGCATCTAGCCAACTATATCGCCCCGGTATGTATCTGGAAACCTCATTAGAGTTTGAATCTTTGGATTCATAGTTAAAATTTGAGATTTTAGTGTACTTTTAGGTTAAAAATGCATGTGTAGGATGAAATAGCACATATATTAGATGTTTTAGCACTTTTAAACACTTATAGCGCATCCCCATAATTCAATAACGTATCTATAGACTGATGTAGCACATATGGGGATGCCCTAGTTCTATGTTGCAGCACGTGTAGATATTTAGCTCCTATGTTAATAATTATAGCGCATAGTTGTATTGAAGTGCATTTGTCTGATATTCTAGCACATTTATTTAACAAAATAGTGCATAGCTGTATTGAAGGTATGTCTTTAGCGACATTGGTGACAATGTCATCCATTAGGATATTTGATAGATAGAAAACAGTGTTTGTGTATAAAAGCGCATTTTGTATATTGTGGCAACACAAAAATTATGTGATAGCACCTATGATGCTCAGAATGGCACAGCTATTTTTCACAATAATGCTTAAGACATTTGTAGTGTGTATGTTTTCTAAAATAGTGCATCTAAAGGTGATAATAGTGCATTTGTGTTTAATAGCACAATAGATGCTTGAAATGGTACTTATGTAGTGCATAATAGTACTTAAGACATTTGAAACGCATATGTTTCATTAAATAGCACATCTGAATCACAGAATAGTGCTTTTTTGTCACATGGTCTTGTAACACATGTAGGGTATATTGGATAATAGATCTTCCAAAATGTTAATGATCAGATGCAAAAAGGATAGGTGCTCGATTGTGGTTTAGTTTAGGGATCAATATTGAGTGTGTGGGTGGAGCGTAGGTTTACAATTGATTATGGGGTCACGTCAAACCCGACAACATAGGAGTAGAATCTAAAAGTGTGGCTTAGGAGCAATCCCATAGTTCAAATGATTGTGATGGTCCCACCTCATGATACAGAGGGGGGAAAATTTTGTGTTAGGCTTAAGATTTAGAGACAAACACGTATTGGTTCTTAATTGAACCATTAGCTAGATAGCTAGATGTTGGTGACCTTAGACTTATATAGGATAATCACTTTACTAATGGACTAATCTAATTCATTATTGTGTGTAAATAGGTGCATGGGTGAAAGCTCATGGTGTACGATTTGTATCCTTGTCCATTGGATTTGATCAATAGATTATCAGTCAAGGATTGACAGATGGTAGATAGATGTGGGTTCTCATATTTACTTCAGATACCACAGTTTTGAGTGAACCAAGGATTATTGATAACTATGGTTGAGAGATGGCACTCAAACCACAACACCTTATTTTTTACACTTGGGGAGATGACAATTACCCTAGAGGATGTGTACGGGATTCTTAGGATCCCCATAGTAGGAGATCTGGTATATTATAATCAAACCAATGATGGTAAAACATGTAGATATCTATTTGCGAATGATGATATTGGGGATGATAGCATTTCATGGTTTAAGATGCTTTAGTATGATCCCTTATTGGTTGTGCTAGTAGGGTTGATAGGAAGATTCCTCCTACTAGATAGGCAAGGACATGGATGTCTGGTTGGATGGGGCCACATCATTCAGGAAATGATTGAACGACTATAGAGATTTTTGTGGGGTAGATGAATTTTACCCCATTTGTATCATGATTTACATCAGGTGGTATATTCAAAGGTGACATTACTATCTACTGGTGTGGTACTTTTATAGATATGGGCATGAGAGCATCTTCCCTTTACCTAATTGATATGTGTATGAAAATGACCCTAGGACATTCCCTTTATATATATACAAGTATTATTGTCCAACCACATTTGGGCAAGACATAGTACTGAAGATGCATGTTAGATGACATGGATGAGGTTGTGTGGAGGTCCTACAGGTCTACAGAGCCATGGGTGGATAATGATGATGAGATGGTTTATTTCTTTTGTTCACATTATTTGCTTGGTCAGATCCCATCGGTGATTGAGAGATTTTCTTCATGGAGGTAATCAGGTAGTTCGATCAATGACATGGGATGCTACAAGGAGTAGCACATTATGCCTATGTGTGTGCAGAGAGACCAGTATTGGGTCCCACATTAGAGTACAAGGTATGTCGAGAGGATTTTATTCAGATGATAGGGATGCCATAGAGATGGTCATTTTGAGGGATGATTTGGTCGATGTTGGGATGGAGAGGGAGGGAGGGCTAGAGGCTAAGGCTAAGGACTGAGAGTCAAGGTAAGTATAGAGGAGAAGGAAGGGTTATGATGATGCTATTAGAATATATAGTCCACCAATATAACTAAGAAGGGGGGGTGAATCAGTTATCCAACTAATTTCACAGTTAGATCAACAGGACTCAGTGAGCATCAAGGATGTTCCTAATAAAATAGCATAGAATGTGTATCCTTTGACTGAAGATGACTTGAAGAAAATTTTACAAGACTCTACCAATGTAGCACTTTTATGTATTAATCCTATATTGGTGAGAGTAGATGAGATTCAATGGGTAGAAGTTGCATCTGTAGGGGAGATACCAAAAGATACATTAAATGTGGCCCCACCAACTAATAAAATAAATGATAAGGATACACAAGATCTTCAAAGAGATCAAAGTATAAACCAAGAATAGAAGGATGATACAACTAAGACACCATCTGCAATGCCAATCGTTATCATACAAATGAAAGAGGCAGAAGCACAATCTACTAACACATTAGTGCCAAGCCTAAATAGTTAAAGTTTATCAGTTGTAGTGACTATTGAGAAGGATGAAATTGAAGTGCATAAGGTTCAGGAAGCAAGTCCTATACCTATTCCACCATCACAGGATGAAGTCCAAAAGGAAGGAGACAAGACTGAAGATTTGAAGCTGTTGAACCTGAGGAGAAAATAACAATACAAACTCTAGTTACATTACTAGTTTCTACATCTCCTCTCAGTCGTCACACTCTTCAAAGGTTGAGTACACATGTCACACCATTACAAATCTCAAGGCTGAGTTCCAACATACCCAAGAGTTTTGAAGTTACATCATTTGAGGATGTAAATTAGCTGAAGTGATTTATTTACCAAAGTTTGATCTGAATACAATCACAATTGAAGAGATGAGCATTCTTCAAGACGCTCTACAAAGGAAAAAGAGGCAAGAAATCCTACTAAGAGAGCATAAGCAAAAGCAAGTTTTGCATGAAATTAAAGACATATTTTTTTATGCTTGTATTCTCCCAAAAATGAATTAAGACAAGCCTATAATAGAGCAACTTGTCACTATTATGGACAAGATAAAGGATGAAGACTTGGATTCTAATGTAAAATTATTAGAATGGTCAAAAAGAAAGTCTCATACAAAGGTTTTAGAGAAGATATCTAGTGCTATTGCACTAAGCCATGTTGATTTAGCAACCAAAATGGAAAGTGTGAAGAAGGTCTTAGAGAATATTTTCTCTCTCTACACAAATCTATGCAAGGAGATCTGCAACTCATAGGTAGTACTTTAAAACTATCTCTTGGTAATAGCCAAATACACTTTCAGAGGTTACTGACAACTCAAAGTAGGCTTGTCGAGTTGCCAACAACATATGATAATATCATATCTACTCTAATCAGTATACAATCAATATTAACAACTCACATGGAAGTGTTACAAAAGGAACTAGCCATTATTGATACTTTGATGAAGAAAGATTCTCAACTTTCTACTCATGAAGGCTTAGTTCACCTAGCTATTAATCTTGAAATATAGATTCATTCATTAGATGTAGAATGTGATAACTAGGATGCAACATTGAAGATTATCATGGAGCTATATAAACCATTCCTGGACAAACACACTATAAGTATACAACCCAAATGACATAAGTGTCAAAAAAGGGGGATATTGAAGTTCTGGGATATTTTGAAGGAAATTTATCAAGGAGAATATCTACTCAACAAAAGTAATGAATGCAAAAATAAAAACAAAAATGAAACATTTACTCAAAAGGAATAATGGAGTAATAAGGTATGAAGGATATGCAACAATTTTGCAAATTTTGAAATTTTTAAAGTTTTGTATTGAAGCCGAGCAATGAAGAAACATTATTTGACTTACGCATCAAATAAGAATTTATATTCCATGACAATGTATTTTTTCCACTCATCTCAAAGGGGGAGATTGTTAATCTCGAATTAGTTTTGACAAAGTAGTGAGAAAATACTTAGTCATTATTCAACAAAGTAAAGTGCATATTCAGCATAATTGGTCAAATAGTACATGCTCAGTAATATGATAGTTAGTGCTGAGCACTAGTAGGTGTCGAGTAGTTTGTGTGTGCTGAGTCATTCAGAGGCTGAGCCAACTAAGGGAGTCAAGTAAATAGTATGTGCTGAGTGATTTTGGTGCTGAGCAAATAGAGCATGCCAAGCTATTCAGAAGTTATGTTACAACATTAAGAGCACAGTGGAGGATGAGCATCAGAGCCTTTGGATGTTGAGTAAATAGTTTATATCATAGATGTTTCTAATGGCACAAACTTCTATGTAAACTATTTTTCAGCTGACATAATCATATTTTACATTTGTAGAAGATAAATATGGAGCCATATTATGAATCCCTATGCAATACATGCAACCAATCAAATTAAGGGAAGCATTAGACAGCAATAAGGATCAACCACAACCATTGATTCTTACCTAATCCATCACCGCCAATATTTATAAAGGAAGGAAAACCCTAAAAGGTTTATAGGTGAGTGTGAAGAGATGAACGTTAAGAGTTTAGAGGGCATTCATGGTGGTTGAGATGGCTATGACAAAGCTATGCATTGCAGAATTAGCTTGAGAAGAACATAGTAAAGAAGTGAAAGGATAGAGGAGACATATTTGATCATGAGGATCAATGTTTAAATATTAAGGAGGAGATCTAACATCAAGGAGAAAGGTGCTAACCAAAGGATCATGGTGCTGAATCATTCTAACAGGTGATACAAAGAAAATCTATTAATTGAGTAGTCCTAACAGGCTATTGTAAATCTCTTAACCAAGTGCTTGCTTTATTGTAAGTTTAAGTCCTCTAACAAGGTGAGACCTAATATTCTTTGTAAGCCCTTAACAAGGAAAGCCTCTCACAGGGTAGATCATAGATTATGATCAAACATATTGTAGCCATTATAGGCCACACTTTACAACTATAATAGTGAAGATTTGTGGGTGTTACCTTCTTGTTGGAGGGTTTATGGGTAACAAAATTTATTGTGTTATGTGTTATTTACTCTATGCTATGGATGTGATGCATGTTATGTTATTTTAGTTTACATGTTAAGTTATGAGATGGATGTTGGTGATATGCTTTAGAGGCAAAAGTTTTAAGTTTTGATTCACACACCCCCCCCCACCCCGAACTTACTTTCCCATTATTATTTCCAAAAATATTACCATACTTGAGCTAGTGGCAATTGTACTATATCCTTGTTTTAAGGTGCTCATTGATGATATTTAATATGCATCTCTTTACAAAACATGACAATTAGTTGCATCCATATAGATTAGATTTCATATGGGGTCACTTAAAACAAAGGTTGGCACACAAATGAGGAATATTACTCAAATCATCCAAATGATTAGTAGTCAAAACTATGAAAATGTAGCAAATAAATGACAAAACCACCACCATCACATCAAGTTTTCATTGATTAAGTATTATGGACTTTATTTTTCATTGACACATCATTATATTTAGTTACACTTCATTACACCATTATCTCACATTATTCATTCCATCAATTGCATTGCGTTATTCTAAACACCATTTTGTGGCCTTTAAATCTCAAAAATTCGGGTTACAATTTTCTCTCAATCACATCATTTTTCATAAATGTTCATGTTTTCATTTTCACAAGTCATTTCCACTTTCATTATCCTTACATACCATTATAGTTAGTCACATTTCATTCACCCATTACTTCACATTAATCATTATTTTCATCATCGGTGCCTCATGAACTCTTTATGGCCTTTGAATCTCAAACATTTGAGTTACACTTTCATCTTATTACCATCATTTTCACTACTGGTGTACATCACAATTCATTTTTTTCCACATCATCATATTCTCAACATCAACCCTTACATCATTTCATATCATTTCATTTTCATTTCCCTTCATTCATTAATCAATTTTGTCTCCATTTCATTTCATCATTTCCATTACATCATTTCATTTCATTCATTATCTCATTTTCATCTGATCATTCCTTTCAATCATTTCAAATCATTTTTATCTCATCATATATCACTTCATTTCATCATCAATTTCACTTGATTTTCATTTCATTTTATCACTTTTAATCATTTCATACAATAAACCATTTCGTCTCATTTCCAGTTCATCTCCTTAAATCATTTCATTATCTCATTTTTATTCCATCATATTAATCATTTCATACATTAAACAATTTCATTTTATTTTCATTTTATTCAATCATCTTCATTTGATCATATTAAATCATTTCATTAACTCATTTTCCTCTCATTTTCATTCAATCATATTAATCATTTCATACATTTAACTATTTCATCTCATTTCCATTTCATCTCCTTAAATCATTTCATTATCTCATTTTCATCTCATCTTCATTTCATCATATTACATCATTTCATTCATTAAACCATTTTTTTTTTAATTTACTTTTAGATCATTTCATTCCCTTTATCACATTATATTCAACTATATCCATTCTATTTCATTTCCATTACATCTTCATTTCATCATATTAAATAATTCATTAACTAATTTTCATCTCAATTTCATTTGATCATATTAATCATTTCATTTCTTTAAATCATTTCATCTCATTTTCATTTTATCATATTTCATTACATTCATTTTCCTCAAATCATTTTTGAGTTCATCATATTACATCATTTTCAATTCATTTTATCACATCATTTTCATTTCATCGCATCATTTTATTTCATCACATTCATATTTTATCAATATCCATTTTCAATCATTTCATTTAATCACATTTTATAATTCTGTAAACCATATCCATTTCCATTTCCTTTCCATCTAATTTCATTTCCTTACATTACCATAACATTTTCATCTATTTGATTATCATATTTTATTCACCCATGTTATTACATTTCATTTCATACATTCAACCATTTCATTTATTCATTATCCATTAATTTTCTACATGCTATCTCTAGTCTACATCAATAGATCCATAAATATTTTCCAACATTTCATCATCCACAATATGTCTTTATCACATCTACTACATCATCAAACAAATAAGACATCCACATTACATCCACATACAAAAACACCATAAATATAAAACAACATATGCATATCACATCAGACATCCATCACATAGCTGCATACAACTATAAAGCATATCAAGTCCATGATACAAAAACACAAGAGTCCAACATAACACAAATAAGAAAACACTCAATCAAAATGCTCATATATCAAAAGGTCACTCTAAATCCATCTATGATACATCTAATAATCAATAGATACAAAAACATGATACAAAGGCTCATCCATGTGTCTCACTACTTGGGCCACCTGTACCATCTATCTGGGTCAGATCTGGCAGTGCCTAATGACTAGGGGCACTCATCCCATCTCATTGAACCTAATATAATTCACCTATACCTTGTGTACCTAATATGGCAAGGGAAACCTAACTCACGATCACTCCATCTGTGCTCAATGGCAAAGGTGGAGGTGGAGGCCTTGGTATCATCAATGCTATGAATGCCTAAATCATGCTTGCTAACTAACTAATCTAGGAGCCAATCACTCCAAACTATGACTCTACAATGCTCACATGTGCACCCAAATCTAACGACCCACCCGATATAGATGTTAGTTGTGTTGAGGCTACCAACACTTGTGGCTATGGTTGTGGTTGGGATCTTAGTACCTATAGGGATGGATCATGTACTCAATGCCTCTACCTCCTCACAAACTATACATCCTATGATAGTCTCTCCCTATGCTATGTTGTCCTCCCTTGATCAATATCATCAACCCTCTTGTTGGGCCCTACACCACTATTTGAACCTCTCCCACTAATCCCACCAGCTAATGCACTACACATACTGGCTCCTATGCCTGATCTCATCATAATACCCCCACGCCTATATAACTCTTTGGGTCTATCTCCACCAACATCCCCTAGCCTTTGTGCTGACACCTTTCTTCGTATCAAAACCTGTGGTATCACTCTCTTCTAAGGCATTTGTTTGAAAGAGAAAGAAATGATAAAATTATTTATTAAAATAATATTATGAATTAGAATGAAATATTAGTCTTAATAAAGATACCAAAATTGAAGTGCATGGAATCTAGAACACAGAGTAAGCATTTTAGTTATGGTCATTTCACTTTATCTCCACTTCATAATGGTCAAGCTAATACAATAGATAGTGCAATAAGAAGAGTTCTACTCAAAGAAGTAGAAGGAACATGTATCACACATGCTAAATTTAACAATATATCAAACAAATATTTTGCGATAATAGGTATTGAGGAATCAATACATGAAATTTTGATGAATCTAAAAGAAATTTTACTCTGAAGTGATGCATACAAAATTCAAGAAGGATCTCTCCATGTTGTCAAACCAAAAAAAGTAACTGTTGAAGATATCATACTACCACCTTCTATGAGAATAATTAATACTACACAACATATAGCTGACATAAACAAACCAATTACCTTAGATATATCATTACAAATTGAAAAAGGCAGTGAATATATTATTAAAAATCTAAATAATTCCAATAATAAGGATCATTTTTTTCCTATAGATGTTGTCTTTGTCCCTATTCAAAATGTAAATTATAGTATTCACTCCTATTGGAGCAAAAATGAGACACAAGAAATTTTATTTCTTGAAATATGGATGAATGGAGGATTAACTCCTAAAGAAGCACTTGATGAAGCTTCTCGTAATTTAATTGACTTTTTCCTTCCCTTTCTAAATGAAAAGGAAGAGAATGGTAATGGAAAAAACAATCTAAGCAACAATATTACTCCTTCCTTACCTATTTCTTAAACATCGACTGGTATGAAGAGAATAGTTTTCAATCAAATGTATATTGACCAATTAAACTTCTCTGATAGGATATAAAATTGTCTCAAAAAGGCAAATATAAATACAGTATCAGACCTCTTGAATTACAATGGAGAAGATTTAATGAAAATAAAACATCTTGGGGAACAATTTGTCAAAAAAACGTATTGGAATTGATACGAAATATTGAAATTGATTCGCTAGGGAATCTAGTTTTGACTTATAATAGTTCTATTTTTTCCCCCCATTCATGACCCCTTTTTCTAAGTTCTTCTAGAAAGTCAATATGAAAATAATTTTTGACCATTTTGTAATTATAAAAATAGTAGTAATAATATTAGAAATGAAAGCATTTTTAAAAAAATTTATCTAGGGAGAGACCGTTTATCTTAAAGCAACTACTGCCTAGATATATAAACAAAAGATTTCCCTCCTCCCCTATATTAAGATATTCTAATTTCTATTAAATTGGATATGACCTAGAGTTAAAGATTCATTGATAGGTAATGTTGCTCCAATACCTAACCAAAGAGCTACTACAGTACCGATTAAGGATATTTTTGTAGCTACTAGACAATGAAATGGATTTTGGAATTGATTAACATTCTCCAAGAAAGGAATTGTCAATAGTCCTGCAGGTACTGAAGCCATTAAAAGGGCACCTAATAATTTATTAGGTATTTTACAAAGTATTTGAAATATGGGGAAAAAATACCATTCGATTAATATTTCTAAAGGAGTTGCAAATGGATTTGTCGATTCACCAATCACTGATGGTTCTAGAACTGCTAAACCTACGGTACATGCAATAGTATCAAAAATAACTACTGGAAAAATATATAAGAGATCATTGGGCCAAGCGGGCTTGCCATAATAATTATGTCTCATGACTTTAGCTAATTTAGCTCTTAATACAGGATCATTCAAGTCAAGTTTCTTTGTTATTGGGATAAGTATATTTTTTAAATGAATCTATCCCCCGAAAGAATTGGACATGCCAATTTTAATCATCTAGCTCGAGCAATAGTTTAAATAAAAATGATGAATGACATATCGTTAGAAATAGTATAACTAAGAAGATTTATGGAAAATTCATAATTTTCTTTTTTCGTATGTCCAGTATCCAAGTAAACTCACAAATTTGATCATGATCAATATGCCTTTTGGATCATCTTATTCCTTATAATATGTGTTTATCTAGGGCCTCACAATGTATTTTTCATACAGGTATTAACTTGTTACTGATCTGGCCTTTTTCTTGCTTTAGATCCCTTCCTTCACTCTGATAATTTACCATATTGAAATGCAAGGGAAATGCATGCATTTTCATACTATGAAAAGGAAAGGATAAATTTAAGTAATAAATTTTAGTTCTAAAATATTATTACTATTAACTGGATCTCACAGAGCCTAATTCAGATTCGATCATAGAAATAATTCTCTTATAACACAACAAAGTGTTTACCTTTTGCCTAGGTTCTAAACCTCTTTTTTTGGAAAGAAAATTGGGATAGAGACACATTTCGATCTGAATCTTTATATGACAGATCCTATAAATTAATCTACACATCCTAACTAATAGTTCAAGTCACACACTCCCATAATCCATTTACTCCATTTGAGATTAGTATCTACTTCAATTCTTTGTATTAAATATTGTAAGAATTTGCCTAAGGGCAAAATTCACCCAGGAACTAAGAACTCAAACACAAGCACAAATGTAGACCAAGAGAGAGAGTATGATTAGAATGACAATATATTCAATATGCCATGTTAGAGTACACTAGGAGTGCTTGTATATAAAGGCCTCTGAGATACATCTAGAATGTCTTGTAATCAGCTACATGATAAGTCATACAGCCAGGCACATGTCCACAAGATATGGGTTATCCTCCATTAAGTACAAAAGTATGTGCGATGATGAGAGTGTATATGAGCAATGTTAGTGTGCTAATAGAAACCAAATTTAAATAAAGCTTCTACAAACTAAACAAAATTCATAAACTTCAAGATAGACTAAGATGAGCTCTCAATTGAGAATATGAGCCATTAATGGGCTCTCTCAATGAGAAGCTCTATTGTTGAGTAGCTTTGTCTAAATAGATAGGATGTATGCTCAAGCTTCATGCTTCAAAAAGGGCTTCAAATGGAGTTGGAATTTGGGTGTGAGTGTATGGTTTTGATGTAAAATGGCTTCTTAAAATGGCATTATGACTTTAGTTCATGGATTGTGTTGTTTTGCAAAGGGGAAGGATCCAATTTATAGGCAAGAGGCTTGAGGGATTGAGGGCTAAGATGCAAGGATGGGAAAAAGCTCATGGAGGACTCAGATTGCATGAGAAGAGAGCACATGGATTGTGCTTCCTTACAGCCAATCAGGGAGTGACACATGTCACAAGGTGAGAGGATGGAGGAAAGGGGAAAGATGAGTCAACAAAGGAGGCTCAATGGGATAAAATCTTCATAAAGACCCTCATAATGGCTTGTAAGAGCAATGAAAGGGCTTGGAAGAGTCATTTATGGCCTTGTGGGCTTCATAAAGTTTTATGGTTGAGATATTTTGAGGGAGATGAGAGCAATTTCGACTTGGGCTTGATTAGGAGGGTTTTAAGCTTGCTTAGGATTGTGCAAATGATTAGAGGATGGATTAGGATGGTTTAGGATTAGCTTAGGGATAGGCAAGTGGATGGCATTTAATGAGGGTGGGTGAAGGAGGAGATATTTGTTAACTTTGGCTTGGGTTAGTAAGTTTTAACCCATATTTAGGGAATGTGACAAGGTTAGGAGGGGATTAGGATTAGGTTTAAAGACATCTTCTAGAAGAGTCTAGACTTTGGATGAGGATAAAGACTTTCTAGAATAGTCTAGAACTTCCTAGGATGAGGATGAAGACTTTCTAGAAGAGTCTAGAACTTCTTAGGATGAGGATAAATTAGATTTTTAGAAAATAAATAAAGTTTTATTTATTTCAAGGGTTTGGGTTGAGGAGATATTTATTAAAACTTTTTTAATAAACATGAGGATTAATATTTAATCTTAATTAAATATTTTGAGTTGGGATTAGGGGTAGGAAATGATGGAATTAGCCTTTAATCAAAATTAAAGAAGGATTAGAAGATTTTGGAAGAGGTTAGTGGTCTTAAGGAAATTGGCCAAGTTTTGGGCAAAAAATAATTTTTTTATTTATTTTGGGTTTTTTGGTCAATTTATTAATTAAATAATTAATAAATAAGGAAATAATGTTTAAATAAGATTTATTAATTAAATAATTAATAAATAAGGAAATAATGTTTAAATAAGATTTAAACATTTTTGGGAGGGATTCCTTAATTAAATATTTTTAATTAAGATAAAGGGATTTAATGGCATAAAAATAAATTAATTAATTAATAAATGATGATGTCATCAGGAATTTTTCAAAAAATAAAAATACTTTATTTTCTAAAGTTTTTTAGGTGTCTACATTATAAGCCTACAAGGGTGTGACATGCAAATCAGTGTTGTAGACACCATGTGCTAAAATAGAGTTGCGTACTCCTGTGTTGTCAACATGACAACTCAAAAAGGTGCGCAAACTCCTAAGTGTCTCACAAATAAAATAATAAAATAATGCAAAATAATTAAATAATGCATTAACCTAAGTAAACTTAAGATAGTGAATACTAATTTACACCAACACCCCCCCCCCTTAAGTGCAACTTAGGGGAATGCCCTTAAGCTTACGAAAACTAGGACGAAGATGTAGAATGGGTCCTAGCTACTAGGCCATATTAGGTACCATGTACATAATGAAAATGCAATCTCTCATAAAGCGGAGAAAGAGGAAAAACCCTCCCCCTAAAAGAGAGTAAATAGGGATGCATCGATGGATGGAGTAATCAAGACCCCCCCCCCCCACATTACGACATACATCTAGTATATACATAAGAGAAAAATGAGATAAGAAAGAGAGATAGAATAAGCTCTCCCCCCCCCCCACAAGAAGAAGGCCGACAAGTGAAAGCTACTCCAAGAAAGAAGTTGGTCCAAGAATGCAAAATGGTGTTCCTCCCCTTAGGAAGAAACAAAGGCAAAGGTAAAATCCTGAAGATGTATGGTGGTCTTGAAACCTGCTCAAGTATCCTTATGTTGATGTTGGTTGGTGTTCACCACTTCCAACTGTGCTAAAAAGAATGAATGCAAATCAGGCAAGGATGTGTATTGAACCTATTCCAATGAACCATCTATCTCCTCAACTGACAAAGAGACCTCCACTAATTGTTGTTCATAAGGATCCACAATCATGCCAACCTATATAGATTGATCATGTAGAGAATGGACATGAGGGTCACAGTGAGCCCTCACAACAACTATAGAAGGATCACCTTCATCAATGAGAAGATGTATGTCCTCAAGTTTATCTCCCAAGTCAACTGGAGCTAGAGCTAGAAGACAAGATGTACCATGATGTGATGGACCTTTCACTGTGACAATGTAAGCATGTGGAGTGGATTGGCGTGACCTCTCACTGTAACTATCGATAGAACACCATGTGTCTGAACCTGTTGAAGCACTATCACTGGTGTCACTATCAGTTTCCACTATGTATGATGTGCAGAGAGGATTAGAGGATACACTGGGAGAACTTTCCTCAAAGTGAACATCCTTCTCCATAAAAATCTCCGAAGTCTTTGGATCCAGAAGTCTATATGCTTTAGCATTATCTTCATAATCGATAAAGGTACAAGGCCTAGGTGCCAGTGCCTTGCAACTCCTAGAAGATAGGTTAGCCCATGTTGGAAAACTGAAGACTCTAAGGTGACTCACAACTAGTTTTTTGTTGCACCATGCCTCAAAAGGAGTCTTACCATCTAAGGCATTATGAGGAGACCTATTAAGTATGTGAGTAGCACTACTAATGGCTTCAACTTCTAGTGTAGGATCAAGAGACTTGGCCTTAATCATGCAACTTGCCATGGTCTTGAGAGTCCTAATCCTCATAGATGCAACATCTATCTTGTGCAAATTGAATGTTGGTGAGTTCTGAAGATCAATCCCCTCAATTCTACAAAAGTCCCTAAGCCTTCTATCTACATATATGTTCTCATTGTCCACCCTTAGTACCTTGATGGCTTTCCTTGACTTGTGTTCAATATGAGTCTTAAATTCTTGAAGTGTATGAACCACTTCATTCTTGTGATGAAGGAAATAGACCCAAGTGAATCTCAAAAAGTCATCAAAAAATGTGAGTATGTAGTGGCCTTGGCTGACTAAAGTCACTACAAAGGGTCCTGCTAAAACCATGTGAACTAGTTGAAGAATAGCTGGTGCTCGAGAAGACTTCCCTTTATCATACTTGTCCTTGAGATTAATATCCACTAAAAAAGATGAACATTTTGCCTCAAAAAAGTTGATATTAGGTAGACCTTTGATCACATGTTTTGAGAAAATTTGTTGAAGAGAGCGAAAGTCAAGGTGACAAAACTGCTCATGCCATAAGTTGATCTATGAATTAAAGTGTGTCAACGAGGCTTGAGAAGGAGACTTAGGCACAAAGTGGGAGAAAGAATAAAGCCTCTTTTCATCATTGACTTTCCCCACTGCAACCAATGAATCATCTCTTAGACTTCGCACCATCACTGAATCTCGAAGGAACTCAACTTTATGACCATCTCCAAGGTGAGTGATTTGGTAAACTAATAGGAGATTGGAGCTTAGATTTGGAATGTAGAGAATATCTTTGAATTCCCCATTTTCCATTTCCACATGTCCTTTCCCTTCAACTTCCATCTTAGTATCATCTCCCAAAAAGATGTGTGGTACCTTTGACTGCTACAATGAAGAAAAGTCTTCCTTTGAAGAACCCATATGATAAGAGGCACTTGAGTCAAGTATCCATTCTAAAGAAGAACTTGTGTTTGCCATAAGTGCTTGCCCTTTACCCTTTGAAGAGGTGGGAGTTGAATCCTTGGAAGTACCTGGCACTTGAATCTTGTTCTTCCTAAGTAAATTTTCTAACTCATCGATTATTTTTGTCTTGCAATGATGCTTGTCATGATTTGGTTTTTTGCAATATGCATAAAATAGTTTATCCTTGTTTTCATTACTTCCCTTCTTGTTGGAAGAAGAATTGTCTTGTTGAGAGGAGGATTGTTGTGTCTCAAATTGTGTTTTCTACTTCCACTATTTCTTCTTGTTGTTGCTTTTCCCTTCTTGACTTGATTTGTGCTCATCACTAGCCACCAAGGCTTTGGTCTTTGATGACTTGAGAAGTCCTAAATCCATCAAGTGAGATTGTTCAAAAATCAACATCTTTGCAAATGCATCAAAGGAAGGCTTGTGGTAAGAAAATCCCATGGTCAACCTGTGAGTATTAAAACTTGAAACAAAGTTAGCGTACTCAGAAGGTAGCCTCTTCAGGATGTAATGAATCAACCTATCATCCTTCATGGGATTTCCACAATCTTTCAGAAGTGCCCTATACTCATTAACTTTAATGATGTAATCCTGAATTGTGTCAAAATTCTTTGGATCCAAGAGAAGTAGATCACCTTCAATCTGAAATCCCTTTTCTTCATCCACCTGACTATACAATTGTTCAAGTTTATCCCAAGCTTCTTTGGATTCTGAACAATTTTTAATGTGAAAGAGAAGATCTCCATGTACACAACTCCTGATAGCTCCTAAAGTCTGTCGGTCTTGAGTTTTCCAATCAATGAGTTCTTTAGCATTAGTAGGTTTAGGAATTGTACCATTGACATAAAGACTATATCCTTTTTCCATTAATCTACTCCATGCAATATCTTTCCATGTAGAATAGTTGTGTGAAGTTAGAGGAGGACATTTAAAACCGATGATGTAGAATGAAAAGAGCATAATAGAGAGACATAAAAACATAGTACACACCCCCCCCCCCTTTTCACTCAATCAAAAGACCCCCCAAAAAAGATGCTTTTGGCACTTTATAAGTAGTGCATTTACAATGGGTCACTTGTCAAAATGAACAAAGTGGACTTTTTGATTTTGCTCTTACAACTACCTTATAAGGCTTAAATCTATCACTTAAGCACTATAGCTCAAATTTACAACAAGTCTGAAAAAAGAATCAAAGCTTTACAATGCCGAAAAAGGCCTAATTCTGAAAGTGAGAAATTGGTCCACACAACCCTAGAATCTGACTTTGAATTTGGAAAGTAGATTAAAAAAAATGCACTTTCAAAAGAATAGAACTTAAAAAGGTGACTAGATGTGCCTGTACAAAGCGTTTGAAGTTGCAAAATGTAGGATTATGCAGGTACAGTCGCCAAAAAACACAACTTATACAAAATCTTTGCACCAAAACTAGAAAAAAACAACACCACTGGAAAATTTAGGAAATTCTACCCAATTTTAAAAAAAAATTGCACCTGAATTGGAATCTGGATGTCCAAGATATGGGCTCACAAAGTCATGCAGCCAAACTGAAAAGCAATCTGGAGAGGGGTTTGGAGCAAAAAATGTTGTCTTAAATTATATGATAAAATGGTTGTCACTACAGTTGTAAAATGACTGGGTTTGACGGTCAGACGGACGTCAAATTTAACCCAGTGGAAAGGTGATGTCAGCAAAAAATTTGGGCCCCTTGCTGACATGTCAGGATGATTGGAATGTTCATACTATACGGACTTGATGACATGGCATCTGTATGCTGACGTGGTGACGATTGATGTGGCAATGTGCAAGACCAGTTTCCACGTAGTGACATGGCAGTACCAGGTGATATGGCAAATACTTGTGCAAGTATTGCATCACTTTGATGTGGCAATTAAAAAATAGGCTATTGAGTGTACCATTCAAGGTGGAAATGTGTGCACGTGGCATTGAAGGTACAGTCCATGTGGCAGAAGCTTATAAGGCCACATGGTGGGAGACTTCATACTGTTCATAGCAGTTGGTGAAGGCATGGGTCAACACATGTCTAGAGGAGGGAACAGTCTGCAATTGCCAGAAAAGACTACCGGCATTGGAAAAACCTCATGGGCGAGAGAATTTTCAAGCACTAGATTATATTGCCATGGCTGGGAGACCTTTTTGTTGTCAAAAAAATGAAACAGCAGGTGCAAATTTATTTAAACCCGGCCGAAAACTCTACGCAATTAGAAATGACTGTTCCACCAGGAACTCCAGTTTGTCAACGCCGGGGGTTCACCAAATGATGTCGGTATATACTTTGATGATGCTAGGATTCTTTGTCACTATTGAAAATATGAAAGCCACTGTCGGATTAGGGGATTAATCCCACATTGCTCCCGCGGGGAGCTTAGATGTTGTTTAAAACAAACTTGCCACAAGTGTAAAGTAACAATGCGATTGCCGGAGGAATGCAAGGCTTGGCCGCTAGGAACAAGGGCTTACCGGGGTGAGTGGAATGTTTGTCGGGCAAGAATTTTCATATCCACAATACGACCTAGTTTGTTCGCTGAAAATGTGGAACAATGCCTGTTGTAATTTATGTACAGCCTACGATCAAATAAAATAACCCCCTGTGACAAAATAATAAATTTTCCACACTGCAAAGCCGGGATCTGATAGCCCACTTCTGCAAAAAAAAAATTCTCTATCGAGAAATAAATTCCAAAAATTTGCACAAATATACTACAGAAATATAGAGAAAATATCGATTTGAATTAAAATTAAATTATAGACCTGAAAATAATGACCATACCCGAACTGCAAATCGGGGCCTCGGGGTTCCAATTTGCAAAAAGAATTTGCCTCATGGTCGACTTTGGACCAAGGTAGCCAAATTTATAGTCAATTTTCACCAATTTAGCCTTCTAAACACAATGGCAAGGTCAGATATAGCTCTAGACGCTCCCAATTTCTACAGTACTCTAGATTCGGGCTGAGGTGTTGAAGCAAGGGTGGTCTCGAACGGCTATGTGATGAGAAAATCTCCAAGTTCCTTTGATACCATGTAAGAATTTGCCTAATCAAAAAATTCACCCAGGAACTAAGAACTCAAATACAAGCACAACTGTATACTTAGAGAGAGAGAGAGAGAGAGAGAGAGTATGATTAGAATGATGATATATTCAATATGCCATGTTAGAGTACACTAGGAGTGCCTGTATATAAAGGCCTCTGAAATACATCTAGAATTCCTCATAATCAACTACATGATAAGTCATACAACCAGGCACATGTCCACCAGATATGGGTTATCCTCCATTAAGCACGAAAGTATGTGCGATGATGAGAGGATAAGCCTACAAGGGTGTGACACGCAAATAGTGTTGTAGACACCATGTGCTAAAATAGAGTTGTGTACTCCTATGTTGTCAACATGACAACTCAAAAAGGTGCGCAAACTCCTAAGTGTCTCACAAATAAAATAATAAAATAATGCATTAACCTAAGTAAACTTAAGTAAGTGTAAATAGTGAATACTAATTTACACCAACAAATATACTTAATAATACTTAATAATTGAAAGGAGAAATCTGAGAAACATGTTTTTCGTGGCAATGATCTATTAGAATATATATATATATATATATATATATATATATATATATATATATATATATATATATATAGGTTTTCAATACTGATTCAAAATGTAGATTTCCTTTTTATAAAGGACCTAAAATACCTTGTTTGTGGATCATTAGAAAATGCATTAACATAAATACAATAGTAAGAAGGGGTAATATGAAAGTGTGTAAACTATAAAAATGGGTTAAGGTCGATTGGCCCACACTAGCACTTCCGCATAATAGCTCTACCAAAGGAGTTCCTATTAATGGAATGGCCTCAGGCACACCTATCACAATTTTGATTTTCTAATATCCAATTTGATCCCATGGCAAAGAATAACTAGTTACACTCAAAGATATGGTTAATATGGCTAGAATTACACCTGTAACCCAAGTTAATTGGCTTGGTTTTTTTAACCCACATGTTAAATAAACATGAAATACATGTAAAATCATCATACTTGCCAACCACCAATGGACCAATCAGATTAGCCAGCCACAGTTCACTTCATTCATTATGTATTTGATAGAGGCAAAAGCTTCTAGAACGATTGGGCGATAGTAAAAAGTCATAGCAAAACCGATAGCTAATTGTACCAAAAAAAAAGTCAGTGTAATTCTCCCTAGTCAATAAAATATATTCACATGAGGAGGAACATATTTACTAGTGATATCATTCACAATCGCCTGAATCTCAAGACGCTCTTCAAACCAATCATATACTTTATTGAGATAGGTAAACTCAAGTCCCCCCTATGAAAACTATATATGAAAATTTGTTTTCATACTGCTTAAACAAGAAAACTCAAATAAAATACTTGTATGAACCAAGTACATCGTTTGTATAATATATATGTGTGTGTGTGTGTGTGTGTGTGTGTGTATGTGTGTGTGTGTGTGTGTGTGTGTGTGTGTGTGTGTGTGTGTGTGTGTGTGTGTGTGTGTGTGTGTACATATATAGGTAAACTCAAGTCCCCCCTATGAAAACTATATATGAAAATTTATTTTCATACAGCTTAAACAAGAACACTCAAAATAAAATACTTTTTTGAACAAAGTACATGGTTTGTAATATATATATATATACATACATATATATATATATATGTATGTATATGTATATATATGTATATGTATATATGTATGTATATATATATATATGTATATATGTATGTATATGTATACATATATGTATAAATATATACATACATATATACATATACATATATATACATATACATATCTATATATATATATATATCTATATACATACATATATATATATATATATATATATATACATATACATATATATATGTATCTATATATACATATGTAAATGTATATGTATATATATGTATGTATATATATACATACATATACATATGTATATTAAATTTGTATATCTATATAATATACATATGTATATGTATGTATATATATACATACGCATATACATATACATATATATATGTGTATGTATATGTATATACATATGTATATATATATATACATATGTATATGTGTATATATGTATACACATATATATATGTATATGTATATAAATATACATATATATGTATATATATAATATGTATATGTATATAAATATACATATGTATGTATATATATATACATATAGATATATATATGTATATGTATATATACATATATACATGTATATGTAGATATACATATATATACATGTATATGTATATAAATATACATATGTATGTATATATATAATATGTATAGATATATATGTATAGATATATATGTATATATATACATATTATATATACACATACATATATATACATATGTATATATATAATATATATATATATATACATATGTATATATATAATATATATATATATATACATATATATTATATATGCATATGTATGTATGTATATACATATGTATGTATATATATACATATGTATATATATAATACATATGTATATATATACATGTATATATATAGACAAGAAAAAAGATTTTCCTTATGATTATGAATTTGCAGGAATTAGTCTATTTCCAATGAATCTCTAGCTATCCTTCTTGCAAAGATTTTTTTATTATTTAGAATCAATTTTATTATTTAGAATCAATAATAAAGTATTAAATGTTAGCACTACAAACATAACCTCTAACAATTCTTTGTCCTTAACACATTGTATTTACTGGAATTATTCACTCCAACAGTCTCTGATGGTTCTAGCGGTATCCAAAATGCAAACGAGATGGATGTTTGTTGCCTCAACCATTCTAACTAGCCCTTAATAAAAATTAAAAAAAAGTATTATATATTCTTATTTTATTTATTATAACGAAGCATTTGTGTTGTTATTTTCAACACATAGTGCTTTTTCCCTTATGCACACCTATCATATAGATTTGACCATTAACATCTATGTAATAGATATAACCTTTCGCTTAATACTAGAATCTCAGAAGATCAGAGTATCTAAAGTTGCATAAATCGGGGATACACGACAGAAAGAATTGTTCTATTCATAAAACTCACCTTCACTAAATGTCAATTTTAACTTTTAATAAATAGAATATATTAAAAAAGTAGAAAGAAAAAAAAACAAATCACACCATCTCTATAATAGGTAAATGCCTTTTTCTCCCCTAAAGCCATCGGGATTATCTACAATAATATATCCGCTACAATTGTGAAAGTATTGTCAATAAAATTGTCATTTCTTTGAGATCTAGGCATAGTCAATTTATAAATTTGATAATTTCTTTCGTTCCCCATAGGAAATGATTCCATGAACAAAATTATTTGCCAATGCACAATAGCATAATAAATTTCCTTACGATCACAATTATGTAAACTGAATAAAGAAAAATTGGGAATATTTGAAAGAGTTTATTAAATTGATAGTAGTCAATAAAAAAATTTGAGAAAATGTTTATGTTTCACACTTGGTTGCTCATGACCCCAATGATCAAATGAATAAGTAAATGGAAAATCGGCATAAAATGAAAAAAGATGATTGATTGTGTTTGTGCATACTTATCATATAAGTATAGAATGTATTGAGCATATCATTATGATAGAATTTGTGTCATTATGGTACAATTTGTACCATTAATTGACTTACCAACTAAAGAATTATTCTTAATCATTATAGGAAATTATTCTATAATAATTATATAATCTATCAATAGATCTGGCTTAATTTCACAATTGGATCGGGAAATAAAAACCCTAATATTCTAAAAGAATAATATTAGATTGATGAAAGAAAATAATATCTTGAAATAAGAAGAAAAGCAACTTTGGTAAAATACTCTTCTAGTTGTCTTTATTCAAAAATACTTGACTTATGCAAAAGTTAGTTATCTCACTTTTGGGCATGAATTAGAAAAAAACTTGTCGTTTTCATTTTGTCAACAAATAAAGGTGTAGGAAAGATGGTTGAGTGGTTCAAGGCATAGCATTGGAACTGTTATGTAGGCTTTTGTTTACCAAGGGTTTGAATCCCTCTCTTTTCATATATTTGTATTCTTTTTTGCATTGTTTTATCATTAATCTAAACCCGATAGAATGGTTTCATTTTCCCACAATCTCCTTCCATTTCGAGGTAGAGAAAAAAATATTGAAAAAAAAAAAAGAAATATTTATTGAATGACATTGACATTGTTATGTAACATACAAAGGAACAGATGTGCAAAAATCCTTTCTTTTCATTCCCTTTAAATTGGGAATAATTTAAACTAGATGGGAATAGTATTCTACGGCCAATAATTCATTAATCTTCAAATTGATACACCTATTATCTTCTTTTTTTAATACTAATCCACTATACTGTGACTTTTGTTTAACCTAATTTAAATGGGGGGCACCCTCATTTTATCCTTTTGAAAAAACTCTATATTTTTCTTCATTATATTTCTCAATCCTTGTTTCTCTTTTATAGAAATTAAATCTTAGGGTTTGCAACGATAACTTGGTATATCTACTATACAACCATTGACCAAGATATGCCTATAGTTAACTAATTGTCTAGATTCAGGAATAGTAAGGACCATACCCAATCGAAAAAGGATATTATCCAAGTGCATTTCTAGTAATTGTAATAGAACCTGACTTGTTGAGCGAATTTATTCAAGAAAAAAAATACGAAAAGAAAAAACAACAACTCAGTTGATAACAAAAAAAAACCCTTTTGGCAAAAGAGCCCTTCATAGATTTCAGTCTTTGATAGATTGATCTTTTTTTTATTTACATAATATGAATGAAAAGGGTAGGCTTGGTAAAAAAAAGTCGAGTGGGAAAGCCGAATGAATTGAAAGATTCATGTTCAATTTGGGAAGAGATTATTCGTTCAACTTATGAATAGATAATCTTCTTCCATTAAGTAATTTATTAGATAATCGTAAACAAAAAATAGTGAGTACTATTCAGAGTTCTAAGGAATTATGTAAAGGAGTCGCTAATCAACTTGTGTAAGCCCGAGCTCACTTACGGGAAGTAGAAATGCGAGTGCGTGAAATTCAACAAAATGGATACTCTCAAATAGAACAAGAAAAAGAGGATCTTATCAATGTTGCTTCTATTAATTTGAAACAATTAGAAAATTTAAAGAATGTTCAACCGTTCACTTGGAACAACAAAGAGTAATTGAACAAGTTTCGACAAAAAATTTCTCACTAAGCTATCCAAAGAGCTCTAGGAACTTTGGAATAATCGTCTGAATAGTGAGTTACATTTTCGTACAATCAAGCATAATATCAACTTGCTCCTAGGCATGAAAAACATAACTAATTAATGTTATATATATATATATATATATACTAGGTCTTATTTTTCAGAAGAGAATTAACTAGTCTTAATGGTAACTATTTGGCCCGATGAAATTAGTAGTATGATACGTAAACAAATTGAACAATATAATAACGAAGTCAAGGTTGCTAATATTGGCACTATACTTCAAGTAGGAGATGGAATTTCTCGTATTCATGGTCTTGATAAAGTAATGTTAGGGGAATTAGTAGAATTTGTAGATGGTATAGTAGGTATTTCCCTAAATCTCGAATCTGATAATCTTGGAGCTATATTAATGGGTGATGGTTTGATGATACAAGAGGGTAGTTCCATGAGAGCAATGGGAAAATTTTCTCAGATACCAGTAAGTGATGATTATTTAGGTCGAGTTGTAAATGTACTAGCTGGACCTATTGATGTTAAGGGGAAGATTATATCTTCCCAATCTTGATTGATCGAATATCCTACTCCAGTTATTACTTCACGACATTTTGTATATGAACCTCTTCAAATGGATCTTATTGCTATTGATTATATGATCCCTATAGGACACGGTCGGTGAGAATTGATTATTAGGGATAGACAGATTAGTAAGATGGCACTAGCTACAAATACGATTATAAATCAAAAAACTCATAATGTAATATGTGTTTATGTCACTATTGGTCAAAAAGCTTCTTCAGTAACTCAAGTAGTTAATACATTCCAAGAACGTGGCGCAATGGAGTATACCGTTGTGGTAACAAAAATTGCAGATTCTCCTACTACATTACAATATCTTGCTCCTTATACAGGAGTAGCTTTAGCCGAGTACTTTATTTATAAAGAACAACATACATTAATCATTTATGATGATATTTCCAAACAAGCACAAGCTTATCAACAAATGTCTCTTCTATTAAAAAGACCACCTAGCTAGGAAGCTTATCCAGGAGATGTTTTCTATTTACATTCTCGTTTATTAGAAAGAGCAGCTAAATTAAATTCGCAGTTAAGTGGAGGTAGTTTGACTACTTTACCAATAGTTGAGACTCAAGCTGGAGATGTCTCAACTTATATCCCCACTAACATCATTTCCATTACCGATGGACAAATCTTCTTGTCAACTGATCTATTCAATGCAGGAATTCAACTTGCCATTAATGTGGTCTTTTCGTATCTAGAGTAGGATCCGCAACTCAGATGAAAGCTATGAAACAAGTAGCTAGGAAATTAAAATTAGAATTAGGTCAACTTGCAGAGTTAGAAGCTTTTTGTACAATTCATTTCTGATCTTGATAAAGCTAGGCAAGATCAATTGGCAAGAGGCCAACTATTACGCTAGTTGCTCAAGTAATCTCAATCAGATCTTTTGACAGTGGAAGAACAAATAGCTATGATTTATACTAGAACGAATGGATATCTAGATGTATTAGAGATCATACAAGTTTAAAAAAAATATTCTTAAGTTGTGCTAGTATTTAGTAAAAAATAAACCCCAATTTGGTGAAATTATATGTTCTACTAGGACTTTCACGCAACAAGCAGAAGATCTCTTTAAAAAAGCTATTCAAGAAAATCTCCAATTTTTTATTATGCTCAAAATAGTATAAAAGAGCTAAATAAGCATTTTGCAACATTTAAGAAAGCATAACAATGAATTATTATGTCCAATAGGATTTGAACCTATACCTAAGGTTTAGAAGACCTCTGTCCTATCTATTAGACGATGGACACTTTATTTTCATTATTCCTTTATTGATTGGGAATTAAAAAGTATGATTTTTTCTTTATTCACAACAAGATTCGGGAACGAAAGAGAAAGAATAGGTAGGTAACATGGGCATGAAAAATTAAATAAGAATAAGAAATATGAATGAGCTGGTAGTGGGAATCGAACCCACGTCGTTAGCTTGGAAGGCTAGGGGTTATAGTTGACATTGATTAACGCCTCTAATTCAGAACCAAACATGAAAATTTCATTTCATTCAGCTCCTCCATGAGAGAGAGAGATAAAAAGGGAGGTCTGATAAAAAAATGTTTTTTCACATAATACATAAATGATTTATGCTCTGCTCCATAACATCTATGTTAGTTATATTTGTAGTTCTTTCCTCTTAACTTCAGGTGAAGAACCTCAAATAGAAAATACCTATTCACTTGATAGATGATCCCTATATAAAGATAAGATTGAAAAATTCTTAATATTGGGCTCAAAAATCTTTCTAATTACTTCATTCCCTATTTCTACTGATTGTGATCCTAGAGGAAATCAAATTTCACAGAGCTCAAACAAAACCACGGTGACTAAAGTAAACCAAAATCATTGTTACCTAGCAATTTGACTCCAACCTTTTTTATTCTAGTAGTTGAACATTTAGTCTAGTTACGATGAAAAAGAATATTTTGGTATCCATGGATCTTTGATTGATCCGATTAGATAGATCAGTCAAATCCTTAAAAAAATTCTACATTGGCAGTTTTGTTGCTATAAGGAGGAACCTAAGCTAGAGTAAGAACCATAAAAAAAACCTATTAAAACAATAACAAGAATACCAACTAAAATACCTATCAAGCAAAGAGGGATCCTTCCACCCATTTTTATTATTTCCTTTCACATTTAAAAAAATTATTCATGAGGCATAAATAATAATACATAAAAATATTAGATATAATACATAGAAATATCTCATCAAATTCAATTGGGTAAGAAAAAATATTATTATTGTTCCTAATTGAAAAGGTAATTAGAGAATAGAACAGCAAGTACAAAAATAATTAACCCCCAATCGAGGCTAGTATGATTCAATTCAACATTTTGTTCATTTGGGTTTGATTGTGTCATAAATAGCTCCGTGATTTAGTTTATAATAAAATTTATCGTTGTATGAATTGCATTGTTGATATTGATCCCAAGAAAAAAATCGTAGGTATAGTTAGCCTGTGAATAGCCAACCATCTAACTGTAAAAATTGGATAGCTTCTATCTATAGTCATTAATACCTCCTAAAAAAATTGAGATCTAGTAAATTAATCGAGTTGCTCTAATGAATCGAAATGGGTAGTTACTAATGGAACCTCTTGTTAGCTTTCTGTGAAATACTCATTTGGCCAAGGACTCGTGAATACATCAATTCCAAAATTAATACTATAATTTTCCAACCATTTTTTCCCCATATCTATTATGACTTTCCAATCCACAACAAGTAGATTGATCAAGCATACACAAACGCATACTTCACAAGCAATACATTTATCAAATTCAAATTGGATCCTCCCACAAAATCATTCTGATGGGATCCATTTTTCATATGTATATTGAATAGTAATAGGTAAATGATTCATGTGATGTAAGGTAACCATAAAACCTTGCCCAATGTATCTCGCAGCCTGTATTGCTTGTTCACTGTAATTCATAAACCCAGTTAGCATGGAGAACATGTCTAAAATCTTCTCGAATAATCATAGAAATTTCTTTCTCTTCATAGATTTGATCTACCACATTTCGATATATTGCAAAATTGATAAGACCCTCTTCACGAAGAAAAGAGAGTTAGTCATAATAAAATAAGTTGGAAAGAGGCTATTAGTAAAAAATTACCCAAAGCAATAGGTAAAAAAAAATTCCACCCAAGATCCAATAATTGGTCCATTCTTATCCTAGGCAAGGTCCATCTTACCGTGATAGAAGTAAGAATAAATGGGCTTTAGCTAATATAATTAGGATCCCAATTGTTATATTAACAACCCCGCTAATTCCATAAATAGAATCCCATTCAAAATGTTCTAGAATGGGTATGAATGGAATTGATAAGTTCCACCCGCCCAAGTAAAGAACTCTTACAAAGAATAAAGAAGCTAATAGATTTAGATAAGAAGCAAAGTAAAATAAACCAAATTTGATACCTGAATATTTAGTTTGATAACCTGCTACCAATTCTTCTTCCACTTCTGGTAAATCAAAGGGCAATCTTTCACATTATGTTAGAGATGAGATGAAAAAAGCTAAAAACCCTATAGGTTGATGCCACAAATTCCATCCTAAAAAACCATATCTGCACTATGCTTCAACTATGTCAATTGTACTTAACTATTCGATAATTATAGTTGATAGAAACATCATTGTTTTCATCTCTATTCCAAAACCGTAATGAAACTTTCCCTTCATATGGCTTCTCAATGGTCATTAAGAAACAAAGAACACAATTTTAAAAAAGCACCAGATCATAAATTGAACTAATGAGATTTTGTCTACTACAAATAATAGGAGCTTTTGAACCTATCTTAACCTTCAGTATTTTTTTAGCGAGAGAAAGAAAATTGTGTTAAAGGATTACTTCATTCTGGATAGCCATTTTTTTAAGTAGATAGAAACATATTGTAGATCGAAGTTCTGGGGAAGTACTACTTGATCATCCCTACCAATGTCAAGTCCTTATTGTTATCCCATTTCTATGGAAATATCTTTGGTCTAGATAAGATATCAATTTTTTTTTTTTTACTAATCTATTTTATATCTTGGTGTTTCTTACCATCTACCTTTTCTTGATTTTTAGTATATAATGATGGTAACTTCATACTTCTATACTTTGCCTCCCCACTATTGGGTCCCAATGACTAATCTATGAACTGGGGCACACGGTCTCTAGTAATTGTGCATGCTCTCACTCTTGTACATGGGGGATAGGACTTAATCATCTTACTGCAAGATTTGTAAATTGTTTGATCTGACCCATATGACTATCTAGTTTTTTTTATCAAAATATTCATCCCATTAACTTCTATTTTTCCCTCTTTTTATAACTATAACTAAAAAGGGGGAAAATGAATCTCATATTCCAATGAACTACACATAGAGATATAGATAACACATATAAAGCTAAAGGAATTTTGTAACTAATAGCTTGAGCAATAGCTCACAGACCACCTAAAAAAGAATATTTATTATTCGATGCATATCTTGCTATAAGCAGTCCAAGGGGAGCAATACTTGAAATTGAAATCCAAAAAAAAAAATGCATATACTAAAACAATGTGGTGACCAAAGGGAATTACTAAATAGCCTAAAAAAAATAGGTATCACCACTACCGCTGGTCCAATAGTAAATAACCAAATATCCCCCCTAGATGGGATAATATCCTCTTTTAGTAGTAGTTTTATTCCATCCGTCAAAGCTTGAATATTTCCCAAAGGATTGGCGTATTCAGGTCCAATGCATTGTTGTATTCTTGCAGATATTTTTCTTTCGAGCCATGTAATAACTAATACTCCTATCGTAATTCTGAATAGAAGTATAATTATTTCAATTAGAATCCATATAAGACTATATATTTCTTTTGAAAATCCCAATTAAGAATATAAATTGATAGCTTTTTCTTCGAGATCTACTATATTAATCACCATTTTAACGATCAACCTCTCCCATAATGATATTAGCTAATTTCATTCTTTTAACCAGTTGAGGAGGAATCTGCAAATTAATAAAACTAGGTGGTCAGATTTTCCATCTCCAGGGAAAAATGTTATCATCTCCTATAAAAATATTTCCTAATTCCCCCTTGGGAGCTTCTATTCTCACTTAATGTTCTTGTTTTGATAACTCAAAAGTAGGGGAAGGTTTTTTACTGATAAATCGAGACTCAAAATCATTCCATTTTGAATATTTTCCCTTATTTAAATGTCGAACCTCTAAATTCTCATAGGGACCTCCCAAAATTATTTTTAGGGCATGTCTAATTATTTTTACAGATTCTTTCATTTCTCTTATTCAAAGGAAATAACGAGCTAATAAATCTCCTTCTTTTTGCCATTGGATTTCCCAGTCCAATTTATCATAGCATTCATAATGATCCATTTTACAAAGATCCCATTGGATTTTGGAAGCTCGTAGCATGGGTCCTAATAAACTCCAATCTATTGCTTCTTCTCTACTAATAATGCCTACTCCCTCAACTCATCTCAAAAAGATAGGATTGTGTGTAATAAGTCTTTTATATTTGGTCACTTTTGGAAAGAAATAATAGCAAAAATTGAAACATTTATCTACCCAACTGTAGGGTAAATCTACAACTACTCCTCCAATATGAAAATAATTATGCATCATTCATATGCATGTGGCAGCTTCAAATAAATCATTTAACATTTTCCTTTCTCTTAAAATATAAAAGAAAGGAGTCTGGCACCAATATCAGCCATGAAAGGTCCAAGCCATAAGAAATGAGAAGCTACACGACTTAATTCTAATATAATCATTCTAATATAGCTAAACCTTTTAGGTATTTGAATATTTTCCAATTTTTCTGGTGCATTAACCATTACCACCTCTATGAACATAGAGCTAAATAATCCCATTGTGTTACATAGAGGAGATATTGAACAATTATTCGATTCTCAGCAATTTTTTCCATACCTCTATGTAAATAACCTAATATAGGTTCACAATCAATAAGATCTTCACCATCTAGAGTAACAATAAGTCGAAGAGCACCATGCATTGATGGATGATAAGGACACATACTTACCATTATGAGGTCTTTCTCCCTAGCAACCATAATCATAATTCTTTCTCGGTTAAAAAAAATCAATGAGAACAAAAAAAAGAATGACTCATTAGGATTCAAAATTTAATAAAACATAATTTTTGAAAATGAAAATTCCATTCAAATCAAAATTAATGTACTCCATGAATATCTAATTGATAGATTAAACGTTTGTAATGAAGTCTATCTTTTTTGAATAGATAAATTAGAAGTCGTTTATGTTTACCCACAATTTTCCACAAACCTCTTTGGAACGAGTAGTCTCTTTCATTCAAGTCCAAATGTTCAAAAAGTTTTCTAATTCGACTGGTTAAATAATATACTTGAGATTCAATTGATCCTCTTTGTTCTCTAGGAATCAAAGAGGAGTGAACAGACAATTTTTTTATCATAAAAAAAATTCCAAAGTTCAATATTATATGATTTAATTTAATTTAGAGTAAGAAAAAAGATTGAGATCCATTTCTTTTTGTTCATGGTCTATATATTCCTGTGTTTTGATCAAATGAATTTCTCTTTGGCATAAATAAAATACAACTTTCATAGAATAAAGTTACCATACCAGGAAGATTTAATGTCAGAGTTTATCCAGGATTATTAAAAAGAATGATACACTCTCCTTTTTCATTGAGAAAAAAAAAAGGGATGATGGAATGATTAATAAATTGTCATATTTAAGGTCACAAAGAAGAGCTATAGTAGATTATAGAACCATGTCCCTTAATTTTTCCAAGTACCTCCAAGAGACCCTAGAGATTCTCATTACTCCTCTCTAGGGTCTTGGAGGGTGTACTATAGTTATACCACTTCCTCTAATTTATTCATTATTTTCAGAATCTTCTTCATCTACTAAGGGAGGAAGAAAACCCTTGGGCTTTTTTCCCATTAGTAGTTCTCTCAGTATGTTCGATCTTGGTCCCATTATTATCATCCCATCCTTCTCACCGAAGAAAAACTCTCTTAAAGAAGAATAACTCGTAACATAAGAAAGAACTTTTCTTGTGTCTGAATTTGCTTTTTTCCTCCAAACCTTGTTACAATGTTGTTTTTTGGATTTAGAAGTGCATTTTTTGGTACAGCCATAATATTTCTATAGTTCAATTTTATTTAGAAAAAATAGAAAATAATTTAATATTATATATATTATATATATATATATATATATATATATATATATATTTTTTTTTTTTTTTTTTTTTTTTTTTTTTAAATTTTTATTATACTATATATTTGTTTTTATTTTGTACACTTCTTATATATCTTTAAATTAAATTCATTGTTTATAGTTTTGTTCCATTTTATGGAGAAAAATATGATAGAATATTCTATCATATTTTTATTACATTTTGGAACCTTATTATATACTATTTACTAATAACAAGAGATCGACGATACAAATTGATAACAATTAATAAATTCTTACACACACTTACATACATATATCAATTTTTTAGTAAATGAAAACTATGTCATTTTAACATATTCAATTATTTCTCATATTAATAATTCTAATTGGTTTTATTTTCTATTCAATTCTATTCTTAATACTACTATTAATCTACAATAAAAATTTGAGTTATAAATAAGAATGTGTGTGTACATAACTCATAGCTCAGTACCTAAACTGAAAAAGCGTTCCTTCTTGCTCAACTTACAAATATTTGATTAGTATCAGTATTGAACAATGCAAATCCTTTGTAGAAAAAAGAGAAAAAAATAAAAATTAAATATGAAATCAATAGGATTGCATCCCATTTTCTATCGTTCTTCTTTATTCATGATCTATCATTTTTATTTTATTCTCATCAGGGTCTAGTGGATTGGAAACCAAGAATGTGGAATATCAAAATATTGAGAATAATTATTTAATCTTCCTATGAAATTTATATACAAATATGCTCAGGTCATGCCTTTCCTTCTTCTTTCAGCTTCTATACCAATTGGATTAGAATCCTCTTTTTTTCCAGGAGCAACTAAGAGTGTTTGTCGTACATGGGCTCTTATTAGCATTTTTTTGTTAAGTGTATCTATGTTTCTTTCTTTAAATTTGTTCTTGCAACAAATTGTTGGTGGTCCCATCTATTGGTATTTCTGGTCCTAGGTTATTAATAATAAGTTTTTATTAGAGTTAGGTTATTTGATTGATCCACTTACTTCCATTAAGTTAGTTTTAGTTACAACAGTTGGAACCATGGTTATGATCTACATCAATACTCATATGTCACACGATAAAACATATGTGAGGTTTTTTGCTTACCTTAATTTTTTCAATTCTTCTATGCTAGGGTTAGTTATTAGCCCTAATTTATTACAAATATATTTTTAACACAGAGATAATACTGGTACACACACAAATATGTAAATTTTAGATAAGAGATCTCACCTGAGATTTTATGTAAAATTATTCGAGGTACACATGGCCTTCCAATCGAGAGGAGGCACATATAAGTGGACACCAACATTACATAAAATTAGAGGATCACTGGATCAAAATAGTGGAAGCAAAAGGCAAATAAAATTTCATGTTTTCATCTCGGCTCCTCTAGTCAAGTACATTATCGAGGTACTAGAAACACATGACAATGAAAAAGCCAATATTTGTGTGCAATAGTCTCACATTTTTCTCATCTTGATAGATTAAAGTTATTGTACGATTCTTGTAATGATCCATGGAGTGTAACAGTGTCAATTTTGTAGTGGGGTTCAATTGGATGCATTGGAAGATATGTGTAGGTGGTGGGTGAGTAGGCACACTATAGTATAGTAATGTTAGAGTGCAGCAACAGTTTTATCTAATACTGGTGTGGCAGGTTGCGTAGAGGGAATGTGTGGCAAGGAAAAAAAGTGCAATACCCATTGAGTTATGGCCATAAATAAATGAGCGTGAGCATGGGAAATGAAGCATGGTGAAGGAATAATTATCGCAGATGTGTTAGATTCAATCATTGGAGAGGCAAATTGAGTGTAAGGATGTTAATATGGAAAGCTTACCAGACCAGTCACAATAAGAGGCGAAGATGGGGGGTGTGGGTCATGGAGGATGTGTGAGGCAAGGGTGGAGAGCAAAATGTGTCTATCATACATTGGGTGAACTGGTTAATCAGTCAGAGCTCCAGGGTCATGAGCATGGGGGTTGAGTCAAATGGAGCCAAAGTAGATGCATCCTAGGGGCTTCAAAGTCAGGGTGGAAGAATCTCCCTTGTCAACTTTGTTAGTGTTGTCAGGGAGTGCAACACAAAACGCATTGTAGGAGGAGTTGGGTGTTAATCCTAGGATGTGAGTTGAAGGTAGCCCACAAGGGGTGACAAAAATTTCCCAAGAATTATCCACAGGTGTGGTGGAGATGGAATCATTGAGGAAGGTTATAAGAAAGTGTGGCAGAAGATGGATGATGTCAATGTGGGTGAGGTGACTAGTGTGACGAGTCAATTGTTAGCCTCAGGATCCCAATCCCAAGGTTGCCAAGTGAGGAGATGGGATTATTGGGTGTGACTAAGCCAAAGCCAAAACCTGAAGGTGTGGCACAATCAAGATGCGAAGTGGAGAAGCTACAAAGAGCATTGGCCATAGAGAGAATCTAGGCAAAGAATGCAAAACAAGAAGTCATGTTTTTGATGGGTTTGATAGATAAATTTCATAAGGATGGGGTGCAAATAGAAGCCAAATGCCTCAAAGTGGTGTTGAATGAAGAATGAACTCAGGTGCAAGCTTTGGAAGCTGAGATGCAAGGGGAAAGATCACAAGCAGAAGGAAATGAGGTGAGGATTCAGGCTAAGTTAGCATGGGCACAAAGTTTGCAGGATGCTTTGAGGATGGTGCAAGCATGTTTGGAGAGCATGCAAAATGAGTTGGTGCTATTGCAAGTGCAGTCAGAGTCTTTTAAAGATGTGATGTCAAAAATGAACACAATGCCATTACAACTACAAGAGCATTTGGTGGTGAGTGAGATAAAGGTGAGGCAATATCAGTAGTGACTTGGTGAGGCTAAAGCTAATGTGGAGTGTTGGAAGATGGTTGTCGAACATATGCAACAAGAGCATGATGTATCCCAATGGGTAATCACTATATCAGGTATAAATAAACTGGTGGACAATATGTTCATGGATATGCAAAGGGTTGTAAAAGTGCATCGAGAAGCCGCACATTACATGGGGCTATATTATCAACCAATCCCATTGGAGCGGCAACAAGAGACCCATTTTGTGGACAAGCAATTTACTTAATTGTTGAATGCTCAGCTGCACAGTGGAAAATTCTTGATACTAAAGGATGTTATTTGGGTGCAACAAGGATTAATGCCAGGAGCTTCATCTTTTGGGATGACGCCCAGGGAAATGCCCCCAGCCGATAATCCCACCATGCCACCTCCATGAGGAAGGTCATAACGACCATCTTGCTAGGTTTTGTGCTTGTTGTAATTGTATCATTGCCCTCATGATTTTTTTTAAAGTATTTTTATTACATGTATCTTGTGTGCTTTATGCATCTATGCAGAATGTTTGGAACTCGACGGGAGTAGAATTGTAGGCAACTCTTTTGGATATTTTGTCAAAAGTTTTTTTTTTTTTTGGGTAGTTTTTAAAGTTTTTTTTGTATTTTTGAGAGTTTTTGAGTTTTGGGTATTTTGAGAGCTTTTTTATTTTTTGGTATTTTTGTGGTTGTTTTAGATGTTATTGGCTTTTTTCAAAATAAATGAATGAGAACTAGATGGAAAGCTGTCAAAATTGCAAAAATGCTTAAACAAAGGACATCTAGAGGAAGGTAGACCTTCACTTATCTGTTATAACCTATTGTTGCCAAGAGTTCAATTAAATGCCAAAAAAAGATGAACCTAAAGCGAGCTTTCAATGAAAGATGTGTACAAACTTCTACCACATTTAGAAGGCTGAAGTGGACTAGGTTGAAAAAGCAGGAAGTGCTAACTCACGAATTACAGGCAGAAGTTGACTGAGAATTTTTGTGTATATTGATAGCTTTTGCAAACAAGTTAGAGTCAAGATCTAGACGAACGGTCCTCTCTTGCCAAATAGGGCAATAGTCTATGTTCTTTAGGCATGGGCTGAGACAGACATTTTGGGGCTAGTAAAGAAGGTAATTTTGGCTTGTAAAAAATGTGTGTATGAGCCCAAAAAGGTAATTGAGGACCTAAATGGGAAAATGGGTCATGCAAAAAAAATGTTTAAGCTTGAAAAGGGTGTGAAAAGGCTCAAAAAATGTATTTTGGGCCTAAAAAGGTGCTATGACCTAAAAAAAGCTCCAGAGGGCCTAAGAAGGTGCTATGGGAATCGAAAAGGGCACTTGGTCCTGAAAAAGGCTCTGAAGGACCTAAGAAGGCATTGTGGCCTTGAAAAAGGCGTCAAAGTGTTTAAAAAGGTGTTTGGGTCTCGATTTATGATTGGAAATTGATGCGGCCATTTAAACTCAATGCTTACTTATTTTGAGGCTCTAGTGGCTCCAAGGGTCAAGTGTTCGACTTTCGTGACATTCAGTCTCTTGTTTTGCTTCTTGCAATTGGGAAGTAGGTCAGTCGTGTAGGTTGTTAACAATATTGTTGTTGTGTATGCAAAATGACAGCCTATCTGGATGGCGATGAAAGAGTGTGACAGATCTCTGGGCAATCCGAGTGATGCTTGATTTTCCAAACCTATAATTGTGTTCCAAATTGTAGAAATGGAGTGTGGGGTCATGAGGTCTTTTTAGGATAACATTGATATATTTGTCAATCATGACCTCTGCAACATAAATAAGTCTCTAAATCCTTCTTGATTTAAACTAATAAATGTAAGGGTGTGATGATGGACGTAGGCAACATCCTTCTGCTATATGTGTCATGTCAAATGTTCCCAAGCTCAAACATATGTTTCAAGACATAACCACATTGCGTCTTAATCTCTGGAGCAAAATGAATGATATTGACATCTTTGTTAAGAGATAATAGAAGGATTTTTTTGTAAAATAGTTAAATACTTTCAGTGTAGGGCCTTACCATTGATTTTGTTTCATAAGGTGTGATGCAAAATTGGTTCTTGTAGTGATATTGAGTTGTAAGGGATTACGGATTGTAATCAAGTTGTAATCATTGGATCATAAAAATATTGGACTAGTTGTTTGGTGGACGTAGCCTAGGGATTGGGTGAACCACATTAAATTTTGGTGCCTTGTGTTCTTTTTTGTGTGATCTATTATTTTCTGTTATTGGTTATATTTGCATGTAATTGTTATTTCTATCTGTTGTTTAATCCTATCAGAGCCTAGTTGTTTTTCAATTATCCTTTGCAAGAAAGTTTCACGGTTGAGTGGGAGTCTCACGGTTGAGTGGGAGCAATGGAAAATGAGGGTAAGCTGAGGGTTGATAGGTTTAATGGGCAAAACTTCTAGTTATCGAAGATACAAATGAAAGACTATATGTATCAGAAGGATTTATGGAAGCCATTGGAAGGCAAAGCCAAGAATCAGGGATCTATGTCAAATGATGAATGGGATCTTTTGGACAGAAAGGCACTTGGAAGCATTCGATTATGCCTGGCACCATCAGTGGCATTTAATATTACAAAAGCAAAGACGATAGAAGAATTGATGAAAACCCTAGCGACACTATATATGAAAAGCCCTCCGCTTCAAACAAGGTATTTTTCATGAAGTATTTGTTTAATATGAAAATGGCAAAAGGTGGATCAGTTACAGATCATTTAAATGAGTTTAATACTATTACTAGTCAGTTATCTTCTGTGGGTATCAATTTTGAAGAAGAAATTAGGGCTCTCTTGATTTTGTGTTATTTGCCTGAAAGTTGGAATGGCTTGGTAATGGCTGTGAGTAATTCTATTCTTGGATCTAGTACCCTAAAATATGATGATGTGATTGGTGTTATTTTGAGTGAGGAAACTCGTAGGAAAACCTCAGGTGGATCTACATTAGGAAGTGCTTTGAATGCACAAAACAGGGGCAAAATGACTAAGAGAGAAAGTAATTCTAGAAATCGTGGGAAATCAAGAGGAAAGTCAAAGGGGAGGAGGTCTAAATTGAGAGGATCGAACGATTGCTAGTACTATGGGAAACCAGCACACAAAAAGAAAGATTGTTGGAATTGAAAGAAAAATGAAGGAGATAAATCAGATGGAGACAAGGAGGCAAATGTGGTAAGTAACAAATCCAAAGAGGATGCTTTGCTTCTATCTTTAGAAAGTGTTGATGATTCATGGGTTTTAGAGTTTGGTGCTTCATTTCATGCTACACCTCATAGAGGTTATTTTATTGATTATGTCCAAGGGGATTTTGGGCTTGTTTATTTGGGGGATATGTCAGATTGTTGGAAAGGGAAAAATTAAGATTAAGTTGCAGAATGGAAATCATTGGCTACAACATGAGGTAAGACATGTTCCAAGGCTAAGTAGGAATTTAATTTTAGCAGGGCAACTCGGTGATGAGGGTTGTGTAGTTACTTTTAATGATAAAAATTGGAAGGTTTCAAAAGGCTCCCTTGTAGTAGCAAAAGGTGTGAAAGTAGGCACCTTATATCTTTGTACAAGTCATATTGTTCCTTCTACTTTAATTGTTTTAGAGAAAAAATGAATGTTCAGGAACAATTGTTGCAGTTAAACAGGGAGAACAAATAGCTGTTGTAGATTCTAATACAATGTTATGGCACAACAAACTTGGACACATGAGTGAGAAAGGTATGAAAGCACTTCATTCAAAGAAAGTTTTACCAGGTCTAAAATGTGTTGATATGGATTTCTGTGAAAGTTGTGTGTATGGAAAACAAAAGAGAGTGAGTTTTGCAAAGACTGGGAAGGAAAATAAAAGGCAAAAATTAGAGCTTGTGCATACCGATGTATGGGGATTAGATCAGGTATCTTCCCTTGGTGGCTCTCATTACTATGTTACATTTATTGATGACGCAACTAGAAAAGTATGGGTTTATTTCCTTAGATAGAAATCTAATGTATTTAAAACTTTTAAGAAATGGAAATGCTTGGTTGAAAATGAGACTGGTAAAAAATTAAAATGTCTCAGATCTGATAATGGTGGTGAGTATTGCAGTCATGAATTTGAATATTATTGCTCCACTAATGGTATTCATAGACAGAAAACTGTTCCAAGGACTCCACGAGAAAATGGAGTGGCTAAACACATGAACAGGACTATAATGGAATGTGCAAGGAGCATGAGGTTGCATGTTGGATTGCCCTTACACATGTGGGCAGAGGCTGTCAATACTATTGTATATTTGATTAATAGAGGTCCCTCTACTCCTTTGTGTTGTGGTATTCTAGAGGAGGCATGGACTAGTAAGAAGGTGAGTTATTCTTTTCTCAAAACCTTTGGTTGTGAAGCATTTGCTCACATAGATTCTGAAAATAGAACCAAGCTAGAAGCTAAGTCAAAGAAATGTGTATTTTTTGGATATGGCATTAATGAGTTTGGTTATAGGCTTTGGGATTTTGAAAATCATAAAATTGTAAGAAGTAGGGATGTCATATTCAATGAGAAAGTGTTGTACAAAGATATGTTGTAGCAACATGAGAAGAAAGAAGATGATTATGTAGTGTTGGATGATACTCCAAAAGTTGATGTTCCAGTCATTCCTCATGATGTACAACAACCGCAACAAAAAATACCACACACACCAGTGAATGTTAGACAGTCAACAAGGCAAATTAGACCTCCACAAAGATTTTCTCCCTCTTTGTATTCTATTTTACTTACTGATGTTGGTGAACCTGAAAGTTATGATGAAGCTATGCAGGTGGATACTAAAATTCAATGGGAGTTTGCCATGAAAGATGAAATGGTCTCTTTGTTGAAGAATAAGACATGGGGTTTGTGCAAGTTGCTTACAGGTAAAAATGCTTTACAGAATAAGTGGGTTTATAGGTTAAAAGAAGAGGATGGAGGTAAGAAAAGATTTAAAGCCAGGTTAGTTGTAAAAGGATTTGCATAGAAAAAGGGAATTGATTTTGATGAGATATTTTCTCCTGTTATTAAAATGACTTCTATTCATACTATTTTAAGTCTAGTGGCTACTTAAGATTTGCATTTAGAGCAACTGGATGTTAAAAAAGCCTTCCTTTATGGTGATTTGGATGAAGAGATATATATGGCTCAACCATAGGGATTTGCGGTCAAAGGTAAGGAGAACTTAGTGTGCAAATTGAAGAAAAGTTTATATGGCTTAAAGCAAGCACCTCGGCAATGGTTTATGAAATTTGACAGTTTTATGCATGAGCATGGTTACAGTAGGTATCATTCAGATCATTGTGTCTACTTTAAGAGGTTGGATGATGATAGCTACATTATTTTATGTTTATATGTTGATGATATGCTTGTAGCTAGGTCTAACATGGATCACATTAAGGGGCCAAAAAGCCAATTAGCACATGCATTTTCTATGAAGGATTTGGGAGCAGCAAAACAAATCCTTGGTATGAAGATTTGGAGAGATAGGAAAAATAGAACATTGACACTATCTCAGGTTGATTATGTTGAGAAGGTGTTGCAATATTTCTTTATGGAGAATGCTAAAGCTGTCAGCACACCTTTACTTGGTCATTTGAAATTGACTAAGGAGATGTGTCCCAAGAAACAAGAAGAGGAGGATAAGATGTCCAAGGTACCCTATGCTTCAGTTGTAGGAAGCTTGATGTATGCTATGGTATGTACTAGGCCAGATATTGCACATGCAGTGGGAGTCGTTAGTAGGTATATGAGTCATCCAGGAATTGAGCATTGGAATGCAGTCAAATGGATTCTCAGATATTTGAGAGGAACATCCAATAAGTGTTTACACTTTGGGGGCTCTACTACTGATTTACAAGGCTATGTTGACTCGGATTTGGTAGGGGATATTGATACCAAGTGGAGTACTACAAGTTACATCTTTACTATTGGTGGGGCAGCTGTGAGCTGGGTTTCTAGGTTATAAAAGGTTAATGCTTTATCCACTACAGAGACATAGTATGTAGCTACTACAGAGGTAGCCAAGGAGATGATATGGCTTCATTTCTTCTTGCAAGAATTGGGACATCCTCAAAAAGATAATTACTTGTTCACAGATAGTCAGAGCACCATTCATCTTGCAAAGAATTCAGCTCTACATTCAAAGACCAAACACATACAACTATGGTACCATTTCATTCGGTCAGTTTTACAGGATGGACAGTTAAAGCTGGACAAGATACATACCAATGTTAATCCAATAGATATGTTGACAAAGGTAGTAACAAGGGAGAAGTTGAACTCCTCTTCAGCTTCGGTTGGTCTTCTAGACTGAATATGAATAAAAGAACAATAGATTCTAGGGTGGTTTGATCTAGTGGGAGCCTCATGTGGTAGCGATATTGCTACAGGATCAGTATCCAAGTGGGAGATTGTTGTTTAGTGTGGAGCCTAATTAGTCCCCAAGTGGGAGATTGTTAGATTGTGGTGACTGATTAGGAAAGTATTGTACATACTTCATAAATTCTTTGGGGTTTGGAGCAAAAAAAAAATTGGGCCCTATTTTATCAGGATTTTGGGTCGACATGTAATTATTAATTATAACCCTAAAGTTGTTAAAATACTTGTATAAAAGGGCTTAGGGTTAGGGGTTGTTTCATAAGGTGTGATGCGAAATTGGTTCTTGTGGCGGTATTGAGCTATAAGGGATTATGGATTGTAATCAGGTTGTAATCACTGGATCATAAAAATATTGGACTTTTTGTTTGGTGGACGTAGCCCAGGGATTGGGTGAACCATGTTAAATCTTGTTGCCTTGTGTTCTTTTCTGTATGATCTATTATTTTCTATTATTGGTTATATTTGCATGTAATTGTTATTTCTCTCTGTGGTTTAATCTTACCAGATTTCATATAAAACTGGTCGAGGTATGCAAACCCATCCCAAGGGAGTGGTAATTATAGACAAACATCAAATCGTCATGAAATCAATGGATCATCGGATTGAAATATATATAAATAATTTATGCAAATGACATGACTATTTAATGTTGTTGAATTTTTTTCACAGTGTTAACCCCCTTTTTTGTTGTATTTTTTTTATGTTTTTTATTTTTTTATGTTTCTAATGTTTTTCATTTTTTTGATGTTTTTGAATTTTTTGAATTTTTTTTTTTGATGTTTTTGATGTTTATGATTTTTTTTTTAAAATAAATTTGATATGTAGATGGTGGCATGCATGCTAGTCTCTCATGTGTATCTCACATTGTTGAACTAAAATAGATGGAAAGGGGATGGATGTGAGGTTTGTTGGATTTTTGGGACCACGTGCTATGTCATGGAGGTTAAAATGGATTTTTGGGACCACATGGATATTTATGGAGGCTAAAAAATGGATTTTTGGGACCTCATGGGTATTTATGGAGGCTAAAAATAGGTTTTTGAGACCTCATGGGTATTAATGGAAGCTATTTTTGGGACCACATGGGAGTTGTGATATGTTTTACAAATGTGAGATGTGCACTAATCTTCCTGCAATTCATGCCTGTGGTATCTAAAAACATAATCGGACCCCATGTTCTCTTCGAGCCACTCCCTACCTTCTTTTTGTTGATCCCTTCTATGAGCTATTTCCAATGCCAAGAAATTGTTGATCTAAAATCCACAAGTATTTCTCAATTTGGTATGTGTATAATTAATTCTAGTTCAACACCCCTTGTCCCCTTTTCTATCCTCTGTTAATTGTGTTAGGTAGTGCTAAAGCAAGCAATGGAGAGACCACAAAGAAGCAATATTAGTGTGAGAAGCACAAAATGATCTATTTATCACAACCCCTTTTTGTTTTGTTTTTTTGCATTGAAGGACTCATGTTGTTTGGGGAAAGCTTAAAGGTGTTATCTCTGACTCCTTTTTATACCAGATTTTATTTTATTTTATTTTATTTTATTTATTTTCTTATTTTTATTTTATTTTAAATTTATGTTTTTGGTATTTTTCAGATATGAGGTGGTCTCTCAAGGCTTTATACATAGAACCTTTTGAGATGTATGTTTTTGAAGGGTTTTGCTAACTCTTCTCCATCACAATCGACAAGTTTGTAGGTTCATGTCCTCAAAGACTCTGTGATGATATAAGGACCTATCTAGTTGGCTTCCCACTTCCCTTTCTTTTTTTTGATCAGCCTAATTTTTAGGGCTCTCTCAAAGGACTAGATCTCGTATTTGAAATACCCATGGCTTCACTTTCTTGTTATATTCTCTAGATAACCTGATCTAATACACTTTGAGGTGTTCATGGGCAGTGTGTTGATGTTCCTCCAAGATTTCTAATTGTTCTAAGTGGGTGACCCTATAGTCTTCATTTGTCATGAAATCATGTAGGGTGACTCTTAAGGATGAGATTGCAACTTCTAAAGGGAGAATTACTTCACTACCCTAGACCAATGAAAAGGGAGTTGCCATAGTAGGCATTTGAACACTCGTCTTATAGGCCAAAAGTGTAGGGTTTAATTGTAAATGCCAATCCCAACCAGTGTCATTAATAGTTCTCTCAAGGATTTTGATGATATATTTTTTGGTGGCCTATGCTTGGCCATTGCCTTGGGGATAATAAATTGAAGAGGAATGGTGAATGATATGAATTTTTTCACATAGCTCATCAATTATTTGGTTTTTAAAGTACAAAGCATTATTTGTTAGAATGGCATGAGGTATGTCAACTAACAAATGATGTGCTTAAGGATGAACAAAGGAATTTTTTAATAAGTGGCATCCATGAGCAGCATGACCTCAACCCATTTGGTGAAGTATTATGTTGTTGTGAGAATCCATTTATGGTTACTGGAGGAATGTGGATAAATCATGCCAATCAAGTCAAAACCCCACTAATAAAAAGGCCATGGAATGACCAATGGGTTGAGTTCCTGAGCTGGTGCATGAATGAGGTTACCATGAATCTAGCACTTCTTACAAGTTTTGATATAATTAATAAAATCTCTTTCCATGGTGGGCCAAAAATAGTCCATCCTAAGGATTTTGACCTAGAGTGAACCCACTAGAATGCAACCCACAAATACCCACATGAACCTTTTGTAGAGTAGCTCTAGACTCATTATTTTCTAGACATCTAAACAAAGTTCCATCTAGACCTTTTTGATACAATCTGTCAGCCACCAACATGTAATGTGAGGCTTGTCGGATAAAGTTTCATCTCTGGTTTCTAGATAGATCGGTGGGTATAAGGTTATCTCACAACTAGGTGGAAATGGGGTCATACCAAGGGCAGTTTGGAGTGTCTAGAAAGAAAACAATGTGGGATTCAAGTTGAGTAAATTCATGTTGAGCCACCTCCTCTACTAAGAATTCATGGTGTTCATGTTGGTCAACTGGAGAAAAGAGACCAAAGTAGCCATAGCATCAACCACCCTATTCTTATCTTTAGGAATATGCTCAAAGGTGATCTGAACAAGGCATTCTTTGAGTGTGTCAACCATATGTTTGTAAGGCAACAATTTTTCACCTTTAGTCTGATATGTGTTTTTAACCCGATTGATGACCAACTGAGAGTCTCTATAGACATCTATTGTCATTAACTTCCATTCTAGTGATAATTTGAGGTTGAGAACTAATGCTTCATATTTTACCATGTTATTAGTGCATGGGAACAAAAGTTTGCAAGACTTTGGTATGGTGACACCTAAAGGTTTGATTAATTTAATATCTAAGACTGAGCCATGATGTGTATAAGAACCATCAAAGTAAAGCTTTCATGTGATTGGTTATGTATGAAGAATATGTGTGTCTAGAAAATCTTCTAAGATAGTTTTCAAATCTTCTAAGGGTGCATCTGCTAACTGATCTACAATAGCCTCTCCTTTGATAGCCTTTCTATCAACATATTCTATGTCAAACTCACTCAAGATCATTACCCACTTGGTTAGCTTTCCCCTTAATGTTATTTTGCATAGAAGGTACTTTAGAGGGTCTATCTTAGCTATGAGCTTTACTTTATGTGTTAATAGGTAATGGCATAGATTTTGGGAAGCAAAAACTACTGGCAAATAGGCCTTCTCAATGAAAGTATAATTAAGCTCATAATTGACCAAGATTCAATTAATATAGAAGATGGATTTTTCTTTTCCTTAGTCATTTTATTGTGCCAATAGGGATCCTAATGATTTATCAGTGAGGGAGATATACAAAAAAAAAGGTTTGTGTTGAGTAGGAGGCATCAAGACAAGTGGAATCATTGAATAGTTCTTGAGGAGGTAAAAAGCTACTTGACACTGACTATCTCATTTGAATACCACATTTTTGTGGAGGAGGTGAGTAAAGGGAACACATTTTTTGGCCAACTAGGAGATAAATCTTTTGATGGACTAAAGTCTTCCTTGGCTAGAATGTAGTTAGATTAAATTCTTAGGAGGCTTCATGTCAACAATAACGTCTACCTTTTCTGAGTCTACTTCTATCCCTTTTGTGGAGACAATATAACCCAAGATTTTCTTGGATTGCACCCCAAAGGCACACTTTCTTAGGATTAGCCAAACTTTAAAAGCTTCTAGGAGGGTAAATATTTTGTCAAGTATTGGAAGTTGGTCTTGTCATGTATGATATATGGCTAGAATATCATCCACATTGTGTTCCATCAATGTATGCATCATGTCATGGAATATGGTTGTCATGGGCCTTTGATATGTGGCCCCTGCACTTTTAAGACCAAAGGGCATAACATTCCAATAAAATGTTCCCCATGCAAAAGTAAAGGTTATCTTCTCTTGATCTTCAGGTGCTATATGTATTTGGTTGTAACCCCAGAACCCATCCATGAGAGAGAACATGGAATGTTTGACTGTTAGGTTCACGATAACATCTATACTGGGTAGTGGGAAGTCATCCTTTGGACATACCTTATTGACATCACAAAAATTAATGCAAATTCATATGCTTCCATCCTTTTTTCAAATTGGTACTATATTTGAAATCCATGAAGCGTATGCCAAGGGTCTTTTAAAGTTGGTTTGGAGTAGTTTCTCCAACTCTGATTTTACTAACAGTTCTATGAGTGGATGCATCTTCCTAAGATTTTGTTTGATTGGTTTAGCCTCTAAGGAAATATTAAGATGATGGAGAATCAAATGAGGATCTAAACCTGGCATGTCTGCATAGGACCATACAAAATTAATTTTCTTTTCCTTGAAGAAGTGAATGAATTTGCCCCTTTCTTTTGACGTCAGTGACTGAGCTAGATGAATAATCTTGGGTTTTGTCTCTATCCCAATGTTGACCTTTCTATTGGCTCGATCAAAATGGATGACCTTTCTTTTGAATATTTAGGTAAAGTATCAATTATCTCATTGTTGGGTGCCATAGTTGGGTTTCACTCTTAGATACATCACTTCTTATTTCTTGCATTTTTACATCTAGACCTGCCACAATGTGGTTTGGGTCACTAAATCTCTTATATTCATTTTTTTTTCATGTGACTGAGATAATTGATATTTGATGTATTCATCAGTGCTTTCCTTGGATCCAATTTTGGAGATGGTTCAATCGCATTTAGGTAGATAGTGATGTCTTTGTCAATGTCAAAATTAGGGATGTCATAAGGCTCGGGTGTTTCCTAGTTGATAAGCTTTGGATGGGTCAAGGGTAACGAATCAAGGTATTGATATCATTTGAATGGATTCAAAGATACAACCTTATTTGATGGCTCATACATTATATCATGTAGGTCTATGATGTGGGCTTTCTCTAAACTATCTAGCAAACTAGGGTCTTCAAGTTGCTCACTATCCTCATTTTCAACTTCTGCTGGAAAAATGGTCTAGAAGTGGAATGCATTATTAGGTTCATTATCCTCATGTGACATAATATCATGTGTCCACTGAATGTGCCTATCATATATCTAACCTTCTTGTAAAAGATCATGTGGTTGTTCCACACTTGTTTCTAAACCATCCTAGTGTAAAGAAGCTCTTTGTGGTGAAGTGGAATCTAAGCTAGAAGTAGATTCTTATTTTGTAGTAGTTCTTTGTGTTGAAATATGAATCACATCACATTCCTTTTCATGGGTAGATTCATTAGATAAGGAATCAAGTTCCCACTTGCTGGAGTCATTATCAGTGGTATTCAAGACTGATTCTCCTACAAGGTAGATATCACGAAAGGATAAGTTTATATTCTCTGGATTGAATGCACACTGATCTATAGAATCTTTATCTTTATCTACCCAAATCAAGGTGGGGCAGGAGGGACCCCCATGTTTAGGCCATGGGTTATCAAGAGGTGGTGGCCTAGGATGGAGTGGTAAACTTTCGTGTTCTTGCTCTTAATATTCTACCCCTATCTTAAGTTTGCTTGGCCTAAAATGTGCTTCTAGAGGTTCAACAATGCTTGTGCCTCTTCCCAAAGGACCTTCACCAAGGTATCCCATTTTTCATTAAGTCATAACCTTTACCAAAAAGGTGGGAGAAAATATTGATATTTTGTATCCTCTTACTTTCCTCTTCCTTTATGCTTAGAGATGTACCACTACCTTTGACAAAGTGTTCACTATAGAGTTGAGGAGGAGTGGTTGAAGTCAATTTTCCATGAGACTTAGGAGATGTTGGTAAGTCAAATAAATAAATAGAGTATTCTCCCACCCCTTTGTGTTGAATCTTACATTTTTATTGAAACTCCTTCATCAAATAGCTCATCTCTCCATAATTTTTGTGTTTGGAGTCTTTTGGTGGAGAGGTGATGAGACTAAGGGACTAGAAAAAACCACTTTATCTTTTCCCTTAGTCATTGTGGAAGAGTGGTTATTGTCTCAATTTATGGAGGTTGAAGCCTCTGCTGGTATAGCTTGGTTGGTGTTGCTTGTGGTGATGGGGATTTCTTCCTTGTTATGAGGAACAAGGGAGGTGCAATATTGTATGTAATTATGGTCCCCAGGTATGACTACCTCTTGACCCAAATAAGGAAACTTCAAAGGTTGATGGTAAGTAGAAGGAACAGCTTGCATATCATGTATCCATGATCTTCCTAATAATATGTTGTAGGTTAACTTCAAGTCTAGAACTTGACCAACAATTTCCTTCACAATCAAACCAACCCTAATTGGCAAGATGACCATCCCTTTAGAGGATCTTTCCTCATCATCATAAGCCTTGATTGTAATTTTTTTCTTAGGGTCAATAGTATCTTCTATGTATCCTAGTGCTCTTACAAAGTTTAGGGTGTAAATGTTTAAACTGACCCCACCATCAACCAACGCTCTCTTTGATGCAGAGCCACACCTTGGAAAGCTCAGGAGAAATACTCACTCAACTGAGTTACTTCAAGGGGCACGACATCAATCAGCCAGGATCAAACTCGAACCAAACTCAAGATTGGATTAATCAAAATATATAAATCTCCATAGTTTATCTTCACCCGCACACCAAGATCTTTAACCCAGAATGTCCTCAAAGAAAATATATTTGCACTTTGACAAGAGAGACCAAGATCGAATTGCTACCAAACTCCGTAGTCGATTATCTATATCCTTTCTAAGGCAAAAACTGAAACTTTCTCTATTACCCAAATTCGAATGCCTCTCTTACGTAGCCAACCGGCTTATTTAAAATTGACTCTCCTTTTCTAATAAAAGGATGAGAAATGTTTTTTTTGTCTTCTATCCAAGAAAAGGATAAGAATCTAAAACTGCCTACTGCCTATTATTGGAATCTGACAATCATGCAGTAGGCCACATTTTAAATATCCACATTTTTTTCGTCTTCTATCCAAGAAAAGGATAAGAATCCGAAACTGCCTACTACCTATTATTGGATTTTAAAAATCATTAAACACTCCACCTACGAACTAAAAAAAAACTATTCTAATTTAAGATCCACACACCTGGTCCTAGGTGGCTATATTTGGAGAGCTTATCGAACTACTACTCTAGGTATGCCACCACATGTAGGACGTTATTACAAACTTCAAAAACTAAAAGCATTTAAAACATAACATTAAATTCCCTATTACATTTTCAACAATGTTGCCTCCTATAGCATTTCTCTTCTCTGCCACTGCAGCATACTCCCCTATAGAATGAATCTCAAGTCCTCTTGAGATGATGTGTTGTAGAAATGAATCTCATTCTTATTTCAAACTTTCCAATTTCTTTAAACTAGGATGAGCATATCTACAAGAAAAACAAAAATAATATCCAACTTCTCCACCTTGTAGCTTTGATTCTTTAATGTTGTAAATGTCACAGAAAATTCTCCAGCATGATTCACTATACATGAAATCTGCATCCCTACATAAACATTATTAGAAGAAAACATATCATCAGCATTAAGATTATTTGAGTTCTCTTTTTGAATATGAGCTTCCTTATACACCATGTAATGTGCATCATATCTATCTTCATCAATAGTACCCATAAACTTATCTACTTCTTGACTATCAACCAGTTTCACATCTTGAATCTTAAGAATCGTATTTATCTCTTCTTCCTTTATTAAACATTTATCATCATCTTGATCTTCTGTAGTAATCTCACTTTCAAATATCTCTTTCTTATTACAACTTTGCTCAAGAAAAATAACAGTATTGCACTCTTTCCTTTCTTCTTCAAGCTGAGTTTCCGTACTACCGCCATGCCTTTTCTATTCTCCCACAATGGCTGCAAATTTTTCTCATAAATCAGATTCTTCTTTAGAACTTGCTGTTACACATTCCTTAGCTTCATCTTCATGCCATTCCTCTTGACATTTTTCTTCATTATGCATATTTAAGGCTTCATCAGTTGTCTCCAAAATCTTTTCCATAGGAGTACCTTCCAACATTGTACTCTTCTCTATTTTCAAAGGACATGTTACTGTTCCAACCACAAATTGTTCACACTCAAATCCCATAGGACTTGTCTCATTACTGCTCTCACCAATAGTTACTTGCTGCACTTCTTCTTTCTTCATTTTATTTTTTCTCAACTTAGCTTCATTCTCTTCAAGTTTCCTTCTCAAACTTTTTATTTCCTCTTCTATCTTGCTTAGCTCTTCTCTTTGTTTTCTCCTTTCTTCTTTCTCTTTTTTCTTCTTTTCCTCTATCTCCTTCTGTTTAGAATCCTTTCTCTGTCGATACCTTCTAAAAAGATACAATAAAGCTGCTTCTTCTTGTCCCATCATTCCTTAGCTAGGTTATTTTCTTCTTATCTAGTCTCCTGGACTTCTTCTCAGACTATTTCTCTCAATCTTTCACAATCACACAAACATATACACAACTACTTTTTCCCAAACCTTTTGCTAAGCTCTGATACCAAAAATGATGCAGAGCCACACCTTGGAAAACTCAAGAGGAATCAGACACTCAACTGAGTTGCTTCAAGGGGCGTCTACAAGCTTTAGGATCACACACTAAAATCAGATTCTTTTAAACAAAACTTTGTAAATAAAATTCCCCAAAATATCTTCTTGCTGCCTTCGGATAGACCCGCACTCAGACATGAATAACTTTCAAACCAAAAAAGATTTACTCAATCCAACCGTTGAGATTTGGCGTAACTAGGTTTCAAAAAACATATAAATTTTTTAGAGAAATCCAATGGTTCAAACCTGAGATATTGACCACGCATCAGAGTACATTTTTCTGCAAAACATTGCTTCTTGCTGTCTCTAGATAGACCCGCGAACATACATTTATAACTTTTGAACCAGACAATATTTTCTCAATCCAACCGTTGACATTTTGTGTAACTAGGTTTCAAACAACATATAAAATTTGAGAGAAATCCAGTGGTGCATTTGGGAGATATTACCCATGCACTAAGACTAATTTTCTGTAAACATACCGAACTCGACCCAAAACTAAAACTTTTTTAATCTTCTGCAAACTATCAACTTGTTTCTAGTGAGAAGATAAGAAAAATCCGTTCAAAACTCAGACCATCGAAAACTTGCACAAAGAAAAAATGAAAAAAAGCATTCCATATCTCTCCAAATTCGATTCGTGTCTTACATAGCTGACTGGCTCACCCTTAAAACTGACTTTTTTTTTCCTATTAAAGGATGTGAAACATTTTCTTCTTATTTTAGAAAAGAAGAATGTCTTCTATCCAAAAAAAGGATAAGAATCTGAAACATTTTTTCTACCAATATTAGACAGTCGTTTTCTAAGTTAGGAATATTCCAAAAACTGCTCAGCCACACCTTAGAAAGCTCAGGAGGAATACTCACTCAACTGAGTTACTTCAAGGGGCACGACATCAATCAGTCGGGATCAAACTCAAACCAAACTCAAGATTGGATTAATCAGAATATATAAATCTCCATAGTTTATCTTCACCCGCACACCAAGATCTTTAACTCGGAATGTCCTCAAAAAAAATATATTTGCACTTTGACAAGAGAGACCAAGATTGAATTGCTGCCAAACTCCATAGTCAATTATCTATATCCTTTCTAAGGCAAAAACTGAAACTTTCTCTATTACCCAAATTCGAATGCCTCTCTTACATAGCCAACCGGCTTATTTAAAACTGACTCTCCTTTTCTAATAAAAGGATGAGAACTTTTTTTTCGTCTTCTATCCAAGAAAAGGATAAGAATCTGAAACTGCCTACTACCTATTATTGGAATCTGACAATCATGCAGTAGGCCACATTTTAAATATCCATGTTTTTTTCGTCTTCTATCCAAGAAAAGGATAAGAATCTGAAACTACCTACTACCTATTATTGGATTCTAAAAATCATTAAACACTCCACCTACGAACTAAAAAAAAACTATTCTAATTTAAGATCCACACACCTGGTCCTAGGTGGCTATATTTGGAGAGCTTATCGAACTACTACTCTAGGTATGCCACCACATGTAGGACGTTATTACAAACTTCAAAAACTAAAAGCATTTAAAACATAACATTAAATTCCCTATTACATTTTCAACAATGTTGCCTCCTATAGTGTTTCTCTTCTCTGCCACTGTAGCACTCTACACTCTATTTCTATGCATGAATACCTCAATATGTAAAGGGAAAGTTTGGGGATGGGCAAAGGAAATGTCATCTTCTTTAAAGAAGGATATACAATGGGGTGCAACAAGGTTTCTCACCATGTTTTGGAACCTATTGATGTCTAGATCATTGGGTACTAGGGCTTTAGTTAGGATCTCTATATGTTCAAAAGATATATGTAACAACTAAAAAATGGAGATATGAGTAGGGATTTTTAATAGTTGATTGACCAAACTATACTTAGAGATGGTAGATCTTGTGATGGCTTGATTTGAATTGTTGGTTGCCCCCAACAAGACCACTTTAGATGCTTGACCTTGGGTGATGGCATTCAAAGGCTATTTTTTGTGTTTATCTTTGATAATTATAACATTAACAACATCATCGAATCTAGATAGCATGTTGATTGTGTTATCATAATTATGGATGTCATTGACCTTTTTATTGGAAGGTTTGTTCTAGTTATTCTTGGAACACTCTCCCTTTTCATGGCTCATAAAGAGATTTTTGAATGCAATATGGTATTCATACATACAAAAATTGTTGACTTCGATGGTCTCATCATCAATCCATCTTTGGATAGCTCCTTTAAGAAAAAATAAATTATTGGTGAGATGCCCTTGATTACGATGATAGGCACAAAAAATGTTGTTCACTCCACCATGAGGGTTTGACTTGTGGTTCATATGGCTTGGCTTCTAGTAGTGTGATAAGCTCATCAACAAAGAGTGTTTGCAAATCTCTCTCATACGTCTTATCTATAGGAGTGTATACTCTAGCTAGGTTGATAGACTTATACCCTTTTGGTGGAAGTGCTTGATTGTAGGCTACTTGTTCATTAGGAGTATTTTGTGTAGGTGAAGTAGTGTAGTTTCATCCATCAAATGGACAAATTTTTTCTTGTCATTATGTGTTTTGGCTGGTAGGTACGTCAGTGTTAATGATATTGGGAGAATGTTGATTTCGTGAGGGGTAAAGTTGCAGTTTAATGGTTTTTTACTTCTACCACTCCATAGTTTACCATATTCTTGTTATTATTTATTTTCCAATATATTTTTTTATTATTTGATTGATCGGATGAGTTTTTTTTTGTGAGTAGTTATTGGAAAAACATTTCCCATCCTTTTATATTTTGAGGATATCATTTTTCAACGAGGTTTCTTCTACTTTGGATGCATTTTTTGACGTGGTTTTAAGTCTTTAGGGCCTTGAAGTTATAGCCAAAAGTTCATGGGTTTAGAGAGGCTATTGACAAATATGTTAGTTTTCTCCTTGTTCAAGATGTCATGATGGTACTTGGTGAAGGTGTGTCACCATCTTTGTAGGAAAATTTTGAAAGATTCTCTTAGAAGTTGCTTCATGTTGCACAGGTCTATCATGGTAACCATCATTTCAATGTTGAAGGAGTATTGTGCAATAAAAATAGACATTAATTGGTCAAATGATCAAATGATCAAATATTTGAGGGGAGTTTAGAAAACCACTCCATGGCTTGCCCTCCCAAACTCTAAGGAATAATCGCATGAGGTAGGTTGTATTATGTAAAAAATCCTTAGTGTATATAATTGGTGGAGGTGATCTTGAGGGTCCAATGTACCAAAGTACTTGTCGTATTTTGGCATTTGCATGTTTTGAGGAAATGGTGTCAAGATGACACTTCTATCAAATGAGAGAGGGCATATCTTTTCTAGACTAAATTTTGCTGGTTGGACTTTCCCTCTCTTCAAATTTTCCATTTCTATTTACAAATCTTGGAGTTTCTAAGTAATGACATCTAAGGGTGAATCCTCTTGATCCTTAAAGGTTAGATATATCAAAATTGGAGGGTAATTTTGCACCTTGTTGTGCCAACAATAATATGTAGCACTCTATATGTCTCTCTAGTAGTTTATCCATTATGTCAACAAGCTCTGAATTTTGTTGGAAGTCTTCTATTCTTGAATGAATACAATTCTCATTCCTGAATCAAAATGTACCCATTGCATCAACTAGTTTTGAATTTTGTTGTTCTAATGGGGGTGATTCTTTGTCAATGGTAGCTAACGAATAGTCGATGGGTATTGTAAGACCAATGGTGTTCGACGATTGTGTAGATTTAACTCTTGTAATTTACTTTGCTATCCTTACACTTACTCATGTGGCCACTCTTTTCGGTTCTTTTTCCTTATCACTTGTACTGGTTTTTCATAGTGGCATAAAAACCCTTTTAATCTTTCAGCATTTTCATGATGTGAGGATAAATTTTAGACCAAATTGTGTTAAATTTTAATCTCAGATTGGTTTTGATAAGTGAGTGTCTATACACTTAATTCATTTACTTAGTTTATGTCAAACAGGTAATATATGTCGAGCACAACATGTAAGATACAACATGCCAAGTAAACAGTGAGTGCTGAGTCACTAATGTGTTGAGTCATTCAAGTGTCAAGTATATAGTATGTGCTGAGTGATTCAGGAACTGAGCAAGCAGTAAATGTCAAGTCATTCAGATGCTGAGTGACAACATTGAAGTCACAGTTAGTGTCGAGCACAAGGGACTTCAAATGTCGACTAACACAGTTTTGACATAGTTGTTTGTATTGGCACAAACTGCTATATAAATCATTTTTAAGCCAACTTAAGGATTGATTTATGATCCTTTGTTGATAAGGACAAATCTTAAGTGTGAATCCCTATGTATTACATGCATCCAATCAGGAAAAGGGAAGGTTTAAGCAGCAATATGGGTGAATCATAACCGTTGATTCACACCTAACCCTAAATCGCCTAAGTATTCTTTAAGATATTATGATTCGAGTTACATTTCATAATCAATTAAAAGAGAACAGAGGAAGGAAACAGTGGACAATAGAGAGACATGATAAAAAAGGATCAAGTACACATTGGTATAAAGATGATATGACATCAAGCAATAGAGTGCTAATCGTAGGATCATTGCTGAGACATTCTAATAGGTGAATTAGTTAAATCTCTTAACAAAGTAGTCCTAACAGGCTATATTGAAATCCTCTAACTAGGTGATTACTTAATTGTGAGTTGAAGCCCTTTAATCAGGCACACTTCTAATAGGGTGTTGAAATCCTTTAACAGGGTAAGACTTAACAATCTTTGTAAGCTTTTAACAAGGCATACCTTTCATAGTGTAGATCATGTTTCATGATCAAACATTGTAACCTTCAATGGATACACCTTATTACTATAGTAGTGAAGATTTGTGGATGTCATCCCCACCCCAATTTTACCTTCTTATTGGTGGTTTTCTAGGTAATCATATCTTGTGTCATATATGTGTGAATGCTTACTTGTGTACATACTTTATATGGTATTTTAGTTTACTCATTAAATTGTGAGATGGATGTATGGTGAAATTTTTATGAGTAAAATTTTTATCAACTAATTTGCACCCCCCCCACCCCCCTCTCTCTTTTACCTTTCCTATTGTAATTCCAACAATTGGTATTAGAGCTTTGTTCTCTGAAAGTTAAGCTTTGCAGCTTTGAGGAAAGATCTTGGAAATGGAAGTCTACAAGTTGGGAAAGATTATTGAGAACCAAGATACTAATATACAACTCATTCTACATTAGTTGAATGGAGCAAGAGAAGATCTAAAGAAATCATTGAGAAAAGGAAGGAAATAGCTATTGAGGAGAATGACACACAATACCAAGAGATGGACACTACTCAACTATTTTCAAATGGAAAATCCAATGAATATGATGCAACAGTTGCAGATCTAATGGAAAAAGAATAGAACTCTAGCTAAAGAGATCAAAAATCTAAAGATAGAGCAAGAATCACAAGCCATATTACTATGTGAGGTGACTGAACAAAAAAAGAAAGCTATGGAAGACAAAATCATGATTGAAGATGACAAAAACATTTTGACCAACAAACTGGAAGAGAAATCATCAGAAATAAACAGGATTGCTCACATGCAATTGGAAATAGTGAATCAAGTCATGATTGCTAATCATAAAATAAATAGTAAAGACATTGAGATCACAACACCGAAATTGCAGAATGAATAGTTAAGCAATGATCTGAAAAGGTAAAAGGAGTTTGTTAAAATTTTCAATAAACCTAGTGGAGCCATCAAGTATTTTTAACAATTGATGAGATCCCCTAGATCCAACAATGATACATCTGCACTAAGATACACTAGTACTGAAGAAGGAGAATCATCCAAAAGTGCTGAAGAAAGAAGTAACAAAGGTAAGAACTCCAAACCTACTTGTCATAATTGTGGTAAGATAGGACATACTGCTAATGTTTGTAGAAGCAAGACTGTAAATCTAAATGTTAAGCAGAAGAACATAGGTCATTGCCATAAGTGCAACAAACAACATCATCAGACACATGAATGCAGAACCAAGATCATGCACACTCAAACATTTGAAGGATACTATTATAACTGTCAGAAGTATGGACATAGAACTTTTGAATGTATATCCAAACCCAAGTGGTCATCAAACAAGCAAATAAAGGCAAAGAACAATGCCAACTTTCATAATTGGGATTATAGTACAAGGTATAGTTGTCACTACTATCAAGAGTATGGACATATTCCTTAAAATTGTATAAGAACACATTTCGAAAGTGATTACAAAAGGTGGTTGAGTCAAACCACATTTTTTAGTTGTTTGAAGACTGGTCACATAAGCAGATATTGTTTAACAAGGTCAAAGGCACCAAGTTATGAGTTCAACAAAGGAAAAAGAAAGGTAGATGTTGAGAATGTCAAAGATGAGATGAACAAGACATGGAAGAGAAAGGAATATTGCAGCACATCAAGTGTAGATAGGGTCACTTCACCCAATGGGTCAGGTGATCACACCTCATCAAATTAAGCAATCAAGAGGTATGTGGGACTAATATTTAAAAGATATACCATACATTAGTTCCAAGGATTTAGTTTTGAAAAGATTACATATGCATGAATAAAGATGCAAAGTGTTATTAGGAATCAAGAATAAATCTTTAAGTTTTGTCAGTTTTCATGTTACTATTGAGCATGAAAAGTTTCATATGGTTGCCAAGTGAAATATTAGTGGATGCCAAGCTAAAAAAAATTGTTAGCTAAGGCCAAGCTCGTAGTGGTTGTCAAGTGCATGGAAAAACACATGGATACCGAGTGAATCAGAAATTTAATTGAAGCTGAGCTTACAGCTGTGTAAGCACTTAGCATTAAATGCAATGTTTTAAGGGCTATTTGATCAATTTCTGCTCATTTAACATCATTCAAATTTGAAGAAAAGCATGAAGATCTAAAGGCAATCTAGAGAATTTGATTTGAGTGTTTGCAAGAGATTTAAAAGGTTGTTCGACATCATTCTAGCAAGATTCACAAGGTATTTAATGTGTGTTGAGCTACGTAGTTTTAAATTTTGCAAACACTAGTTTCATGTAATGGTGTTTAGTTCTTCAGTAGAAAAAAGGTGTAGAGGGAAAAAAGGTTTTAGATTTTCAACTGATAAGTAATGAAATCAAACAACCTACTTTTAGGGCTATCCTAGATATAGCTTATAAATAGGATCCTGCTGGTGGATTGTCCATGATACCACTGAAAGTCTTGATGATTCAAGATGTTAGGAATTGTTACACATGCAAAATTGGAAGCATAGGAGATATGAAAATCATAGAAATGTATGGGAAATTATGTGAAAATGGAGCATTGAAGGAAGAATTTAAGATTTTTGAAAAGAAAGGTTAACTCATGCCCTAGATTTCCCTAATGTATTCAAGACAAAGTGGATAAGAATTGTTTTGAGTAGAATTCATGACAACTCTTTTTGGCTAGAAAATGAGCCAATAAAAATCACTAAGAAGATTGTTAACAGAGTGATAGGGTATCCAACCCTAGATCGGCCAAAGACCATGAGAAGTGAAGCAAAGGAGTTGAAGAGAGAACAAGGTTTGTCTGGAATAAAAGAGCAATGATAATTGATACTATCACAGATCCTTTGATAGCTTTTATAGTGAGGGTCATAGCACACAAGTTTTATTAATCTAGTAGATTACATAGTGTACCTTGCATTATAGTTGACATGGGTTACAAAATTGTGAAGAAGGATCATACTTATGATCTTGTCAAGTTGCTTGATTGGGAATTTGGGAGCTATGAGGAAGGCCAAAGGTGCACTGTGTAAATTCAAATCTATTCTTTTATGTATTTCTTTTATGTGCAGAATACATTTCCTACATTTGGTAAGGTTGCATGGAAGGCGAACAGATCTATTACAGTTCAAATAGGTGAATTTATTGAGCAAGTATGTAATGATTTTAAATCTATCATGACAAGTTATTTTGAAGATTTCAAACAATATATGAAGAAAAGATTAAGGATACCAGTCTCACTAGTGGAGAAACATTTTGATGATGTTTGCTTCCTAGGTGATATTGATTTCACATATGTACAAGTAGCAATTCCCAGAATGAGATGGCTAAGTTCATTAGCATATGAAATAAATATTGATGAGGCCTTTATAGCAATCACAACATTACTTGCATAAGAAGTAGATAAGGAAGCCCAAGCATTTGGAAATTATGACTTGGCCAAATCAAAGATCACTATGGAATTGAAGACTACTTCAGTGATCATGAAAAAGAACAAACTAGTAAAGAAATTGAAAGAGAGATTTGGTGAAGGAGCCAAGGAAGAAGAAGAGGAAGATGTTGAAGAAGAAAAGGAAACACAAGCTCAAGCACCATTGGCATTGACACAAGGTCAGGGAGAAGGCCAGTAAGAAGATGAATTAAAAATTGAAGAAGGTGTCAAGGAATAATAAGCCAATGAAGCACCTACAACTACTGAGAAGAAAAATAGGAAAGCAAAGACTGAAGTAGTGATCAAACCAAAGAAGGTTGCTAAACCTAATTAGCCCAAACTTACAACACCTACCACAAGGGCTAGCACTAGAGTCACTACACAAAAGGCTAAAGAAGTAGCCAAGCATAAGGAGAAGAAAGTTGAAACATAGAAGAGATCGAGGAGGAAGTATGTTGCTCAAGCTGAATTTGATGAAGAGAAGACTGAATCGGATGACAACAACCAATTTCAAGTGGTGAGTCATAGTCCCTCTTCAGATTTAGACAATTTATGTGAGAACATTAGGACCAATGTTGATCTATCGGGATTCTCTCACATTGAGTTTGACAATCTTGGGAAGATTGAGAAGAACCAAGTTGAAGAGCTAGTATATGCCATGATGGAAATATTTAAAAAGACTCCTCTAGAACTTTCCAACTCCATACCTAAAAGTTTATATGATAGAGTTGAGCAAAAATGGCATTATTGTTTAGTCACAGAAAGACAAATTAGGGAGACAACCCTTGCTCAAGTTATGCCAGAACTTAGTAAGGCTGAAATGTCTAAAGCCATTAAGAAGTATGCTACAAGATTTGTGCCAAAATATAGGGCATTCAGCATATTACAAAAAAATATAGAGGATGTTGTATAGAAGACAAAACAAATGTGGAAGATAACATATGGACTGTCAACATCTAAGGTAGCTAACCAGACACCTATTGAGGTAGGTGAGGATGAAGAAGATGACACTGAACAAGGTATAGTTGAGGGAGGCACAAATATGAATATTGATAACTAGGCACCAGCTAAGGAAGAGCAACAAATAGAATAGAGTATATAGACAAAAAAATGTTGAGTGCCAGCCCTCCATAGGAGACAAGTGAAAATATTGAAATTGTCAACGTAAAGGATGTTTCTGAGACTATTGCTCAGAACATCAATCCCCTTATAGAGGATGATTTAAAAAGGATACTTGTCTAATCCACTCTCTAGGCCAAAATATGTGACAACCCTGTACTGGTGAGTGTAGATTAAATTTAGAAAATAAAAACAATGATTGCAGGGAAGTGTTGGTGTAATTAAATATTCACTAATTACACTTACTTAAGCTTACTTAGGATAAATCATTTCATAGTAATTTGTGATTGAAATACTTAGGAGTTTGCACCTCAATTAAACACATGGTGTAGGAGAATTCCACTCTACGTGGTCATAGTTGTTATCTCATTCCACCTTCAATGCACTTATCACATTATCATCCTCATCATTGCACATACTTCATTACATAATGGAGGATGGTTCACCTTTGGTGGAAATTTGATTCCACCTTGTGTGGGTGATAGCTTATCTTCTCCTTATCATTGTCTCTTATTGCCTCTCCTATTTAAGGAGGTATATTATGTACATTTAAAATCAATCCATTGGATGTCAATCAAGTCCATTATCAATAATAGCATTCTTGCATCTTCATGCAATTGTCTTGCCAATCTCTTGTGGAAGTTTTCTTGGTTTTTCATTTGATCCTAGTGCTATTGTAGAGTCACCTAAAACTCTAACATGGTATTAGAGCTCTCATGGTCTGAAGACCTCTTCTCAAGAAGTGCAATCTTGTCTTGAATCATTGTTGGTGCACCATTTGGCAATTTGGAAATCACAAATTGGAGGAGATTTCAGGAGTCCTATTTTGTGACCTTCTATTGTAGGTGAAAATTGGAGCTTGTTGGCACAAATCAGAGGTTGGCATCATATAGAGGAGGTCAAAAAACTCCTAAATCAAATTTTGTTTCATCCAAATAGTACATCTGAGGCCAAATCTAGAGCCATTTGATTTTTGAAGGTGGAGTGGTGGTGATTCAGAAAAAATAATTTCAGAGGCAAGTTTCAAATACTGATATCTCCCTCATACGGACTCCTTTTTTTTAGCAATATTTTTTTTGTTTCGGGGTAGAATTTCACAATCTACATAGTGGTACAGGTGATTTTGGATCTCTGTCTCTGAATTTTTCTAAAAATCACAAATCCTATTTTTTACAACTTTCAAGGCTCTACTTGGACACATTTGATAACATTTTCAGGTGCAATTTTTTTTAAAAGTGCGTGATTTTTTCTCTACTTTCCAGATCTCTAATCAGATTTTAGTGATTTGGAGTGGGCATATCACTTTTAGAAATAGGTCTTTTTTGGCTATATTTGCACTTGGTGAATACTTTGATTACAATTTTCTTAATTGAATTAGTAATTTGAAGGAGTTATCAGTTGATTTCAATCATGCTTTGATTCATTATGAATTTTTCAAAAGTTCCATTGCTCACTCCATATAACTATCATGAATGGAAACAAGTAGTTTCTAATTAGTTGATGAGTATTGGATTGCTTAGAATGATTCTTGGATAGGATCTAGAACCAACTATAGGTGTTGCAGAAAGAAGGAAATGGTTTGATAGAAGGGATAAATCACTTGGCTCTCTTAGATCTACTATCTCTCATGATTTGCTATATCATATTACATCTTGCACACATCCTTGTGATGCATGGACAACATTGGAAGGGATCTTTAGTAAACCTAATAGAATAAGAATATTCAAATTAGAGAATGAGCTTATAGGTCTAAGTCCATGTGATTTTGACAATATTCAAGACTTTTTCTCTAAATTCAATTCCATTAGATTGGAGCTTTCTAATTATGGCATTACTAAAGATGATGAGCATGATATTATCTATTATTTCCAAGTTAGGTCTTGAATATTCAATCTTTGTTTCCACATTCTATGCTACTATAGATGCTCTTGGTAGTGCATACAAAATGCCTTCTCTTAATGAATTTCTAGCTTAGCTCACAAGGGAACAAGCAAAGTTAGCACACATGGGTCAACTGAAGCCTTTAAAGCATTTAGCATTGGTTGCAAATGATTCCTCTCCAAAGGCTCCCAAAGGAAAGGGAAACAAACAACACAAGGATCCTAAGCAAAATGAAAAAGGTGATGACTTTCCTTCATAACATAATATTGAATCTAAGTCCTCTTCAAGAGAGGAATCATCTAGAAGACAGAGAGATAAATGTGCTTATTGCAAAAAGTTAGGACATGATGAGCATAAATGTTTCCATAATAAGATTGATGAGCTAACTCACATTCTTCAAAAGAACAATATCCAATTGCCCTCATCATTGTTTTCTCCTTCTTCTCAATATCAAGCAGCTTCTACATCATCATCATCATCCAGAGGCAAAGGACAAGCACTGAATGCTTCCACACATCCTGAGCAAGGTAAATGACTTCTTGATTTAGGTACATCACATCATATGGCATCTTCTATGGATGTGTTTTCTTCTATTCAGCCTTGTACTTCATATATATTGATGGATAATAATACATGAAGGTTTGTGGGAAAGATTTTATTCCTATGGGAGAGGCTACATTTAATGATGTTCTTTGTGTACCATCCTTGACCACTAATCTCCTTTCTATTTACCAAATTACTCATGGGGCACAAGGTAAAATTGTTAAGTTCACTCTTGATTATGTCTATATTAGGGACATGGAGACTAGAGATTTCATAGCTATGGGAGTTGTTGATCGTACATCATGCTTGTATTCTTTTGCACATTTTGTTGATAATGATGATGATATTCATGATATACCTAACCCTTTATTAAGGGTGAATAATTCATGTGAAGAGAACATTGGACACTTGAATCATTTTTCTCTTGAGACAAGTGTTGAACTTCCTACTCCTCCACCTCCTACTTCTTTAGACATGAGCTATACTATTTAGTAGGATGATCTCTATGCTTCAGATCTTGCAGTGTGGATGAATTCCTAGATGCTTTTTCAGATGAGTCTCATAATGCAGATTTAGTTAATACATCTGAGGAGGTTTCTCTTTGAGATACTTCTTTGCCTTCTTTGGAGATTAGATTTCTCAACTCTTCATGTTCTCTTGGTTTTTCACATCTCATAGGTCAACTTGATGGTGTGACAGAATCTTTGAGTTTGGAGACACCTATTCAGTCTTCAGAGATGTATACATGTAGACCTTCTTCCTCCTTCCTCACTTTTTACATGGAGTGACATCTTCATCTTTTGATGTATTTATCTCTTCCTAAGAGGAGACATGTTTCTTGTAGGCATTGGATTATATTTTACTTGCAGGTACTCTTCATCTACATTGGAGCTTCTTCATTATGGGGGGGATATCATGTCTCCTTATTTTCTTCCTATGGGGGGATCATTCTTCGTATATACATGATGCATGCAATTTTTGGGGGGTCTTGAGTACTCCATCCATTCATGCTCTTGCTTTCATCTCTCTTTTTGGAGGAGGGTTTTTCCCATGAGGTTTTCTCTCTTTCTCCACTTTATGAGAGATTACATTTCATTTATTGCATTGCATATTGTACACAGGTACCTAAAATGGCCTTGTAGTGGGGACCCATCTTGAATTGTGAGTTTAAGTGCATTCCCCTAAGTTTCACTTAAGGGGGGGTGTTGGTGTAATTAAATATTCACTAATTACACTTACTTAATCTTGCTTAGGATAATGCATTGCATAGTAATTTGTAATTGAGATACTTAGGAGTTTGCACCTCAATTAAACACATGGTGTAGGAGAATTCCACTCTAGGTGGTCATAGTTGTTATCTCATTCTACCTTTAGTGCACTTATCACATTATCATTCTCATCATTTCACATACTTCATTGCGTAATGGAGGATGGTCCACCTTTGTAGACATGTGATTCCACATTGTGTGGATGATAGCTTATCTTCTCCTTATCATTGTCTATTATCGCCTGTCCTATATAAGGAGGCCTATTATGTGTTGGAAAACTTACTGTACATACTATAGGAGGAATTGATACTTTTGATGTAGTGACTGTTGTAGTGGATGACTCGATAACTGAAGAAGTTGCCTGCAGCTCGGTAGATGAAGTGCTTGGCACTTGCATTGGGAATACTTGGAGCTGGGAGGAGATTGGTGAAGATTGAGAAATTGATGTGGCAGTAGTGCTCACAATATCACTAGTGGAAGCTGTCTCTATAGTAACAGATTTTGGTGGAGAGTGAGGAAGGGATGCAATAACTACTACTGCAATTTTCACCGGATCATCTTCCTCCTTATCTACCTCTTCAGCTTCTTCCTCCTTGTCTTCTTCTTCTTTATTTTCCATCAGTGCATGCAGTTCTCCTGGTGAGACTGTGATGGATGGAGTGCTATCAAGCTCATCATCATTGCTGTTGTCATCATCTTTAATTTCTACTAGGTCTTCACTGGGCTTATGTAGATGATAGATATTTTTTCACATGTTTGTAGCATCATTTACAACATGTTCAATGTCTTTAATCAAAATCAAACAGGTGTGGAATCTGATCATCATTTTACCTTCATGGCTTTTCATTTCAATTTTTACTTCTGCTCCAGTGAGACTTGGTCGGAGATTCTTCAGGGATTGCTCATAAATATCTTTTACCATTTGGGTGGCTAACTCCCATCTCGGTTGCAATCTCTCCAGTAGTTCTTTTGAGATTTGAGGGGCAATCTGGTCTGGGGAGTATTTCCATTTACCCATCTTACTGAGTACTAGCTCCTCAATCTGCATTTTCTTAGCATCAGTTCTAGTTTCAAATTTCAATGCTTTGAAATTTGTGATTCCAGCTCCTTCCTCCAATCGTTTGAGCCTTTGCTCGAATGAGGGTGCAGGCCTGACTAGTATAGGTTCCTACTTACCTTTCCTAGTTCTTCTGAAAAACACTGCAATAGGCTTCTTCTTAGGTTTGGTAATGATTACCTTACCTTTCTTCTTTGGCTATTCTTCTGCAGATTCTTCTTCTCCTTCTTCTTCTCCTCCTTCTTCTTCTCCTCCTTCTTCATCTTCACCTTTTCCCTTGGTGAGCATAAGAGGACCGGTAGAAGTTTTTAATTTGGCTATTTTCCTCTTGCCCTTGCTTATGGCCTGTGGTAGCTTGATTTCAAGCTCAATTCAGGCCTTAGCTTCATCATAGGTTCCAAAAATTTGTTGCCTTGGGTCTACTAGCTCATTTACTAGTGCTTCTATGATATCTTTGGTTTCATCAATATTTACCTCATAGGGAAGAGGTTTCACCCATGCAACTCGGGGTCTGACTGCCTGAATGTATACCTTGTCACAGTCAACCATGAAGCATACATCATCCTTATAATCTTCAACAAGCTTTGGAGGAATTCTAAATCTGTTATTCATTCTTTCCTTGAAGTCTTCAAAACAATTATCCATAATACTATCAAAATTTTCACCCATTTCTGCTACAAATTCATTTATTTGATACAAAATTGGAATATCTTTTCTCTATACAACTGTACCTTTTGAAGGGAAAAACTTTTGTACATAGAAAAATAAACAAACTAACAAAGAACCAAATTCAAAGGAGTTGGTTTTTGAGGTCCTTATACTATCCATGTTCTTATTAAGTTGTTTCAACAGCACATCTGCTAGGTCAAACTCCATGTTTTTCTTCACGACCTTATAGGCTAAGTCTACAGCCTCACAGGGCACGCTATTCAATCTGCTGGAACTATACATCTTATATGCAATTAAATAAATTCCAAATCTTAGCTCTGCATCAGATACATTGTTAGGTTTCAATCCTCTGCCATCCTATTCAGCTAGGGTTAACTTCTGAAGTATCCTGACTTAGGGTTTTAGTGGTTTTGGATTTGCTTAACATAGGTAAACCCGTGATCTTATGAATCATCTTCTTTGTTATTAAGATGGGTTTCTCTAACCACATTTGACCATTATGCACATGGCTTAAAATGTATCTTATCCATTTCATTTTAAAGTTCCTTGGCAAGTGCAGGATATGGGTCAAACCTTTGGTTTCCAGATGTTTGAACTCGAGTTTGAGGGTTCCATCCAAGCATAACTCAGCTAGGGCATTATCCATATCTAGTGTCCCTATTTCTTGAACAATGCATTTGAAATGAGTACGAATGTCATTTATAAGTAGTACCTTTGGTGGAATTTTTGATTGGGCTCCATGCAGGTCGAGCGATTCAGCTATGGCGGGAATGAGCTTGAAGCTAGGTGCTTTCCATTCTACTCCCTTCACAAGCATTTCAGAGCCTCTCTTTGCCTTGCTATTGCTGGTGCTTGCAGATGCCATCACTGCTCGGTGAGTGAATGATTTCGTTAAACAAATTCTTCACTGGAAAATCACTTCAAATCACTTGAACTCACTTTCATGCTCTTGGAGATCTCTTCGCTCTGTATATTCTAAATTCGTGGTGAAAAATGAGATCAAATTCTGCCTTTTTGATAATTTAAAAAAAAATGCCATTAATGCTCGGGTATGAAGGTAGCTGAGATGACCTAGTGTTTGTCAAATAGTCACTGACTAACTCGGTAAACCTTGCAACTTGGTGAACAAACAAAACTTTTCATATTCTCAACCTAGCTCGGTTAAGTCTAAAACCAACCTTGCTTGGTAGATGCACCACAGTGAACTATGTCTTATATCTGAAATACTGATTTGTCTTTTGCACTCCTTTATTCTGGAACTGCTTAGGATATTGCTTGAAGATGAAGTCGCTGATCCCTTTTAGATGAGTCTAATTAGAAGTGGAGTCACCCACTTCTTGAGTGACATAGCCATTATTTGAATTTTTTGGCTCGATAGATTTTGGAATCCACTATTGTCTCATCTGTTTTTGAATGTTGTCAGCTCTGGCTTTCTTTTCATCTTCAATTCTTCCTATATTCATGCAATTCTTGGATATATGACCAAGTTCGGTACATGTATAACATCTTATAGTAGTATCCTTTTTTCTTAGGTGATGCCTTGCACAATTTATTCCAATGTGTCCATATTCTCCACAATAGTGACATCTGCACCAAGTATTGTAGTCCCAACCAAATATTGCTTTGATAACCTATTCTGCTGGATTGAATGCTTTGGATCTACATTCAGATGCCTTGTGACCTTGTTTCTTGCATTTGTGACATTTGCCCTCAAACTTTGGTTTCTCTTTGCATTCATTTGCTTTGTGACCATGTTGATTGCAATTGTAGCATTTACCATTGAATTTTCTTTTACCATTGCTCCAACATCTGTTAGATGTATGACCTAACTTACCACAGTGATTGCAAGTAGGTCTTTGATTCTTTTGGGTACCCTGTTTGGAAGATTCACCTTCTTCATTGTATCCAAGGCCTGCTTTACCTTTTTGTCTATGAAAATTTTGCTCATTTTGCAGATTCAATTGATCCATATCTGCTTGAGATTTTATCATCCTTTCATTGACTTTTTTTTCAACATTTAAGTCATTTTTCAAACTTTCATTGATTTGTCTTTCAGATCTCAGATCACTTTGTAAGCTTGCATTGATTTGTCTTTTAGTGATTAAATCATTTTTCAAACTTTCATTCTCAGATCTTAGATTCATAATTTCTTCATTTGCATCAGACAGTTGCCCTACAAGATCTTCATGCTGAAGGGATTGATTATTTCTTACCTCTAAGTCTTCATTTGCCTTGTTTCTCTATTCCAAAACTTCACATAGCTTGATGGATTGGATTTCTTGTTCTCTTTTGAGCTTTCTTACTTCTTCCTGCAGAGAACCATTCTTTGCTAGGAGTTCCTTGATTGCTTCATTAGCTTCATTTGAACTGCTTGATGGTAAAAGGTCTTCAATCCTTTTTTTCAATATACTGATGATCATTCATTTGTCTTGCAAGTTCCTTCCTTCTTTTCAAAGATTGAGAAAGATGCTCCTTTGCTTCATTGAGTTGAGTCATGGCCATTTTCAGATCTAGCTTTTCATTCTCAATAGATTTGTCAAGTCTAAATATCTCCATTGTCCTTGATCTTTGCTCAAGCTGTCAAACTTTATCTTGAGAACCACAAGGCTCTGATACCAATTGTTGGAAATAATCTAGACTAACAAGGTTACTGAGAGGGGAGGGGTGAATCAGTAACCCTGAAACTTTAATTCAATTCTGTATAATAACACATTCACCATTCATCCATCTAATCTACTGTATGCATGAAAACATTTATAACACGTGAACACACTGATTTGGTGACCCAGAAACCTTCCAATTAGAAAGTAAAACTAGGGTGGGGATGATGCCCACAAAACTTCAATACTGCAGTATAAAGTTAGTTGGTTAAGGCTTACAATGATCACTTCTGATGATCTTCCCTGTTAGGAGCAAGTAGGATTGCTAGATCCACCTTGTTAGAGGATTTACAAACATACAATGAAGTATGCACTCTATTAGGAGATTTACAAAAGACTTCTAAGTCTACCCTATTAAAGGATTTACAAACTGGTTCACCTGTTAGGATGAAGCAGTGGATCTGGTTACAACTGATTGCTGATAAGATCCCTTGTGCTCTGATCACTTGATGTGATGGATATAGCTTTTCTGCATCAATTGTTGATCTTACTGTATTCCTCTGTTTTGCTGGTGATTCGCTTTTCCTCTTCTCAAAATATTGTAATATAACACCAACGATGATCAATATTTCATTATTTCAAATGATATATATCATTCCAATATTTACACTAGCAAGATCAGACAATCACAAGTGAACAAACATTACTGAGTCGGCCAGATACTAGAAAACTCGGGTTCCTCAAATTGACTTGGTGACCTTCTGATACTTGGCATCCACTATAATACACTGCATTGTCATGCACTCAGTAAGAGTAGAGGCACGATCCATACTAATCATTCTAAGTAGCTTGGAACTCGGTAACCATTGGTGACTCGGTGAATATTGTGTCACTTGGTAAAAATTGAATCCATTGATAACCTTCTTCACTTGGTAAACACCAATTCCTTCATTTACCTTGTTTACTCGATAAACACTGATTCCTTCATTTACCTTGTTTACTCGGTAAACATTGATTCCTTCATTTACCTTGTTTACATGATAAACACTGATTTCTTTGATTTCCTTGATCACTCGATAAACACTAAGTTCTTTGTTTACCTTGATCACTTGGTAAACAATAAGTTCTTTATTTACCTTGATCACTCGGTAAACACTAAGTTCTTTGTTTACCTTGATCACTCGGTAAACACTAAGTGCTTGGAGAATACTGTTCTGCTCGGTAACCATTATGAACTCGATAAATACTGTTGAACTGCCCATATGCTCAATTTCCAAAGGAATGCTCAGTATCAACTGTAGACTGAGTGATGAGCTCAGTAATCATTCAGAATCGATTGAGTGTTGTAACTAATGACAAATATATCATAATTCCAACAATTATGTACATTTAAAATCAATCCATTGGATGTCAATCAAGTCCATTATCAATAATAGCATTCTTGCATCTTCATGCAATTGTCTTGCCAATCTCTTGTGGAAGTTTTCTTGGTGTTTCATTTGATCCTGGGGGTGTTGTAGAGTCACCTAAAACTCAAACAAGGAGGAAGTGAAAACACAAGAAACATCTATAATCACTCCTCAAGTCACAAGTGTAAAACCTTCACAACCTTTAGTGGTATATCAAAGGAAGGCAACAAGTTTCTCTGTCAGTACACTTATGCAAGACACTGTAGTCTTAGTGAATGTACCTAAAATTGAAAAAGAAAAGGATGAGATGGTTGGAGAAGACAAGATAGAAACACCAGGAAATGATGGAACTCAAGGCCAAACAAGTCAGGTAGATCAAGGTGCAACAAGAACTATAGAGGAAGAAAAGGAAAAGACTGAAGAGTCAACTTTGACACCCAAGCCAAAGGAGTTACTAGCTATACAAGCATTAGCGACATTACCATAATCTAGTACTCCTTCCATTCAAGCTCTTCAGAGGCCAAGCACATATGCTACACCATTATAATTCTCAAGGCTGAGTCCTAGCTCATCTAAGAAATAAGAGGTAATTACTTGTGAAGATGTTAGTCTAGATGAAGAGATTGTATTGCCTCAATTTGATTTGACAAAAATCACAATTGAGCATATGGGTATATTACAAGAGGCCCTTGAAAAGAAAAAAATCAAGAACTACTTAAAAGAGAGCATAGGCAAAAGCAAGCTTTGATTGACATCAAAGATATTTTCCTAGATGCATTCAGTTTGCCAACTCTAAATGAAAACAAGTCCATCATTAAATAATTAACCAATATAGTGGAAAGGATTAGTGACACAGACCTGAATACTAATGTAAAACTACTAGAATAGTCTAAAAGGAAGTTTCAAAACAAGGTAAATGAGAAGATATCAAGTGTTATTGCACTAACACAAGTTGAGCTAGAAACTAAGATAGAAAGTGTGAAGAAGGTACTAGAGAATATTTTCTCTTTGTACACCAAATTGTGTAATCCAACATTCTTCACAAAAGAAGTAAGGAATCACATCCTGAGTTTGGAGACCCATATGTAAACATCTGGTGCTACTTTTCCCATGTCTCCAACTCAAAGTGAGAAACATTTCAGGAACTTCTTGCAATCCTAGAGTCAGTTAGCAACATTACAAACAGATGAAGCCAACATAAGGGCTAAACTGATCAACATCCAGTCGACATTGACTCCTCACATGGAGATATTACACAAGTAACTAGGTTATGCAGAAACACTTATGAAGAATGACCCCAATCTTTCTACATTAGATGACTTAGTACACCTTGCTGCTAAGTTGGCCATCCAAATCAAGTCTTTAGAGGTAGCTTATGACAATTGGAATGCAACTCTAAAGATTATACTTGAGGTCCATAAACCTTTTTTGGACAAATACACTATTGTATATAACCCATTGACATCAGTGTCAAAAAGGGGGAATCAGAGCAATGGGGGAGCAAGCAAGAAGAGAAAAGAGATATCTATATCCAAGGGGGAGTAAGAGGGAGTAAGAAGAGTAAGAGAATAACAAAATGCAAACATCAGTTCAGACAGGCACAGAGAAAAAGTATCAGTTGATGTATATCTACTAAGTAGGAGAAAGATTTTGATACAAAACACAAAACTAAACTGAACATTCAACTCAGGGGGAGTTATGAAATTTTGAGGTATAAGTCATGTGTTGCAAAAAATTTATATTTTGAATTTTTTTATAGAAGTTGAATATCTATGTTATGCTCGTAAGGATAAGATCAGTAATGCATGACCAAGTGTTTTTAATACTCATGTCAAAGGGGGAGATTGTTAATCTTAGATTGGTTTTGACAAGTGAGTGTCTATACACTTAAGTCATTTACTTAGATCATGTCAAACAAGTAACATATGTCGAGCACAACATGTAAGATAGAGCATGCCGAGTAAACAGTGAGTGTTAAGTCACTCGTGTATCAAGTCATTCAAGTGCTGAGCAGATAGTATATGCTGAGTGATTCAAGAGTCAAGCAAGCAACATGCCAAGTCATTCGGATGTCGAGTGACAACATTGAAGTCACAGTTAGTGTCAAGCACTAGGGACTTCAGATGTCGAGTAACACAGTTTTGACATAGTTGTTTATATTGGCACAAACTACTATATAAACTATTTTTAAGCTAACTTAAGGATTGATTTATGATCTTTTGTTGATAAGGATGAATCTTAAGTGCAAATCCCTATGTATTACATGTATCCAATCAAGAAAAGGGAAGGTATAAGTGGTAATATGGGTGAATCACAGTCATTAATTCATACCTAACCCTAAGTCACCTAAGTCTTCTTTAGGAGGAAAAACCCTAATCTCTTTATGAATGATTAAGGAGAATTTGCCTATGAAAAATAGGACATTCATGGTGACCAAGGTATTATGATTTGAGTTACATTGTAGAATCACTTAAAGGAGAAAAGAGGAAGGAAACAATGGACAACAAAGAGACATTTGATCAAAAAGGATCAAGTACACATTAGTATAGAGATGATCTGACATCAAGCAACAAAGTGCTAATCACAGGATCATTATTGAGACATTCTAATAGGTGAATCAGTTAAATCTCTTAACAGAGTAGTCCTAGCAGGCTATACTGAAATCCTATGACAAGGTGCTTACTTAATTGTGAGTTGAAGTCCTTTAATCAGGCACACTTCTAACAGGGTATTGAAATCCTTTAATAGGGTAAGACCTAATAGTCTTTGTAAGCTTTTAATAGGGAAGACCTTTCATAGGTTAGATCATGTTTCATGATCAAACATTGTAACCTTCATTAGATACACTTTATTACTACAGTAGTGAAGATTTGTGGGTGTCATCCCCACCCTGGTTTTACCTTCTCATTGGAGGGTTTTTGGGTAATCATATCTTGTGTCATATATGTGTGAATTCTTACTTGTTTACATACTTCAGATGTATATGCTTTGTATGGTATTTAAGTTTACTTGTTAAATTGTGAGATGGGTGTATGGTTAAAGTTTTATGAGTAAAAGCATTAACCACTAATTGACACCCCCCCCCCCCCCCCCCCTCTCATGGTTTACCTTTCCTATTGCATTTCCAACATTAAAGTATCAAGCTATCGTACAAATCATTCCAACAATACCAAAGTTTATGAAAACCTTGGCAATCATATTCAACTCCATGAAGTCAGGGGGTGAAAGGATGTGTGTATCCTTTGATGCTTGAATAATGTACGAGGTTGGATTGATGATTTTTTTTGAATAAAAACCCTGGGTAGGATTATTTGAATGAATCAAATGACAAAAAAATTATTGTTTGATTTTGAAGGTATTGGTTGAGTTTAAGGTTCCTCTAACTTGTAGAGTGTTAACAAAGAAAAAGGGTATTCAGATGTGCTCTCAAATTCGAGGGATTCTTTGTGCAAGTAGCCATTGTTTTGCAAATTTTCACAAAAGCATCATGGAAATGATCAAATGATGACTTATATGCATTATTTATGCCTTTACCAAGTGTTATTCTACATGATGGAAGCACTTTTTTAGATACATATGTGTTATTTCAATCTTCAAATGTGCTACAAAATGCTTAAGATGCACCTTTCAATGTTTCCTATGTGTTTTTCAATGTTTCATAAGCGTTATTTGAGGGTTCATAAGCATTGTTTTAGGTTGTATATACCTTATTACAGGATGCAAAGCAACATTTTCGTCAGATTAGAGTCTTTCTAGAGTTTTTGTCTAAATTTTCTTGAAAGTTTTACAATTTTAAGTTCTTTACTTAGTCCTATAACAAGCACATTCAAACACAACAAGCCTAAAAATGAAAGATCCCAAGGACAAACCTGAAATGTAAAATGACTTCCTAACAATGACTTTTCTTAGGTTGGTGACTATAGAGGTTTTAGTATTATCCAATTATGTCCAAATTTACCTCTCTATGAAAAAGAGTTTCCCACCAATGCAAGGGAGGTTTGGCACAATCTCTTTCGAGACTACTAGAGGAAGGCTATATTTTGAACACGATTATCTTGCATTCCACCAAGAATACAAGTCTGGAGGATTTCCCTCCCACTGGCCTTGCTAAGGCAAATCTCGAGAGGTATGCCTTTCTATGGCCTTTTAATCTCCTTATGAAGGAGCAAGAAAGACTGAAATAAAAAATAGGTCTAGGAGTCTGATCACCTTATAAGGGTGAGAGCATATCCCTACTATCTTGACTTTTAAACACAACAGACATGACCCATTCAATTTTAGAGCCTTTAATCTATGGAATGCAAGAGGATCTTAATTAAGATAGGTGTTTATTCATTCCTTAGCGAATCCTTTTAACAAACTAGGCATTTTTGGCATTCTGATTCACTCCTAGGAATGAAGAACATAAGCCCAATACCAAGTTTGAGATTCGAAATAGCTTTATCTAGCTTAAACTAGATTTGGAAATGGAAATTTTGTGGTTTAAGTATTAGATGCCAAGAGGGTTTAGGCTTACTTGATTTGGAGCCAGCAATAGTGCTAGGTGCATTTTTGAGTTTTCTTCACTCCTTTTCTGTAATTTTGATGATCTAGAAGCTACTGTTCAATTCAAAGAGACCTGTAAGCACCCAAAAACCAAGTTTTCAAGTTAGATACAGAAATTTTCATATTTGATCAAATGCGTTACACAAATCTTCATATGCACTATAGAATTCTTTAGATGTGCTACAAAATTCTTTAGATGCACTACAATACACATTGGATACACTACAAAGTATTGCAAAAAAATCATTTAAAGTAATGTATGCACTATAGAATCTTGTAAATGTGTTATAAAAACATGTATATGCATTACAGAACACTTCAAATGTGTGATACAAGTATTAAAAAGCATTAAAATAGTGTTCAAAAATGCTAAAATGACAGAAAAATCCTAGATCTAGTATTTGGGAGTTCGAAAGTGTCTTCAAAAGGTTGCTATGTATGTTGTGAGTCTTCCCAACTATTGCTAAGCCTGCAATAAGTCATATTTGCACAAGAAAATAGAGTAACACATAGATCTAAAAAGAAAGTTAAATATTAACATGAAAAGTTAAATGAGAATGAGGCTTTAAAATGGAGCCCCATGGTGGGCACCAATTTGTACATGAGAGAAACACATATTCATGAGACCTTGGTGTGAGGTGTTGTAAGAATAGTAGTGAACTAAGCTAGACCCAAGAAACAACTATCAAATAAGAAATCCACAAACATCTCATGTTTCCCTAACTATAACTGCTAAAATCACTCTTAGACCAACATCTTAGTGACAGTTCTAGAATGAGATTATGTAATTTGTGCATATCTATGAAAGACTATATGAGATCTGATATGAATGCAAGATATATCAAGATGAGAACATGAAAATGCTATAGATATGTGTATGTATGGTACTAGAAAATGCTAAATAATGCTAGATAATGGTTAAATTATGCTAAAATTATGCTAAAACCTCTATAGTGATTATGCTAAATGAATTTATCAATTGCTAGCTCTAGTATGCCTATAGTAAGGATACACAAAACTTGGGTCGCTTTGCCCTTGTTTTTCCCTCCTATTTATAGGATTTTAGGAAGGGTAGGGGTAAAGATGTAGGAATTACTATTTTTATCCAAGGTAATGGTAAGTCTGAAAATATCTCATAAACTCCCAAAAGGAAAAGTCCAACAAACTTAGTTTGTGAGGATCAACTCCCAAAAGGAAAAGTCCAATATACTTAGTTTGAGAGGTTAAACCCCTAAAAGGAAAAGTCCAATAGACTTAGTTTGTCTTCCTTAATTCTTTGGTTTATACCTTGACTCTCAGAGTACCCAATGGCCAGTGGAAAACAAAGAAGTTAACAATAGAATGGGTTAGTGTAGTCAAAAGCATTAAAATAGTGTTCAAAAATGCTAAAATGATAAAAAATCCCCGATCTAGTATTTGGAAGTTCGCAAGTGTCTTCGAAAGGTTACTATGTATGCTATGAGTCTTCCCAATTGTTTGCTAAGCTTGGAGTAAGTCATATATGCACAAGAAAATAGAGCAACACACAGATCTACAAAGAAATTCAAAGATTAACATGAAAAGTTAAATGAGAATGAGACTTTAAAATGAAGCCCCACTGTGGGAGCCGATTTGTACAGGAGATAACATGTATTCATGAGACCTTAGTGTGAAGTGTTGTGAGAATAGTAGTGAGCTAAGATAGACCCAAAAACAACAATCAAATAATAAATCCACAAACATCTCATATTTCCCTAACTATAAATGCTAAAATTGCTCTCAGGGTAGCATCTTAGTGATAGTTCTAGAATGATATTATGCTATTTGTGTAGATCTATGAAAGACTATATGAGATCTAATATGAATGATATATCAAGATGAGAACATGAAAATGCTATAGATATGTGTATGTATGGGACTAAACAATGCTAAATAATTCTAGATAATGGTTAAATGATGCTAAGACCTCTATAGTAATGATGCTAAATGAATTTATCATTTGCTAGCTCTAGTATGCCTATAGTAAGGATGCACAACACTTGGGTCCCTTTGCTATTGTTTTTCCCTCATATTTATAGGATTTTAGGAAGGGTAGGGGTAGAGATGTAGGAATTATTTTTTTACTTAGGGTAATGGTAAGTCTAAAAATATCTCATAAACTCCCAAAAGGAAAAGTCCAACATACTTAGTTTGTGAGGATAAACTCCCAAAAGGAAAAGTCTAACTGACTTAGTTTATCTTCCTTAACTCTTTGGTTTATATCTTGACTCTCAGAGTGCCCAATGACTAGTGGAAAACAAAGAAGTTAACAAAATAATGGGTTAGCATACTCAAAAGTGTTTAAATAGTGTTCAAAAATGCCAAAACGACCAAAAGATCCTAGATCTAGTATTTGGGAGTTCGAAACCATCTTTGAAAGGTTTCTATGTATGTTATAAGTCTTTCCAACTATTGCTAAGCCTTGAGTAAGTCATATATGCATAAGAAAAATATAGTAACACACATATCTACAAAGAAAGTTAAAGATTAGCATGAAAAGTTAAATGAAAATGAGACTTTGAAATGAAGCCACACAGTGGACGGCAATTTGTACATGAGAGAAACATGTATTCATGAGACCTTGGTGTAAAGTGTTGGAGAATAGTAGTGAGCTAAGCTAGACCCAAGAAACAACTATCAAATAAGAAACCCATGAACATCTCATGTTTCGCTAACTACAACTGCTAAAATCACTCTCAAACCAACATCTTAGTGACAGTTCTAGAATGGGATTATGTTATTTGTGCAGATCTATGAAAGACCATATGAGATCTAATATGAATGCAAGATATATCAAGATGAGAACATGAAAATACTATAGATATGTGTATGTATGGGACTAAACAATGCTAAATAATGCTAGATAATGGCTAAATAATGTAAAACTGATGCTAAAACCTCTACAGTGATGATGTTAAATGAATTTATCAATTGCTAGCTCTAGTATGCCTATAGTTAGGATGCACAAAACTTGGGTCTCTTTGCTCTTGTTTTTCCCTCCTATTTATAGGATTTTAGGAATGGTACGGGTAAAGATGTAGGAATTACTTTTTTTATCTAGGGTAATGGTAAGTTTGAAAATATCTCATAAAATCCCAAAAGGAAAAGTCCAAAAGACTTAGTTTGTGAGGATAAACTCCCAAAAGGAAAATTCTAGCAAACTTAGTTTTTCTTGCTTAATTCTTTGGTTTATACCTTGACTCTTAGAGTGGCCAATGGCTAGTGGAAAACAAATAAGTAAACAATAGAATGGGTTAGTGCAGTATTAATCTATCAAAGACCCCTAGATTGAAAGGTATAACTCCCTTTTAGATGCAAGATTTTCAATGAATTTGTTCTTAAGTTTTTGTGGGGTATGCTCTTAACCAAAAAGTAGAAGAGGCCAATAACCAGATTGTTCAACACTTCAAACAACCTAGGCAGTTTTCAAACATGGAGATTGACATCTATCATGCAATCTACTCTAACTTGAATGCAGAGATGGAAATGTGCAAGCCTAGCTATGGCAACAAGAGAGGAGAAGGAATGACTAAATGGGTAATTCTCGAATCACTAAAATTGATATTTGATAATACCTAGATTGGTCCCTTTTTAGCTACTTCATCAACCAAAATTTGGACTCCTTGTACAATGAACTAAACTACACATACAAACTATAGTGCACAACACAAGGAAAAGAATCATGCTTATACTAAAGAAAGCAAAGCTTACTATCCACTAAAATGAAGGAAATAAAACCAATTTTACTTGCAATCATTCAATTTTTAGTTACATCACATTCATTCCAAATACCATACAATAACTAAATGAACAAAAAAATTAACATGTAGACTCAGAGTCACACAGAGTAGTCCTAGCTACAAGGATTCACCCACAAATAAATTTGCCAATCTTATTAACCTCTCGAAAGGTTACATATATAGGCCTCTTCAAAACTTGCTAGTTACATTTGATGATTGTAGTGCAAAGCATTTTTTCATAGAATAAACTAAAAATAGGACATGACTAAGTCATTATCTATTACAGAGTCTAAGCCTTCTAAGGTAATGCCATAAATGGCTACAAAGAGAGGAAGACGAGAGGGAATGACAGATATCTGGAAGAATGTCAAAGCATCATGCCTTCTTCGAAGTTTCTACCTTAGCTCTATAAGCTTTCATTACATCCATTACTTTATCTAGCTCATCGACACTTAGGATTATGATATTGTCAGCTCGAATCATCCAATAGTCATGTATCTCTATCAACTCGTCCACTCTGGCAACTTTTGATTGGAACTTCTTCGATGCCTGCCTTAAGATTGAGTTAGCTAATGAAAGCTCTTGGATCTTTGACATCTAGAAGTTGAGTGTATCAGTGGCCTCATTGCCAAATGCTAGGAACTTGATCTTCATCTGCTCAATGTCTACCAATTGGCCATTGCCAGATACATATAACTATGTTTGCAACACTTTCAAGTGTTCAAAGAGATTCTTTATAACCTTCTACACTAGATCATGTACATCTTTCAGCTCACTTGTGTAAACACCTAAAAAGGATCATCTAGACTATTAGCCCCCTTCTCGGCATTTTGGCTAATTTAATTAATCATTTATCTAGACCAAATTGTTAATAATCAATTAATTTGGTTATAACCTATAGTTTGACCATGCTATCCTAAGTTCATTATTTGATTAAAAGAACATGTCCCTTTTTAATTAAATAAAAGACCCCATTCTTCTAACCCACTTAAAGTGCACACATAAAGTCCTTTTTTTAATTTTTCAAATTAAAAGAAAAGGCTTTGTGACTTTTGCCTCATATGGGAAGTCAACTTATATTCTATTGGTTGACTTGTGTGTACGCATGGACCACTCCTCTTTTCAAACCCCACCCTTGATCATCCATAATCTTGACCTTGATCTTTACTGTCTATATGAATTTAAAAGGGAGAGAGTTTTCCCTCTCAAAGGATCCATCCACCATTTGAATATTGTTATGTTTTAGGTTTTCTGACAGGTTTCTTTGGAGCTTTGAGGAGAACTTCCATTTCTTGTCTTCACTCTCTCATTCCATCACATTTAGCTTAAGATAATATGGCATGTTAGCATAGTTGCATGATAGCTTAGTTTTCTTTACTATAATCTAGCTCACATAGCATAATAGTTGGATTGTAACACTCTCATCATTTCTTAGAATAGCTGCATTTTTCATATCCATGTAGCTTAGTATTCATACTTGCATTGCATCCTTGAGGAAATCCTTATGGACATTTTCATTCTTGCATCTCATCTTTGGAACCTCCCATTGCATGATTTACTAGCAAGAAGAGTATCTCTAAGTCTCAGCTGAGAGCCCTCTTATTCTTGAAACATACTCTCTTGCACTCAGTGGATAGGGAGCTCCAAGATGACATCCAAGTATTCCAAACTCATGGAATCCCTTGGATAGAAGGTTTTAATGTGGGACACTTTATTAGTGTACATTTTTGGCACCCATTGTAGGGCAGAACGTCTTAGTTTTGCTCCTTTTTGCTAAATTTTTCCTTTTTCTACATTTTGTTCACAAGTTTTCTTCTTTTTTACAGTCACAAGTTTCAGACGACATTTTTCCAGTTTCATACAATAGTTCTCATAACTATTGGTCAATACATTTTTGAAATAGTGTCACATGACTATACTATACTATGTACCTCGGTATAGTAAGTTCTGTTGCCCGGCTTAGGCAAAAATATTACACAAGAAGATTCTGTTGTGCTACTATACTAAAAAGAATCGCATGACAAACTTCCAACAAATAAATGGTTGCCTAACTTGAACTTGCTCATTGTTTGGGTGATTTTGTCATTTTTTTAGTTGTTTCTTGTTGCTTACTGGTTTTTACAGGTTTTAGTTGTTTTATAGAGATTCATTTACAGATTCCATATTGTTTTGAAGCTAACTTGTGGGGCTAACAGTTGTGATTGCAGGGTGTTACCTTGAAATGTTTGCCTAAATTGCCTAAAAGAATGCATGTCAAAGCTTCAAATGCACAAGGGCTACCAACACATGTTTGCAGGGCTACCTAAAGCATAAAAACCAAACTTTCTTGTATTTCTTTTATTCCATGCGTGACATTCTACTAGTTGCTTTCATTTCTTAGGCACATTAAACTTGCGATTGGGATTCTTTGGTGATAGGAGAGTATGCTCTTCACCCTTGTGGTGAATCAAAAATCTTGACTTGCCTTTGGATTTTGAAAGCAAGGGGATAATTGGATCTTCTTGGCATGTTTGGGGGAAGCAATTAAGATAGGAGAGTATGCTCTTCACCCTTGTGGTGAATCAGAAATCCTAACCCTTGAGAGTGGATCCAATTTGTGGTAGTTAGAATCCTTTAGAGGGCCTACTCTTGAAGAACTTAAGAGGAATGACCCAACTTGGGACAAGCTAATACTCGGATCTTCCAACCCACTATAAACTCAAGGCTATCAAGGACACAAAACCTTGGTAGATGTAGTGTTTGTCTTTGCTTAGTGTTATCACTTATGAGATTTTGACCATAAGGAGATCACTAGGAAAGAACGCTTAAGGTGCTCTTGTGACCACGAGGTCTATTACCCACCACAAGGTGGAGTGTTCCTTAATTGGGTGCAAGAGGAACATTATGAATGGAAGCCATTTCTAAATACCCTAAGTTAGTAACTACCCTATTTTGTTGCTCAACTTCTTGATGCAAGGGTTAGTCCTAGCGAACTACCCGGATCACCCCAAGATTTTACAATCACCATATGTGTTCCCTTGGTTGTGCTTATGGAACTTCCATGAAAAAGCAAATATCTCTTGTGGGCAACCAATTGGTGTGAGGCGAAGGAGCATCAAGCATGGGCCAATTTGTTGAGTAATGAACTGTGACTCTAAGGTAGATTGCTTGGCTACTATTTTTGAATGTGTTGACCAGTGTTAACGTTCTTACAAATCAAACATCTTGGTAACATTGATAGGAAGGTTGTTTTTACCCTTGCTCAATTGTTTGAGACATGTTTAAAACCCCTAATATTTGCAAACCTTGTTGTTACTCGACACAAACTAAAATCTCACACTGATTGATCTGAAATTTACCTGATTGTCAAACCGAAACATAAACTTTTGGAGTCAAAACTTGTCTTTTTGCACAAAACTAGCACTTTATTTCCTGTTCTCTCGAGAAATATCATGCGATAGTATTTTTCAAAAATTGTGTTACCCTATTGTTACAAAGTCTATCGCACTGCTATACTGAGATATATCGCCTCACACTGTCGCCCAGGAGTAAAGTGTCGCATGAATGTTTTAAACTATGTCATATGACACATTATGTTGTCCTACTATTGCTTGGGTTCTAGAAAGTATCACCTAAGACTATTTGTTGCCAAAATTGAGCCTATATTCCACTTTATCTGATCTAAGGTCTTGTCACCCCAGTCCTTCCTAGTCCTAGTTGCACATCCATATGTTAGGAGTAGTCTTAAGTTGAAAAGATGAGTTTAGTTCGTCAGATGTAAGTCTCAAAACACCATTGATGAATCACTTGTCAAAATCTGGTTACCATTCTATACTAGCTACTTGCTATTGAGCTTCTTGCTCACTCACTCAATTCAAGTAACTAGTGTTGTAAGTTCTTGAGCACTGTTTGAGAAGCCATCTGGTATACTTTGACAAGTAACTAATCTTGATTGTAAGAGCTTCAAACCTAAACACTTTTCTTGTCCTATTAAGCAAAGATGAATCCTTACATGTCGGTTACAACTAGATTTCAAGTTGGTAGCGGTAGTCATACCCCTTCTGTCTTCAAGCAATTAGAGACACCACCTAAGTGCCCTCATAGACAACCTTGTGTGAAGGACCCCAAATCTACTCAAACACAAATAGCCAACGTTCAACATAATCCACTTTATAGCTTTGAAAATCCATTAAGTACACCCTTTGAGACACCTAAGGGTGAAAATAGTTTGGTCGCTATGGTGCACCCCGATGAAGTCCAACACCGTTTAGAAGAAGAAGCGTGTGAAAATCAAAAGATCCTAGAAGTAATGTACACTAGGGAAAAAGAACATCAATAGGCTAAAACTAATAATTATTTCTACCATGAAGAGAACAGGGGGGCTTTCTCTTGAAATCCTTTTGATCTCAATGATGACAACAACACACCTCCAAGGACTCCCAGAGTCACCACAAGTGCATGCCCTTCACCACATAGACAATCCCATCATAAAAGTGATGAAGAAGTAACTAGTGAAGATGTTATAAAATTCCAACAGGATGGTTTTGCTCAAAAATTGATGCTTAGAGCTTTAGAGGAAAATGAAGACCAATACTTTCGATACATGGCAGCAAGGGGATGGAAACTCCTTCAAGGTTTTGATGTTGAATGCATAATCCACAAACAAGATCCCACCAAGGCTAAAATCTTAAGGGAAGAAATACAAGAACTGAGGAAATAATTTGCACAATTGCAGACTTCAAAAGAACCGCTAAAAACCTCATTTGTTGAATTAATATATGCTCTTCCATTTGATAGGAGTCTATACATGCTACCATTTCCTAAGGATATAGAGGTTCCTAAGTATGACAAATATGATGAAAATGGTGACCCTCACAATCATGTGAGGCATTTTTATGCTATTAGCATAGATTTTATGCATGAAGACACCTTTCTTATGTATTTGTTTCCTAGGAGTCTAATAGGACAAGCCATGGAATGGTTCACAAAATTGAGTCCCCCTCTTAAAACATTTGACGAGCTTGAACAACACCTTATCCAGCAATACCCCTACAACATTCAACATCCTGTAATTGTGCTAGACTTATGCAACATCAATCAAAATCTGGGAGAACTTTTTGCAACATACCTTCAATGATGGAGATCCTTATACTCTCGGTACCCTCGACAAGTTCCTGAGGCTGAAAAAATCAACATTTTTGTCAATATGCTTGTACCTGAGCTATAATTTGATCTAAGAAAATAGTTATTCACATCCTTCGATGCCATGGTTGAGAGTACATATTGCATTGAGGATGTTGCTATCAAAAAGGGTGACATTGTTATAAAAAAAGACAAAAATAACAATGGAAATGGAAATGGTAAAGACAAAGGCAAACCTTGGAATAAAAACAAGCATGTTGTCAATGATGGAGTAGTGGGCACTCCTAAGACCAAGGAACCTGCGTTTAACCTTTTTAACGCTATCTATGATACAAAACAACAAGAAGGTTTGAAACCACAAACATCTGACAAGAGCTCTAACTTTACCAAAAAATGATGTGTTGATAGACCAATGGTTGAGCCTTACAAAGTGGTCTTAAAAAGTTTAATTGCAAACAAGTTGGTTACTTTACGAGATAATTCTCGTCCCTATGACCCACTTGTCAACCCTCATGGTGGAGAGAGGATCATATTTGCAGTTATCATCGAAGTAAGGGTCACAACATAGAAAATTGTTTCAAGTTCAAAGACATAATTCAAGATCTCATTGAGGCTAGTAAAGTTGTCACAGATGGTCTCATTAAAAATTTTGACCACAAAGCTTTTAAACAACCCTTGCCAAAATATGAGAAAGGTGAAACCTCAAAAGTTGCTAAAAAGAATCATGATGCCAAGATCAATTATGCCTATGTTAACACAGACAACGTCATCGACATGCTTAAGCTTGTTGAGTATCTTTGCATGGCTAGTCCTAATGATGTCAATCGACCCAATTATGTTGTTGAGGCTAACAGACCTAAGGTTGTCCTAAAAACATGAAATACTCCTCAATACCATAATGATACCAGACCTAAGGTGGTACTCCAAGTGGTTGAATCTTCCTCTTCATTGAGTGAATCACTTAACGTCGTCACTACGGGGCAATCTAAGGTTGTTCTAAAAGTCGCTCATGATCCTAAGAATTCTTAATCTTCTAAACAATCGACTACTTCCAAGATCTCTAACTATGACCTTGTCGGCCAACTGCAACATACCTTGGCTCAACTTTCCCTTTTCGAGTTGTTAGAATTGTCCCCTTTGCACAAGGATATCCTCGAAAAAGCTTTACATTCAACCGACATTCCCACAGATATTGATGTAGAATGATTCCAAGCTATGGTGAATCATATCTCTTCACCTCACTACCTCACCTTTTCTGAAGAGGATGATCGAGCTTTCAGTCACCCCACAACCTTGCCCTCCATGTTGAAGTCCAAATCTTCCATACTCGTGTTCATTGAGTCTTGATAGAAAATGGTGCAAGGTTAAACATCATTTCATTCAATGTGATCCAACAGTTGGGCATGTTTGAATTTGCCATCGACCCTTGACACAAGATCACTATAAAAGCATATGACGAGGTTGAAAGACTTTCCAAAGGTCTAACTGTACTTCCAATCAGAGTTGGTCTAGTTGAGAAGGATGTCATTTTCCAAGTCCTAGACATACCATTTACATACAATTTGTTGTTGGGACAACCATGGATTCATGACATGCAAGCAGTACCCTCTACGTACCATTAGTGCATCAAGTTCCCTTTTAATGGTACTAAAATAGTTGTCCCCGACGATAACTCAATGTCTATCGACATGTTATCTGTTGTTGAAACGTTGGTTCCACAAAATCGCTCTTCTCATGAGATGACACCATCCTTTGTAGAGTGTGAACAGAAATTGAAAATGATGAGCCTTGGTATGGGTGAATACACTCTAAAATTTATTGATGCTCTACCTGTTTCCCCTCATTCTTGTGGGAAACTATCTACTAAAAAGAAGCCTTTTGCTTCTGCCATGACTCTTTTTGGCACTTTTGTGCAGTCCTTAGTTCCCCTAGAAGTAGAGAAAAAGGAACAAGCAATTAAAGATTGGATCTATAGGGAAGAGGAAGCTGAGGAGGAAATCACAGTCACTACTCCCATTTCTCATAAACATTATGGTAAAGGCTATAAAATGCTTGCAAACATGGGCTACCAGGGCCACAGATCCTTAACTAGTAATAAAAAAACTCTAGTTGAACCTTTAAGTCATACTCAAGGTCATGATACTTGAGATATTGCTGGCCTACATTTTAGGTTAGAGGAAGACATACAAACATTTGATTGAAGCGCACCCATATCTAGCAAATTAGAGGATGATGATCCTTCCTTTGTTTCTACCACTTCACAAGATGAGGACATTATGCCTATAACTTCTCTCCTTTGGGGAGAAGACACTCTAATTACCAATAATGATGCTAAAGCTTCCACTTCTCGACAACTAAAACAAGATGAATCTGACCATGAAGACATGAATAGAGGACAAATTAGACAAAATATTGCTCCTCTAATTGCTAGAGATCATAGTACAGTCTCTCACAAGTACGAATGGGAAAGCTTGTTAGATGCATCTTGTGAACTAGGAGTGGATGTTATTCACACCTATGCAACCCAACCAAATGTAGTCAAAGAGTCTATTATAGAGTTAGATAATTTTGGCTTGTAGAATGCTTTAGTGGATCACGTTGGTCCCTCTAGGTCTATTCCTGATCTAAATTCCTTTGCAACATTCACTATAGGCTCAACTTCGCATGTCACCAGAAATGACTCTTTTCACATCAACAACCTTGAAGCTTCCACCTCACTCTCATTGATCTAGCTTGATCTCATAGATTGGTCCATTCAAAATCAAAGACCCAAAATACAGTCTCTCCAAAATGACTATGAGATCACTTCTTACCTAAATGCCATTGAACCCGTCACTTCTTCCACTAGTGAACCCACAGTTCATATGACAAAATCAGATATCAAGTACCTTAGTCATAAAATTAAAAGGAAAACAAGTGGTTTTTATGGAAAAATGCCACATTGTAGTGATATATAAACCTATAAATAGTAAAAACAAAGACATATTTAAGGGTGAAAACCTCCCTAAGGCACCTGTGAATGAGGTACTTGGTAGTCTTCCAAGCTATTTTTAGGATAGATCATTGATTCTCATTGAACTGACACAACTTATCAACTTGGGGACAGAGGAATCTCCTAAAATTATTCACATAGCTCAATCACTGTCAAATGAGGAAAAAGAACATTTTGCCAAATTCTTTCAAGACACAGATCAATTTCGCATACATGTACTCAGATATGCTAGGGCTTGACACAAATTTTATCATGCATCATTTGTCTATCTCTCCTGATATCAAACCTATTAAACAAAAAATGAGAAAGATGTATCCACATGTAGTCTTATTGGTCAAAGCAGAGTTAGAAAAACTCTTGAGTGTAAACTTTATCAAAGCTATTGACTATGCAAAATGGATTTCCAACATCGTATCTATATCTAAACATGATAAATTTATCTGAGTTTATATTGATTTTAGAGACCTTAACAAAGCATGCCCCAAGGATGACTTTCCACTACCAAACATTGATATGATAGTGGACATGACTACAAGTTATGAAATGTACTCCCTCATGGATGGATTTTCTGGGTTTAACCAAATTAAGATAGCTCTAGCTAATCAAGAGAAGACAACCTTTACATGTGCACGGGGTACTTTTTGTTGGAATGTCGTGCCTTTTGGGATAAAAAATGTTGGTGCTACTTATCAAAGAGTAATGACCACCCTCTTCCATGATATGATGCATAAAAATATAGAAGGCTATGCTGATGACACACTGGAAAAATCTAGAAAATGAGACACACATCTTGAAGACCTTAGCCTGATATTGGATCTTATGGAACAATTTCAACTTAGGATGAACCCAAAAAAGTGTGCCTTTGGTGTTACATCTAGAAAATTTCTAGGCTACATTATCTCAGCAAAAAGCATTGAGGTTGATCCTAAAAAGGTCCAAGCTATCATGGACATGCCTCCTCCAAGAAATATCAGCTAGCTTAGAAGTCTGCAAGGATGTATACAATCCATAAGAAGATTTATTTCTCAATTGGTTGATAAAGCCCAATCTTTTAACAAGAATTTGCATAATGGCTCTACTCATAACTGGAACAATGAATGTCGATAAAGTCTAGACCAAATCAAAGGGTACTTGGCTAAACCTCCAGTTTTGATGCCACTTATTCTGGGAAAACCTTTGATCTTGTATATCTCAGCTATAGCTTCTTCTCTAGGAATACTATTAGCCCAAAGTGATGAGACTGGTGAAGAATGGGCTATATATTACATCAGTCAAATTTTGGTTGCTTATGAAATGAACTACACTAGTATCGAGAAAGCATGTCTTGTAGTGGTCTTTGCTTCTCAAAACCTCCAACATTACATTTTGGCACATATAATTCACCTAATTTCTAGAATTGATCTTTTGAAATATTTTTTGAGCAAAGTTGTGCTTACTGGTCGTCTAGCTAAATGGATGATGATTCTTTCAGAATTTGACATTCAGTATGTTGAACATAAAGCCATCAAAGGACAAGCTATAGCTAACCAATTGGTTGATTTTCTCCTAGAGGATACAACATCTATGCAAATTGAGTTTCGAGATTCCTCAATTATGTACATCACTGAGAGAACTTGGAAAATGTTCTTTAACGATTCTCATACGCAAAATGGAGCTAGAGCAGGTGTCTTGTTTGTTTCCCCTCATGGATATACAATTCCAAAATCCTACAAACTCTTATTCCCTTGTACAAACAACATTGCAAAATATGAGGCATTAAGAAATGGGATTGAAATGGCTCTTGAATGGAGAACAACTAAATTGCACATTTATGGAGATTCTTAACTTGTTATCAACCAAGTGAACAATGACTATCAAACAAAGGATGACAAGTTGATACCTTACAAAAATTTGATAGACGCTCTAAGGAATTATTTCACTTTTGTGACATTCCAACAAATTCCTAGAGTAGACAACAAGGTTGCCAATGCTATGGCCATAAAGACTCTTGATGAACATCATAAGGCCACTTTTAATCACATGAGGGCTTATTAGAAGCCCATATCTACTCAATATTTCTTTGGAATCTCACAAAATAGTGTTTCTCAACACTACCCCCAACTTGACATCAAGTGTTTCTCAACACTTTTCAAATAGTTTACCTACGGTCTCCGATGTCGCAATATTTCTCACTATCAAAATCAAGTCTTGAAGAAATGGCCAAATGACTTACACACACACACACTTAAACACTTTGATGACTAAACTATGTTGATCTTTATTTTCTTTGTGTGTTGTCTATGTTGATTTCTTTGCTATATGTTCCTTTCCTAATAGTCTTTCAAGGATGTCATTGACTTGAAGACTGGGGGCATGGGGAATGTTTTCTTGATTTCTGCTTGTGGGTATACTTTGTTTGTCTAAAGGTGTTTTCGAGCATTTAGGCTTGTCCTATTTGACACTTTGACTTACAAACATATCATCCTTGACTTTTTTCACAAGCTCGCACTCGGGGGTTATCCTAGTGCTTATGCCTTGATATAGGTGTAATCTTGCTATACTAAACTTAGGGAATCTAATCATGTAGTCATCCTGACTTACATTTCTCTGATGCTTAGATTGGATTTCTACATACCTATCTAATATTGATCATATTCATATCCTCGTAGTTATACAAGTGATGGTTGTATAATGATGTCCCTAATAAACTTTCAATGATGAAATTAGAGTCTAAATGTTATATGTTTCTTGTTGGTAAACCACTTTGCATATTAGTTTGCATTTTAGGTTCATTTTTCTAGCGCTTAGTCTAGCATTCCTGTATATGGGGAGAGCTCTCTCTTAATCTTTTTACAGACATATCAGCTAACTATTTTCACATCTTTCTTTGGTTTCTTCTTTACCATGTCCTTTCACATTCTTAATCTTTGCTTCACCTCTATTTTGCTATCCTGTCATCACAAGGGGTTAATCTAAAAATCATATTCGATCTATCCAAGTGTCACATGTTTAAAAAATGTAAGTCTATATCATACACATGAGAGCTAAAACATCATATATGAGCATATTCACATTAACATCAAAAGCAATCCATACATGAGCAAGAAATAGAAACAAAAACATCACATGAAAACTTAAACTGCTGAAACATCCATCAAAATGAAACAAGTGCACAAATCTATCAATCAAATCCAGTATCTCATATATATATCTCAATGTGTCATAGTACATATATACAAATGTGAGATCCAAAATCTAGATATCCCTCTCAAAAACATATGGTGTACAATCAAAACTATCAAAATTATCACAATCAACCTATAACTGACTCGCACCCTCTATAGCTAGTGGTGGCCCTAGTGGCGATGCCTATCTCCTATCTACTAGTTGTACTACACCCTTTGATCTACCTGCCCACTTTGAGTAGTCAGGAAGTCCCTGCCCCAGTGGCACCACACCCTTATAAGAAACATAATAGTATGTAGCGCGTGGGCCATGATGTGATGCCTCTCACCTAGTAGCATCTTGCTCTTTGCGGAGCTCATCTCCTCATATCCGCTCATCCATGAGCTGCTAATTTTGTATGGCAATGGTCACTCAAACTGCCTATAACTCTACCTCTAAGGTTTGGATCCTCGCATGGCACTCATCATCTCCCCTAGTCAGCTGCTCTACCTACATCTCCACCCACACTACTTGCCACAGCCTCAGTGGCACCTCCTTCACCTCTCTAGTGGCTTGTGCCCATGTCTGCCTCCTCCCAAATCAGGAACCCTCCCCAACCTCCATTTGTCTCCCTCCTCTACCTTCACCTCCTTTGTGTCCCCTTGCTACAGGTAGCGCATCTGGCTCTATAAAATGCAGAAATGGATGTCTCTGCATCTCATATAAATAGTTTGAATCTACCCTTGCATCTGCTACATTCGGGTGATAATTTCAGGGAATCCATACTAGAGCTGCTATCTCTCAGACGACTATCTGATAATCCAATATAGGCAACCATCCTCATGCCTCATTAGAGTGAAAATGAGCATAGGTGGTCATCTCCACTGAGACTACCTGGCACTTTGCAAACTACCACCATACCCAATTAATCATGAATCTCTCCATAATCTCTGTGTACCTTCCTACCAGTGGTTTGTTATGACTCATGTACTCTAGCTCCTAGGCATCCAACCATCTATGGCACTCTTGATATGGCCACCATGTAAACATTGTCAACTCATCCAAATCCGTTGGTAAAAAGTAACATCTCTACTATGAGTCTGTGGGATAGAACCAATATATCCAAAGATGAAAGGTTGGATCCGTTCTCGTGGCTACACCCGTGGTTGGATCATAGCAATGTGCTCCCATGCCCTGATATGTGCTAGCACTGCTCCACATGCTCATGAATGACCCTCATGGTACATAACCTCATGTAACTCATGATAAATATCTGCCAATATTGCTAGCCCCATGCCATCTTGCACCGTTATGTAATCAACTTTGCCACCAATCTACCCCATCCCAGTGGGAAGCCCTTTTGGCTCCTTTCAGTCACCAAGGTCTAAGAAACTAACGAATGCAACAAGCTCGGTAGGAGGTGATCCATGCCATACTCATCAATGAGTCACTCCCAACTTAGATGGTGGTCTGGGATGGTAACATCTTGAAATATCTGTTGCATTGTTGTTCGCCTGTCTGTCGGGGTCTAATCATAAAACACTTGTGGCATATTACCAAACTTGGCATCAATATACCTCACATCAATATTAAAACTTGCAAAAACATCATAGAGCAATAAAAAATACAACTCATTGGATCATCATAGCAATGTACACAGATGATGCGATATACATCCTCTAATGTGATCGAGGCCTATCTGGTCGACGAGTGAAAGATGTTATGCTTACTATGCTACTGCTCAGCCAACACAGTCAGCAGCCCATGGTTCGCTAGAATATGAGGCATCCGTATAACCCATCTCAAACCCATACTCGATATAACAATAAGCTCCTTGTTTATCAAATGTTGTGCAACCTGCAACCCCACCACTTTGGGGGCTCTAATGAGAAGCACAAGAAACACTTCCTACAATCCAAAATAGGCAAACATTAATAACGTATCAAAAAAACACTCAAAATGCAAAACTTCAATGAAAAATGCTTAAAAGTAGGTTGTGTGATATTTCTTTCTACATGCAGGCAACATAATATGTTGATTAAGTATCGTGTGATAGTTTGTTATATACCAATGTGATACAAATTTTTCGTGTGACATTTCACACTGGTCCAAGTGACAAATGGGTATGTCCCATACACCATACCTGGAACTACTTGTGCAATATAATTTTTGGTACAAAATATCATGCAATATTTTCTAAAGTACCCGTGTGATACTTTATAACCCGATATTCCATATTCTACCTCTAAAACGTGCAAAAAAGGTTTTAAAAGCAAAAAAAGCACAAACTTACCGACGCCTCATAGCGATCTGGTTGGATGTGCAACCAACTGTGCTCAAAATAGTGTTGATCAATTAGAATGCCCGCTAATGCCATTTTCTCTATCCTAAGCACTCTAAGCTCTCCAAATTCACAAAAGAAAACATGAATTTGAAAATGACACTTGGGTCCCTTTTATAGCCTCCGACCTCATTTTGACCCTATTTTCAAATTCCTCAAAATTCTGCAAAAATTGCACCCCCGGTTAATTTCGACATCCTAGATCGATTTTTGGGATTAAAATCAAAATCTGAGTTCATCTTGATGGTCAAATTTTTATTTTAAAATTCTACCTTCTTCTAGATAGTTAGCTAATCTTCTTTGGTCTAATCTTTGAATTATCGATGGGGCATCTTCATGTCTTCATCACCTCTATGCTTCATATCTACTCAAATTCACCTTTTCATGGCTAAAATCATATTTCTACTTGATTTGACCTAATTTTTATGTTGTATCCTTCATGGTCAACTCTACTCAAACTAGGGCATCTTGTCATTCCTTAATAATCACTCTTTGGTTCTAATCATCTATCTGTCCACTTGGACATTGTTATATCTTGATTTGATCATATCTAGCTCATTTATGCATTCCCTTACCTCATTTTGATTTCGATCCCGAGGGGGCATAACTACTCTACTACTCTTGATCTATCTGCTTTGCTAGGTGTTAGAATTCTTCTTGAATTTTGACATCATCTTTCTTCTAATGTTCAATACTACCACTATCAGGTTGTACATTCAGGATGCACTATCTCTTTCTGCATTTTGTTCTTCGAAATCAAATATTTATATCTATTGTTGCCTACTTGGCTTCTATTTTCTTTGACATAATGTGTTCCCAAATAGATCACACATTAGTCAAAGAGGGGCAAATGTAATCACCTAAAAATGGTCATCTAGACTATTAGCACCCTTCTCAGCATTTTGGATAATTTAATTAATCATTTACCTAGACCAAATTGCTAATAATCAATTAATTTAATTATAACCTATAGTTTGATTGTGCTATCCCAAGTTCATTATTTGATTAAAAGAACATGTCCCCTTTTAATTAAATAAAATACCCCATCCTTCTAACTCACTTAAAGTGCACACATAAAGTCCATTTTCTATTTTTCAAAGCAAAAGAAAAGGCTTTGTGACTTTTGTCTCATATGAGAAGTCAACTTATATTCTATTGGTTGACTTGTGTCTGCACATGGATCACTCCTCTTTTTGAACTCCACCATTGATCATCCATCATCTTGACCTTGACCTCTACCGTCTGTATGACTTTAAAAGGGAGAGAGCTTCCCCTTCAAAGGATCCATCCACCATTTGAATATTGTTATGCTGTAGGTTTTCTGACAAGTTTCTTTGGAGCTTTGAGGAGAACTTCCATTTCTTATCTTCATTCTCTCATTCCATCACATTTAGCTTAAGATCATATGGCATGTTAGCATAGTTGCATGATAGCTTAGTTTCCTTTACTATAATCTAGCTCACATAGCATAATAGTTGGATTGTAACACTCTCATCATTGCTTAGAATAGTTGCATTTTGTATATCCATGTAGCTTAGTATTCATACTTGCATTGCATCCTTAAGGAACTCCTTGTGTACATTTGCATTCTTGCATCTCATCTTTGGAACCTCCCATTGTATGGTTTACTAGCAAGAAGAGTATCTCTAAGTCTCAATTGAGAGCCCTCTTATTCTTGAAACATACTCTCTTGCACTTTGTAGATATGGAGCTCTAAGCCGACATCCAACTATTCCAAACTCATGGAATCCCTTGGATAGAAGGGTTTAGAGTGGGACACTTTCTTTGTGTACAACTTGCAGATCTTGCAGAACTTTTTACTATAAACTCCATAGATTGTTTCCAATGAAACAATGGCTCCTGGCCTATTTTGAGGATCCTGTGGGAGATGGCAATGTTGGTCTTCATGTTGATCACCTCTTGCAATAGTGTCAATTTCTCTGTTAGTCTATTTGTTGCAATTTGCATAGTAGTTTGATGACTAGAAGTTGCCTCCCTTAACTTGTGATAATAATACATTTCCCAAATTCTCAATGAGTAGGGGACCTTGTGCCTTCATCTGATCAACCCATGCTTGGCCAATTTTCCCAAATTTCCTTTCTTACTATAGCTTCAGAAGCAAGTTCTTATTCTCTTCTGCCTTTGGGTCAAATGTGCTAGTTGAAGTACTTCCAAGCGCAGACCTAATGTAGTCCATTAGTTCTTTGTTTGAGGTCTTGAGCACCTCTTTCTCTGCCCTCAACTCTTATAGTTTGTCCTCAATCTTCTCATTGGTAGACTTCTACATATTTACCATTGAATCGTGAATAGGGATACCAATGTCCACCATTCTAATTTGAAAGTCATTGGTAGTAAGCTCATGGAACTTGCCCTCTTTTCAAGGCTCTGCTATCTCCATCAACATGTGGCCAATAGAAGGATCAGTAGCCAATGCTGCTATGGACTTTTTCTTCTTTGTCTTCTTTGATGGTAGCTTAGAAGAAGTTTCCTATGTGAAGAGGTCCTTTGATGGGGCAACTTCTTCATACCTTCACTTGTTCTGATTAATGGTCTCTTCCAACCATGACTCGGTTGAAAGGACATTGATTGTGATTGCAAGGTAGTATGATCAAATAACTTCCTTGCCATTGGGGGAGTTTGCTTGTTATAAGAACAATGGGGAAGGTAATGACTTTGGTTACTGAGAGGGCCAAAGTATCCCCTTGTTGTGATGTAGCATGTTCTTGACCATCCATGGGGTTGGTGTCATTATCCAAATTGATGACTTAGATAGGTTAGGTAGGCTTAGCTACTAACTTCTCTTGTTCTTGCTCTTTTTCCTTCTCCTTGTCCCCAACTCTTACCATATATGGAAGAGATCCGCCCCCACAAGTAGGGGTAATTGGAACATTTTTCTTTGGGGGTTGGTCTCATCCTTGGTTGATAAATTGAGTTGGGCCTGCAAATGTTGAAGTGGCAGTAGTGGTGGAGGTCATTGCAACTGATTGAGCAGCTTTGAAAGTCACTCCAGTAGTGGATCTTGTGCTTCTCATTCTCTTCTTTCTTGCTCAGGTCCACTCTACCCATTTGTCTATCTTCTTTATGATCCCATGCATTAAGACCTCCATGGTATCAATGACAAGACCTGCAGGTCGGGTAGACATAATGGGAGTGCCTTTAATATGCCCGTAAGATGAAGGATGCATGTAGGAGCCATCATCTACAAGATTAGAAACATTCATTATATAATTTAATTTCATCAATTGTCAACCAAGACCACCACCTCTTCTAGGTTTGATATTCATTAAGACATCCCACCGAAAAATCTTCAATATCTAAAACATGTTTGTAGGCGTATCCCAACTTCAAATGATCTCTCATGAAGTTTACTGGGTCATATTGAGCCCTGAGTACCTCATAATCAATCGGCTCGATTTTACTTTCAAAATACTTAACTAAATTTCAAGCATCAGATTTGGAAGCACAAGAATAGGGTCCAACCACTATGGGGAAGGAAATCCTGGCTATCTTCTTTACATTCGAACACAAGGTGTTCACTTCAAGTATTTACCAACACAATTCAACAAGACCAACCTTGACCTCTGGGTACCTAGGGATTCTTTTGGGAAAACCATCAAAAGCACCAATCCATAGATAGGAGAAGCTCAAAAATTGGATGAAAAAGCAACCGAATTAGCTAATCGCCAAAATTTCTTCTAGTGAAAATCTTTGCTCGGGGCAACCTTGCAATTCCTAACACAACCTCATAGTGAAGGCATTGTTTACTTTTACATACTCCTCAAAGCTCCTCTCCAACTGAAGGTGTGGGTAGAATTCATGCACCTTTGTATTTTCATCATAGTCTTCAATTCTAGGAAGACTCAACCATAAGTGATGCGTAGCCAAGGCATAGATTAAGTATGAAGACATGTAAAACTTCTTGAATCCCTTTGCTAAATTCAACCATGAGGCAAGCTCATCACAAAAGATTTTTGCCCAGTCGATCTGCAGGCCTTTGACACAAATGGCTTGCACCAAGAAGAAGTGATGATCAATGAATTCCAAAATTTCCTTCTTTCCTTTCAACCTAAGTAGTAATGCCAAGATTTCAATAATCTTCATTTTTAAATTGGTCCCAAAAAGGATTTTTGGCATCTTGCTCTTCTTTGAGCAAGGCGTTTGGAGCCAGGTCCTTTGCATATTGTCCCTTCTCAAGATTTTCTTCTCATTAAACATGGATACAGAGGATTCGAAATCATTATCACAGTATTCCTCCTTCACTGACACACCAAATGTGAACTACATCAAGGCCTTATTTATTGAAAGAAGGATAGACTGACTAGGAAGCATAATTTGCTTCATCTCCAGATTATATCTTTCTATACATTTCCCTTACTAGCTTTGGAGCTTTTACAACCATGGGAAATCCAACAACTTCCACCAATCTACTTTCTTTCAACTTCTGGGTAATCGAGTGGATGGGATGAGAGTTAAGCCTTTTGTGAAGATCACCTAAGTCATAGAACTTGAATGATGTATCAACTAAATCCTTTAACTCACTTTCCAAGCCTATACGTTTATCATAACCTGTTGCTCTGATTATCATTTTCTATGATTTCAAAGGATGCAATTCTTGATAAATAATTGTTTAAAATAACGAGGAAACAAATTCGAGGCAATTCTGATAAAATAGATGTAGAAATCTGAACATCAGTGCCACGCGAATGAAATTAAGTTCAACCAATGATCATAATGACAAGATTTACAATAAATTTCATCCAAGGGGAAAATCATGAGATTTAAATTTGTACGTAAGATTTTGAGAAGCATAGAGTTAAAGTGTTCAACTATTAGGTCCTATCCTTTACGAGATCTTATTTTCCACTATAAACTTCCAACGTGCCCTTCATCCAAAACTATTTTCCATAAAATAATTAAAATAAATCTCTTAAATTACTTCTCATACTTCAAATAAATTTATAAGAAATACATGTGTTGATTTAACATTGTTTTAGAATATCTATCGTAAAAAAAAAATCCATAAATTCCATTGTGACTAAGCCTCTAAATTTAGAGAGGCATTTGAAGAGTTTTTTTAAATTTATGTCCATGTAATTATGTTTTATCTATTATTCTTATTATTGATTTCCTTACTCTTTTTAGACATAGAACGAGGATCAAAAAGCTAAACTTGAAACAACAATGACTCATAAAAAAAGCAAAAAAATTGTTATAAATTATTTTCACCCATTGTGTCGTAAAGATACCCAAATGGTGCACGTTCAAACAATGTTTATAACATAGGATGGTTTATTTCAAGGGGATTTGTCTCCACCACCAAGGTTCTAAATATACCCCATCCAAGAGAGAATGGATGGCTTTTAAAGTATTCATACATAATCCTTACACTTAGAATCAAAAGATAAGATGTCTTATTTCAAGGGAATTTATCTCTACCACTAAGGCCCCAAGTATACATTATACCAAGAGAGAGTGGATGACTTTGAAGGTACCCATGCATAAGCCTCTCTCACTTGGTCAAATTCTAGTTTAAAAAATATAATGTGTATAGTTATTTCTTTAAAATACATAAATTGTTAGGAAGCAAGTCCACCAATATAGCTAGGAGGGTGAATTAGTTGTATGTTTAATCAAACTTAAACTTATCAAATCCAACTTAAATACCCAATAATATGAAAAATGCCAATAGATAGAACATACATAATGACATGATAACTTGTTAACTAGGGAAACCCTTGATCAGAGGGAAAACCCCAATGGAAATGATAACCCACAAAATAATGTACTAATAAAAAGATCTTTGCAAGAGTATGTAACCCAATTAGAAGCCAATTATGTATAATTAGTACATATGAGTCCCTGTTAGGAAACTTCAAATCCTTGTTGGAAGATTCTATCCCTTTTATGAGCAATAAGGAAGACAATTGAACTCACTATCCAAATTGCTTCAGAACTATTACACAAAATAGATCTCATAACATATCCAAATAGTGAATTGAACAATACAACAATCTCTTTGCCAATACAACTCCTTTTAATTCCTCAAATAAATATCAACATAATTTGTTGTTCTTCTCTAATCAAAATCACATCCTTGGTATCTGAACATTAATTACATAATACCACACAATGTATGCTCACTTCCAACTCAAGGAAACAACCTTTCCTTTATATCTTGTCCTTATAACTATTGAGTCAGCCATTGAGGGATTTCCCAATATAAAATGAGTAATATATGACCTCAATATGATATTACAATTGAGTTCCATGTGCTACATTATACTTTACAACTTCCAAAATATATCCCATCATGAGAGTCATTTGCTAGTGAAGATATCACATGTTACACTTCAACAAACTTCATGAAACAATCTCTAGCATTTGGTAACATAATGATGCAATGCAAGGTAGGAGAATCCAAAAAGGAGATGTCCTAGCCCCTAGCAAATAACCATATAGCAGAAACACAATAACAATGCAAGATCTAATACCAATTCACAATACTCAATTCATAAAAATAACTGATTACATGCAATGTGTCGGGTTGTAAGGCCTTCCTGGTTACAACCAAATATAATAGCAATTACAATAATAGTTCTATAAGATCCAACCCAAACACTAGCTAGTATAGATACACACTCTAGTAGAAACCTCCAAGGAAGATCTAATATTGTGCTTGCAAGCCCACCAAGCAATCTCCTTGTTTCCTAAGCCTCAACTACTAGCCCTTCTCAAAGTTCACTCTTCTACCACATCCTCTTCTCTAAGCTAGATGATTATCACAAAAGACTCCACAAGAGCCCCTACTTATACCCAACTAAGCCATAAGTCGGCCTAGTATGTTACAAATTAAATAAACCCTTGCATTAAATGCACATTTAAGCCACAAGTCAGCTTGCAACATAAATTAAATACAACCAAGTTAAATGCCAAGGTCGACTCACACTAGAAATCGAACACAAATAACTCAGTCAAAATAGGACCAAGACTTGACCAAGCATCAAAAGAACTACTTCTAAATATCAACAAATCCATCAAACATAACCGAAGTCACATAAGCATTGTCGAACACTAGCATGTGTTGAGTCTTCCATCAACTGATCCCCCTTATTGATCAAGCTACTCGATCAACACTACAACCAAATACAATCGAGCCATGCAGTATAAACCAAGCTCCTAGTATACACCGAGTACCTTCACCAACCGTGTACCACCAAGAAAAGACTAAGTAATGCTACTCCAACTGAGCACCTTGGTTAACATTGCAACCAGAAACTACTCAGCAAGGATTGAGCCAGACCTCTTCCTTTGATCGAGTCCCCTAACTCCAAGGCCAAAACACACCAATACGTAGAATTGTTAACAAGCCTAGGATGCTCTTGCATCACATAAACATAGCATCAAGAACTTTTTATGAAATTCTATGAAATAAACATAGATTTAGAAGGTACCCATGTGCGCTGGTCTGCAACCATTCTTCACTAAATCAACTGCAACTCATCCAATCCTTCATACTAACATGCATGAACATAGATGTAGTATACAAACACATCTATGAATATGAATCTAAGATTGCATAGCTTAACTCTTCATATCCAAACCTCATTGATCAAATATGCCTCTGTGATGTACAAAAACTATGTCTATTCCATACCAAATCACATATATGTTGACATCAATGATAATCTAAGTCATGAATGCAACACATAAGAAATGGATCCAAGTGCCAACAAATAAAAAATATCCCAATCAATCCCAATGTGCTAACAATCTCCCCCTTTGGCATTCATGACAATATATGATGAAAAACTATTAACCAAAAAAGAAATTATGCTCTTTGAACAATCTTCCCAAATATCAAACAATAACTACATGTAACATACTAACTATTCCCCATTCAATTCTCCAAAATGTTCCCATAGGTGTTACTCTCCCTTGTACATATAATATGTTTTCATTTATTACTCTTTCCCATCAACATCAATGACAAAGGTGTCAATATGTCAATCTAAGAATCTGAAGTGCTCTCATTATTTACCTATCAAATCAATTTGTAAATACTAAGTGCCAACTGACATTGTTGTATCAAAACATTATACAAGAGTTATTGAATAACTCTGCCCAAAACAACTATTGCTTCCCCATTGGAGTACCATCAAGCATCGAATCTCAAATGAATAGTGCTATGATTATATTGGACTGATGCAGATCTTGCAATAATTAGTTTGAAATAGCTCGAGGCATTACCTCAAGCATACCTCTAAGGTACTCAAATGTATCCTTAACCAATGGCTTAGTAAGGATATTTGATATTTGTTCCTTTGTAATGACACACTCCAATCTGATTTCTTTTTCAACAACTTTCTCTCTCAGAAAATGATACTTTATAGCAATGTATTTTTTCTTTAAATATATAAAACTTGACTTTTTGACATGCTTATTGTAGAGACCCTAAAATTGGCAGGACTCTAGAAACATAATTTTCATCAAATCAATAAAGGTTAAGGACATAATCGGAGAAAATGAGGAAAAACAACAGACTTTTGGATTAATCACAACATCAAGTCTCTAATTTATTACGTGGTAAGTTGCTTGCTTATAACTAAGGTTTCAAGAGCACATCAACATGCTTTTTATTAAGGTGTCCAAAAACACCCCCAAAAAGTAAGACTTAATCTTATGCACAAAGTCATGTTTTATTAGCGTGCTACCTTCAAATTGTATGACTTGTTCATTTTTAGATCTAAAGAATACATTTCATTCAATTACAAGTGATCATTATCAACAACAACTTTAAAGTCACAACTATTGGCACACTATTATGAAAGAATAGTAAATTTATCAACAAATAGAATACCAACTATCGAAAGCGCTCAAATACTTGTTCTTTTATTTTTATATTTGAAAGCATATGAAAATTTTCCTTTATTAATTAATTTTTTCGCACATATTATGCAACTATAATTTCTAATATTATTTTTTATTAAAAATAGCAAAAATAATGAAATGAACACCTTTCTAAAATTTCAAAACATAAAGTTTTAAATCTTCTAAATACTATAAATTCTATGAAATAAACTATTTATGACTCACTAGCTCTTATCAAATATACAGATCATTCTATCATTCTATATACATTATAATCTATAATTTCAAGTATACCTTATACTAATGTTAATTGACAACTAATAAAAAATCCTAATCCTATTTGGCTACTAGGGAAGAAAGTAAGATTAGAAATTTTATTAATTAACAATTTATATAGTCTAACATACCTGAAGAGGAAAAAATGAGCGTATCAATCTATGGGTTCAGAAGGTATCATATTATAAATATCTAAAAAAGGTTAATGGGGTTGACACTTGGTCCTGGAAAACCCTGGAGAATGTAGATATATCTCCTATAAATAAATAGAATTTGGAAAACATTATCAAGGATTGACAGGTGAATCATAAAAATAGGGCAGACAAACTTATATGGGTAGCTTCCAAAGATGGACTATACAAAGTCAAGTTATGATATAATCTAATTATTAACTCTTAGAGATCGAAAAATCTCAACATACCTCTAAAGTTATGTTGGGATACAACATGCCTACCTAAGGCATACATCTTTTTATGGGTTGCGATGCAAAAAAGGATCCTAACAACAAATAGATTCACAAAAATGAGATTTGAAGGATCGTCTAGATGTTGTTTTTGTAAAGAAAATTCTGAGACATCTAAGAATCTTCTATATAACTACCCTTTGCTCAAGAATTTTGGCATTGGCTTCTTCGTAAACTTATGTGGTCTTCACCTCTTCTTGAGGATTTATATGGTCACCTATTAGGATGGCCTTTTAAGCATAGGGTTGGTGTTTATGACAAACTTTGGAATATATCCCCTGCAATACTGATGTGGGAAATTTAGAAAGAGATAAACAGACACATCTTTAGTAATTTAGAACTCAGGATGCAATCCCTTTTAAATAAGGTTGAAGCAAGCATTACTGAAGTTATGAATAGCTATCTAAGGAAAACAACAAAAAATGAAGGGATTTTCTCTTAATGGGATGGAATAATGAAAAAGAATCGGGCTCATCTCATTAATCCCCCATTAATATATGATAAAAAGGATCAAATAGCTAAGAAAAATTGTAAATGGGAAGCTCCCCCAATGAGATGGATGAAATTGAATTTTGATGGTGCATCTAGAGGAAATATAGGAAAAAGCATGAATAGATTGTATCATCAAATAAAAAATAGGAGAGTGGATCACCAAAAGATTCAAACCTCTAGGGATAGCTAGTAGCAATATAACATAATTACTCTTGGGAAGGATTAAAACTAAGTTTAAATAATAAGATAAAAAAACTAATTATAGAAGGAGACTCTTAAATTATTATAAATGATATTATAAATCATAAAACTTTGAATTGGGTCATGAATTCTAAACTCGAAGATGTCCTTAGCTTAATAAACCAATTTGCAGAAGTCAGATATAACATATATATCGAGAAGGCAACACAAAGACAGATAAGTTAACAAATATAGGAGTTGAAGGGGAGGATTTAATCTTACAATAAAATAGTGTTTCTATCTCGTAACCCCTCCTTTTATGGGATGTTTCTATCTCTTACAATAAAATAGTTAGTAATACTCCTTAGTTATTAATGTTTCATCATTACTAGGTGATCCCTCACTTTGAAGTACTCTAACATTAATCAACATGTGACACGGTAATAATGGTTTGTTAAGTTAGTGAATTTTCAAGTCATAATTTAATGGGAAGCATTTTTTATCAATTTTCTTTAATTTTGTGTCTAGACTCTTCTGTTTTAGTGGCTTATTTAATAGGGCTTCCTCGGCTTTGAAAATTGGTGTGTCTTGTCTTTTGTCTCCCCTTTGTGTTATGATGGAGCCTACTATTTCCCTCTTTCATTTGTTGGAGGTTAGAACTATGGTGTTCAGGGGGTCTGCTAAGCTTGAATACTGGAATAGGATCCTTAACCCTCTTGATTATTTGTCAAGGTTTGTCATTAGCTAGATCATAGGCGAGAAGGCCTTTAATTATGATTATATGTGGTGCACCAACAACTTTGTTATTGGTTCCTTTATAGGATGTCTTGCTTGAGCAAACATAGGTAGTGGGAAGATTACTAGGCTCTGTCAGGATGTCTTTGACCTGACTTGGTTAGAGGGCTTGGAGATGTTGAGATAATGGGTGTTGCACACATTGCATAATATTGTTATATTTTATTATTTTATTTTATTATGTAATGTTGCACCTAGATGGATGTGAAACATGTAAAGATTCCCATGGGATATACTTGATGAGTTGTATTGTAACATTGTGATAATATTTTATGTAATTATTTAATATTGGGGAAAAGAATTAAACTTCCAATATTAAATGTGGGGTCAATGGGTTAGGTAGCACATGTTTTAGCACATGGTTTAAGTAATACCACTTGGTGGTTTTGTGGGACTTGCTACTATATAAGCAGCCACAAGGGTAGTTGTTGTGCAAGAAGATAGAAGGCAAAAAGGGAAAGAGTCGAGTAGGACAAGGCTTGACAGGTTAGCCAAGGGAGCATTTGTGAAGGTTGGAAGCATGGCATGGGATGTGTGGATTCATGCTTATTCACGTTGATTACTTGGTTGTAGCTATGGCTTTGAAGGCTTCCATGGTTGTATTGCAATGGTATTTTTGCTGAATAATACATGGTGATAAATGCTTTTGGAGGTTGGATTTTTTCCCTCAATGAGGGTTTCCCAGGGTATATCTTGTGTAATAATTTTTGTGGGTATGTTTTCCTATTCTCTTCCATGTGGATTTCAATTGCATATTTATTTCAGATCTATTATGGGTTATGTGGAAATGATTATATTCTTTGTTGTAAGTTTCCTTCAAGATGAAGTTGCGCTGAGTATAGATCAGAAACTCAAAATCCCACTCTTAGAAGTCTACATGGCGCATCCTTCGGGTAGCCTTAGGCATGCAATAGTGGCTAGGAGATTGTCTTTGTATATTAGGAACAATGTTCAATTCTTCTTTGCTTGGCTGAAAATGGAAGCAAATATTCAGTTCTTGCTTCATTGGAGGGGTATTTTAGTTGATTAGGGCAAGGAGTGGCTAGTTCACTTTCTCCAAGTGTTCGAGGCCTAAATAGAGCTTGAAGTATCCTTTGATGATCTCGATAAATTGAAATTCATATAGCCTAATATGATTAAATCTAGTAAAGAGAAACTGGCTTACATGTTTCCGTCTAGCTCCAAGGAAGATGACTTGGACAAAGCAACAAATATTATTATGGTGTGCTAGAAGAAAGAGGGGGTGGCTTAGATTTTGGCTGAAGGTTTCTAGGATTAAGGTCTTCATCTGACTGTTATAAAGTTGCTTAAGGGTTTTTCGTCTATTATCTAAACAATTGTTTTTGCTAGCTATCTAGAACAAGGGTTCTTCCTTTGTTCCCTTTTGTCCGATATTAAGTAATACTTTCCTCTTTATACATATGCCAATGTACAAACATTATTCGATATATGAAATACATGTGCTTTTGGTTTGTTTGTATCGTTGCCCTCTTGATTATTAATTTTTAATGTAGATTTTGTTTTTGGTAATCACATATAGTTCTGTTCGCAACTTTTTAATTCTTGTTGGTTTCTTCTCCTCGCTAGCTTCCTTTCTTTAGGTTCTTTGTTGTCCGTTCTTTTTTTTTTTGGGTGTGGTTGGGTGTCTAGTTTGGCTTTCCCCCTTTTTAGATTAGGGTTGGTTTTTTTTTCTCTCCCTTCTCTTTTCCGTTGGTTTTGCTCTTTAGGTTTGTTTCGTTTCTCTCTTGCTTTGCTTTTGCTTCCTTTTTCTTTTTTACTTCCTATCTTCTGGGGTGTTGGCTCTCTAAAGATATTCTTTGGGGGCTTTGTCTCTCCTAATTTTCTTGGCTATTTCCCTTGGTTTGGCATTGCTCTTCTCTTTTCATCCTTTGTCTAGTGTGTCTTGTATGTGTCTTCTGATGGCTAGAGTTGTATTTGAGTGTGTTGTCTTGCCATTTCGAGTCTTTTGGGCCACCAATATCGAGTTGTTTCTCCTACAACTTTTCTTCTCAATTTAATATATATTAGGTTAGATCAAATTCTCATTACAATTAGGTTGATATTAAGTAAGTTGTATACAATAAATTATATATTTTAGATTACATTTTAATGATTCTAATCATAATTTCATTCCAAACATATTTTAGGTCTCTTGAATTTCATCTTTTTAGATCTGTATTCTGCATTTTAAGGCAAGTATTTAGTTTTCCAGTTTTCAACTAGTCTATTATGTAAATGGTTAATTAGTCAATTTAAATATCCTCTAGAAGATTACTAGTTTTGAAGCAACATAATATCTTATTTTTTATAAAATGTTCTAACTGTCAAATCAAGTTTATAGTGGTGTGAATACAAATGTTCTATAGGCTAATCTTGAACAAACTACTTAGATCTTCGGTATGGAGGGTGGAGGCTTCAATTTTTGAGATTAGATCACTTAAACTTTAAGGATGAAAGATTTCCTAGTATTAAATGTATCCAAGAACTTATGTATAAAATAGGTTAAGTATTTAAAAGCAACGCAATATTTTAAAAATTGGGGTATGCCCCTTTATATTTGTATTCTGTATAGGGCTACAGTCTCGAGCTAGATTGGAGGTTTTCTTCTCTGTTCTTGCCTACTAAGTGTCTATTTGAACGAAGGAACTCAAGATTGTAATTTTTTAAATTATTAATATAATATAAAGGCTTTGGTTGTTTACCGATCAATTTTTTTTTCTTTTTTTGTCAATTTATATAGTCTTTGTCAAAATCATAATATGGTAGCCCTTTTTTTTATAATTCTTTTAATTACTTTATTTTCTTAACCTTGCAAGGTATCAACTATTGAAATTAGTGTCTAAAATGATAAGCTATTTTGTTCAAAGATGATCGTCGAATTTCAATGTCTTACACTAGCGAAAAAAATAGTGATAAAAAACAATGTAAAAGTTGGCGGCTATCATCAGATAATGATTGTAAACCTTTTGATTGGGATTAAGATGTTTGTTAATATGATGAAAATATAAAACACGTAAGGGTGGTGGTGGTGCTAGCTTGGACAACGTCGTTGCCAAGCTGTGAATGTTTAAGGTGGCTAGTGGGAACTGCAAGCCCCATGAACACACCACTTATAACGCGTATCAGGATACTATGTTAAACTTTTATTGCAGTTTAAAGCCTAGACCGTAAAATCAGTGACGCCTATACATTATATATTTGTTTGTATTGGAAAAAGGCTCCCCATGAGGTTGGTTCATTTTATGAGCGGTAACTTTTGTGTTTATGAGATGCTTAACCATAGTTAGTTGGGCCCAGTTGGTAGGTTAAATTAGCTATAAAAAAAACCAGCGGTGGTTTACAATTTAGACCACACTATATTTTGAAGTAGGTTTTATTTTTGGATTGTGGGAAACAAAAAACTTTTTTAATTAATATTTTATAAGAGATCTGATCAATTTTGACTTAATGCCCTCATTTCTAATGTATTAAGTCTATTTTTTTTCATAAAAGATTTCATTATTATTAATCTTAATGTGTTGGGTCCATAGTTTTTCATAGTTTTAAACCTATAGTTTCATAGATTTTAATATACATTTACATATTTATTCTTCCCATCTTAGTATATCTAATGTTCAACAAAGGAATTAAGAGTACATATTCTTTTTGTTTGATTTGAATTTGTCATCTCTCGTTTCAAAGCACACATTATCTATGAGTTAGTAGATGAGCTTCCACCACCTCAAGAAGCAAGCTTCTCATAATCAATTGTTATCCTTATCTTCATAGGAGGTTGCTCACACCACTGTGAAGAAGGCAGTTAACCATAATTGTTTCCCCAAGTTGCCTAATTGTTGAGTTGTTGAATTGAGCAAATTGATGGTAATGGTTATTATTATTTAGCAAATTTGTCCTATGGCCATTGTTACTAGTTGGAAGAACCAAAAGCTCATTTAGCCGTGCACCACTCTACCAAGAAACACTAGAAGGCACCTGTTCTACACTACAATGCCTAGCTGGTTTGCCATAAATTGAGGAAACTTGGGAATTTAAAACTTCATGTGGTCAAGTGACTTGTCATGAGAAGAGATGTACTTGTAATAAAAGAATAATAATAAAAATATTGAAAGCTAATATTATTATTTATATTTGACATTAAATTTTAAGTTTTGTGTAAAAAACATTGACAATGAAAATGAATTTAAATTACAATAGAATTTGGAATTAAAAGTAACACTATTCTATTGTAAAATTAAATTAGATATTTAACAACTTGTATTAAAAATTATATATGTTTTAAAAATATTAGATTTTATTTCAAAATTGATGATATGATTATTATTATATTTAACAAAATAATTAGTGGATGGTTAGTGAGTATTTAATTTAACTACTCTTGATTGTGTTAGTTTAATCAATTTTTTTCAATATAAACACGAGCCTAAATTAGAAGAAGAAGGGAAGGAGGAAAGAGAGGAAAAGAGATGTACCACTTAACATTATGGCCTAAAGAGATGTTATAGATTATGAAGCCTATAATTAGAAGAAATGCACAAATTCAAAACTTGTTGACTTTATACACTCAAATTGCAAGTAACCATAAAATAGATCTCAACAAGGTTGAGTTACTCTAAAGAACAAATTGACATTGTGTTATGTTTACCCTATATAAACACGAGCCTAAATTAGAAGAAGGGAAGGAGGAAAGAGAGGAAAAGAGATGTACCACTTGACATTATGGCCTAAAGAGATGTTATAGATTATGAAAGCCTATAATTAGAAGAAATGCACAAATTCAGAACTTGTTGACTTTATACACTCAAATTGCAAGTAACCATAAAATAGATCTCAACAAGGTTGAGTTACTTTAAAGAACAAATTGACACTGTGTTATGATTACCCTCGAACATGTTTAGCATATTCAAAATGTCCTAGACCAAAATTTTGAATTAGATAGATAGATAAATATGGAGAAATTCTTTTGTTCTAGTGAAATGATCAACTGCCTTTAACTGAATCCCTTATGTTGAATTCCACTCGGACGTGGTTTATTAAGCTGATAGGCTTATTGTGGGAGCTTTGCTCCCAAAAAATAGTATTTCTGACAAAAATGTTGTAAGACTCACCGATTTTTAAACTTTCTGATTGATTTTCCGATGATATACTTAAAACCAATTGCTTTAGAAAATTTCTAAAATTGAAATATTATTCTTTCCATACTTTCCTTTAATGTTGTACTTTCTTTACTAAATCAATTAAAATAAGCATGCAAAAATCAAAGCCTAATATTTTGAAATTAAAAGGGAATCTTTCCATACAAGGGATAAAGGTTGTATTGAGGATCCTATAAAGTTGGCAAATATTTTTGATAAATTTAATGCACTTATTGTCTAATATAGAAAATACTATATTGAATCTCAAATGTCTGTTCCTTTACATTATTTATGAAATAATTACTTTGTTCAGACATCTAATTACCTTCACATAGTCTTCTTAATTTGTGATATCAAATTATGAGGGAGGACATTGCTGCATGTAAAGACAAAGAAATGATTCATATTCGTTAGAAATATAGCATACAAAATGACTATATTCTTTAAGAGGACCAAGAATTTTTGAAGTTGTATAACATATTTTAAGAATAGTTTTGAGTTTGTTTTAGTTTTAGGTTTAAATTTGTTTTGGATCTAATTTTATAAGGTTCCCAATTAAATTGAGCCTTTAGGACTATTATATTATTTTGTTTAAATTTATTTTTTAAACAAGTAAATTTATTTATTTGATTAGATTTTGAATATATAATTATCTATTTATTGATTTTAATGTTCTTATATTTAAATGTTCATATGTTTATTTGTAACACTGATAAAAATATTGTATTATATTTCATATCTTCAAATATTTAACTATTTATTCATTGAATTTGATATATAGATGTTGAAATCATTATTTAAGTTATATTATATGTTGAAATTCTTTATTAAGAAATTTATTTTTTGAAAGGAACTATTGTAAGACTTTGTCTATTTTAAAGATGATAAAATTCATTTTTAAAAATTTAAATTTTCTTTTAGTATTATCAATCCTAGAAAATATTTCCAATTTTTTGGTTTTCTTTGCAAGTTTGCAATTTTCCTCTATTTATATAATATGTTTAGAAAAAGTGTAAAATACATACTACTAAATTATTTCTGATATGTTTCTTATTTTCTATGGGAATTGTGTATCACTTCTTTAGTACTCACTGGAACAAACAAAAACTAAATTGAAAATTACTAGATAGTCGGTGAGAGATCAGATAGAAAAGCCTGCAAAACATGAAAAGTCTATGGATGTAAAGTGGGTAAAAGTGTATTTTTTATGAATGAAACATGATTTTTATTAAGTTTAACCATTGTGCTTTCTCTTCTTTATGAAATTATGTTTATTTCAATTGTTATGATCAATTTCCCATGAAAAAATGGTCTTCAATCTTCTAACTATAATTCCTTTGAATGCTATACACAATTTTGTTCCATGAATTGATTTGTTCATTTTGTTCGATCTTGTGAACTCTAAGTATTATGTCCTTTGTGCATATGTTCATTCACATTAAATGGTGCTAATTTATAAGGTATAGAGTTTTAAAAGAATGAAATATGTATCAGTTTGAGAAGAAAAGAATATATAATGAAATAGTTATCTTAAATAAAAATTACTACATAGTTGTAATACCATTTTGTTACATTTAATATATTTTAAAAATAAATATTAGATTACCATTAGTAGTATATTTCTTCAAAACTTAGATAAAAAGAAAACTAACTAATCTAACTATTACATAAATTTATATTTTTAAGATAATAAAATATTGAAAATAGGGATTTGTAAAGGTAATAAACTTATGTGAAAATTTTAAAGTAAAAATATCTTAATGTAATTTTGTTTGATAGTCTATAAATGTATTTTGTACTCTAAATTAATGTTTTATCTTAATAAAATTATATATGATTCTTGATGATTGTGATGTGAATATCAGGATTTAACTGTGTGATTTTTGAGTCAAACTCGATGACCCATGTTTCATGAGTAGTGATTCAACATGAATCCATCTCTCATGAGAATAAATGGAACACTTAGCACTCATTGGATCTAGGTGATGCTCACAGGGGTGAAGCACCGGGACTTCCCGGGAGGTCACCCATCCCAGTACTACTCCAGCCTGAGCGCGCTTAACTGCGAAGTTTCCTTCACAGTTAAACCCAAAGCTTGCAACCCCATTTGCAAAACCTTCACCAAGTGTTGTGCCTTATGAACCATTCATTAGAAAGCCCCTTAAGCTCATCAATTGATAAGTAGGAGATGATTTCCACAGCTAGTCAAATTGTGATGTGAATATCAGGATTTAACTGTGTGATTTTTGAGTCAAACTCGATAACCCATGTTTCATGAGTAGTGATTCAACATGAATCCATCTCTCATGAGAATAAATGGAACACTTAGCACTCATTGGATCTAGGTGATGCTCACAGGGGTGAAGCACCGGGACTTCCCGGGAGGTCACCCATCCCAGTACTACTCCAGCCTGAGCGCGCTTAACTGCGAAGTTTCCTTCACAGTTAAACCCAAAGCTTGCAACCCCATTTGCAAAACCTTCACCAAGTGTTGTGCCTTATGAACCATTCATTAGAAAGCCCCTTAAGCTCATCAATTGATAAGTAGGAGATGATTTCCACAGCTAGTCAAATTGTGATGTGAATATCAGGATTTAACTGTGTGATTTTTGAGTCAAACTCGATGACCCATGTTTCATGAGTAGTGATTCAACATGAATCCATCTCTCATGAGAATAAATGGAACACTTAGCACTCATTGGATCTAGGTGATGCTCACAGGGGTGAAGCACCGGGACTTCCCGGGAGGTCACCCATCCCAGTACTACTCCAGCCTGAGCGCGCTTAACTGCGAAGTTTCCTTCACAGTTAAACCCAAAGCTTGCAACCCCATTTGCAAAACCTTCACCAAGTGTTGTGCCTTATGAACCATTCATTAGAAAGCCCCTTAAGCTCATCAATTGATAAGTAGGAGATGATTTCCACAGCTAGTCAAATTGTGATGTGAATATCAGGATTTAACTGTGTGATTTTTGAGTCAAACTCGATGACCCATGTTTCATGAGTAGTGATTCAACATGAATCCATCTCTCATGAGAATAAATGGAACACTTAGCACTCATTGGATCTAGGTGATGCTCACAGGGGTGAAGCACCGGGACTTCCCGGGAGGTCACCCATCCCAGTACTACTCCAGCCTGAGCGCGCTTAACTGCGAAGTTTCCTTCACAGTTAAACCCAAAGCTTGCAACCCCATTTGCAAAACCTTCACCAAGTGTTGTGCCTTATGAACCATTCATTAGAAAGCCCCTTAAGCTCATCAATTGATAAGTAGGAGATGATTTCCACAGCTAGTCAAATTGTGATGTGAATATCAGGATTTAACTGTGTGATTTTTGAGTCAAACTCGATGACCCATGTTTCATGAGTAGTGATTCAACATGAATCCATCTCTCATGAGAATAAATGGAACACTTAGCACTCATTGGATCTAGGTGATGCTCACAGGGGTGAAGCACCGGGACTTCCCGGGAGGTCACCCATCCCAGTACTACTCCAGCCTGAGCGCGCTTAACTGCGAAGTTTCCTTCACAGTTAAACCCAAAGCTTGCAACCCCATTTGCAAAACCTTCACCAAGTTAAGCAAGCTTTGGGTTTAACTGTGAAGGAAACTTCGCAGTTAAGCGCGCTCAGGCTGGAGTAGTACTGGGATGGGTGACCTCCCGGGAAGTCCCGGTGCTTCACCCCTGTGAGCATCACCTAGATCCAATGAGTGCTAAGTGTTCCATTTATTCTCATGAGAGATGGATTCATGTTGAATCACTACTCATGAAACATGGGTCATCGAGTTTGACTCAAAAATCACACAGTTAAATCCTGATATTCACATCACAATTTGACTAGCTGTGGAAATCATCTCCTACTTATCAATTGATGAGCTTAAGGGGCTTTCTAATGAATGGTTCATAAGGCACAACACTTGGTGAAGGTTTTGCAAATGGGGTTGCAAGCTTTGGGTTTAACTGTGAAGGAAACTTCGCAGTTAAGCGCGCTCAGGCTGGAGTAGTACTGGGATGGGTGACCTCCCGGGAAGTCCCGGTGCTTCACCCCTGTGAGCATCACCTAGATCCAATGAGTGCTAAGTGTTCCATTTATTCTCATGAGAGATGGATTCATGTTGAATCACTACTCATGAAACATGGGTCATCGAGTTTGACTCAAAAATCACACAGTTAAATCCTGATATTCACATCACAATTTGACTAGCTGTGGAAATCATCTCCTACTTATCAATTGATGAGCTTAAGGGGCTTTCTAATGAATGGTTCATAAGGCACAACACTTGGTGAAGGTTTTGCAAATGGGGTTGCAAGCTTTGGGTTTAACTGTGAAGGAAACTTCGCAGTTAAGCGCGCTCAGGCTGGAGTAGTACTGGGATGGGTGACCTCCCGGGAAGTCCCGGTGCTTCACCCCTGTGAGCATCACCTAGATCCAATGAGTGCTAAGTGTTCCATTTATTCTCATGAGAGATGGATTCATGTTGAATCACTACTCATGAAACATGGGTCATCGAGTTTGACTCAAAAATCACACAGTTAAATCCTGATATTCACATCACAATTTGACTAGCTGTGGAAATCATCTCCTACTTATCATTCTTGATGATGTCAAGAAATCATTTTAAAAAATTCAAGTTTCCTTGCATTATCAATGTTGAGGAAAGTTTCTAATTTTTTTAGTTTTTAGTCTAAATTACTTTTTTTTCTTAATAAGATTATTTAAGATTTTCTGATGATAAAAATTTCATTTTTAGAAAATTAAGTTTCTATTACATTATCAATCTTACTCTAAATTTTCTTTGTTCTTCATAAATTTCTAATTTTCCCTCTATTTCTACAAACTATAAAAACTATAAAGTGTTTAAGATGGTTTATGTTTAAAGAATAAGCAAACAACCATGCTAACGGCTCCTCCGTTGCATGCAAAAAACCATGCGACTGCTAGTTTAAAACGCCTTTTGGGGAATTTGAATCGAAAGATTGAACAACGAAGTTAGAACATAATTGAAGATCTTTTCCCTTCCGCTATAAAATTATCCACCAAAAAACAGAGTTTATTTCTTTTCACACCGCTTCGACCAAACATCCTTTCTTCCGGGCTCCAACACGTATTCGGTTGCAAATGGGTTTAGATTACTCAGGGAAGCCATTAAAAGCCATCGAAGCATAGAGGAATTTTAAGGAAGCAATTTAAACCGACTGCTTTAGAAAGCATCGATCAAGGGTTTGTTTGTCAAGGAATTTGAAGATCAAGAAAGGGAAAATGCCACTGTTTATTTCTGATACAGAGTTACGCGACTCGGGAGGGGATGTCTCTGTCGTTGTGGAGAAAGCGGACGCTTTTATTCGGGAGCTGCAGGATGAAGTGGAGACATGCAGGGCAAGGGCGGATGCTGCGTCTATTACTGCCGAGCAGAGCTGCGCTCTTTTAGAACAAAAATATATCTCGCTTTCCGAGCAGTTTACGCAGATAGAGAACGAGAAGGTGCGGCTTACCGCTGCTTTGGATAGGAGGGCGACGGAACTCGCGCAGGCGCAGGCTCAGACGCACAAGCTCGAACTCGCAGTCGTGAGCTTTTTGAAAGCCCTACATTTTAGCTTAGAAACACGAAATTGTAGCTTGAAACCAGAATCATTTTTGGAAACCCTGATTTTATCGCTTAAAATATTTAATCAGTGATCAAAACTCTATTTCGTACGTCGATACCTGAAACGATAGCTTGAAGCCTTATGATATTCATTAAAACCCTAAACTCTAGTATGAAACCTTGAATGTCGGTCTTGATTTGTACAGTTGAGGTATACGTGCATTTTATTTTTTAACTTCCGGAAGTTGACCCACACTCACTTTTTTGTAGGCTAACCTCTGTCATAGCTGTCTTCTATTTGCAAGTTTTGATATTCTGTTAATTACATCTTAGAAACTCTTAAATATTGCACACAAGTTATAGTTGGATTCCATACAGTTGAAATTGATTGCTTTTTTCATTGATTGATTAAAGTTGATTTGGTTTTAATTGGATGATTAAATAAATTGATTTCAGTAGTTCAGTGAAGTGAAGACAGTCTTAATTGGAGGACAAATGATTTTTTTTTTGCAATAGTATTCTCTGTTGAACGGCGGCCTATAATTAGTTTGTGATGTTTCAAGTCTCTTTAATTGACTCGAATTGTTGTACAACCCCAGAAGAAAAATGTGACTCGAAAACTCTGCTTTTATCTCAGAAACCGTAATTTATTGCTTTGACCTTAAATTCTAGCTTAGAACCCCACATCATTGCTGAAAAATCCAGTATTTTACTTTTAACAGCTAACTATTGTGGGAAACTTTAAATATGATTCAAAAATTCGAAGTATAGTTTGAAACCTCGAATGTTGGTTTTTATTTTGTACAGTTGAAATGGCCTCGATTGTAAGATAAATGGATTGGTATTATTTGATTGCTGAAATTTCAGACTATTTTCCATCGTAACATTTGGTCTGGGATGTGGTCATATGGAATAGGCATCAGGTCCGATTTTTACCAAGCAGTCCCATGGAAACATTTACCGGAATAAAATAAATCTCTTCCTAAAAATTATGAGCCCAAGAATTTATCCGACAAAATGAATGAAAGATTTGAATGACATCCACTAGATCAAGCAGTCTAAGTGACCGAAAGATCAAAGCACTAAGCCATTTCCATATTCTTTTCCATTTCTGATCTTCTGCTATGGATTTTAACCGAAAAGCCAGCCATTTGGTTGATCTTATCTTCTTCAAATAAACTATGCTGCTGCTATGCATGTTGTCCACTTCTAAGGCCTCATAACGAGTCCGAATATCATCATATGCTGCACATTCCAAAAGAAAGTGCATTTCAATTGCACCCATCCTACAAAACATGCAAGCGCTCTCCTCCCAAGCCTCCTTTGGCCTCTTCCACCTACCTGTCTCGCAACTGAGATGATGTGATCCCATCATCAATTGTGCCACTAAAAGCCTTACGTTTCCTTTAATAACAGCCCTGAGATATGCCTTCTTACCGTGTTCCTCATTTGAACTGTTAACAGATTACAAACTGATACAGAGCTATCTAAGCATATACTGTCATTTGTTACAAAAGACAACATGGTAGAGTCGGAAGAGTTAATTCTTTCTGTGTTTTCCTCCAGATACAACTTTGCCACTACCTTCAGTGGTTGATGGATCAGTTCAGATTCTTTGCCCTTGTCCTTAGAGCTGCTCTCTGCTGCTTCGTGATTGTTGTGCCTCTTAATGAATTCTAACAATTCCTGTAAGAAAAGCTGGCTGTCCTGCTTGTTGAAGGTCCAAGTCTGACCATATAGAGTCTCGTTGGCATTCACTCTAACCAAGCTGTCTTCCAATAGCTTCTTGAATTTCTTCCAAGTAGACAGTAATTCTGGTTTTCCTGTTAATTCTATTTTTTAAAGTTTCACTTCTTAGAGATCTTCAGAGTGACAGTGACCTGCAAAATGATAGTTAAAGGTAATGAGTTATTTTGAAAACTCAATAAGGGACCTTTCTTTACCTTGAAACTAATCTTTGTTTCTATAAATCCAGATTTTCTATAAAATTTCAGTGGATAGTAAAACTATAATTGATTTAAATCACTGGATAGCTTGCTGATTTTACTAGTCATAAAATCAATCTAGATAGTATCACGTTTTCAATCAATGAGAACAGAACAGAACAGAACAGATTCCAAATTTCTTTAGCAACAAGACCATCAAAAATTATATGTTTAATATTACCACATACTCTGCATTATTTTGCATATATTTTCTTTATGCATACTTTGTAGGGAAGTCTTTGAAGAACAAGAAACTGTATGAAACAAGCCTTTTGTGCTCAATTATATCATTCCAGCAACTAGTGATAATGCCCTGCCACAATTTGTTACGAAGGGAGATAATACAACATGTATTTGTTATGATAGATTTTGCTGTAGTTGTATTAAACAAAGGAGATGAAAGCTCCTTATATAGATTTACAAAGACAATGTTTCTAAAAGAAACAATCGTGATGTAAAGATGAAAATATAAACTACCTAATAAACTAAAGACTAACTAAGATGATGTTGCTGTAGTTGTATTAAACAAAGGAGATGAAAGCTCCTTATATAGATTTACAAAGACAATGTTTCTAAAAGAAACAATCGTGATCTAAAGATGAAAATAGAAACTACCTAATAAACTAAAGACTAACTAAGATGACCATCAAAGAAACATTATAATATTCTAGTACTCTCTCTTAATGGTCATTGTCTATCTGCTGTCTTTTAGTCTCAAATTCTTCAAAACATTTTGCTGCTGCTGAGATTTGTCCTGGATCTGCAAAATGTTATTGACCACGAAACCATCCAAAAAATGAAACATAAAAGGGTGCCCCTTTTTGTAGAATGCTCTGCAACAATCCAACCTGATGTTGGATAATGAAGCTGCTCCTTTCTTCATTGCTCTGTAAAAATCATCACAAAAGCATCCAACTTGATGTTGGATAATGGAGCTAATTACAATTAGCCTATAAAGAATTAGGGTCGTAAAAAGTACTATAAATGCCCTTAGGAGTAATCTTAAGCATACCAGAACCATCTGGCTAAACAATGTCCGGTACCAATTTTCTTTAGGGTGGAAATCCTAGGGAAGATTTAGGGAGAAGTAGGCTTCCCTTGGGGTCGAGTAGGTTCTCGATTGGGATGGATGGGATGTCAAACTCATTGCTAAGGGTGGCTCTGGATTTGAGGTAGCCATCCTTGAGAATGTTCTCAAAGCATTGTTGTTAGAATGCCCCTTTCTTTAGAATGCTCTGCAACAGTAGACAAGAGCTTCCCATTGACTCTGCCACCAAAGAAAGGGGCAATGAAGCTTGTGATTATCAGCAAAAATCTTCGAAGACGAACCACAAAAATTTCATAAAATACCTGTAATGCGAAAAATAAATTTTTGGAATAACTTTCAGACCAAAAAAGGCTCAATTGTTTCTTAAAAAATCCTCCAAATGTTATGAAATCCCATTCACATACTCTAATACCATGTTATGATAAATCAATTTTGCTGTAGTTGTATTAAACAAAGGAGATGGAAGTTCTTTATGTAGATTTACAAAGATGAAGTTTCTAAAAGAAACAATCGTGAACTAATGACGAAAATAGAAACTACCTAATAAACTAAAGACTAACTAAGATGGCCATTAAAGAAACATTATAATATTCTAATAATATTACAATTAGCCTATAAAGAATTAGGGTTGTAAAAAGCACTATAAATGCCCTTAGGAGTAATCTTAAGCATACTAGAACCATCTGGCCAAACAATGTCCAGTACCAGTTTTCATTAGGGTGGAAATCCTAGGGAAGATTTAGGGAGAAGTAGGCTTCCCTCGGGATCGAGTAGGTTCTCGATTGGGATGGGGGGGGATGTCAAACTCATTGCTAAGGGTGGCTCTGGATTTGAGGCAGCCATCCTTGAGGATGTTCTCAAAGCATTTCATACCTTTGCCAAGTTATTGCATTTCTAGGGACAGTCTTTTTAATATCGTTTCTGACCACCGCCTTCGACGACTCATTGCTTCTTCAAGCTTTAAAATTCCATCTGGTGGCAAGAGCCATGCCCTAAATCTTGAGGTCTTTTAGATTTCAACCCCCATATTTCTTATCCAAAATACACCAATTCCACTTGACCAAATGCTGCTTCTTTTTATCATGCCCATCAGATTGTAAGAAACCTTTGTATCTCATTAATTTGATATGCACTGAAAAGTTAGACAAAAGAGTAGTAGATGTTATAGGCAGGTTTTTTTTCGATAGACATGAAATCTGCCTGCCATAGAGAGATGCTGCGTGTTCCGTTTACAAAGTTTATCAATAGTTTTACTTGTAATCCAGTTCCACATATCCATGAGTCAGGGATCAGTGGCAGAAGATCTTGAGATGCTTAACAATTTGATTTGGGCCTTTCCAACTGAAATTGAATTTGGCAAACCATTGTGGTGTTGCACTCTTCCATCCAGTCATTAGGATTTTTGATGGGAAAGCCTAGCATCAGATGCCTCGTAGTATGTGTTCATTTTGTGTGGAGGGGAATTAATATTGTCGTCTTCCATTTTCTCCAAACTAGCAGTCCCATCAGCAAATTGAATGTTTTTGCAAGGCAATCTACCTTTGCTCTGTGTTCGCTGAACCAATTTATCCCCATGATAATATCGTAGGACCCTAGAGGTGCTACGTACAAATTAACCTCTGTAGAGAAATTAGGGAAGTCTACCTGTGCCTCAAATAGATCTACTCGGGCTTTTGACTGGTTTGCATATTCAACAGTCCAAGGATAGGCGATAAATCATATTCTTTTGGGAAACCTACTTAACAATTTTGGGGAGATGAAACATTCAGTAGCTCCAGTGTCAATTAATATAGAGATAGGGTTTTTGTAAATCTTATTAGGGGTCTCTATGGGACCTAATTGCTGTTTTGCCTGTCGGTTATCCAAGGCCGCATAGATCTTTTGTTGGAAAACAACTTGTTGAGGTGGTAAAGGAGGTCATGGTTGCTGGTTAGAGATAGCCTTATTAGGACACTGGTTGATGCAATGGTCTCTGCCACAAGTGAAACATCCTTTAGGTTGTCCTTTCTTTTCACCTCCCTTATTACCATTGCCATTGCTGGAGTGGCCCTTAAATTCTTTGTTACTGTTTCCCTTATAACACGATTATTGGGTGGGCATGTTATGTATAGAACCCTACTGGAACGACCCCCCCTTCATATTATTGTAGGATGGGCAGATCGTGTTGAATAATTGAATAAAGCTAGTGCCGATGAAGGGAGGTGGATCCGACTTTGGCAGATAGCTTAACACATTGGTCCCATGTAAAGTAGCCAGAGCCGGAAGCCCAATGTTTGATGTGAAAGCGTTGGGGGAGGGGGTGGCAACTATCTAGAATAATTGGGGTAGGGGCTGCTAGGTTTGTTGGGCTTAAAATGTTTGAAGTTCTTTTTATGCGACTCGGAGTCCGAACTATTGGTACTCAAATTTGCCTTTCTTTGGTTGTCTCGGATGGAATCATCCCTTTTGACCTTGTGTTCCTGAGAGATGGTTCTCTCAAGAGCTTCCTCCATAGTTCATGGGACGAGGACATCAATTGCTCCCTCGATTCTATTGTTTAATCCCACGACAAATTTCCTAACCTTCAGGTTCCTATCTTGCTGGTATTGGGGTACATACTTTAGGAGGCAGGTAAACTTCTCTTAGTTTTCGCGTACCGTTATATCTCCTTGCTTAAGTTTCTTGAAATCTAGTAACATGTAGAAGGTTTGGAGGTTTGGTGTAGCCATATGTTCTTAAAAATGGAGACAAACTTGTCCTAGGTGACATCAGTAGTCTTAAGGTTTAGTTCTCTTTGGTGTTTCCCCACCATGCAACTGCTCTCCTGAAATGTGGTAAATTCCCTAGACTGCTTTGGAAGTCTTGGAGAAGCTCCTGATCTCGAAGTACTATTCCATCTTAGTTAACTAGGTCTCAGTGGCTTCACCAGATTCAAATCCAAAAAATCTAGGGTGTTTTATATTTTTAATGTCAGTGGATAAATCACTGACTATCTCTTGCTTCTTCTATTTATTGGACTGAACTCTAGGGTTTCTATTTTCATGTTCATTGTCCTCCGCAGTGAACATTTTATGATAAACTTAAAAAACATGTCTTTAATATCATCTTGATCGTGAACTACTCGGCTACCATCTAATTTTTTTGTCATCCTCTCCTTAGCTTGCTTGGTTTTAAGGAGGTCAAAGAAAAACTTGGATTTCTTATCACCTTGATCCATCTGATTGAGTTTGGATCTGGTTTTCATCCCTTCAATTTTTTGATTTTCCTCATGTCTATTTGGTTTATTGCTTGGCATTTTTTTAGGATTCTATATCCAGATAAAACTCTCGTCCATCTATTTGCATGTTGTTCCTAAAATTTGAGTGCCAGCGTGAAATTTTCATTTGTCCTGTCTGTAAAGGTATAGATGTTGATATTGAGCTAAGGGTAAACTTTAGCCAATACCCCATAATTGTTATAAACTCTAAACTAATGCCTAAACTTTTAACTTAAAGCTTGATTTTGTGCAAGTGAAGAGAATTGGCCTTTTTTCTGTGGCTCGGCAAATTCTATATTTTAAGCAACCTTATTGGAGAATAAATGAGTTGCTTTATTTTGTTCGAGTAAAATTTAAATGGTCGTAATTGAAGGATAATCTAATTGCATTTGGCAACGTTCTTATGCTAAAACTGGTATTGTATGATTATGCCCTGAGTTTCAAGTCTCTTTACTGTACTGAAAGCATTGATACAACAGGGTTGATGAACATTGCAATTCTATATCGCAAATACCGCATTCCAAAGTCAAGATTTGCATTTTTTGATTGGAAATGCAATCGCTATGCACTTGTTTACAAATCTCCCTTGCTCATTTGATGTGTTTTTGACATGAACTTTTATGAGGAGTTGCATAATGATATATATCCTAACTTGTTGAAAGACAACATTCATTTTCCACTGGAATATCATCAGATTATTGGTAAAGAACTCTGTAGGGCCCATGTGTTGCATCTTTGATTTCTGCTAAGCTGGAAACCTTGTCACCATGGTTACACTCTATTTCTTTAATTACGTTTCTTTGGTGTTGGTGATTAGTCTTTTGGTTGAAAACTTAGTGTTTCTTTAGTTTATCATGACTGTTGGATGCAAATTTTCTACAAAATTTTGGGATAATTGGGTAATAGCTATATACATCACAATTTGTATAAAACTTACAAAATTAATTAATAAATATTTGAGTGACAACATAATACAACAATTTGTCAATTATAATTCAAATATGTTAGGTGATAACTATAAGTTGTAACAATTGAACAATGGCAATTGTCAAATAATGCATCAAAACGTAATAATTTGAAAATTAATTATCATAGAAGCTGAAGATTGGGATCTAGTAGAAATATTTACTAAGCAGAAAGTTAAAAATATCAACTATAATCTTAGTCTACAAGTGACAAGCATCAAAATCACAAAATTATAATTGCTGAAAAAGATATCCATAGCTGATTTTGCTTGAGCAACAGGCTGATTAACCAGAGTAATCATCATCCTCATCTACATACCTTGGAAACTCCTACACACTGTAATTGTCAAAAGGGATTACATCATTCAATCTCGTCTGTAGAATGAGGCCATCATCAACTTGTCACAGGTCCGCAAGTTCTACGATCAATCATGTTGTCAGTTAGGTGTTTTGCAATCAGGCACAAGACATTATGCACCGCAAAACACATTGCCTCCCTTGCAGAGGTGGATCTATTCCTATTTAGAGAGTTGATAAAGTAATAAGTGGACTAGTTCATCTAGTGGGAGGAATTGGGAACTTGTGAAAGGAGATGAATGGAAAGTACGCACTATCTTGGTATTCTAAGGTCAACTTGAACCAAGGTCAAGGATTTCCAAAATATTTTAACTCATTTCATCACAAATCATTTGATTCCAACTCCATCTCCCTGACTAGCATAATTCGATTTTTTCTTACATCCCCTAAAAACTTAACTTCCCAGCATACTACAACTGCTCAAAATCACTTTCTTAGCTTGGAGACTTGAAAATGTTGCCAACTAAACCTACCAAAGACAACCCAAGGATACTACTATTGCTAAGGAAAAGAGGGGGTCCCCATTTGCATTGGGGCAATGGTATGAAAACCACATGACACACCCCAAAGTAGACTACAAGGTACTGCAATTTGTGGAAAAAATTGACAAACCCTCCAATCTCTTTTTTTTGCAAAAATAAAAATAAAAAAACTTGATACCAATAATGCTAGTCATGATTTTTTTTGGGAAAAATAAGAAAACCTAGAAATGATTTTTGAGGAGAAAAATCCATTAAAACCAAACATAATTTGAGGAGAAAAATCGGTCAAGGCCGGACATTGAAGCATCAATCATGACTTTTTGTGGAGAAACTCGAAAAGTCTTCTAGAGAAATATCTCACAATTTTTAGGAGAGAATCAAGAAAAACCTAGGAATAGTTTTTAAGGATAAGAATATAAAATCCCATTTAACAAACAAGAGAAACCACCCACGAGAGGGACACCTAATGGTTCCCGCGAAAGAACAAAGCAACATAGAAGCAAATGAAGACACCAAGGAAAGGACCAGGGATCCTTCCTTAGCCGGAAGAAGCCCATCACTAAAGGATAAGGAACAAGGTGACCAAGGGTCCCAGAACGTCTCTAAATACTGTCGAATGAGGAGTGCCACTGTCTGGTGAGTCTAGAACAAGGTCTCACTGATCTGATGTGGCTAGGATGAGGAGTGCAAACTGTTGCTTCATAACCCTAGCGGGGCACATGGGCGCATAAAACTTGGTGATAAGCTGATCCAAAGCCTGGTGCTGAGGAAAAAGGAGCTGCAAAGTATGGTCTTGAATTTGAGTGGCCTCCCAAGGATAGAGTGCCGGGCAATGTCGATCAATGTAACTGAAAAAAGCCGATAAGGACTTGCAATCTTGGAAAAGATAGTAAAACTTCCCTCTGATCTCATAGTAGATGGGACAACAAAAAATGAAGTGAGTCCTTGTTTCCGTGTCCGCCATGGTACATAAATGACAAATATTGTCCTCTATGTTGATGTGATGGTTAGTTTGGTATCTAAGCCGATGGGATCCAACCAAGAGAGATACAAAGGGCATGGCATCAATGGCAGGTCAAATATGCAAGATACTCAATAATCCCATCACGAATATCTAAGAAGTGCTCGGCATAAAAGGCTATCCGTGGACGTAGCCCTCTTGGAGGGTTGATCCAAGTTGTTCTAATGTACTATTTGTAAATATCGAGTCTCACATGCCCGTTCAACTCTTGACGAGAGGAGAGAAGGTGTGAGGGGCATCCAAAGAAAATTGATTGGGAGGAAGACTATCAATCTCAATCCTGATTGAACTCAGTTTAGTAGTGGCCTGAGCGTATCGACAATGGGACCTAGTGGCCAGATCATAACCAACAACAATGTGATTGAAGAGCAGTAAGCTAGGTAAGAATATTTGTGTCGGCCACCAGTCGAATCCGCAAAGCCTCTTAGACAATGAAGAAACCAAATCAGATTAAAGATTACCTCAAGTCTGAAAGGCTGAGCCCCAAACTCCACCAAAATAACAATGTGGGGAGTGGAACGGTGAAATCTTATGATATGCCTGAGGAAAAGTGTCTGAACCCATTCAACCAAGTGCTAGTCGGAATCCAGGAGGGAGGGGCCCCAAACCTCTGAACCATAATAAATTGTGGGTGTGACCAAAGAGTCCAAGACGAACAATTTGGAGGAAGTGTCCTGAAAATGGTGTCTGAAGCCATCAATTTTGTTTTAAAAAAATGGGGCACAAAATTAAAACCTAAGATTGTGTAAATTTGGATGCAACCCACCATGCTTTGTTTTTGGAAAAAAACTAGAAAACCCTCTATGCCCTTGGACCTAGAATACAAAACTTCATTTTTTGAGGAGAAACAATAAAACTTATGAAAGAAAATCAGATCAACCTTCAAAAAACCACAAATCTGCAAAGTTTTCAACTCCATTTGCAACTTTGCAACAAAAAGTTGAGACCCAACCACGATAAAACCTTCTTGAATTTTTATGGGAAAATATATGAAATTCTTCCATGATTTCTTGTAGGAAAAAATATTGTAGAAGAAAATGGTTTTTAGGAGAAAATCATGTTAAAACTCTCTAGATGACATGTTACAAAATAGCCACATCTTGCCCTAGGTTTTCGGGACGAGGGGATAGGGGGATGGGGAAACGGGTTTTCTGGGACAATCTTCTTAAGTGTCCCAGATGCTTTAATATATGGAAACTAATGTTTTATTCTTGTTTTATAAATCCCACTATTCACATCAATGCAATCTTCTATTAGACGATTGGTGTTTTATTTGTCTACATTGATTAGCTATCTAATATGTATTCCTATTTCTTGTTCTTAGCATAATTTTTGGGTTTGAATTAGGGGTCCTGCAACTAATGAGACTTAATCTTTAACTTTGTCCTTTCTTAATTATTCCCCCTTTCATTATTTTCTTACACAAGTTTGTAAGGGATATGGAACTATTGTATTTCGTCACCTCCATTTTATATGAACTGCCAGGATTAATCGTTATGCAATCACACTCATCCTTCTACGAGCCACTTTTTGATATATTTGTATAATTGTTGATTTGATTCCCTCAGTCCTATAAATAAGCTCTTCATTCTACATACTTCATTTCTAATATTGATTACATTGCATTCACTTCCAGATATTTTAAATATGCTCACTCACATTCCATTCATTTAAACTAGGCAACTATAAATAGAGAGAGATAGACATTCACTAGCATTCAAAAGTGGTGTTTCGATTGCAAACAACTCAACTATTTTTTCTGTATTCATTCCTGCTACTGTTGGGTTTGCTTAACATAAGCAATTAACAAAAATAGTTATAAAATTATTGCCTTAGTTATTACATCGTACACACATATCAAATTATATCGTCTTAGTATAAACTTATGATTACCAACTTTGACTTTGCATATTATTATCACTGAAGGAGTATATGTTTCGTCGTGACCATATCTACTTTACATTTTGATATTTTTCCCATTTTAGCGCCAAGATCACATCACCCATAGCTTCCTCTAGGTCGTCATTTTATTCGTCAAGACTTCTATAATTTTAGTAGGAGTCGTCTGAGCCCCACACCCAATCTTCTCTTCCACGAGGGGAAAGAGTGGGTCATCCTCAATCTCCAAATAATTCAGAGCAAGAGATTTGAAAGCTTGAAAAGTACTTTAAGAGAGCATAATGTAGATATGATTGTAAAGTCTTTCAATATGAGTGTGGAGATTGCCACGTATTGGGTAACTTGAATGATTCTGAAATGTCTACGTTCTCCCTTGTTTGTGTTTGGCCTACGTTCAGGCCAACCCATTTGTTCCAAAGCGCTTGGTCTACTTGTTCATGCCGCTCTTAATTGAGTTTCTTCCTTCCTACGTTGGCTTGTTGCTTTCTTTGTTAATTGGTATTAGACATAATTCCACACGCCATGTACATTGGAGGGTTATCCGCACACTTCGATAGACACCACTATCCAACATTTGCTAATGCTTGACACCATCAAAGAAGACTAAACCAAGGATAGACAAAAACACCGCATGAGGCTCGAAAAACACTTGGCAATAGTTATATCCTATGATGATTTCTATCCACTTCATCTCACTCTTTATTTAACCTTTAGCTTAAAATAAAATAACATCCGAAGGTAAAGGAAGACAAACACCATATAATTGTTACCAACAGGCACAATAAACTCTACGGGGCGTAATACACGTTACAACTTCATTATCAATGGTGACCTATTTCTCTTTACGTAGGTCATTTATTTTATCGGGCTTTCTCTTAGATGATTCAATGATTTCTATTTTAGGATATCATTGCCATATATACAGCGTTAACATGCTTTATTTTGACACCTATATATGTTGTCCAACATAGAGGAAGTAGTCGATGTTGACAGAATTTGTTGAATACATTCATCACAACCTTTATGATGGTCTCATAGCAATAAAATTGATCTCAAAAAGATTTGTTTAATAGTTTTTTTTTTCATTTGCAGCAACTTGGCTTTGATGCCGTGTTGAGTAACATGGATTGTTTTGTGCAAATGTACTAACATGGCCATTGTAATAGATGTGTTCCAAATTCCAATTGCAGATTTGAATCTCATATAAATATGAGAGGAGACATGTCTCTAAGGTTCAATCATCATTTAATCAATATATTAACAATAACAATTTGTATAATATATATAATAATAATACATACATACATACATACATACATACATACATATATATATATATATATATATATATAACATGAATAAGTATATGTATAGGAAATGATGATTTATCAATAACAACAATGTATCTCAGATCGAATTAATTCGATTGAAGCTACAACTTTAAGAATTGATGATGGAGGTCAGTTTTACTCCTAGAATTGATGATGGAGGTCAGTTTTACTACTGACTTTTCCCATTTTTGATTACTCTGATATCTATCCCCTATAGGAATCATACTTGTGTCTTCGACATGAAAAGACGATGTCCTAACCACTAGATGAAAGGGATCGACACAATAATTGCCTTACAATAGTAGGGGAGGGTAGGCCCCTTCTATATATGGTGTAAAGCACTAACTAACAACACCATACACTCCTCAACAAAACAATGGAGTTGAGCGTTGAAACCATAAGATCACTAAAATGGCCTAGTCTATGCTTGTACACAAGTAGGTTCCAAAGAAGTTTTGTGCTAAAGCTATCTACATTGCCATCTATCTTCTCAACAACTCTTGTATAGTGGTTGTCAAGAAGTAGACTCTAGAAGAAGTCTAGTAGGCCATAAGTGATGCAGGAGCATCTGAGGTCTTTTCTATTTACCCCTGGTAGTATGATACAGGGGCATCCTTGGTTTCTTAACTTTCCTACTCTTTTCAGTCAGTGGTTGCCGAGTAATAGTTTTTACCAAGTCGCAGTAGCTACCGAGTGGTTGTGGTGGCCGAGTGGAAGAATTGACCGAGTTCATGTATCTACCGAGTCACATTATTCTAGTATCGACCAAGTTGCTGTTGGTGCCAAGTTCCAGTCTCAACCGAGTTTAGTATGAACCGAGTCTCTTTGTTGATAGAGTTCGTTGTATGCCGAGTAAGGTGATGATTCTTCTGATGGTCGGTCATGTCTTGGTCCTAGTTGGAGCTGACCTTTGCATTTAAGTTCATGATAGGTATTTAATATTTGTTGTGAGCCGACTTGTGGCTTGGTTATACATTTAATGTAAGGATTTATTTAGTTGGTAATTTGTAACCGACCGACTTGTGGCCGTGCAAGTATTTAAGGGTGTCTTGGGTAGATTCTTAGGCATAATTTTTGGGAGTCATGAAGAAGTTAGTTAGTTGAGGAGTCTTAGCGTGGAGTAGCTTGGAGATAGAAGTTCGCATTTGAGTCTGGAGATCTGTTCTTCTTTGAAAGATGTATTCTTCTTTGTAATGGCCGTAACCCGGAAGGTCATACAACCGGGCATGTTGGATGTAAACTTCTTGATTCGAATATATGGAATTTTGTCTCTCTGGATCAAAATCTCCTTCCTCTTGTTCATTCTCCACTGTGTTTGTTTGTTGGGATTCGGATTACCTCCAGTAGGGGTACCTTTGGATTCTTGTTGCATCAGAGCTCAGTGTTTGTGAGTGTCCAAACAAATCGTTGAAGTGTGAGGCAATTTGTACCAGGACCTTGGATTGGGCGAAATTTTATCTGAGAAGATTTTGCTTCGGAAGTCCTAGCTAGTTGGTGAATTTGGTGTAGGGTGGCAGATTTGCGGATTTGGCCTACACTTGTAGAGGACTTGTCAATCGATCATTGTTTGTATGTGTAAAGATGTTTTGTGGAAGGAGAGATGCTGATCCAGGGTTCTTTGACATGTTGAGGAAAATTGTAGTTGGAGTAGAAGCTATTGAGTTAGCACAAGATTGTGGAAGCCATCTTGATAATGTTGAGAGCAATGAGAATGATTCTTTTTGGGATGAATTACATGAAAGGATTGATGATCTGGAAGACTCTAATTTAAGGTGGCATCTAAGGATTACAAAGAAAGTTTGTGGGTCAGTTAAAGAGATTATGAAGAGAAGAAGACAGATCGTGGAAATGCATGATGATTTTGTTGAAGAGGTATCTTTTGGTTTTCATGAGCAGATGGATAGATCTGACATGGAAATTGCAGGGCATCTTGTTGTGCGTAATGAGATTGCTGAAGAGGAGAGTTTCACTTATGTTGGTAATGAATTGGAAGTTTCTATTATTTAGGATGATGTTAATGTTGATATCGATGTGATTGAGGATTTATATGTTGATCTGGAGTTGTATGTTCCTTCTTTTATGGATGTTATTGATCTGAATGTTGCTCGTCATAAGAAGATGGATTTACTTGTTGGTGATGTGGTTAAGGGTTTCAGAGATGTTATTGAGGTGGATTTACATGATGTTGTTGTTGCTGATATGGATCTGAGTTCATATGTTGTTGCTGGTTGGGTTTGTGATTTGGATATTGTTGCTGATTTGGTTTTCATATATAAGGATGTTATTATGGCTGTTTGTGATGATAAGTTGTAGAGATTACTTGTGTCCATTGTGGTTTTCAGTTAATCCCTATGAGTGAGTATATTGATTGGTTGGATGAGATTCTTATTTTTGGGTGGATGAAGCACAAATGCTTAATTTTCAGATTTGATCTTTTATCTTTGATGAAGTGGAAACCTTTGGTGAAGATGAAGATTAGAGCATAGTTTTCTTTTGGAATCAAAATGTGGGACACATTTTCTATTTTCTTGGGGAGTCTGATGCAGGAGCATTTGAGGTCTTTTCTATTTACCCAGGTAGTATGATGCAGGGGCATCCTTGGTTTCTCAACTTTCTTGCTCTTTTTAGTTAGTGATTGCCGAGTAACAATACTTACCGAGTTGTAGTAGCTATTGAGTGGCTGTGGTGGCCGAGTGGAAGACTTGATTGAGTTCATGTATCTACCGATTCACATTATTCCAATGGCGACTGAGTTGCTGTTGGTGCTGAGTTCTAGTCTTGACCAAGTTCAAGTTCTGATTGAGTTCAATATGAATCAAGTCTCTTTGGTGATCGAGTTCTTTGTATGCCGAGTAAGCTGATGATTCTTCTGATGGTCGGTCGTGTCTTGGTCCTTAATTGACTGAGTTGTCTGTGTTCGGTTCTAGTTGGAGCCGACCTTTGCATTTAAGTTTGCGATAGGTATTTAATAATTGTTATAAGCCGACTTGTGGCTTGGTTATGTATTTAATGTAAGGGTTTATTTAGTTGGTAATTTGTAATAGGCTGACTTGTGGCCGTGCAAGTATTTAAGGGGGTCTTGGGTAGAGTCTTGGGCATCATTTTTGGGAGTCATGAAGAAGTCATTTAGTTGAGGAGTCTTAGCATGGAGTAGCTTGGAGATAGAAGTTTGCATTTGAGTTTGTAAATCTGTTCTTCTTTGAAAGATGTATTCTTCTTTGTAATGACCGTAACTCGGAAGGCCGTACAACCAAGCATGTTGGATGTAAACTTCTTGATTCGAATATATGGACTTTTGTCTCTCTAGATCTAAATCTCCTTCCTCTTGTTCATTCTCCACTGTGTGTTTGTTTGCTGGGATTCAGATTACCTCCATTTGGGATACCTTCGGATTCTCGTTGCATCAATAAGCCCAAAATCAATCATCTTAAAATTGTTAGCTCCATTGCATTTGTTTGGATCCCTGATGCTGCATTTGTTTGGATCCTTGATGCTAATCACACCAAGATAGATGCCAATAGCCAAAAACTCATGCTAATTGGCTTAAATGATAATCACAAAGCCTACCACCTGATTGACATAGTGATTAATCATCTCATCGTCAACCATGATGTGATCTTTAATGAGGAATAAGGGTCGTTTAATTCTCTCCTCCAGTTAAGAATTCTGAGGATTAGTCTCTCCAAGCTCGAGTTAAGGCTCCAATCATCACTGTTCTTGCTTCTCCACCAAGCTTGCCTAGATATTAAGCAGTACCATTTGATTTTGTCAGGATTCATCTAACCTTTTGTTTGATGTTGATTTCCTTGCACCTCTTGCTTCAGATGTTAGCACTTCTACTTTTCAACCTAAGTGGTGGGCTAAGATGATTGACAATCTTCATGATGAGCTCGTTGAGGGTAGAACTGCTCAGAAAAAGAGCAAATCTATTGACTCAATAAATTTTGCTCTCATGGCCAACCTTCATAGTGTGTATAAACCCTAAACATACACAAAGGCAAAATAAGTACTCGAGTGGGAAGAAGCTATGTAGACTGAGCATCATAGCTTGTTGAAAAATAACACTTGGGTTCTATAAGATCTTCCTTTACGAAAGAAATCCATTGGTTGCAAATGGGTCTACAAAGTCAAATACAAAGTTGATGGTACTTTAGATGAGTACAAGGCTTGTCTTGTTGCCAAAGGCTTCTCTTAGCTAAAAGGAATTGATTATGAAGAGAACTTTGCTCACTCTGCAAAGATGAGCACCATTAGATTAGTCATTGCCATGATAACTCAGTGTGGCTAGAAGGTCCATCAAATGGACATCACTAGTGCATTCTTAAATGGTAAGTTGCTAGAAGAAGTGTACAGGACACAACCTCTTGGATTCAAGGTTGTTGATAGAGAACATTGTGTACTCAAACTGGTGAAAGCACTCTATGGCCTCAAATAGGCTTCTTGAGCATAGGAAATATAAATTGGTATGTACCTCATAGATCAGGGTTTCTAGAGGAGTCCTTTGACTCAATTTTTATGTCAAGACTATTGGCTATGATTTCATCATTGTAGTTAGACATGTTGGTGATTTGATTATTACTGGCAGTTCCTAATTGTTGATTCAAGAAATCAAATGTAATCTTTGTCAGTCTTTTGACATGATTGAATATGGACTAATTCATTATTGCCTAAGTGTTGAGGTTTGGTAGCAAGCACAAGGCATCTTCATCTCCCGGTCGAAGTAGCATGGGCTTTGTTGGATAAATTCAGAATGTAGTATTGTAAACTTGCATCTACATCTGTGGTGTTTGGTCCCAAGTTATCAACCAGACCTAGTTCTCCTAATCAAGAATGGATCTGCATTCACGTTGATTCAAGAAATCAAACGTAATCTCTATTAGTCTTTTGACATGATTGAATATGGACTAATTCATTATTGCCTAAGTGTTGAGGTTTGGTAGCAGGCACAAGGCATCTTCATCTCCCGATCGAAGTAGCATGGGCTTTGTTGGATAAATTCAGAATGCAGTATTGTAAACTTGCATCAACATTTGTGGAGTTTGGTCCCAAGTTATCAACCAAACCTAGTTCTCCTAATCGAGAATGGATCTGCATTCAGTCAACTAGTAGCCAATTTGATATATCTCATCACCACTAGACTTGATCTCAACTTTGTAGTGAGTTACATATCTCGCTTCATGACAATTGCCACATCAGATCATTGGGTTGCAAAAAAGCGCATCCTACTTTATTTCAAGGGAACACTTGATTTTGTTCATCCTCTATATATGTACCAAAGATGCTCGACTTATCGGTTACACAGACGTGGATTGGTGAGGCTCAGTTGATGTCAAAAAGTCTACTTTTCGAGACTTTAGTTTGGGCACAATTGCTATAACTTGGACCAATAAGACACAGTAGGTCATATCTCTTTCCTTGAAAGAAGCCGAATATAGGGAAGTGGTCAAAGCAGGTTGTGAGGCTTCGTAGGGTGCTTTCGGACATCCATATGCCTCTCGCAGGACCTTCACACCTCATTTGCTACAATCAAGGGGTCCTCAAACTTGCCAAAAATCTTGTCTTCCATGAGCGCACTAAGCATATTGACATTCATTGTCATTTAATCTGTCAACTAGTTGAAGATGGATCCATGGGTTAGCAGTTTTTTCCTACAACTAACCAGACTGTTGATATTCTCACCTAGTTCCTACTTCTAGAGAAGTTTGTCACATTCAAGGGGTAGCTTGGTGTCGTTGATAAGTTGACTATTAAGAGGGGTGTTAAAATAATATCTCCTAAATCCTATTTCTATTTTAATGGTCACTTCTAGATATTGTAAATATCATGTACAATAGATTCTTTCTATTATTATTTTTTCAAAAAGAAACCTTGTTCTTGTAAACTCTATAAGAACATCTCATTCTTTGCTAATAAACATCTGTTATTTTACCAAGTACCTTTTGTAATATAAATTTATTTATTTGTGATGATTACATATTGCATATACACACCTCTCAGATGGTGATGCAAAAGATAAAAACCTCTTGAGTTTGTTTTCCATGGTGAACCATGGGAAATAACTAAAATAAATGAAACAAATGCTTGCATTGAGAGTTCTAATGTTACAATCAAAGATGATTTGCTACAGATTTCAAAACTTGAAGATGTATGTGTATGTGTAAATTTACTCATGCATTACTTAGAGCATCAAATACATTTGATGATGGTTCTTTATGTTTTGGTGGATGATCATGTGTGTAATGTGTATAAATGCAATGGGCACACTAAATAATAATATGAAGCTTGTGGAGAAATCTATGTAATGAATGAATTAGATGAATAGGGATGGGTGATTGGAAACGCTTTGATTGACTTCGTCATGAAAATATTCATAAATTTATATAAGTTTTCCACTTTATATTGATGGAATTTTCTATAACTTGGCTCATTTGTTTAACCTATAGCCATTTCATTTGATAAAAGTATTTTATAAGCACATACTATAAATTTCAATTTTGGCAGGGTCGTACACCATGGTCTAAGCAATAAAATGGAATCATAATGCTTGATCCTCTATTTCCTATGGTGGTCCAAACCTACTATAGTGTTTTATGAACTTGCAAAAGCAATGTGATATAGCTTCAAAATTTTAAATCTGATAATTAAAGAAAAAAAGTGATTAAAATATTAATAAGGTGATTTTGGTATCTCTAGCTAGACTAGAAAACTTGAATAGGAATAGAGGAATATTTAGAATGGGATTAAATAAATTTTTGCTAGGGCTATACATACCCAGCTAGCAATGGAAAAATTTGCAGAAATTGGTATTATGTTTACTTATGCATAATTAATCATCATTGAAGACCATTATTTTTCTATGGATTTAGTTTTTTTATTTCTTTATGTGGTGCTAATCCTTAAAAAGCTTAGAAGGGTAAATGAATGCAGATACATACAAGGTTTAATCAAATGACACTTAGTGTATCTATAGGGTACACTTAAACTTTCTTGGTACGAATTACTATTCATCATGAAATAATTTTGGTTGCTAAAGTTTAAGAATGTTTTCCAAGAGTAACTGTTTTTTGTGGTTTGTTACCACAACACAAGTTTCCATAAGGAACTTGGAATGCCCTTTATTCTTTGATTTCCGTATTACTAATCCCCCTCAATAGTTTTAATGCTTAATATATTCGGTTTCAAAATTATTGTCATTCAAAGTTATCCTATTATGTTTTTTAACCTAGTGTGTCTAGTTTAGATTCAAACACCGTCTATTTTATTAGAAATTTGTACAATAATCCAAGTGTTATACATCAAATCTGCATTAATCATCTCTTACAATACTTTGTCAATGCCACCTTGAATCCAATTTTATCATTTATTTAGGTTATATTTTATATCAAGTATAAATTTTACAATAATTGCATTAATTTAAACCACTTTCATGCTTGTGAAGATTTTTGATTGATTATGCATTGCTTTTAACTTTTTGATAGATGAATGTGGCAGAGGGCACCACTTCCATTACATGGCTTATATTAAGGTTTCTGTTATATCTCAATACATTGTGCACTTTACTAAAACATGATTGGAAATGATTTCCATTGTTACGAATAGAGGTCCTAAAAGGAAAACACAATGTCACTTTAGAGATTCCTCTCATGGAAAATCTCTTGCGTTAGTCACTAGTTGTCCTGTGTTTGTCTACTGTCGCTCATTCCTACTAAGGTTCTTCTTACTGAAGATTCCTCTTCAACTTCAGTCACCAGTTGTTCTCACTATGTCTGTCTACTGTTGTCACCCTATTGAAGAGATTTCTTTCACACATGTTCCAAACATTGACACTTGACATCAATCCTATAACACAAAACAATGAACTCAAAACGATGAATTTGTTTGGTATATGCTGAGCTTTTCTTTTCTTGTTTTGCTTTTACTTTATCATGTCTCTTTGAGCAACTCGATGATGTCACTTTTGACTAGAGAAGTGAGGACTAGGGGCATGATCTTTTCTTTGCTTTCTGTTTGATGATTTAGTTTCAATGATCTGAAGCATCCATATAAAAGTGGTGTCCACTATAAGAGCCTCTATCTCGTATTGGAAGGCTGTGTGTACCTCGACTCATTTTATATGGACTCTTCATTGAGGTTGGTTCGTTTCCTTGCTTGTTGGAGTGAATTCTTTATGCTACAGTAAATATTGATACTCGTCCTGCTAAGTGAACGTATGGGTCACTGTAAGTATACCTAGCACATTTCTATCTTAGGTTATGAACACACGGGTTGTTGCGGCCAGAATACTTACTGATTACTTAGCATGAGAAGGATCTCTCGTGTGTCTGGTGTGTTTGCATGCAAGAAACATTTTGGTCATCCTAGCGTTTATGCTTTGATGCTTATGTTCACTTGCTATATTAAAAGGGACAAATGTTCTGGTCATTCTGGTTTCTTGTGCCTCAAATGCTTACATTTAATCTCGACAAAACTAGAACATATGTCCTATTCATATTTCCATGATTGCAATGTCAATGGGAATTGTATGACATGTGGGATTTTGCTAAATGCTTAGTGATGATAATTTTCGAAGCTTGGTAACCAGACTTAGGGTTGCATCTAGCATAAGGCTGCATTGCATAAGCACATGGTTCGATCACTGATTTACTTGCATCCTTCGTGATGAGGGATTGTTGGCTTCTTCAAAGTATCATGTTTCTTCATGCCTGCACAAGCGTTTGGTTCTTTGGTTCATCCTATCGATCTTCATGGGATACCTGTCACTATCAACAAAATGGAACATTGCATGAGATGTTAGTTCATCCACATTTTGCATTTCATACATACTATCATGGTTCATCTCATCTACACTACATTCATACATCATATCAAATTTGCATTCATAATCATAGCATAAACATCTCATTTACAACTAACTACAAAGAAAGAGAGAAAGTGACACGTGCAAACACATGGCCATCACCTATGCAAACACATCTCCACATCCACTGCAAGCCTTATGCCTTCCTTGATAAATTCAGGCCCTGCCCCTACCCAGGCTTTCTAGCAGTCTTCTTTGAAAGTCATACCAAAGGTGAGAAAAGGCCCCAGGGAATTGTTGTAGCACTCTTAAATCCGCTGCCAGGATTCTTTATGAGCCTTAAAACCCACACATTTGATTGCAATTTGTAGAGAACTGTATAATGGTAATTGTATGTTCACTAATGAAATCAGAGTTCATATATAGACAATTCCTTTATGGTGATTCTAAAGGAAATAAACATAAATAGAAGACGAATATATAATCTGCCTAAATAAACTAAGATGACCATGAAAGAAACATTACATTATTTTAATACCCTCCCTTAATGGTAATTGTTCTAACTACCTTACAGAATACATAATCTGCAGGTTTTTTGGTCTTGAATGCACTGAAGGCTGCCCGCTTCTCATAAAAACTCATTCTACAAAATGAGATTGCTGTTGAGACCCTTCCTGATTCTACAAAACTTCTAGATATGAGCAAGATAATAACAAACCTTTCAATCTGATGTTGGGAAAACAATTTTTTTTCCTCCTTGCAGCCAAAGACACCGAGTTCAGCTTCTCAAACTGAAATTTTAGTAGAGAATACCAAAGCCTTCAATGCTTGAGATAAACAGTGATCACTTTGTTCAAAAATTTGGTAAAAAATTTTGTAGATGAGTACTACAACCCAAAATAGACTCCAAGAAACCACCTTTTTTGTGGCCAAAACCTTGATTGATTTTTTTTTTATTGAAAAAATTAAAAAATTCTGAGACTAGCCACTAATCATGATTTTTTAGGACTTGCTTGGGACTACTAGCTTTGACTTTAACTCCAAATAGATCGCATGGTGTCTGTTATATCCTTTAGGTTTAATTTAGTTTCTTAAATGCTCATCAAACTTAATTATTGTGTTTGCTTGTTATAAACCCATTATTTGGTCTGATGTGTTTGGGTATGGGTTCTCTTTGTGCCCTGCAGTAGGCAAGGCTTGTATCACACATGTTCGTTAGGAATGTACTTAAGTTATCTAACCATTTTTGTTCTTGAGGTATCCCATTTAGCCCACCTGTGAACCCTTGCATGAACTCCTGTCAAGGCTAGGAAGATTTATGAAATATTCGTCTATTTGGCTTGGAGGAGGTCTTTTTAAATGAAAGTTCTACTAGGACAGTAAAAGAGTTGATTGAGCATGGGAGATAGATTGAAATATTTGGATCAGCTTGACTCGTTTACTTGTGTTCTGAGTGCACTTGTTTCCTCAGGTTAGAAACTATAGTAAAGAAATAGCTTAATTGCAACGATGTTGGCTTGGGTGGTCATTCTAAAGAATGACCTCGGTTGGTTGGTCTGGTTTGAACAGCTGCCTTTAAGGAATTGTCCTGTGGAAGTCTCCTTGTGCTAGGGCGTTTCAGTGGGAGGGAGGTATAGAGGGAAGCATACACCCTAGCTCTATAGTGGGGCATGTTATGCATGAAATCTTGAGCCATGGCAACAACATAAATGATTACAGATTGCTGTTGCTCTCCATCAATTATCTCTATCAAGGGCTTCCGGCGGGTTTGTTAGCTCACCTACAGGTGTATATTATATGGGCTTGGGGTTCATTGGCTGCATCCCGAAGGGTGGGGTGGGGGAGAAAAGGAAGGATTGAGGTTTTATCTATATGATAGATCCTGATTAAGCTTTAAATTTTTTTATAGATGTTTAGGAGGTTTTGAATCATTGTTAATATTTCTTTGGAAAAGGTGACAAACTTATGGTTTGTTTGTGAGGATTCTCCTGACTATTAATAAATTCCAGCTTCAATTTTTTTGACCAGACAAATTGGTCTCATCTGAGTGCAGAGGAGCTTAAAAATAATGAGACACAGGCAATAACCATATTTGTAATGTGACTTTGTATATGCCACTTTGGATGCTCCCAAATAGCGTGACCACACTCTCATTCTCATTGGTCATGCATCTTAGGAAGGTTCTGTAAGAGACATTCTTTTTGCCTTATCATGATCAATTAGCCAGGCCCTCTCCGCTGGCTGTTTTCTTGTTGTTATCAGTATTAGGAATTGCTCATTAGGGGTATGGCCTTCCATTACACGATTCAGATTCAGCACGACAGTGACCTTTATTTGTTGCCTTAGTCAGTCCCCCTCTTTTCTTTTGGCCATACTCTTATATTTGCTCTGCTCTTTTCAGTTAAGATGTAGCTGCCCTTGGTTTGTACCCTTTGGAACTCTTCTCTGTCCCTGATGTGTTCTTTATAAGATTTAGTTGAGCATTCCATTAATCTCTAGGTTATTAGAATCCAGGCTAATGCTTAGCCTTTAACTAAATGATAAACCTTGATGTATACATTCTTTGTAGTACGAACTGTTATTGATATTTACATCTGGTAAATAATAAATTATTATATGTTCACAAAATTAACAGTAAAATAAGTAGCTATTTATCCTTTGCCTTCCCTTTAACACCAAAATGTGTAATATTTTTATGCATCAGCTTTGTGCTTCATTCCTTTAGTGAATTGATTATATTCATTTATAAGATATCTTCATTTTTGCTTTCATTAATATATTTAGAATGGTAAGCCTATTTATAAGATAATATTTTTGCAAATATGCTCACTGAAGCTTGGTTTTTGCTATTGCTTATTTATTTTAATAATCAATGCTTATTACAGATTAGAAAGGACAGTGAAGCTGAGTGCTTGTCTCTTGAAGTCAGCGAGCTGCACAAATCAAAGAGGGAATTATTGGAAGTTCTGGAACAAAAAAATACAGAGCTTAATGAGAAGAATCACTCAATTAAAATATATCTGGACAAGATTGTACGTATTAATCTTTCGTATTTGGAATATTTGGTTCCATGTTTACCTGGAATTTGAATATTGCTCCCAGAAGTACTTTCCTCATGTGTTATTCTATAATGTTTATTAAGTGTTAAAGAAATTTGTGCTTCCAGATTTATAAAATTTATATTTATGATTTCTCTGCAGCTATACATGCATGGATTAAATGTGTTGTTTTCAAAATAAAAAATCTATGAAGGCTAAGATTAAGTATTTGTAATTCTGGATTATCATATATGATGCTAAGAGATAAGATCCTTAGTAGTTGGGCAGATGATTCTTTGCATGATAGCAATTCTGTGAAAAATAACTCAGTTGAAAATGAGTGACTTTATCAACAAACCTTTTATTATTTTTATCTTTACAACTAGTGCCACTACTATTCTCAAAAGCAATAACTCAGAGAGTCATATTTGATGTCATAATTAGCAAGGAATAAGTTGGTTGATGCGATCAACATCTAGTTTTATTATTTCCCTCTATACAAGGGCATTTTATATCTGCCTATTGTTATGTCTCTCTTTTCTCTTAATATATTAACATTTGTCTTATTGTAGCTTCCTATGGTTCATGCCATACACTGATAAACATAAAATCTGTTATAACTAAATGTCTGGTTGATGATAATAAAGAATAGTTATATTGTTCAAGGGAAGACAAATTGAGGTTTTATATTATTTATTGTGTTCATTCTTATACCCTCATACATTTTTCCTGGGAAGACTTCAGATACACCCTTTGTTTTAAATAAATAGACTGGCAATAGACGAATTGGTTAACAATTTTTCATGTTCTCTGAGGTGATCAGGACCTTCAATTCCTTCTTTTCTTGTGAAATTAATCCAAAATCATGGCTTGTCCTTCATATGGATTGTTCTGATACTGAGCCATGGTTTGCCAGTGCCCAAATTGCTTAGTCAAACTGTCTTTGAAAAGGAAAATTAAGGAGATTTGTTTTTGTAGTCAATTATGACACTTTAAAAGCTTCATAAAATCTGAGTAAAATGGATCTTGAATTAGTTGAGATTGCAATGAATAGGGAGGAAGTCCTGGATCATATATTCATTTAAATTAGTCTGGAATATGTACTTTGTAAACTTCTATGGTCAAACTTTTGATAACTTAATTTCTATTTATTCAAATTACTGATAGCTTAATTTCTGCTTTGGGCAGCTTGCCCTAACCAATGATCGTGGAACTTTGGAAGCGAAATCACGTGAAATTGAAGCTGAAATTTCTCGTTCCCATGCAATGCAGGCTCGGCTTCTGCAGGTATTGATTTTTTGTTTTTCCTTTATGTTATTATTATAATAATCATGATATAATAATATCATTGGATTAGCCTTAACGCATTTATGAACAGGAGAAGGAGTTGATTCAAAGACACAACACCTGGTTGAACGAAGAGTTAACAACTAAAGTTAACACAGTCCTACAGCAACACCAAAGTAGTGCTGAATTGGAAGCAGAACTTTCTGCTAAACTATCAGAGGTAGCCTTATAATCTTATTTATTCCAAAACTATCTAATGCTTGTTTGTTTGTCTGAGGCATGTCTAAATATTTTCAGGCTGAGAAAAAAGGGAATGATTCCCTTGGAGAGCTACAGAGGAGTAAAGAAAAAGTTAAGGAGCTGGAGGAAAAACTTTCTTCTACAAGAGAGGTATGACATAAACTACTGGTGACTTGTATAGATTGATTATTTTCAATAGTTATGCAAGGTGTAACTGTTCTGGTTTGGGGATTGTGGTCTATAAAGGAGCTAAGATTCACTAAAGAAGATGCTGCTTCCAAAGAAGAAAATTTTTCAGCAGAAGTTGCAACTGTAAGTTTTCAAATTGCAGGCACTTAGAAGTTGTTTCTGTTGCCTTCCACATTGGTTTCAGTGTTTGTCATTTATTTATACATAGGATGGATTTTGATTGGAACGGTTAATTTTCAACCAATGTAAACAGCGCTAGAGTACAAAGTTTGGCCAAATATTAACGCAATACTTCATTATTACATTTTACTGAAAAAGCAGGGATAGTTCTAGTAAAAAGAAGTAAACACATTCTTTGTATAAAACCATAAGATTAAAATAGAAAAGACATAGGCACCGGTGATTGTAGTGGCTATGACTGATAGATACAATAGGTTAGAGTGGGCATGAAAAGAAGGTATTGGAAATATCTTTCCCAACAAATAATATTTGATTTCCTTTTCTACCAGCTTTATCAGGAACAAAATTATCATGGGATTTACTGAAGATTGATAATAAAACTGAAAGTATCATTTTTTCCCAACTTACATAGCATATTGTTTCTGGCTATGTGCACCTAAACGGTTAGCTTACATGGCAGAAAAATGTTATTCAGCCACCAATGTATAACAGCAACAATTTGTTTTCTTTCTCAAAAATTTATACGCGGGTCACCTATTTTTTTTTGTTTCGATTGTTAGTCTTTTGAACTCTTGAGGTGCAAATTTTGGACAACATAGTTGTTGCAAAGAAAGGTAATTGATAATTTTTAAGTTTTTGATTACATATTCAATATTCTCTAAGTAATGAATTTTGTTGCCAGGTCTAAATCCACCTGAAGCTATTCACCTTGACTGCGTTTTTTGCCTGTTCTAGTGCAATGTCTTTGATGTTTATGAAGAGAAATGAATCATGTTCCATATTTAAATTGCACTTTTTGCAGGCTTCTAGGCTTGCAGATTTGTATAAGCAAAGTTCTGATGAGTGGAGAGAAAAGGCAAATGAACTTGAGGGTGTGATCAAAGCGTTAGAAGTAAGTACCTTGCTACAGAGCATAAATGTTTTCAGTTTTTAAGTTTTGTAAACTTCAGAGCTTACAGTCCTTGAATAATTAAACAATATTTGGATTCTCACATAGAATTTTTTCAGACCCATTTGAATCAGGTTGAAAGTGATTATAAAGAGAAACTTCAAAGAGAAGTTTCTACAAGAGAAGATTTAGTGAAGGTATTAATTTAGAAAGCTGATAATTTAAGGCTAAACTTTTGCTAAATGTTTTTGGTGACTAGTTTTAAGAATGTTACTAAATACAAGGCCATTCTTGGGTCATGAAAGGACTTTTGGAACATTTTTATTTTATTAGCTGAACTTTCTAAGGTTTTGATGGCAAAAATACAGCTAAATTGTTTCTTGTTTTCTTTTGGTGCTTCTTGTGATTATAGGAGGCAGCAGAATTGAAGGAGAAGTTAGAGAAAGCTCGAGCTGATATAGAAGCTTACAGCACTGCAAAGGAATCTGATAAACTTGCATTGGTCAATTTCTCAACAGACAGAAATATAGAACAACTGTATGTATATTGTGTTAAATTTTTAGCCCAGAAACAGAGATAACACAGCATAAGAAAAAGTAAATAAAATGCACAAAAGAGACAAGATTTATCCTGGGAAAACCCTTTCACTTGAAGGAAAAACCCAGCCACACCAGCAAAATATCTCTTTTATTGATAATGAAAATGTTCGAGTACAAGGCTTTTGCTTGATTGATTTACAATTTTGTAAAATTGCTATCATGATTTAATTGTGTGATTTTTGAGTCAAACTCATTGACCCCTGTGAGCATCACCTAGATCCAATGAGTGCTAAGTGTTCCTTTTATTCTCATGAGAGATGGATTCATGTTGAATCACTACTCATGAAACATGGGTCAATGATTGTGACTCAAAAATCACACAATTAAATCCTGATAGCAATATCACAATTTGACTTGCTGTGGAAATCATCTCCTACTTATTAATTTACAATATACCAAGCAATCACATAAATAGATGGCATAAGACTCTCCATCTTTTACATGAAGGTCTCTTTGAATCCCAAAAACAAGACCCTTCATATTTTCAAATATTCAATATTTTATATTTCCATATACATGCCTCTTCGAATGACTTATGACTCATGATATTAACTTAAATACTCTCACAAATGTTTCGTTTAGTTGAAGGTGACCATAATGATCATAACACACTTATTTCTATTTTATAAGATCAGCGATAAAGATCTCTATCACAGCTACAATCTTCTAACACTCCCTCTTAGCAAGAGAGAGAGATCTCTAGTGTGGCTGGCACACATAGCTGCAACTAAAGATATCAATGAAATTAACATAAAATATGCTATCTCAGCATAAAATAATTTACCTTAGTTACTTCATAAGGACATAAAATGGAGTCACATTCATGACTTCCAGAGAAGAATTCACTTCCACCATGCCTACTCGCAAAAGGTGGAACGATGGCTTTCACCACAAAATGCTCCCAGGGAAGAATGCATTTCCACCATGCCTCCTCGCAAGGGTGGTCCATCATACCTACTCGCAGAGGGTGGAACGAGGGCTTTCACCTTAAACTTCTCCCAGAGAAGAATGCATTTATCATTGAGATTTTATTTTAACAGAGACTCCCTCTCAGCAAGGACAACTTTACACACGATAAAAAGGAAGTTGATGCCAGGTGTTTTACTATCACACAAGCTTCGCAAATGGTTGGATATCTCCCTTTGTCACGTAACCTTCCTTTGAAGCTGAATAGTCTCTAAACATGATGTTCCTCTTTTAATGAACATAATGCGCCACCAAATGTGCCATCAATTTAGTATGAAGTCTGCAAACAAGGTTGCAAAATCTCTCACTATCCTATTGTATCAATAAAGGAAAATGAGAACTGGGATTATTGATACTAATCTTTATGTCTATTATTTCAATAAATTACTACACACGCATAGTGTAGCTCTGCATGCACACAACGATGAAGATGCACAAAATATACACAAATAATGATAATCAATAGCCTCTTTTCTTGAGAATCATAAGCTCCCTTTGAATCTAATATGCAAATATGTATCGTTAATTCAGTTCAGTAAGCAACTACCTCATCTTATTGATTCCTGTTGCATCCATGTAGATTCAGTAGAGATGATGATTGCAGAGATGATAACAAATCATAGTAGTCATAAAAAAAAAGGGAATATATGTTAGAACAGAGTTATCAGAGTTTTAGGAATGCAAACAAAGAATCATAAAATCAAAGACAAGAAATATAATGCTAAAAGCATAAACTATTCCTAATAACTTATGATCAACAAGGATATTATCACAAAATACTTATCTTTGTGCTGGTGTCAGACAACAAGTGTCTCCACAGCAAGATGTGTGTTGATGTTTGATAACTTCAGTCGGATAAACCTGTTGTATATGTGTTCTTTAAAGATATAAGGTTATTGTTATATGAGAAAAATTAGTATAATATATGTGTGTGTGTGTTTAAATTTGTTATTATATTAATTATCTGATTAATGAATAGACATGTTCTATGAAGGGACATGTCCATTCATGGCCTATTCTCTCTCTATATATCTAAGATGATGTTACATTTGCAACACACATACCAAATATAATGGCAGTGCTATTACATCTGCAATTGATCCTAGAAAAACATGGAATCAGAGCCAGAATATTGCAATAAAATTTGTATTCTTGTTTGAAGAAAATTCATTAGTATTATTATAAGTTACAGCAGAAACAAATCGATCCTATTTTAATATGATATAGCATGTAAGGCATACTAATTTGGTGTTGAATACTGTTGTTAAGTCAATAATTGAACCATAAGAACTAATTGACATTTACGTGTGAGCAGAATAAAATAAAGGAAAATATATATCCTAAAAGAGACAACGGAGTTTATGAATAAAAGCACATGGGAGTTTATATGCAAGTCACATCGGAGTAAACCAATGAACATCAGTTTTTACAAGAATAAAAGGAAAGCAATTATCAGTCTGTGAGTAAGTCAAGGAGATCAATTCTATTTGTCACGTAAAAGAGCTAGAAATGAATCGGAAAGAATAAGAGGACAAGGGCTTTGGAGAACTAGCAAGAAAACCAATGGAAAATGAGATTGCAGATGGAGACCAGTCAAATATAACCCTTGTCTTGGTCACAGGGAAACATGTCGATGTCAGACCATTATCGCTGAGTTGAGCAAACTTTAATTTAGTGACTGGGCTAAAAAACCCTGATTGCTATGGCAAGATAGACAAAGAAGATTCATATTACAAAAGGGCGACTCCCATAACAAACTGTCTAGCATCACCCTTGTCTGCAAATAACCACCGCAGTTGTGCATAAGTCCATAAGACCGAAGAGGAGACGTAGACCATATTGATCCATATTGTGAAAGTTTAAAATAATTGTTCTCAAATAATAGTACTCCTTCCCTTATGTAAGTGGGAGCAAAAAAGACTAAGAAGGTAAACAACTTATATGGGAAATAACCCATCGCATAACAAGTGGATTAATACCCAAGAAGAGAGAAGTCGTCATCATTGAGCAAGGTAAGTAGATAGGATATTATGCGAGTGCAAATCTATTATTAGAGTAATTACGTTTTAAGAATATTCGATTTGGGTAATGTTTATTATATATTTAGAAGGTAATCTTTAAAAGGATGACATGGAGGTAAGTATTTTTTTTCTCTTTTGTTAAATTCTTATGTGAAGACTGATTACTGAATAGGAATGGGTTACTCATAAATGAATAAGAATTTCATAATCATAGTAATTTATTTGAAAATGAAATAATATGTTAAAATATAGATTTAAGTATATATATATATATATATATTTGAATATATGCATATATATTCAAAATATATCTTATCTATATTTTATTGGAATGGTTTTATTATGCAAGACTAATTATTATTAAGTATTATATACTTTTTATACTATAAGAGCTATGTGCCTTGATCTTTTCCTCGAAGAATGATACTGTAGGAATATGGAGATTGAGATTCAAAGGGAGCCTGACATTTCATTAGAGACAACCTTGAAAGAGAGGGAGCATATAGAGGATATGATTCAGTCAACCTTCGAGGATCTCGGTCATATTGATTCAGAGGGAGTAGACCATGTTGAGATGGACTCTCTAGTGATCATTAAATTGTAGCAGTTAAGAGGACTGTGATTTATGAATATATCTTGTGACTATGTGATTTTAATGGGCCTACCCCCTGTATACATCATGAGGAAGTGATGACTTCCAAATGATGTCACTTGTATTTGCAGAAGTTATTGTAAGGTGACTATCTTACAAAAACTCGTATTATGAGACCAAACAAAATGAGTATATGGCTATGCTCCACGGGGACGCGTTTCCTGCCTCTGTACCCTAGTACCCGTACCGGGTACGAAACGGGGACGCGGGTACGGATTTTGGCCGTACCCTGCGACGTCTCTTTTTTGAAGAATTCAGAAACGTCCCCGAAACGGCCAATTTTTTTGGGCAGGAAACTTGGGGACGGCCAGCAGTATCGGGGACAGTTTTGCCGTCCCCTATCCGTCCCCGAAACTGCTGGCCGTCCCCTTTTTTCCAGTCAATCTGGTAAAGGCGAACCATCCCCAAAAAACATTTTTTCCTAATTTTTGTTGTTCGTGTGGCCCCTAGTCATCTTAAAGACATAATAACAATATGCAACCCATATTTGGTCCATTAAAACACTAACTCTTCTACTCATTTTTCGATTTAACATACTTGCTAAGAGGAAGGAAAAAAACATAAGAGCAGTAGCAGCAATGAGCAAAGATTGTGTTTAGTGAGGCAAGACTGCGTTCGGTATTTACTATTTACCAACTATTTTAGTTGGACTTCTTTTTATTTCATTCTGATTTCAGCATGATACTTGAAGCCTTTAGGCATTTTAATTTTTGCTATATATGTATGTGATATTGTTATAATGGAAGCACTTAGTATTTGCCATTTGATAATATTCCATGTATTTATCTTCTAAAATGTCTATGGTGAATGGTTTATCAATGTTATGATATACATATTTGAATTTTGTCTCTATATTAAAAAAAATCCCCTATGTTTTTAATCGCCGTCCCCTGATGTCCCGTCCCCTAAATTTTGGCTTCGACCTGTACCCGTACCGGAAACACGTCCCCGTCCCCTAAAACGTCCCCGTCCCGGAAACTCCGTGGAACATAGGTATATGGTGAATGTCTTGCACTCAACATTCTGGAAGGCCAATATGTATTTGGTGAATATCATTGATATTCTGGGAGGCCAATAGTCTTGATACCAGATGTCATATCAAACCTTATTTTGAGTATTTGGTGAATATCATTGATATTCTGGGAGGGCAATACTCTTGATATTAGACGTGATATCAAACCTTATTTTGAGTACTTGGTGAATATCATTAATATTCTGGGAGACCAATACTCATGATATCAGATGTGATATCAAAACCTTTTGAGTACTTGGTGAATATCATCTGTTGATATTCTAGAAGACCAATACTCATAATATCAAATGCGATATCAAATGGTGGATATCTTCTAAGATATCATATGAGATATCCCTGAATTTGTTATTTGTAATATTACATTGAAGTAATATTTATTCTTATGTGTTTATCCTTCTAAGCTAAGAGGGAGTGTTGATGTTTGATAACTTCAGTCGGATAAACCTATTATATATGTGTTCTTTATATTTAAGATATAAGGTTATTGTTATATGAGAAAAAATAGTATTATATATATATATATATATATATATATATATATGTGATTAAATTTTTTATTATATAAATAATTTGATTAATGAATAGACATGTCCTATGAAGGGACATGTCTATTCATGGCCTATTCTTTATATATATATCTAAGAGGATGTTACATTTGAAACACACATACCAAATATAATGGCAGTGCTATTACATCAGCAACCGATCCTAGAAAAACAACAATGCCAACAAAATGCATTTGCGACAATATGCCAACACAGAGTCCCGCATATCTTAGACATGGCTGACAACGAGTGGCTGAGGAGCCCCGCTGCCAAAGAAAGAAAGGAACCTATACCAGGCTCCTGCTTGTCCACGAACAAGTTTTCAGGAATCTTAAGATCCCCATGCGAGCAAACAATAGACAATCGCCTTCCTGTCACTGTACGTTCAGTTGAACAACATCAAGGACAGAAATTAGAAAAAGAAAACAAGGCTGAAAGTGAGGACACCAAGGAGGTGGATCATGAAATTGCTGCTTCATGCTAATGAACGCTGACACCAAAGGCAAGGTCCTCCACATAGACTATATGGCACAAGAATAATAGAGCCATTTCACCTTCTCATATTTGAGGCATAAGAATGGTTTGCAGAAACGAAGAATAACTGACGTCTTCTAAATCTGTACATCCATGTGTACTGTAGTCCGCCTGGATGGAAGGACACTCGGCATTTAATCCTCCACTGGCCCAAGTTCGACCCTCCAGACTGCTTGCAGGTTCTGAAACTTCATGAAACAAAGCCCTGAGAATCCCTATTCCGCTGACCAATGTTTAACTCAAGCAGGGACTGACATGAAAATATGCAAATCTCTATTGCAGACAGAGGTTAATAATCACATCTTATACATTAAAAGAATGGACATAGAGTGCCTTCACATGAGTTAAAATCTACTGCACAAATCCACAATTAAAGAATCACATCTTGATTTCACGATGATCATTCCCAGCAGCAATAGCAATAAGATCTCAACCCACCATGTAATATAGTAATTTTCTTTTAATAAGATTGATAAGAAAGATTAATATAACTAGAAAATGAACTTTATAACAATCTGATGTTCGAACATACACGACATAGAGATTCCACTCACACAAAAATGAACTACCACTCAAATATCTGAAGGAGACCCAATAACTCCAGGCAATATTTTTATTGAGCACCGCTGATATCTGAATAAATCAAAGCTGAAGAAGTCGTATTTGAACATAATGCTGCATAGATATAATATGGCATGAGTTTCTATCTTCCCCGAAAGAGAGCGAAAACATGTATTGACTTGAATGAATAGAATAACAATAATACATTGCCTTCTCAACCATACTCTTTTCTGATGAAACATGAACACTTGTAAGAAAGGAGAGGAAAAAACAAGAGTCGATACTGTTATGTTGCATAGTAACCCGTATAAAATTTGCCAAACACGTCACTCAAGAACCGACAAAAGGAATGACTTGGCAGAAATAATAAAACTTGAATACTTCTGATAAAAAAACTATAAAGAGGCTATACAACTCAGTATGACTTCATAGTGATTCTCGCAAAAACAGTTCATTGAAAGAATAAAAAACGGTGAAAGGTTGGCAGTTGATTGCAAGACAAAGAATATCAACCGGTGACAAGACCGAAGCAATAATTGTCAGCTCCATGAAACAAAACATCACAAACATTTGTCTTTCCTTTCTGATGTCTCTGATAGAAGGCGAATCTGAGAATTATCTCATGTATATCATACGCCTTAAGATTTCATCCAATGAACATCAAAGACCGCTCAAGAGTCCAAAGCATCATAGAAGCCAATTGGAGAATACCAAAAGACGACATATGCCAAGAATCGGGTAAAAACACTGGATAATAATGAAGAGGAGTTGATGACGACAATAAAAGAAGAATATGTGGAGATGCAAAAGAAGTCCCGATGGCATTATGAAATGACCAAAGATTTGGAAGGAATAGACGATGACTAGAGTAGCCAGAAACTCATAAAGAGGAATAATTGCACATGAAAACGACAAAGACAAAGAAATAATATTTCACTGAAAAAAGTAGAGCTACCCCCGAGGAAATCCTTTGATTGCAATTTGTATTAGAATATTCACAAATGCTACAGTGATCATTGCCACTGATACTTGAAAAGCAATCTGCACTGTATATGTACTTCTCATGATAAGATCAGAATGATCTTCGTAAATTTACACGATGCAGCCACATACTTTGACAATGTTCGTCCTTGACAGCAATGTGATGACAAAGACTTCATAACAAAATGGGCAAGGAAAAAATATCTGCCCGAATATCATCATCCCCTCCAAATGAGCATCGCCAAAGAGCCTATCTATAACATAACAAGAAGAATGAATGGATGAACTAGGTGAATGGATTAATGAATGAATGAACCAGGTGAATGGATGAATGAATGCATGAACTAGGTGGCATTAACACAAGGTTTCAAATAACATTCCAAAGAGTCAATAAATAAATGTCTCAGGAACAATCACAAATGAAACTTTGTATAAGGACAAGTTTCGATCCCTTGATTGAAGCTCTTTCTTCAATGCCAAATGCCAAATGCTGTTATCTATCTAACCTGACTTTGATACCATGTTAAAGTTTTAGTTGAGAAATAAACATAGCACAACATAAGGAAAAATTAAATAAAATGCACAAATGATTTATCTTGGGAAAACCCTTCCACTTGAAGGGAAAAACCCAACCACACCAACAAAATATATCTTTTAATGATAATGAAAATGTTCAAGCACTATGCTTGTGTTTGATTCATTTACACTATACCAAGCATATTAAAATAATAGATAGCTTCTATTATTATCTAATGGTTATCTATTTGTAATCTATTGTAAATATTAGAATATTTCTAATATTTAGTTAGTTGTTCATTAATTGATAGTTAGAATATAATGTTTATATTCTTTACGATCGTTACTTAAGGAAACATCACCTATTCATTTGCATATATTGAGCTATTGTCTACTTTTAATAAGAAGCAAATATTTTACCAACTACTTTGTAATATGGTATCAAAATACTCTAAGATTTTTTCCAAAAAATATTATAATTTCTTGTTCGAAATTATTAGAGCAGTACTTTTTGAAATTATTTTCCTTGTAATATCTGCTTCGAACTAGGGTTTATCTACAACTTACGAACATTTTTCTTGCAACTACTGTTTGTATTCATGCGAATTTTTTTACTGCTCCCATCTGGTTAAATTGCACTTTTTTTTTTTGCTAAAATATCATGTTATTGTGTCACACAGGTTTGTTTCTCTACCTGGTTTGTGCGTCTTCTGTTTGGTTTTCAAACATGTGGCCATTTCGTGGGCTTTCTTCGGCAAAACATGTATCTATTTGATGCCATTCCTCAACCAAGAAACCCAATTTTTTCTAGAAAATTGTGACTACTTCTTTTCTCAAATTTGGACCCTCTGCATGGTTGTTTTCCACTCTCTTACAAGCATCTAGGGTTTCTTGCCAACCTCTATTGTTAATCTGTGCCCAATAACTGCGTTTTTTTGCAAATTCGCCATTATTTTGGAGATTTTTTCAGCATAGGCCATTTATTTTCGAAACCCTATTTTTTGTATCAGATCCAATTTTTTTAATAGTTTTTAGTAGGTTTTTCACGAGCTCAACTGGGTTCTTTTTTCTTCCGTTGCCTTGATTCTCGAGCCAGGGGATCTAGAATCTGATAGCATATTCCTTTTGAATTTTTCGAGCTCTCTTCTAGGTATGTCTTCATTTTTTTTGGGTCTTCCAAAATTTTGCCTCGAAGTACGCACCTACACAGATTTTCACTTTTTCCACTGAAAAATATGCTGTGACATCTTTGACTAATATTTTGCTTGAGATAAATCAGAAATTTAATTGTCAGAATTACGACACGTGGAAGTAGGGGATGTTATCAATCTTTGAATATCGGAATACGAATTAGATTATTCTAGGTGCTACTCAACGTCTAACTACAACTAGTATTGATCAAGATACATGGGCTTAGAATAATCGAGAGGTAGTGCTACTTGTCAAATTATTAGTAGCTGATGATCAACTCCCTCAAATTCCATCCAGGAAGACAACTTTCGAGATATGGGAGTATCTCAAGAAACCACATGAGACTTTAGGCAAAAGCGGAAACTTTTTGTTTCTCAAGAACTCTCTGTTTTCTATTGTCATGGATGGGCAAAAACTGCTCTAGGAACACCGAAATAAGATTGAGGATAACTCTCAAAAGTTTACCCAAGTTCTACAAGCATTTATCGCCTCTTAACATCACTTCTACTGGTATTGATCTGAAGTTCACAGATCTTTGCACACTTCTGCTTTGGCAAGATCAGTGGATTCAACAGTTCGGTGGTAGTTCCAGTTCCACCTCCATAGAATGGTCTTCTGTTAGCTCACTTTGGCATCAACGATATAGGCACTTAATGTGCATTATCTCTCTCAGCTTGCTCGGGAAGAGCTTGTCCTTCGTTTGCCAGAGATTCAAACTGAGCTCAAAGTTTGTGATGCATGTTATGTTGGGAAGTAACATCACACACCTTTTCCTATGGTGATTCATAGCGTGCTTCTTAGGTACTTTAGCTTGTTCATGTCGATATATGCGGTCTTATGGCTTCTCCTTCCGTTCTTGGGTCAAGGTATTTTGTGTTGTTTGTTGATGATTTCAGTAGAAAGATGTGGGTGTATTTTCTTAAAAAGATGTGTTTATTGTATTTTAGAAGTTTAAGCCTCTAGTTGATAAAGAGTCTTGGAAATCTATTATTGCTCTTAGGATAGATAATGGTGAGGAATTTTGTTCTATTGAATTCTCTAGCTTTTGTGATACTCATGGCATCAAGCGCTAGTTAACCACACCTCACACAACACAACAAAATAGTATAGTTGAATGCCGAAACATAACATTCACCGAGATGGCTAAATACACACGAACACAAACATGTTTCGAAGAAGTTTTGGGAAGAAACAATTAACACTGCAATCTATCTTTCGAACCGGTCACCCACTGTGGCGGTCAAAGGTAAGATTCTGGAAGAGGCTTGGTCAGATCGCAAACCCAAAATTAGTCACTTGAAGGTTTTGCCCATGTTTGGATCCCTGATGCGTCACGCACCAAGTTGGATGCCAAGAGTCAAAAGCTCATGCTTGTTGGATACAATAGTCCTCACAAAGCCTATCGCTTGATTGAGATTGAGACATCTAATCTCCTGTACAGTCGTGCTATAGTCTTTGATGAGAAACGAGGACCATGCATGCTTCATTCTCTTGTTCCTAATCCAATAGATCAGCCTATGAAGGCTCATGATTTGGGAGTTTAGCTTCTATGAGGTCCACCTGATGGGAGAGCTCCAACAGTTCTTGCAGCTCCAATTCTACCAGTGATTCTTGTACAGACACCTCCAGCTTCTCTTACAAGATCACCTTGATTTGTAGATGCTTCACCTGAGTTTGATTCAGATTCTTCTGATGTGGGACCTGATCATAGAGCATCTCCTGATGCTAATGTTGGTCCTTCTCCTCTTTGGTCTAAGTGGTGGGTTAAGACACTTTTTGATCTTCGAGATGATGAGCTCATTGATGGGAGAACTGCTCGGAAAAAGAGCAAACCTACAAAATAAATTAATTTTTCTCTTATGGCCAACATTCACAGTGTGTTTGAACCTCAAGCATACTCAGAGGCTGAAGGAATTCCAGAGTGGGTACAGGCCATGCAATCAGAACACCAAAGCCTGTTGAAGAATCACAATTGGGCACTTTTTGACTCTCTAGTAGGGAAGAAACCCATTGGTTGCAAATGGGTTTACAAAATAAAATATAAGTACAAAGCTCTTTTAGTTGCAAAGGGCTTTTCTTAGTGTCAGGGCATGATAATGAGGAGAGCTTTGCTCCTATAACAAAGATGTGCACTATTAGATTAGTTCTAGCCATGACAACATAGTTTGGTTGGAAGGTCTATTAGATGGACGTCAAGAGTGCTTTCCTGAATGGTGACCTACAAGATGAGGTCTACATGACGCAGCCTTTTGATTTCAAGGTTGTTGGTAAAGAACATCAGGTTCTTAGGTTAGTGAAAGCTATCTATGGCTTGAAGCAGGCCCCTAGGGCATGGCACATGAAAATTGATAAGCACCTCAATGATCAAGGCTTCTAGAAGAGTTTTTCAGATTCAAATTTGTACATCGAGACTACTAAGAGTGACATCATTCTTCTGGTCATTTTTGTGGATGATTTGATCATCACAGACAGTTTGGCATCTTTGATTCAAGGAATCAAACAGAGTTTATGTGAGTCTTTGATTTGACTGATCTGAGCTCATGCATTATTGCCTAGGTGTTGAGGTTTGGCAACAATCTTCTTATCTTATCTGGTATCTTCATTTCTCAGTCCAAATATGTTAGGGCTTTGTTAGACAAATTCTGTATGCAGGATTGCAAGCTTGCATCCACACCCATGGAGAAAGGTCTAAAGTTATTAGCCAAGCCTAATCATCCTTCAGTTGATAATACTATATACAGACAACTAGTAGGCAGCCTCATTTACCTTTCTACTACTAGACTTGATATCAGCTTTGCAATCAGCTACATCGCACGTTTTATGACAACAACTAAGGCTGATCATTGGATGAAAGCCAAGCGTGTGCTTCATTATGTGAAGAGCACTACAAATTATGGACTTCTTTACTCTTGGAGTTCTAATCCTAGACTCAGTGGGTTCACAAATTCAGATTGGGTAGGTTTTGTTGACAATAAAAAGTCAATTTTTGGATGTGTTCAATTTGGGATTCAGTGCCGTCACATGGACAAGTAAGAAGGGGTAGGTAGTTTCTCTCTCCTCCATAGAGGCTGACTATAGAGGGACAATTAAGGTAGGTTTTGAAGTTGTTTGGCGTCGTCGGATTCTTGGGGATATGCAGATGTCACCAGCAGGACCGACCAATTTGTTTGTTGATAACGAAGGTGTTATCAAATTAGTATGGATTCTAGTCTTCCATGAACGAACCAAGCATGTTCCTATAATGGATTATATTGCAGACATTCTCACCAAGCTTTTTGGTCGTGATAAGTTTGTCAAATTAGTGTCGTTGATAGGTTAACCATTAAGGGAGGGTATTATGATAATAGATAGTTTCTATTAGTATCTATTATTATTTAATGGTTATCTATTTCTAAACTATTGTAAATATTAGAATGTTTCTAATATTGAGTTAGTTGTTTGTTAACTAATAGCTAGAATAGAATGTGTCTATTCTTTACGATCGTTTGCTAAGGAAACATTGTCTATTTATTTGTATATATTGATTTATTGATCATTGTAATTTTACAAGCAAATATATCACAAATTACTTTGTAATAAAGCAACCACATAAATAGGTTGCATAAGACTCTTCATCTTTCATAAAAAGGTCTCTTTTAATCTCAAAAATAAGTCCCTTCATATTTTTCAAATATTCAATCATATATCCATACGCATGCCTCTTCGCATGATTAATGACACAACATTAACTTCAAAACTCTCACAAATGTCTCTTTTAGCTGAAGGTTACATTACGGTCCAATCAGAGATAAAGATCTCAATTGCAGCTAAAATCTTCAATATATTCCATCATTGTCTATCCATGTCTTGTTTGTTATATCGAGTATAGTTAATACTGTTATTTAGTTAGAAATTTGAAATCTTCTCAATTGGAAATAGATGGAAAAGACATAAGTCTAATAACTTCTAAGAGCACTTAATGGCCAAGACATTTCATGATATGAAAGTTGATAATGCATAATTTTACTTTTTTTCTGATAATTTATAAATCCTCAGACTATGACAAACTAAAGCCGATCTAGGTTGAAGTCTGTTAAGATTGATTAATTTCTTATATGATGTTGTCATATAGCCTAGTCTTTGATGGCGACATTTAAAAGGTTCTTTAAGTTATGTTTGTCTAGATTTTTAGATAATGGGATCTAAAATTTAGTTCCTGTTTCAATTTCTACAGTCTGAGGAATGATCCGGACCCTGCTTTGGAACTACATGGTGACGGGATTGTTGTACCAAGGATTCCACCAGGAGTATCAGGAACAGCATTAGCATCTTCCTTACTTAGAGATGGCTGGAGTGTGAGTATCATCTTCATTTGTTCAGGGGAGTTCAATATCTTAGTCAAGGAATTAATCTTTATGCCTACTGTTGCAGCTAGCCAAAATATACATTAAGTATCAAGAGGCTATTGATGCATGGCGGCATGAGAGGCAAGGGCGTGAAGAGTCGCAAGCTGTTTTAGAGCGGGTATTTTAGTTGGAAAATCAGTTGACACTTGCATTTTGTTTTTTTGTTCATTAGGTTTAAAGCATTTCATGTATTATGATGTAGATACTTTACCAATATACTGATAATTGGTATTTCACTTAATAAATTGTTGCATCAATAAATTCTCCAGGATGTTAATTTGTAGAGTCAATATGGGCTGTATATTGATCACAGATGTTGTTATCTGAAGTTTATAGGAGAAATGTATGCACAACTTTGAGATGAAATTTGAAATAACTATTGTGTTCTAGAAATAGGTATTGTTTGCAGCACATCTATTCCCCAAGGTTTTTATAGGAAAAATTCTAGCAAATCATAATCGGAAATGAGAAACATTGGTATATAAGATCGCATTTTCCTCAGGATTAAATTTTCCATAATATTTGTATCTGGCAGGGATGGTACAATGTTCACTAGTTGAAGTACACAAAAATCACAATTTAGAGCAAAGTGAAATTAAGATAATTTTGACTTTAGCTATATTTAAAATCTGATACAATATTGCGACTGTTGAATGATAAATCCTTCTTTCAGGTTTTACGGGAGATAGAAGAGAAGGCTGAATTTATTTTGGACGAAAGAGGTATATGAGCTTTACGTTGTAATTGACATTTACACCACAAATATATTAATATTCCTTTCCCACTTATAAATGATTTTTAATTAACTTTAAATTCGCTTATTTGATCGGTATAAACATGGTTGGCACATACATGTGAGTTTTCTGCATCAGTATTTTGGGTCATACTCTGTTTTCCATCATCAGAACGAAGAGAATAAAGATAGATCATGCAGTATGATCCAAAATGTTGATGCAATTAACTCACACACTTGTATCCCAAAGTGTTTCCAATGTCACTGTTATGGACCACAGAAACACTATAGAGCCAACACAAGTATCACATGTGAAGACTTTGCAACTGGTTAATATCATTGTATTTGTACAGCTGAACACACTAGGATGATTGAGGCATATGCTATAATGGAGGAGAAGTTACAACAGTCAATGTCTGATCAAGCAAGCTTAGAGAACACAATACGGGATTTGAAGGTACATGGAAACTCTAATCTTTCAGTTCTTCTGTAGGGCACTTTAGAGATAGAAGTCACCCTTTCTTATAGAAGAAGAAATTGTGTAGGTTGATTTGCGGAAGAGAGAGCGTGATTATGGTATTGCCCTAAAGGATGTCCGAGATCTTCAAACACAGGTAAAATTTTACAGATGTTTTTTTATAAAATTGTTTTTTTTAAAACAAAATATACCATGATATTGCCAATTGCAAGATAATTTTGACAGAACATGCTAAGTTGAATTTCCTGTTTGCTATGGATGTAGGTTACATTGCTTTTAAAAGAGTGCAGAGACATTCAGCTAAGATATAGAGTTGGTGAAGGCATTTCTAGTGAGGATACTATCATCAACACTACAGCTCTGGCATCTGATGGAACATCTGTGGACAAGGTGATTTCAAATAGGGTCGTAAAATAATTGACTTTCTAGTAGAGCAGTCTCTTGATATATTTTATTAAGAATCAAAGGGTTGTAATTGTAGCTGGATATCACTGGATGTGTAGGATATGACAATTTATTTTTTGCTATAATCAGTTGACATTCAAGGATATTCATGGAATGGTGGAACAAAACTCTCAACTTCGTAGCCTGGTCCGAACTCTTACCCAGCAGGTTGAACAGAGGGAACAAGAGCTTAAGGTAGAATTTTTACCCTGTTTATCGTTTTGATGCACTTACGAATCATTGCTGAATTCGGTTTCTGTAGTTAGCAAATCACTGCTGTTATAAAATTAATGGCTTAAGAGGAAAGTGGAATTAATATTTTTAAATCACAGAGGTGTTTTGTACCATATTCATTTTTAGGGTAAAGAAGCCCTAATGCATGGGTAAATTCATAGAAAAGAATTAATTGTTTTACTTGCCCATGACATTTATTAACTCAAAAAACAGAGTTGCTAGGAGATGGGGACTTTAAGTGGAACTGGAGATGGGGATGTGTACCGCCTTGCCACTTAAATAAAAAAATGTGAAATACAGGTGCTTGTAGATGGCATATTTATGTAAATAGCTATAATTCTAAAAAGGATATCCTACTTGTAAGACACTATAACCCTAAAATTCTAAAAAATATAAAAAATAACTTCTCAATGCATTGGAATTCATGTGGTAGAAGCAAAGATTACCATTATAATGAAAACCTGATATGGCGGTCCTTAAAGGTGACTATATTTTCAATTACTAAACATTAACTTTATTGACAATGGAAAACATTATCATGTTATACAAAATTTTTATGCCAGAATTACCTGAAAATGGCAAATAGAGACTAGTAGGGAAATGCTATTATATTTTGCAAACATGATACAACAGCCCATACAATTTAACATATTGTCAGTTAATTAAGAAAAAAATAATGTATGCACAGATCTCATGCCTCATTATTAGATGTCTTTGCAGTATTACCTCGTTGGAATTTGATATGAAAATTTTCTGCCACAAATCTTGTGAATTTTAATGCAAAAAATGGAAACTACTGGTCCAGTTTATTTTTAGCTTTTGTTAGTCACATAATAATGTTAATGCTTTGCTTAGAAATAAAGAGAAACAGCGATAACCGAAATGAAGAACAATAATACACAACAATTTATCTTGGGAAAACCCTCCAACTAGAGGGGAAAAATCGATCCACACCAAAATATCGGTCATTAAATAAAAGAAGTTTGAGTACAATGCTTTCAACTGAATGCAATGCTTATCACACTATATATTGAATTGAGAGACTCTTCATATCATAACTAAATATCTCTTCATTTTCCAAATGCAAGCCTCTTCATATTTCCAAATGCATGTCCCTATGCATGTCACATGTCTCTTTGTATAATAAAATGTTAGATATTTAGGATGAGACACCTAGCACACCTTGAGTGCTACGTCATGCCGACTTGGTTATATAGAAATATCATCATAAATTTCTTCTCTAGTAATATCAGAGGTATATCCATCGTAGCTATAATCTTCAACAGTCTGCCTTAGCAAGAGAGATCTTTAGTATGGCAGTCACACATAGCTGACATAAAAAATGTCATTAACAATTTCTCACCACAAATTTCCTCAATAAAACATTGTCATCTCAGCATAATACTATTCACCATATCTACTTCTAGAGGGTGAACCATAAAAGCATAAGATTGAAGTTATGGAGTCACACACATGACTTCCACCATGCCTACTCGCAGAGGGTGGATCCACCATACCTTCTTGTAGAAGTTGGAACAAGGGCTTTTACCTCAGACTTCTTCTAGAGACGCGTTTCCACCATGCCTACTCGTAGAAGGTGGACCCACAATACCTACTCGGTTTCACCTCAGACTTCTTCTAGAGAAGAATGCATTTCCATTACGCCTACTTGTAGAAGATAGAACCAAGAGATTTCACTCGAACTTCTCCTTCACAAAGAACTCTTTAACAACATGTATAAGAAAGGCTGAGATTCTCTTTAAAGCGAGACTCCCTCTCAACAAGAATAACATTCTCACTGCTTTAACTATCACAATAAGAGAGCTGATTCCAAGTTCACTAAATAGGGAGCTTTAGTAGTCACACTGCCACACAAGCTAGCCAAGAATTGGGCATTCTCCCTTTGTCGCCAGCTCCCTCTAAATCTGATTTCTGCAGCTTGATAGTCTCCTTCTGAATATCATTTCTTCCTCTTCAAAGAAACTAATCATAATAACAATTTGTATATGATCTTCCTCTTTAATGAAGATTTGTATCATTAAGTCAGTCCCATGACTACAAGCAGCGTTCCCATGTTCATTTCTACAGTCTGCATGACGTTGCATGTAATGTTTCATCATCCCATTGCTTCTCAATCCATCCTACAATCAAGAGAGATTAATAATAATTCATAGAATCAACCTATTATGAAGAGAAATATAGAGATCAATGCTGAAAGCATACACTATTCCCAGTGATATAACAAAAATTCATGATTGATATTCAGATTTATAATTATAAAATACTTATCTCTTTGTAGTCTAATTTTCCTTGAAAAAGATGTCAGCACGCACACCAGATATGGACCAAAACAATAATCTCTTTTAACAATATTGAACAATAAATGCATACTGACATTCATATGATGATCATAGCACTTGCTAAGTTGAATGCTGCCATACCATAGAGATGCAAGAGAAACAAACTGCATGTATGTTATGAACCCTAATAATAATATATAATAGATAATGACTATAGGATATAAACTAACATGACAATTTAGTATCAACTCAAATGAAAAGACTAATGCACCCATAACATAGAGATGTAAGAGAAACAAACTGCATATATGTCATGAACCCTAATAATAATAAATAATAGATAATGACTATAGGATATAAACTACCATGACAATTTAGTATCTACTCAAATGAAAAGACCTCTCCATTATTAGATCCTGCCAAAGGCTGGATACTATTGCATCCATCCAACTCACTTTTCCAATTAAATTGACCAATCAAATAATAGAATTTAAAGAGTTAAATAGACTTTCAAATTTTTACATCTTTTCTTTATTTTTTGAGATTTTATAATTCACATTTTTCAGTAATCTTATTGGCCTGTGCTAATTTTGGTAGGGATAAAAATCAATTTACCTCAACAAAAAATACAAAATATATGCCATTTCATGCCATTAGTGACACTCTATATCATTCATTAATAATAACTTTATCCTTTTACAACTACCATATGTTAATTAGATTTGTCCGCAACATAACAAAAGATTTCAGTTCATTAATGACAATTTTATGTCATTCATTAATAAGAACTTTATCTTTTTACAATTGGGATAATTAGATTTTTTTTTGAAAATATTGTTTTGACTTACGTATTTTTTACAATATTAGAATTAAATATAATAAAGTTAATAAATAATATTTATTGACATATTATTTAACTTGACTATTTTTATAACTAATGAAAAATAAATTATGTTAATAATAATCAATGAGTTTAAAAACAAATATGGATGTTGTGAATTCTAGATTAAATAGTGTTTTCCCATTTTTATTTTTAGAATTTATTGATTTTTTAATTATTAAAAATATTTCAAATTAATGATGCTACTATTGATATGTTACTTATTTCAACATTAAAATGGCTCTTTAAGGACTTGCTCAAAGCAAGTTTAACAGATTTACACATTTGCTATGCAAAATTATCACAGTTAATTTTGATAATAGTGCATGTACGACTTGTGTAAATTTTTTTTCTTCTAAGAAACCCCTTCTATAGGACAGCAATGCGAGAATCATTTCAATAATAGTGCATGTACGATTTGTGTAAATAAAAATATTCTAAGAAGCCCCCTGTATAGGTCGACAATCTAAGCGCTCACAATTTTCCCCACCCAAATCACAAAGCCCTATACATTTTTGAATACTTGAATGCATTGCACAGTTGGCAGGAACTTTGATGCTTATTAAATTTAATAATATGTATTATCATTTATCTCAATATCAACATTACTAAATGAATATTTTAATGCCAATCAAATTAATCTGATTATGGTAATAACAAGTTAATAAAATTTAATAGTTATTAACAATCATGATTCAAAAATACAAAATAACAAAGATATTAAATAACTTATAAAACTAATAACATTGATTATAGAATGGCAAGTATAAATTAATAATGAACTGTAATAAACTATTTTACTTAGTTAAAACAATGAGCTACATTAACGAATAGGCACATCCATTGTGCTCAACAACCTCTCTCTCTCTCTCTCTCTATATATATATATATATATATATAGCCACTTACATAGTGGGGTTAAAGGCACCACTATAAATGTCATAAAGAAGGAAAGGAAATAAATGGGTAAGACAAGTCAATCAGACCTCTGCTTTTGAGAAAACTCCAGAAATACAAGCAATTCATGTACTCAGATTTTGGAAAGGAGCAAGGGTCATTAAGTAGCAATAACGCACAAGATTGAATATGTAACACCTGATATACAGGAGTCTGAATATATATCACACAGGAGACTGAATATATAATACCCGATCACACAGCAGATTGAATCTGAAATACTTGATACACAGTCACAAATTGCTCTGCTATATAAACTGAGAATTCACGACACAAAACATGCTCTAATAAAATACATGAACCAGACTGGAAACACTTTCAGATATATTTCCTTGTAATCTTCTGCTTGCTTACAATATCATTCGCATGCCATACATCAAATGATAATAATGTTCATTCAATATCTGAAAGTAAAATTGTTGCCAGAATAGAACCCATAAGTGAAGACCTGAAGAGACGAACATTACACCAAGAGTCTCAACATGAATCAAAACAACAATTACAAATTATATGGATCAAGAATGAGAATAAACACCAACAAATAAATCGTCAGTTAACTCGACGATGACAAGGATAGCTGGAAACAATAAAGAGACAATATCAAAACCCGCAAAATCTATTCACTGAAGACATGCAAGCCATCCACCGGCAGAGAAGAAAACTGAATCCACATCAACACAAACATGAAGAAATATGTACTGGTGGTCATGAACAATTGCTGCCACATTACAAAACATATGCAGAGCTTTGATGGTGATGTGTCAGGATTGCACAAAGACAATAGAAACACGACAAAGACATTCAAAGTCAATAATGACGAGGACATTTAAAGCCATCAAATTTAATGATAATCTGTATCTGAATTCAAATTATCAGAAACAGAGGACTAGAACAAACGGGGTAGAGAAAGAATGACCTTTTCCATGGAAAAGCAGGGCACTAACATACGGACTATGAGCAGACAAATTCAGGTAAAACAATCTATCTTACCGCTATTCACTTCAACAGTTACACATTACCTACAAAATACTTATGCAATTTGCAACAGATACACGTATTAGAGAACAAGAGAAATTCCCTTACTAGGTAATTGCTGTTATCTGACCTGGCTTCGATACCATGTTAATATTTTGGCAAAAAATAAAGATAAGTAGCTATAAACAAAATGAAGAACAATAAGACAGAGACACCAATTCATCCTCGGAAAACCCTCCAACTAGAGGGGAAAAACCCAGGCACACCAAAAATGTCTCTTTTATTAAATAAAATAAGTTTGAGTATATATGTCTCTTTCAACGTAATACAATGTTTATCACACAAAGCAATTATATATATATATATATATATATATATATATATATATATATATATATATATATATATATATATATATATATATATATATATATATATATATATAAAAATTGAGGGGCTCTTCATATCACAACCAAAAGTTTCGTTATTTTCCAAATGCAAGTCTTTTCATATTTCCAAACGCATGTCTCTTTGCATGTGGCATGTCTCTTCATATAATAAAATGTCAGATGTTTAGGATGAGACACCTATCACATCTTGAATGCCACACATGCTCACTTGATATTAATAAATATCATCATAAATCTCTTCTTTAGCAATATCAGAGGTAGAGGTCTCTATGGCACCCATAATCTTCAACAATTACGACTTTGGGAAAAATTAGTTTTATTTATATGAACTCAGAGAAATTCTGATAGGGGTTTCCCAATTTTCAAGGTATGCTTTTGGGGGATTTAGAGATGCATAGACATAAACCTACGAAGCATCGTAATGTTCATAGATGCACATTTGGTTCTTCCTGATGGAGATACATTTTCAACATGGAGGACAAGTACCAAGGTTGGCCTCAAGCTTATCGGTATGATGCTGGAAATTCTATTCCTTTGCTGAATGAAAGCCTCAATTGTTCTGTAATGAACATATAGTCATTTTAATAAGTGACACAATTTGTCAAGAGTATATTATGGCTCATGTCAAATATATTAAACCTTTCTGTTTGTACACTCAACTCTTGTCTCCATTCTATAGCGTAGCTCATTTTAATGTGAAATATTCAAATTGCAACTTGATTTGGGTTCAAGCAACATTTGATGACTCCAAAACACTTTTACAGAAGGGCTGAAACAAAGCAAGCTTAAATCTTTCTTTAAGTTCACTCAAACGAAATTGAACATAAAACATGGGACAAAATTTCACTACATTTTTTATTGTTTGATCTTCAGTCTTTTTAATAATTCATTAACTAGTTAGATTAGGAGTACTATTTTTAGTGTTCAAATTCTTTGTGATATTGTTTTAACATTTCATTTAGATTAATTAGCAAGTCTATAATTCAAAGGCCTGAATCCCATACAGTCATCCGCTAGGGACAAACATTTATCCAATTGTCGATTTGGGTTCGGGTCGGATTCGGCTTTGAGAATCCAATTCATGGATTCATGAGTGTGTGTGTGTGTGTGTATATATATATATATATATATATATATATAAATTTATGTTTATATGCATTATATATATGTAAAATAGTTGTGACCAATACACCTACCCGATGCATCGAAAGAAGCTCAATGGGAGAGTTAGAGGATGACAAAGCCCCTACAATAATCTATCGGCAGTGAGATCTCTAGATAGGCCTTACAATTCTATGGAGGGCTTGTCATGCCCTACAACTAAGATATAGAGGGCAATGGGGGTGCCACATTTGATTGCTGAATTCAGGCAACCTCTTGTAATGCAACGAAATACCATTGACTAGGTGTGGGTCAAGGCATGGTATTCTGTATCAAAGATGCAAGCGGATGTTCCAAGGGAATCGTCAACGTCTCTCTTCCAAATGCATACACTTTGATTTCCCTCCCCCCAGGCAATAATGAACTTCCATAACTATAATGTGGGGGGCAGGGGGGGGTTGGGGAGGCGGTGGGAGGCTTTTACCCCCCAAGTAGGATGGGTGTGCAAGAGGCTATAGATTCGGGCAGCAGGGAGCCTTATTATTCTATTATTCCCCCATAACCGTAGTGAATATCCATAGCTTCCCTACAATTCCATGTGTAACATTTGTCCGATTCGTCGAGGTGGCAAAGTGCTGCCCATAGAATTGTAGGGCCTGAAATTATTTCTAGGGCCTGTCTAATTATTTTGATAGATTCTTTCATTTCTCCGATTCAAAGTGAATAACGAGCTAATGAATCTCCTTTTTGCCATTAGATTTCCCAATCCAATTCATCATAACATTCATAATGACCCACTTTACGAAGATCCCATTGGAGACCCCCTCAACCTCATCACGCTCCCCCCATCACTCCTTTCGATTACAGCTACAGTTCAGTGAAGGCTCGTTCAAGAAAAGGCTCTGTTCGATGTAGAGGTATATAGTTGGAGGTGCCCTAGGGGTTATATTGCTGGGTTGTACCCATCACATTTCGATGCAACCAACCATGGAAGAGAAAAGGCCCCTACTATTCTATGGCCCTACTTTTCGCTAGGGAGTGGTGTGTGTAGAGGCTCCTAGGGGCCCTACCTGCCCTATGATAATATACCTTTGCATCTGGGGGCGTTAGGGGGTGAGGAGGGCCCCACACAATTCTATGGGCCGGCTTGGATCGTCCATGAACACCTGAGATTTCTGCATCAAGGGCACTTTGTTTGCTGGGAACTACTGTTCAACGTGGCCCACCCAGATAGAAAACTATATCGTCCTGCTCACCCCTGCCCAGCTGATTGGTTGGGGGGTGTGTGTGGGCCCTCAATAATTTGGGGCTAGTGCTTGCCTTATCCATTGTTGTTCTTGACCTCACTTCTTCTCCTGTAATTGCCTAGGGGGACTCGAGACCTATCTATCTATTCTATGGGTATGGGCAACCTATATAGTTAAGGCATCTATATGAGTTGGGCTCTATAGATTTCCCTTTCAATGGTGAGTGAGCTGGGCTTAAGTCATTGAATAAAGTGGGCAGCCGCTGCTGAAGCTTGGGCATTTGTGAGCTGTAATTTAATAGGAGAGAGTTGTAGTTCATATAGAGGGCTTTTATCTGATCCAACTCGCTCCCCCAGCTGCTCGGGGATTATATATATATATACACTCATTCCAAGTTTGGCCTTTGGGTCCTTGGGGATTCATGTGGCTTCGTGTCGGTTTCTCTTGGGTCCGCATGGATTAGTTATTGATTCATGTCAGATTGTCTCATGTTTGCATGGATTACTATCAGAGATGGAACCGAGAATCGTAAAAGATGCACTAAGGGCTTGTTTTGCTGCTGGAATAGGAATTGAGCATTGAAATTTGCTATTTTGGATTTGTTATACTTGAATTTGTTATTTTGGTTTTGTTATTCTAGGCTCATTTGGTTTTACAAAACTAATTCTGGATTTGTTATTCTAAATTTCTTCGGTTCAACTAAACTAATTTTGGATTTGTTATTCACTGCCCCATTTAGCCTCATCCAAATTTGGATAGAAGCACATCTAGTTGAATAGGGCATCCAAATCTGTGAACACTATAGCAGCACACACACAAGATCTAAAATGGATGGGGAACGCTACCTAAATATAGTTTTACTATTGAACTTAGTTGAAGGAAATCTTTGATAAAATTCACTTCCTCATCAGACAATGGACATGGATTTCGAGGATGATTTGTTTTCACGGTAAGAATTTAAACTTCAGGAGAAGAAATCGTTCTCATTAAAATTTGAACTCGAGCTTCCGCACTAAGTATTTAATGTTTTAACAAATTAATCTCTATTGTCCAATTCTGTCTTGATAAATTGTTGAACAGTTTAATATTAAATAGAGGTTCAGGGCTCACTAGTTTAGGCATTGCACTATGCAGTGAGTCAGGAAGGAGAAAACTGGAGTCTAGGACAAAGGCAACTCTTGTGTTTCGGACGTGTTTTGCTGAAGCGCAATCGCATTCTAGTGCTGATGAGGCAACTGCCTCTATTGATTCTGCAATAGATTCTATCCTTCCAAAAGTTATTAGATAGGAACTTCAGGGCTGGACAGTGGTATCAGTTGCCCACATGGTACCCACTATTATTGATATCGATATGGTTCAGGCTCTCTCTTAGACGATATGTTTTCAATATTTTCAAAATTTCCCATCCTTTCGTTCTTGTTTGTAATAATACATGTTGATGGGCAACTTGATTGCAGGCATGGTTGTAGAGTACGATAAGCCAACAATGCTTCTGGAAAACAAATCATCCTTGTTTGAGTAAATACTGAAGATAAATTGTGCCAATATTCTATTTATGGATTTGAAAAGTATAAATTTTGAAAAACTAATATTGGAATTGGAATACGTATTGCAATTCCACCTATTTGGGTGGAATCACAAATGCTCATTTTTGAGTCAAAATTGGAATATGTATTCCTATTCTCAATTTCGATTTTGTACACCCAAACAAAGTATTTTAGGTTTTAGGAATTTACAAATGCCTATTTCAGTTTGATTCCTGCTGCCAAATGCGCCCTAAAGGATAATGATTGGATGAATGCAATGAAGGAGGAGATTTATCAGATAGAGAATAACAAGACATGGTCATTGGTACCCAAACCAAGTGACAAGGACATTATAATTACAAAACTGGTTTTTAGGAACAACCTAAGTGAAAATGGAAGTGATAAGAAACAAATCAAGATTAGTTTGCAAAGGTTATGCACAAGAAGGATTAGATTATGGAGAAACTTTTGCATTTGTTGCAAGATTGGAAGTAGTCAAAATACTGTTGGCTTATGTTGCATATAAAGGATTCAAGGTCTATCAAATGGATGTAAAATCGGCTTTTCTAAATGGAATACTTGAAGAGGAAGTCTACATTGAACAACTTAAAAGATTTGTTACTGATAAAGGTAAAGATTTGGTTTGCAGGCTACACAAATAATTGTAAGGATTGAAGCAAGCACGGTGAGCATGGTGTGAAAGCCTACACTCATCTTATTAAGATTGGATTTGAAAGCACAAGCCATAACAATAATGCTTACTTGAAATGTCAAAGTGATGATAGAATATTAATTGCTAAAATCTTTGTTGATGATATCATCTTTGGAGGAAATGAGTGGACCAAGAGTCCGAACGAACACATAGGGTCAAATTTGGAACCTGCACGAATCTGACACGAACCATCTCGCGAATTCAGAGTTGGTATGGACTTGGATCTAGTTCGGGGCTTGAATGCATGAATTTGATAACGAAGACATTTATCCATGGGACTTAGGATTTGAATACATCAATTAATTGTGATAGTACTGCCACAAAATGCTTTATGTCGCTAATATGATGTGTACAAGCATTGTAAATGATCCAACCACTATTGCAATTCATACTTGAGACCAGAGCTTTCTCTTCACTAGTTTCAGTATTGTTGGTAGAGGGATCTTCCTTTACAGCAACAAACACCATTTCCTCATCATTACCATCAAGTATTGTATTCATCACCATCTTCATCTTTAACAATATAGCACAACTTCTTGCTCTTTTCCTTGAAGTTTTTGAATTTCTTCAATCTTTCTTTCTTTTCATCCTTCTTAGTCTTATTAGGACATCTATGTGCAAAATGACCCATCTATCTATATTTCTGGCATGCAGTAGGACTCTTTCCTTTGTATCTTCCTTTGCAATAGGACTCTTTCCTTTGTATCTTCCTTTGCCTTTAGGAAGCCTTTTCACTATTAATATTTCCAGCTTTTCTAACTCTCTTTCCTCAGCCATTAAGCGGTCATAATCATCTAAATTATGTGCAACAAATTTTTGTTTTGATGAATCAAGGTTAAGACTAGCTTGAAATGCAGTTTCCATAGTAGGTTGACTAGAAGTTTGACTGTTATCGTAATTGCTCAATTTCAAATTCAACAAGCCTACCAAGGATTCAATTTTGAGCTCAACAATGGAAAGTGCAAAATATCAGGAAAATCTGGCAAATTGATCACTGGTGAAAAGACAAAAGGTAATCTTTTCAAGCTGAGAACTACATTTGGACATAGTTTAATTGTTAAGGTAGAAGAAAGTTGGTTGTGGCGTAAGAGGCTCTGTCATGTAAAATTTGATAATTTGGTGAAATTGAACAAAAGGAAAAGTGTTAAGAGGTATATTGATATTGACTAAATCAGACAATGCAATTTGCAATGAACGTTTGTTGGGAAAAATGACCAGTTCAAGCTTTAACAACAAGGTATATTCTACAAAAAATATTCTACACTTAGTACACACAAAATTATGTGGTCCTATTGGAATTGAAAGTTGTCATGGTGATAAATTCTTCATTCTATTTTTTGATGACTACTCAAAAATGATTCTTGTTATGTTTCTTAAAGATAAATGAGAAGCTTTTCATATGTTTGAGATGTATAAAGCAAGAATTGAGAAGCAAACATGTAAAACATTGAAATGTCTTAGATTTGATGGCAGAGGTGAGTTTACTTCACACGATTTTAATAAATACTGTGATGATCATGGAATCAAAAGATACTTGGTAGCACCAAGAACACGACAACATAATGAAATCGCTGAAAGAAGGAATAGATCTATTGTGGAATGTTTCAGAACCTTGCTGAAACAGAAAGGAGTTGCACAATTTTTTTTGGAGAGGCGTAAGCACTATTGCTTACATATTGAACATAGTTGATCCTAATGAGGTCATAGACATCAGAAAAGTCAATAATCAGTGGTTCTTTTGCTGCTACCGTAAATTATATGGAAAACTATAACTCGGTCCAAAGTTTACTAGGTCCTTTTATATATTTTGTGGAGGAATGCGAGAGGTCTTTTCAAAGTCCACTAGGTCCTTTGCTTTGCTAGCTGTCAACAATTAATGTTTTGCACAGAATAAAGATAAAAAACAATAAAGAAAAAAAAAGTACATAAGATAGAAGATATTTATTGTAGGAAAACTCTTCAAATTGAAGGGAAAATGCCAACCACACTAGAAAAATACATCTTTTATTGATATAAAAATGTTAAAATGCAATGTTTTCACTTGATGTGTATGTCTAACACACAAAGTGTTCATTTCTCTCTAAGTTACCGATTCGAGTTCAGGTTCGAAGAACCGGTTCGTTGTATGTCAAAATCTTGAAATGGGGTTTGGGTTCGTTAGTATGCACGCGCACACACACACACATATGTATGTATGTATGCATCCTAGAAAAATGTATTAAGATTAGAATGCCAAATAGTATCATAAAAACAACAAAAACACTATATACTTGTACTATTGGCATCAAATTTATTAGTAACACCAAAATATTAAAATAATATCGAGTTAAGTATCATTGTTTAGACTCTTAACAATTAGAACTTTATGCTAAGTTTCAATTATCTAATGGATTATCTAAATATTCATCTTCTTCTTCTTCATCAAAAGCATTAGTTGGTTCACAAACACTAGCAATGTTACTAGGATGAACTGCACTAATAACATTTCTGCTTACCAAGTTGTCCAACACTTGTTACTTTTTCATAGTACAAGGAGCTTGTTTATTTGTAATTAACATCCTATTTGAAAAATGTTATATAAGTAGCTTCACTAGCTTGCAACTCCCTTCACCTATTGAAGATGTTTAATGTTTCAAATATGATTTATCACTATATAAAGCTTCCAATTATTCGGGCAGGGGCCAATATCAACAATTGGATATCAAAATTTTACTGGAAGAAATCTTGAGGGCTAGCTTAATTTGATGTAATAAAATTCAAACTTTAGAAAGTTTTGTTTTTAATGCTAAAAATCTTTATTCAAATTTTGTAATAATTGTTTTGTGCACTAAATTAAAGAATGATCCGAATGGAACTGTACATGGTTCGCACTTGGTCTACGTGGTTCTGCCCTAGTTCGACCTAGGTTTGACCCGAAGGAACCAATTTGGTTGGGTTCAAACCCAAGTGGAACCCAAAAGGGAACCGGGACTAGGACCAAGAATTGGTTCGAAGGGCCAAGGGCAGAACTGTGTAACTAAGATATCTATAGATAGATAGATAGAACTGAGTCTTTTTAATTTCCAAAGACAAGACTCTTTGTTTCCAAACGTATGACTCTTCACATGACACATGTCTCTCCAAATAAAACTATCTCAAATTTTATCATAAATATATTCCCTAGGCGTTGATACAATATTATCTCTATTTCAACATATAACAAAATCAAGGATAAAGATCTCTATCACAGCTACAATAGTCAACACCTACCTATTTCGTTTCACACAATGAATAAAACCATATGTACTCCAATTCCCCTCTCAAATGCAGAAAATGAAATTGATCAAAACTAAACATAATTTTTGAGGTGAAAATTGAGCAAAATAAAATATGATGGTTGAGGTGAAATCGATCAACACCAAAAACAACTTTTTAGGTGAAAAATCGATCAAAACCAAACAAAAGTAGAGACATGGATCAAAGAATACAGAACTCAATTGTTGAGGAAAAACGAGAAAACACAATTGATTTTTTAAAGGGAAAAAGTTATGAAAACCCACTTGACAATTTTTTTGAGGAAAAATTATTGAAACCGTCCCATAAGATGAGCTGATCAGAAGGCATAGGATGCAAACTCCCCATCTGAATGCGGAGAAGCTGAGGCTTTTTGTTGAGACCCTTCCTAGGAAGACTACGTGCCAACTATTTCCTGCGGACTTTCTTCATGTCACCAAATTTTTTTTAATAATTGCACTGAACACTTTTCTCAAGATGCCGAAGGTTGAGCTGAGCCTTTTTCCTGTAGGAGTGAAGGTGTACCTTTGTTCTTGTCTAAAAGTTTGCAATGGGAAGGGCACTTGTTAAATGGAGGCGGACTTGCATGACTTTTAAACTGTTGCTTCCATCCATCCAGTTGCAGAAGTTTGTTGTAGAGAATAGAGTGTCCTGGAAACATTATTAAAAGTGATATTGAGCGTCTCTATGAAGGGCTTGTAGGATTTTGGGTTAGGCTCTTTAGTGTGATTACTAGCATAGCTTCTTCATCTTGCTGCCAGTAGCCTCTAAGTAGGCAAGTAGGTCGTTGATTTTTTGTAAGATGTTTCTGGAGAGATGTGTTCTCATTCATCATAATCATATATTTCAGAAAGTGCGGCTATTGTCGGATGTCCCATAAAGACCCTTCAAGATGTCCCAAATTTCTGTAGCTGTTTTACTGGAAGGCACCAGAGGGAGCTGATCATCTGTAACTAAATGATTGAATAAAGGAAATTTTCCCGATTATGTTCATCCTATTTATCCTGATTTTTCTTACTGTTGTAGGACACGGTTTCCTACCTAAGATCTTTTTAGCACGACAACGACATTCAAATGTTTTCATCGTGCACTGCTTTGAGGAGTTGTAATTGTGACCATTAAACCGCTGATTCCATTCCATCGTAATGTTTGTCATAGATGTTATCATGAAAACAAAGGCTATGGGTCAACCTTGTGAGGCTGGTGGAACACACTGGAAAAAACTGAAACCTGATAAGAAAGCAGACAAGATGAACCGACAAAAAATTCATCGGAAACCCTTATTTTGATTTTTTTTGAAAAAACTCTAATCAAGGTATACATGATAAAAACCCAAATTCAGAAATATATAGGAAACCCTAGCATCTGAAATCGAAAAGAATTGGATTTAGGGTTTCAAACACAAAAAAAAAACAAAAAAATGCATCAACGCCAAGCAAAATGTTGGCTGAGACGGCCCAAAAAATCACAGGACTTTGTTTTGTTTTTCTTGCCTCCTCCCTCCAAAAAACATGGGCAATTTCAGAATAATGCCCACCCAAAAAAGTGCTGGTGAGCAGAAAAAATAATGGACTCAGTCTTTGTTTTTTTGTCAATGTTTGGAATGCTGAAAAATGTGGAATGACTCCTTCAGATCGAGAAACATGGCCTAAAAGAACGGTAATGAAGATAAAATGTCATCCAAAATGAAATCACAGTTTTTTTTTTCTGTGCGCGTTTATCCTTTGTGCACCTGGCACCGAGTACAGGAGTTACGGGTAAGGAGTGTGAAAAAGATGCACAATCTGGAGGATAAATGCAGTGTTGTGACCTACGAAAAATTTCTGATAGGTCGTAGTTCAAAGAATGCCAATGCTTGGTAGAGAGAAAAACCGGCAATTGAAAAAATAAACTGCAGATTGTGGCAAAGAATGCCAATTCTTGGTAGAGAGAAAAAATGGCAATTGAAAAAATAAACTGCAGATTGTGGCTGGATTTTTGAGGCGCGATAGTTACTATTGCTTTTTTTACCTGTGAAAAAACAGAAATACTGACACATACAAATTTGCAGTTAACCCTAGACGGGTCTAAGTCAGGCTGATGATATTCGAAAAATTAATTTTGAATTTTTCCAATAAAATTTGCCTAAAAATATCTACTGCTCTGATACCATGAATTTGTTAAAACCGGATGAGAAATTGTGAATACAATGCTTTACACACACTAATAATAGTGTTGCCTAAAAATAGACTAAATTAAGAAAAACTTAGAAAGACAGCTGAAGTGACCATTAACTAATACCCTAGAAGAACATGCTAAATATAGCAAGAACGTAGGGATACTAAAAATAATCTTATTTATTAGAAGAAAAAATAAAAATAATATATTTGAATATTTTGAATACAAAAGGAAACTTTCTTTATCAACTCTATATTAGCAAAATGTCCATCAAAGGCCCATGACAGTGATAATTACAAATTAACATCTGATTTTCTTTGGCTTCTTTATAAATATTTCTTATCTATTGAATTTTGGCAAAGTTTAGGATCATTTAGTTCAAAGAATGAATTACATAAGGGGTGCACCAATTATTTGCATTATCTGTGTTCGACCTTGCTGCTCTGCATATTTTTGCATTATCTTCGATCACTTGAACAATTGTCTATGAATAACATCTTTATCTTTAGCCAAAAGGTTGGTACAAACTTTCTTGTAGTTTGTCTTTTTGTATCTTTTTGGTGCTTCATTAATTAACTTGCCCATCTTTTGCCAATATGTAGTGTGAACCACAGTAAATGAAATTCCATTTGCATACAACTAATGTGCAATATTCTTATCTGTGTCCTCCTCGAGTTTGCACATTTAACGATTTTTGAAAATGTTCTAAAATTCTCCTTTTTTTGACCAATGGATGTTCCTGAAGGATGCAAAGAGGGCATATTTAGACTTAGAGTTGACCTTTGATTTGATGGTTGAATCTGATCATCAGCTTCATCCTTTTCTTTGTCATATTTTTGGTTCTTCTCAGCTAACAAACCCTTCCTTGGATGAGATTTGGACCAAAGCATACTTGATAGCGTGTACTTTTAGGGCTTGTTTAGTTGCTTGAATTGAGGTGGAATTGGGTGTAAAGTTTCTGCAAATTCCTTGGACTGAGGATAGATTAAATTCTGCCCTCTCTATCTTCTTATAACTTGCTGCAAGTAATTTCAGATTATTGCCTTTAACTGGATTAAAAATGTAAATCAGAATTCTGTGTTTTACTTGTGCATTTCGTATGAAGGCAGTAATGACTAAGGAGCAGACCTGTATTGATCTTGTGTGTCCTTAGACTTCATCCTTACACTCTATAAGTATAGGAGTCAAGAGACATGTCCTTCGAAAGGACATGTCTCCTCCAAAATTATTTGCCTAACACTCTAGAGGTTGGCGACTTTCTAAGGATGATTAAATTTAATAAAAAACATACACAATTAAGTTTAGTTTAGTCTTAAACAAATATCCTAAGGATAGGTGCTGATTTTATAAAGGAAACAATGCAAACAAATTAGTCCTATATTTATCATGCAATCTCAGATTGAATTGATCTGTTCTCAGATCGGTATGCTTTAACAAGTTACAGAATTAACACTCCCTTTTAACTTGATGATCATACTGAGAGATATCATATATAGCAACATCAATAAAGATGAACAAGCAAGATTTGATACTCTATCTATCTGAATCTCCTCAGCATGTGGTATCATAGAACACATGATACAATGTCATATTACTAAGCCTGTAGTATGACAAATCAATGATACTAGTGATAACAGTATTGCAAAGAATACAATGTACAGGATAAATTTGAAGAGTATTTTAATTTCTTCATTTATCCAAGTTGTGACTCATAGATACTGGTATTTCTGTAGCACAACATGATCCTGAGTTTAAGACCTACTAGAATACAGGATAAATCTCGAGAATAATAACATTCTTCCTTTATCCAAATTGTGACTAATTGACATAGCAATTTCAATATCACAATATGATCTTGAACTCATCTAGATCATACAATAGAACTCTACTATTTAGCACATTATCTAAGAGATCGTCATCTCTCATAATGTCTTATATACAAGTGTTCATTATCTCAGAGATTGTCACCTCTTAAATAATTAATACAAATGTTGGAGCCCATAACAGTCAATAGCCTGACAAAATATAATTATTTTATTAATAATTTAAAGAAAACAAATGGATTACTATTCAACCATACCAAGTCTCCTCTTGAAGTGGTCTATCTTTACTCTAGATAGAGGCTTGGTGAGTATGTCTGCTGTTTGATCTGCAGTGGAAATGTATTCTAATTTTACAGAATTCCTATGTACCATATCTCTTACATAATGGTAAGGAATTTCAATATGTTTGGATCTGTCATGAAACATTGGATTCACCGAAAGCTTGATGGAACTCTGATTATCACAATGAATAATCGTAGGATTCATAGCTTGCCCAAATAATTCCACAGGTAACTTCCTTAGCCAAATTGCTTCTCGAGAGGCCATTGCTGCTGTAATGTCTTTGGCTTTTGTGGAGCTTTGAGCTACTGAAGATTGCTTTCTGCATATTCAAGATATCATTGCTGATCCTAAACTGAAACAACATCTTGAAGTACTTTTCCAGTCTTTAACACTTCCACCCCAATCTGAGTCCGTGAATCCATGTAAATCTAAGCCAACCTTCTCATATTTGAGTCCAAAATTAAGAGTGCCTTGTAAGCATCTCATAATGTGTTTAACTGCAACTAGTTGAATCTCCTTTGGCTCACACATAAACTGGCTTAAGGCATTAACAACATAGCAAATATCAGGCTTTGTATTTACTAAGTACATAAGGAACCCAATCATCTGTCTGTAGAGAGTAGAATCTATGGAAGGTGATTCTGCAATCGCTTCTTTAAGTTTATGTAGATTAGTCTCCATTGGAGAAGACATAGATTTGCAATTCCACATTCCAGATCTCTTCAAAATGTGTGATGTATACTTCCTTTGATTAAGTATGATACTGTCATAATTCTGCCGTACTTCCAACCGTAGGAAGTAATGAAGGAGTCCCAAGTCTTTCATCTCGAATTCTCTAATTAGATCTTTCTTGCACTGATCTATAAGATGATCATCACCTGTTATTAATAAATCATCAACATACAGTATCAGAATTACCATATCATCTTTATCTCTTTTATAATATAAATTTGGATCGGCTTCATTCTTGGAGAATCCTAAGCCGGTGAGATACTTATCAATTCTTTCATACCAAGCCCTTGGAGCCTATTTAAGCCCATAGAGAGCTTTCTTGAGCCTGCAAACAAAAATGTTAGGATAATGAGTTTCAAATCCTTCAGGTTGCTCCAGATATGCTTCTTATGTAATCTTTCCATTTAGGAATGCTGTTTTTACATCCATTTGATGTACTTTCCATCCCTTTGATGCAGCAATTGCTAAGATTGCTCTTACGAAGGTATATCTGGCAACAAGAGAAAAAGGTTCTTCATAATCAATCCCTTACTTTTTGAGAAAATCCTCTGGCTACAAATCTAGCTTTATACTTCTCAATGCTACCGTCAGTAGCATGCTTTATTTTAAATATACATTTGGAAGAAACAACATATTTTCTTTTAGGTCTTGGAACAAATTCCCAAACATCATTTTTCATAATAGATTGGTATTCTTCTGTCATAGCTTTTTTCCAAGTTGTATGTTTAATAGCATTAGAAAGATTGGTTGGTTCTGTTTTAGATAAAATCACTCATGGTTGCTGTATAACTAGAGAATCTTTTAGGTCTTTTGCTTTCTTTGACTGTTCCAAAAGGTGCAACAAAGTCTTGAGCTGCCTCAACTGTTTTTATGGCCCAAAATGGTCTTTTATTTGAATTTTGAGTTTCTTCAAGAGTCAGATTTTGAATTTCATCTTCAATTTCTTCAAAGTTCTCCCTCTGGGACCCAAATTCACTATTTCTTTCAGAACTAGGTAAAGGAGAAGGTTCTTCAGAACTTAGGGCTCTTTTGAATGCTAGGTCTTCTTCAAAAATTACATCCCCACTATGTTCAATACTTTTCTGTCCAGGTATGAAAATCCTATATGCCTTAGATGTTCCGCTACACCCTACAAAAATACCTTTCCTCCTAGAGTGTTCTAAGCTGGTTCTCTTTTCTTTTGGAGCATGGATATATACAGGGCACTCAAAAATTCTAAGATGACTTATATTAGGTTTGACCTTAGTAAATACTTCTTCAAGAGTTTTATCTCTAAGGTAAGAATGCGGGCTTCTATTTTCAATATAAACAACAGTACAAGACGCTTATGCCCAAAGGTAATATTCTAGATTTTGATCAAAAATCATAGCTCTAGCAGCTTCTATAATTGTTCTATTCTTTATTTTTGCTACTCTGTTTTGTTCTAGATTATAAGGAACGGTGTACTCTCTCTTAATCCCTGATTCTTTGCAAAACCTCTTAAACAAGTTTGAGGTATATTCCCCTCCGTTATCAGTTCTAAGAGGTTCTAATCTTATGTCCTGAAAAGTTTTTAGTTAATGATTTGAATACTTTAAATCTCTTTAGGATTTCTTCTGATTTTTTGCATTTTAAGAAGTCAATCCATGTTTTCTTAAAGAAATCATCTATGGACAAAATATAATACCAGAATCCTCCAAGAGAAGGAACAAACATAGGTCCACATAAATCTGAATGAATTAATTCTAATACATTATTTGTTTTTCTAGTGCTATCATGAAATGGACTTTTGGTGTTCTCACCCAGAGTGCACCCTTTGCATATGTTTGAGTGGTCTTTATTTAGTTTAGGTAACCCAGTAACCATCTTTTCCATAGTTGCTAAGGTTTTGAAATTTAGATGCCCTAATTTTCTGTGCCATATTTCATTTATGTCTACAGCTTCATGAATTAAGGCTTGAATAGGTCGATTAGATTTTATATTCAATTCATACAAATATCCTTTTCTTTGACCAATCAACTTAGCTTTCTTGATTGAGGAGTTCTTTGCCCAAGTTAATACTTTGCCATCCACAAATGCAACATTATGCCCATCATCTTCAAGTGCTGTAATTGAGATTAGATTTCTTTTAATCACTAGTACATAGAGTACACCTTTGAGAAGAAGAGAATTTCTTGATTTTAGTTTTAGGGTGCAATTTCCAATTCCTTCAACGGAATTTGCTAAATTATCACCAATGGTAACTTCACCGTTAACTTTTTTTGATAAAGAGTCTAGTGTTTCTTTGTATCTCATTATATGTCTAGAAGATCCACTATTAATTACCCATGCTTTACTTGAAATTTCATTTGATAGTGAGGAGTACAATACATGATTTTTAGGATCATAGATATCTTCTTCCCTAGTAACATTTGTACAGTTTGCTTGTTGTTTAGAATTTTAAGGACAATTAGATTTGTAGTGTCCAAATTTTTCACATTTGAAACACTTTATTTTGGATAGATCTTTCGGTAGATCTTTTTTGGGTTTTCCATTCTTTTGATTTCCTTTTTTCTTCTTGAAATGTTTCTTCTTGCCCTTATAGGAGTGTGTATTAAGAACATGAAGTTCTTCATCTTTTGTTTTCAGTTTCCCTCTTTTCTTTAGTTTTCTGGATTCTTCTTGAAGACAATCGTTCTTAAGTTTGTTGAAGTTAGGAAGATTTCTCTGACACTTATTTCTTGTGTAAAAGTCTCCCACGAATCTGGTAATCCATCTATAGCCATTAGTGTTAATTTTGTGTCACTAATAATGGTTCCTATACTTGACAGTTTATCTCTAATGTTGGCAACTTTTAGGAAGTAAGAATTCATTGGTTCGCCTTTTTTTTTATCTGAATGTGATTTAGTTGCCTTTTTAGTGCGAGAACCCTAGTTGCATCGTTGACCTCATATGCATTTCGTAATGCTTTTATCATATCAAATGCAGTTTGATGTTTTGTAAGCATGGGTACAATATCATTTTTTACTCCATTTAATATGATTTGAATGAGTTTTCTATTTCCTCTACTCCAGATAGATTTATGAGGTTCAATTGGAGGTTGTTTGAATGCTCTATCAACAAGTTGTTTTACATTATTCTCTTCAAGAATCATCATGATTCTGAATTTCCAGGCATCAAAGTGTTCTTTACCATCAAACCTGACCTTGGGTCTGATTGTGTATGCCATTGAAGATAGGAGATAGTTGCTAGATATATATGAAGTCTGATTACTGAATTTTGCAGAGCCTAGGTTTGACTACTAGAGCTCTAATACCATGGAAAGTTTTTGCAAATTCCTTGGACTGAATATAGATTAAATTCTACCCTCTTTATCTTCTTATAACTTGCTGTGAGTAATTTCAGATTATTGCCTTTAACTGGATTAGAAATGTAAATCAGAATTCTGTGTTTTACTTCTGCAATTCATATGAAGGCAGTGATTAAGGAGCAGGCTTGTATTGATCTTGTGCGTCCTTAGACTTCATTCTTACCGTCTATAAGTATAGGAGTCAAGGGACATGTCCTTAGAAAGGACATGCCTCTTCCAAAATTATTTGCTTAAACCCTCTAGAAGTCGGCAACTTTCTAAGGATGATAAAGTTTAATCACAAACATACACAATTATGTTTAGTTTAGTCTTAAACAAACATCCTAAGGATAGGCGCTGATTTTATAAAGGAAACGATGCAAACAACTTAGTCCTATATTTATCATGCAATCTCAGATCGAATTGATCTGTTCTCAGATCAGTATGCTTTAACACTTTAGCAAGTTACAGAATTAACATTGGGAAATGCAAATATCCGAATTCCCAAATTCACATTTTGTTTCCAAAGAGTAAAAATGGAATTGAAATTTCTAGGTTCAATTTTTATCCAAAATGAGCATACCTATCTTCCACATGAAAAGGTGGAATTGGAAAACCAATTCCAATTTCATTTTTTATAAACAAAATTTTATAATTCTTTTTGGTCCATGCCTTTTTTTACCCTAAAAATCTTCAATGAACTAGAAGAGCTGTCTAGAATGAGATGATGTAGGGTGTGGTTGGGAGTGAGGTCTCAATTGTCTAGTATTCGCATTGTGGCGGGGCAGGTGTTCTTACCGAGCTCATTTATCCATTTCTCTATGCTCTCCCTCTCATAGGTGACACCCGTGCACGCAGTTACGGGATCTTGCATGATTCGCATGTATATTGTGCACACAAAGTACGAAGGGATTTCAACCTCTTCATCTATTCTCACTGCAACTATATATTTACGTATACCTGGTTTTCCTTTTATGGTTGTGGAATATTTGGGGAATGAATTACATTTGTGTATACTTCTTTAACAAGCAAAAGCATAAGAGAGGAAGTTGTTCTGGTGTTTGCAGCGTTATTGTTTGGTGCATGAAAGCCAATCCGCTTGCCCCTTATAGACAGAGTCATGCCCCTCATTGCAAAGAAGTGGACGTTGCTGAAAAGTCAAATATTGCTTGGAGTATAACACCTGGCATAACTTACCTATTCAACGGTTGCTCCACATTGCTTATAGTAAGGTTTTAGGCTGCCCACTAAGCTTCTTAGCTTTGGAATCTTAACATGAAACGTCATGGACGCAGGTCAATAAAACTGCAAGGTCAGCTGCAGATTCAAACCAAATAAAGAAAATGATCTTCCCACTCATCTTCCATGTGAACCACACGGTTCCAGTTATATTCCAAAACTATATTCTGGATGTGGAAATTCCATAATTTGCTAATTCCAGTATAATAGAATATCAGCATTCTGCAATTCTAGCAACCAAACATATTAAAGTTTTTAACTAAGAAAAATTTGTTTTTCTTTGATGTTCTTAGAAATTTGGATTACATCTTTAGAAATGAGTAAAATTTTCCCTTTCTTTTCTTTTGCTTGTGTGTATGATGGACATGAATGCATTTACTTGGGAAATGGTGCTTACTTGGACTTTTTGTTGAATTGCATAGGAGGCATTTGATTCTGAGCTTAAGTTGCGAACCGATAAGGCTTTCTCCAAAGTTTCAATCATTTTAAAAAAATCTGAAGAGCAGTCAGGCATGATAGAGTCCCTTCAGGGAACTGTAAGTTTTAGGTCACAATCAAAATTTGAGATTACTAGGTTAGAACAACAGTTCTCCGTTTCTTTACCAGTAGAAGGTGTGTTTTGAATATATGATAGTTTTGTTGTGCTGTATTTTTCTGTTTTGGATAGCATGCTCTCTAATAGTATTTTGAAACAGTTGGGAATGTATAGAAGGCTCTATGAGGAGGAACTAAAAAATCGTTCTTTCTTCCAGTATCCTACTGTGGATTTGCCTGGTTTGTAAATTAACGATACTTTTGTTTTTTATCATATAATTTTGTCGGATGCAAAGCAGAACCCATTGAACAATACAGCTATTCCGTGAATGAGTTGGATTTGCTTGTTTGATTGTTCAGAAAATTATCTTTTGACAAAAAATTGGATGCTTTTCTTGCAGTTGATGGGAAGAAAGACCTGAGAAGGCTTGTAGAAATTTCTCAGGTATAGTGAATCTTTTGTGCACAATGGGTTATGAATATGGAATATGGCAATGCATCAAGATAATTTTGTGTTTACATCTGAAAAGCCTGTCTTTTTCTGAAAATATATTGCAGGAAACAGCTCAGAAGACACATGAGCAAGCCATGGAACGCATTAGATGTCTTGAAGAAGATATAAAGTCTGCAAAGTATTTATTCTAATCCTTTGTTATAATGAAGTAGGAAATTTATAATCTTTGCTTTTATGGGGATTTCATTGTTTTACATATGTATTCTGTTCCTGTTTTGCTTTCTTCAGCAGAATTATGTATGCTTTTTCTTAAACTCACTGTATTCAATTGGATTAGCTGGTCCTACAGATAAATTGCAGAACTCGATTTGTGATTTGAGATAAGGAATTAATGAATGAAGAGTTTTAATGATTTCTGTGAGACTGGTCAGTCTAAGGGGCCATGGATCACAGCCTTAAACTAATTCCATCCTCCTTTCCATGTCCAATCTCTGCTATGAATCTTGACAGTCAAACTAGCAGTCTGATTAATCTTATCCTCGTCAAGTAAACTGTGCATGTTATCAGCCTTCAAAAGATGATTTTGTACTGAGCCCCTGGATGCCCTCAAAAAATTAATTGGAAAATCATCTCGCATATCTGTTGACCATTATTGTGTGAGAATCTCTCGTCATATTGCCTGTTGAGGGGAAATGTTTTTAGGTGTATGCTGCTTCACAGAATCTACTCCCAAGTTTGTTCATGATATCAAAACTGAGATGGTACAAACATTTTACATCATATATAGCACCTCTCTTAAGCTTCCATTAAAGTTGCTTGGTTGCTAGCTTGTTAGTAACAAAAATGACCTCTATATTTATCATGTAGGTGATCCTGACAATGAAATTTAAAAATACAAGTTAGCTTGTGAGTACCGTGAAGGCATTGAAGGTTTGCTAGTTCAAGAACATTAAAATATCTGATCAAGACTTGTTGCATTATTGCATGATGTATTTTAGTTGTGATTAAGCGCTTTTAACATGCTATATATGCATGTTTAATTTGCTTTAAGGGCTGAAACTGTGCTCTGTTAACACCTGGATTTCATTTTTGAATTTTTGAAAATATTATTTCTTATAAGTATCAAGTACTTGTTAATGTGAGGCATTATTCTTACGCTGGCAACCAGAGGTATTTTTTACATGTAGGTCACTTGGCAAGATCTATGCTCAATGTTGGTCTTGAGATCAAATCCCAAGTGATGCAAATTAACATTAATAGTGTATAGAGCATCCTTTTTTTGGTCTACACAATGTGTACTCATAAATTAATATTAACATCTAGCTTCTCCACAAGTCAAAAATGACAACTTTGTTTTACCTTGTATGTTGTCCTGTCAATTGTACGCTAAATTTAAATATCTTGGTTATAATGTTAGAGGTATTGAAAGTATATTAAGTTTACTTCATTAGTTTGAGATTTTATCATTTTTGGCATAAAGTATTCCTCTTGTGCTTGGGCTCTTGTCAAATGCTATCTCATGCATGCTCGGTTTGGTTTAAGGATTGCAAATGCAATTTGTTCGGGTCTGTTGATGTGTTTTACTCAAAGTGTGCTGATTTAAGTGACTTGTCTTTAATTGCAGTGGCTTGTATCTAGGAATTCTAGATCCAAATGTAGTTAATTGTAACAAAATAGTGTTTTAACAATGGAAGCAGGGTGATAAAATAATATTTCTTTAGACAAATGTACGTTTTTAGTCCAGTTTTTTAAAATCTTTAATATACTTTTGTATTTTCTATTAAGAGGTCTTTACTCTTTGACTAGACATGAAGCATATACGCTACGCTCTGAGCGTGACAGACTCATTTTGGAATCAAATTACGCTCGTGAAAGGCTAGACTCATTTATGAAGGATTCTGAAAATCAAGTAAATATGTATTTGTTAATTTTGTTGTGTTTGTATTAAACAACAAGGCTTGTGTTTCATATGACATTTATTTCTTATAATTAATGATTTTTTTTTGTGCTAAATTACCAGAGAAATGAAATGAATGCTGTTCTAGCGAGGAATGTTGAATTCTCTCAACTTATAACAGAGTATCAGCGAAGGTTACGAGAAAGTTCTCAGAACGCTCAGGCATCTGAAGAACTTACTCGAAAGCTTTCTGTAGAGGTATGAAGCAATTGTTGGGGACTGAAATCATGCTTTCTAAGTTTTCTGATGTAATATGAAGTATGATACTTTTGCACAGGTTTCTGTCTTGGAACACGAAAAAAATATTCTTGTCAATGCAGAGAAGAGGGTATCTGAAGAAGTAGTTGAATTGTCAAAAAGAGTTTATGAGTTACAGGTAATGGTTATTGAACTTTTTTTATCATGATATATTCTTTTTGGGTTTGATTAGTTATTTTTTAATATATTGTTATTTACCAGGCAACTTTAGATACGATACACAATGTAGAGGAGGTTCATGAGGTATGTTACTGCTGAATTTAATAATACTGCCGTAAAGTGACTTCCTGTGTATTTTGCTTTTATTTGAAATCTTTACAAACCTATATTTTTCAGTGCAAATGTTTTGAATTTTTTTTGTTTGTATTCCAGTGTTTCCTTCTTATTTTTTTATTGCAAAACTAATATTTGTTTTTGTTACAAATTGTTGACAATTCTATTCCAATGTACAGAGTTCGAGAGTAGAAGAAAGAAAGAGATTAGAAGATAAGTTGAATTCTTTGCAGGTAATAATCAGGTTTCACCTGGTACACTTATAAAGGTTCATTATTGTATATCAAATTTCTTGGCTCAATGGAAACTCTTTAAAGGTGTGAAATTGAGAGTTGAGCTTCAAGTGTGTTTTTAAAAGGTTAGCTGTTATACAATGTTTGTTTTCCTCGTTGGGTTACAATTTATCAATATCCCGTTTCTCATTTTAACCGCCTTTTTAAAGCAGTTGTGAAATGTGTAGTAATGCAGGGTACCTGGTGTATTTGCATGATGAAGTGAACTGAATGATTATCATAACTTTAAAATTATGATTTCCCTTGCTTTGCAAAAATACTGTTTGCATAGATGTTATTAATAACTTAGTAAGCTATGATTATTTTAATCTTGTACATACCTTATTATGTCTTTCTTTATTTGAATCGAGAAAACTTTTCTCAACTTTCCACTTATTTTTAAAAACCTTGGCCATAAGTAGGTTGTTCGATTATTTCAATTGTCATATTTGTATATTCTAAACATTATTATTAGCTTTGCCTAAAGTAACTGAGATGTCATTCTAAATGTAGAGAGAGTGGGTAGAAGGAAAAGAAGAGCTGCAGTTAGAGAGAGAACATGTTCGCAATCTTACAATTGAAAAAGAGCAAACTTTAAAACAAGCATTGTCACAAATTGAATCGACGAGCAAGGACTTGGCCAATGCCTTAAAGACAGTATCTTCAGCAGAAGCAAGGGCATTGATTGCCGAGGTCTTTATTAGTTTTGACACCTTTGCATGGAAATTATATTGTTTATTGTTTTAACGATTGGATAACTTATTTGCAAGTTTTATTACAGGCCCGGTGTTCTGATCTGGAGGCAACGTTAAAGAAGGTTGAAGATAAGGTGTGCTTTTGGCTGCTTATTTTGTGTTTACATGGAAACATTCTATTTGATCTTATTTATTGCATTTATCATTTTGATTTACTCTTTTCTTTTTCTCTCTTCTGTGCATTGTGTTTGTTAGTGATAGATATGGTATCGAGGTTTAGAGATATATTTTGAATTGCAATTACTAATACGACTTCTTATGTCATTTATTGGGACATTGAATAGTCTTTATCTAATTTATCTTTAGTCTTGGTGGTTGAGCGCACTTGTGTGGTCATTCTTTTAGCACTAGTTTGAAGTTTGGATAACCACTGCATAATCCTTTTTTGGTATGCTTTAAAACTATAATATGAGGCAAAATTGATCATTCTTCCAGCTGACAGGTCTGCACTATTAGAGGCACATAGTTAACATCATGGATTATGTTGAAGATTTAAACCAGAACTAAGAGAAACAGAAAAACAACAAAAAAATGATGATCGCAAAGACACAGAAATATACCCTAGGAAAGGCCTCGAACAGTCAAACTTGAAAGTTGAGGGCGAAAAACCCAGCACAAAATATCACTTTATTAATAATGAATCATTGGAAGACTGATAGCCAGTTGTCCAAAAGCTATAACAAACTGCAACAATGATAACATTCTTCTGTGAAAAAATGAATATCTTTAGACAATAAAATATATTCTTATATCATCACACAGAAGCTTGAACCGGCAATGAATACATTTCCAGTACTTAATGATCCATTTCCTACTTTATGGACTCTTCATTATTGGACTCTTCACTGTCCAGACAGTGAAGAGACTGCTGTAACACTTGAAATGTCCGCTGTTATGGGATGGTGACATGTCATCATAATGGCTCTTTAATGTGTTCAAACATCTCCCAATACAAGGATTGCCATCGATGTGACTGGCTGACTGTGTTGTAATGACACACGGAGAAGGAGAAACAGCATCACGTGACCAAGACCACTATCTCAGATATGGGAGGAAGATATCTCTCGTAGCTATATAATCAACGAATTACAGCATCATCAACATTTACTTCTCGAAATTTGGAAATTATGCCCTCGTCACTGAATTGCATTCCCCTGTTATTAATATGGATTAGACCATTATCAATATCAAACTACTATGCCTTTTATTTGGAGGGCAGAATTATCATCAACATTTTTTTTGAATTGCAAGCCTGAATAAATAATAAGTGAATTGAATAGTGAAGCATCTCCAGCCATATTACAAGAATTAGTATAAAGGATTAATTAAAGAAATGATGTTGGCATTGCCAAAGCTGTCACCATTGCTATTTTGTTGAGGACACCTCTGCAACGTATTTTTGCTTGAATCGCCTCTGATTACAGCACTTCTTGTGACCAATGCTCTATGATGATTATATTCACTTGATAGCATAGCAATGATGCTCCAAGTCAGATTGGACACATCAGGGAAATGTTAGGCAGAGACTTGTAAAATTACGGAAGTGTTAATGTTAATTTTTTCACTTAGCAAAATATCATTTTGATATATTCTAAATCAGGATAAAAAATACTAATCTAAAAATTTATAATACTTAGTATAAATCTAACGATGTATAATTAATAATAATAATATAAAAAAGAAATTAATTAAGAATAATAAATGATAATATAATACAATTAAAGGATAAAGTGTCAATACTATAGAAGGACCAGAAACTTTTTATAAGAAACATAATATCTCCCAATCAATGATTAAGAAGGAAAAAATTATTGATAAAGACAGCGATTGAGGAACAATTGATGGAGAAAAGAATTTCCATAAAATCTGTAATTAATTAATCAATGGCAAGTTGGCCCTAACGGGAAATATATATAATGAACATTACATAAACAATATACAGTGTATCGCACTCCAAATAATGATATGATTGCCAGATATGTCTCTGTCAGCTGTTAACGCAGAATGCGAATCCATATATCATTGTTAAGCACAGATTAACAATCGTTGACTGCGATTCTCCAAACACTCGAATAGCAATTGTTCAATACTTGACCGATCGCAGGGGTGTCTTTTATGCACATCAATCTGGAATATACGCTGTATGAATATCTTAGTGATTATGTATGAATATTCATATATGAGATATATGCACGTTTACTGTGGCTGATGATGAATATTCTTCTGGGAACCGTCTACTCTTTCATTAGTCTTGCCACCAGGATATTGGTTAGCTTCTAACTATGATCCCTCAAATTTTTGGATAACATGACTGGTTGCCAAAAGAATAGATATAATGAATCAAGCTCGAACATACATCAACAAAGATCAGTATTGGTAATTAAGTAAGAAAGAGGTAATCACTAATCATAATCAAATGCTAAGGGGTGTGATTAGCACAAAGGTAAGGATGTGATACTTAATAGACACGAGTTTTGTCTCTTGGGATGTAGTCTGTTATATCTAATTGCAAGATCTATGAAGAGGGAGATATTTATTTCAAGACAGGGAGGTATTAGGGAATAAGACAATAAAATATATGTTGAGGAAAGGAGGATGGATTATAATTATAATTGGTATTGATCATATTGAAGATGAAGGATTGCAAAATATATTGCTGTAATCATGGTGGACAGCAGATTGTATTACTTTCAAATTAGGAGCATTAATGAAAAAGGATAATATAAAAAGAGTACAATATTCATTACAAAGATAGCTAAAACAATGCATAAAGATATATAAAGGTATATAGAAATAACTATATAAGGTATTTCTATACATGAATATATAAAAGTATATGAAGATATATAGAGATGTTTGTATACATATATAATGGAATTAGGATTGTATTTATGATATATTATGTATGACAATTATATGTTTTAATCCAATTCCTTAAACACCCTCTAATTTCGTTAAGAGGATAGATTGGCTTGTCAGGGATGGAGTAATACCATGGTGGAGGAATTTTCCAAGATAAGGATAAACATAAATATCACTTAAGGAAGTAGCCCCAAAATAGGAAATTCATATATGTGCCACAATTCCTTTGAGGGAGCTTATTTGCTGGTTCCAAGCAGAATGTAAACTCAAGTTAGGAAGAATAGGGTAAAGCAGTTAAATTCTCTTTAGGGGATATTGCATGGAACAAGAGAATGGAGTTAGGTACAAAGTAGTTGAACTTAGTCTTAATCAATGTTGTACGTTTACTAAATTATTAATTACAAATGCTAATAGATTTATTTAGATGTCTCACTACTTAAATTCATGTATATAGCCAATGAATTGGTTGTTACAAATTATCATCCACAGAAAATATATAACTAACCGTCAGTAAATGTATACTATTGATGGAACGAGAGAATAAAACAGGTACAAAATAGTCAACTCCTCTTTAATCATTCTTGTACATTTACTAAATTAGTAATTACAAATGCCAATAGATTTTTTAGACATTTCAGTGCCAATATTCATGCATATAGCCAATGTTTTGGTGGTTACAAAATTTTATCGAAGAAATAAGAATTTACAAATTAATGTCACAAGTATAACTGCACGAGTAAGTTAGGAGGATAATGAAGTAACGTCATTTAGAAAAATACTAATGAAGTATACATAGTGGAGTCACCATAGTTATATTGCACTGGACGTCAGGATGGGGGCACGGGTTTCCAAGCAAGGGGGACAAAGGGGCCTCAATTTGGGGATGGTGTGGGGACGTGATCTGTATATAATGTATGCTATGTATGTGGTACTATAATGCTAGTTATGAAAAAATACATAACAATATAAGATGTAAATATGTAAAATACTAATTACTAAAATATAGATACTTGAACGTTGCATTAAACATTAAAATACTCAAATGATCAAATGGAAGATTTCTAGAACTTCTATTATGTAAATATTAAATAATAATAGTTGTAGATATCGAAAGTATGAGTATCTATCAGAAAGATGATTTACATTGAACCATAGTTTAAAAATTCGGTATCGGCAATATCTTGGCTGACCCAAAAATTGTGAAAATATCGGAATCGGCAAAAACTCAGCAAATTATTCGGCAATAAATCGGCACATTTATCAAACATTTGAAAATATACAATTTCTTAAATATTCTTAAAAATGCATACATACACACTACATTTGTAGAACATATAATGATTTGAGATATCTACCATATATGAAGCAAAGTTTTGAGTTAAACAATAATTCATAATTTCATAGCAATTAAAACTTAGTAGATTAACATAGTAATAGAATCATAAACCGAAAAACAAATATAACTGTATAACATCAAAATATAAATAAGTTCAATACATATAGCAATCAAACTCCATGAAAGTTTGAAATAACAACTTCTGAATACATATTAAGTTCAAGTTTCAGTATCAATAAAAACTAAAAGTAGCAATTATAAATTGCGTCTACGAGTAAAACTCAAAAAAGATCGCTGCTGCTGGGTGAGTGGTGTTGAAGTAGTTGCCGTAGCAACATCCTCGACAGGTGCCCTAGTAGGTGCCTCACGCTCCACAGAAGCCTTTGATGGATGACCAAGCTCAGGTTCCACCTCACGTGCTGCCACATCTGCATCCCAGTCATCTGCCTCCATCTCAAACTCAGCTAGCTACTCATCTGTCAATAAAGGTTCGCCCATATCCTCATCTGCACCCTCACCATTAGGAGGAGCAATCCAATCTGCTGAATATGGATCAATGTCATCCAAGTCTAGTGCTACATATGAAGCTTGCCCTTTCACCTTATTCTCGTGCAAGAGAAGGTTGTACTTCACATAGACCAAGTCATTTAGGCGTTCTTGGGTCAACCTATTATGTTTCTTTGTGTGTATGTCTTGAAAAGTACTCCAATTTCTCTCGCAGCCAGAAGCACTACAATGCTGCAATAAAATTCGGATGGCAAGCTGTCGAAGATTAGGCATTGTGGCACCATAATCTTCCCACCACAGATCTACAAGGTTTAAAAAAATCATTTATGATGCGATAAAACTTCCAATAAACTTCACAAGCGAAATAAATGGTATGATAAAATTAAACGCAAGTTCTTTTTTACCTGGCTGCAAGGTGTATCTCCTATGCTTGCAATCAGGAGAAGAAAATAATGGCCCCTCTTCCCTCTTGTAGCTCTGCAACTCATCAAGTATGACGTCTCGGAGGTCTGTATCAGCAAGCAAACTTCGAATACATGTGTCCAAGCCAATTTGAACCTCTGCATCTGCTTTAAAAGTGTTGGAGAAATAGTACTTGGGGTTCAAGTAGTAGGCAGCTGCATGAATGTGTTGGTAGAGTTGTAGGTTCCACCTACAATCAATGATGTTCCATATGTGTCTATATTTGGTCTCATTTGACCTATACAAGTGCTGAATGCCCTCTTTTGCGCTATCCATAGCCTCATATAGAAACCCCATGGGGTTTTTATCCCCATCCACAATTCGTTGAACCTTCACCAACGACTCTAATACCTGGACATAATAAGAAATACAAAATCAGCCAATGAAAATATTTCAAAATTAAATTCTAAATCATCAATTAAGATTTGAAAACTTACTTTGAGGGTCTCCTCCATTAGCTTTTCAAAGCTACCATCAAACACGATCCTCACAATCTTCTCTGCTTCAGGCTTCTTGGCACAAGGACTCTCTAACCATTTCTTATCAAGAAACATGCGCCTAAGGTCTAACAATGTCTCTGATATGCTTTGCAAATTTAGAAAATTAGTAGCAAAGCGTGTGATCCCTGCTTGTACAAGATCCTTACCACTAGTGTGCTCTCTCGTAAGACTCAAAACCCATGTATGATTTTAGATGTACTTCGCAATATTCCTTCCATCTTCAACCACCTTCTCCACCCAGCTCAATTTCCCTAGATCCTTAAGAAGCAAGTCGAGACAATGGGTAGCACAAGGGCTCCAAAACAATGTGGGATGTCTCTCCATTAGAAGTCTATTGGCTGCCACATACGCAGTTGCATTATCAGTCAGAATTTGGATGACATTAGCCACTCCCACTTCTATTACCACCTCATCCAACATGTTACACAAATTTTCTGCATTTTTCACTTGATCAGAGGTATCAACTGATTTTAGAAATACCAACTGCCCCCCTGAAGCAACTAGAAAGTTGATGAGCGTCCTATTCCTACCATCAGTCCACCCATCAGAGATAATAGTGCAACCTTTCTATTCCCAAACTCTTCTTTGCTCTTCCACAAGCTGATGAATGTTTCTTACTTCGTCATCTAACAACGGCCCACTCACCTCATAGGGAGTTGGGGACTTGAACCCCTTACCAGACAAAGAAATGGAAGTTACCACTTGATCCCAATATGGACTGCATAAAGCATTGAAGGAAAGATTATTCCATACCCAAAATCTCATAATTGCCACTTTTGTCTTTTCGTGCATCTCTTTGTTCCATGCAGTACCTAGTAAGTTGGGTCGAGCACCATGAGTGTTACGTGGAACCCAAAAATCTGCTAAAGACCCACTCACACTTCCCGATCCCTGTATTCGAGGCCCAATAGAAGAAGAACTTTCTCCACTTGTTTGTGATCCTGTAGAACTAAAAGTCTCCATTGGGGCTGCCATGGCCTCGAATATCCTCTTTTTTGCTGCCTTACTTTGTGCATATTGTTGAAGGCTTGCCATAGCCTCTCTTGTAGCCTCTTCTGGACACTCTAGACACGGTGTAATATCATTGCATGGAATCTTTGCAAGATGATATTTCAATCGGCTTATGCCTGAAGTCATGCATTTAAAGCAATGGATACATTGGATATCTCCTTTGTTTGCTCTTGGGATACCATGTTTCCATAAAGGGTCCTTTGCTCTGCCACCAATCATCCTGTTACAAGAATGAAAAATCAAATATTAGATTAGTTTGAGAGCAAACACAATTTGTAGCAATTTTTAAAATAGTATGAATCTATAAAGCACAAATCACATTTAAATAATGTCCTTATTTAAATTTAGATTTCATATTTTATCTTGTATTTGCTAATTTTTTTAAAATTTAACAGTTTACAATTTTACATTACAGCTATTAATATTTAATATTTAATAAAATAGTGAAATAGTAAAATATACTGAATACTAAATAGTAAAGTCGAATACTTATATATAATAATAAAACAATATTACTATAAAAGTTAAATTTATAGTAATATTGTTTTATTATTATAAATAAGTTATTGTTTTATAATTTTATTATTATATATTATTATTATATATAATTTTAAGTTTTATAATTTATTAATTTTATTACTATATATTTGTTTTATAATTTTATTATTATTAATTTATTATATTGTAATCACTAATCTGTTTGTAATAAATTTAGTCCAAATAAAAAACTAAAACTCCATATTCTGGAATCTGAATACAAAACTAAATATAATTATATATATTAAAATTTAATATAGTATATTGAGTATTGTATGACTATGAAGTTGGATGATGAATGAGAACTATGAAAAACTGAAAAATGCAAATATAAAATGAGCAAAAAGAATAAAAAGTGAACCCTACCTAGAGAGAAAATCCCGACGGCAGACTGCAGAATTGCGGCTAGATACTTCACGCTGCAATTTGCAGGCCTATCACGAATCACAGTGACTGCTATTTCAACTGAATCCTGGCGTCAAGTTTCACTCTCACGACTCACAGTGACGGTGAAAAGACGAGTTCATTTTCACGTATATAAGCCGCACGGCAAAAATGGAAAACCTAATTTGCGTTGACATTGACCGTAGTCAATGATTTAATCCGGCGTTTTATTGTTTTATCCGCGATATATTTTGCTAGAAATTGCTGCGAGTTTTATAAAAATCTAGGTGCGATATTTTTAGCATTTAATTCGTCTTGAGTTTAGACACGCGATAATTTGCGATTTCGGCGATATATCGCCGACTTTTTAAACTATGCATTGAACAATATTATATGATATTCAATATGCCCAATAGAATATTAAAAAATATTTTTTTGGTTGGAAAAGGGACACCTAACCGTCCCGTAGAGGGGTCATAAGTCTTGTTCCTGTCCCCTCGTCTTCGTGAGAACGATGGTTGATTGGTGGCACCGATGGAGATGTTAGAATGATGTCCTCCCATCCTCGTCTCCAAGACATTGTAATTTTTTTTTTGGGGGGGGAGGGGGGGTGTTGGCCTCCATATTACATTGAGAATCAGCCTGTGAGAAGTAGAAGGAAATTACAAGGTTGTTGACTTTGGAAGCTAGAAGTACCTATCTGTATAAAATGAAGAAAATTTAAAGCCTTAAAGTTGATTTTTCCATTAATGCATGCCATTCTTGAGGAGGATGTCAAGATGTGGGATCAGGGGTTTCTGAAGTTGGATCATTTCAATGGTTTGGTTCATGCGCAATAACAAATTGCTCCTTGGAAACGAGCTCCACAATTAAATAAAACTAGTATGTTTGGTATGAAATCAGGTTGTTAATATAAACTGAGAGCATTTAAGTTTCTAACCAATTAATAGTGATATAAAGTAGTTCATGTTTTTTAGGATGTTGAATCTAATGATAGAGGAATGATGATTAAAAAGATTTTTAAAGATATGCTGGCAATATGTGAACTTTACACCATGAGGAGGGAGGCATCTCGGGTAGTGACTGTGTGGAATTCAAGATGAGAAGACAACAAGTTAGAGAATGAATTGTTATTATACGCGGCAAAGAATGATTTCAATTATAAGGTAGATGTCTATGATTATCTGTAAATTTTATGCAAATTCTGTGTGTTCAAACTGAGATAATACCTTCTCCTATGCTTGCTGTAGACGATCTTCCCTAATTCAGACTTGTATGAAGAGATGTCAATAATACATTTATTATTCTTAAATGTTTTATCTCTACAAGGATTCGTATGGGGCAGACTTGCTTAAAGGAGCAGACTATGTTCTTTTTGTGTGTCCTTTAACTACAACCAAATCCCATATAAATAAGGTAACCAAAGGGCATGTCCCTTGAAGGGAAATGACCCTATCTAGGTTGGCCCCTAATTGATTTCTCATAATTGGCGCCAAGGAGGGATAGTAAGTGTTTATTATTCAAACTAACTATGATTAGTTTAGTTCAAACTTAAATGCCATCATCCAAGAGAGATGCCGATCATGCCTTAGACAAGGAGCAATTATTTATAGGCCTTCAATGCAAAAATAAATGTGTATGATCCCGTGCAATCAGATCAGTATTATATCGAAGTTATAGATTTAACAGTCCCTCTTAACTTGATAATCATACTGAGAGATAACATATCTAACATCATCAATTACGATGAATAAGCATAGATTGATACTCAATATCTTTTTGAATCTTCTTAGCATGTGGTATCATCGAACACATGATACTATGTCATATTACTATACCTTTGATATGACTTATCACTAATACTAGTGATAACAGTATTGCAAAGAATACAATATTCAGGATAAAATCCGGTGAATAATTAAATTCTTCATTTATCCAAGTTGTGACTTATAGGTACTAGCATTCCTATATCACAACATGATCTTGAGTTAAGGTCTACCAGAACACAGGATAAACTCCGAAGAATAATAAAATTCTTCCTTTATCCAAATTTGTGACTCATAGGCATAACAATGTCTACATCACAATGTGATCTTGAACTCATCTAGATTTGACAGTAGATCTCTACTATTCAACATATTATCAAAGAGATCCTCATATCTCATAATGTCTTTTTTATACAAGTGTTCATTATCTCAGAGATCGTCACCTCTTAGATAATGAAAACAAATGGTGGAGCTCATAACCGTCAATAGCCTGACAATAAAAAATATATTAATAATAATTTAAAGAATACAAATGTATTACAATTCAACCATACCAAGTCTTTTCCTAAAGTGATCTATCTTCACTCGAGAGAGAGGTTTGCTAAGAATATCTGCTGTCTGATCTGCAGTGCAAATGTATTTTAATTTTACAATATTCCTATCTACCATATCTTTTACATAATGGCAAGGAATTTCAATATGCTTGGACCTGTCATGAAAAAATGGACTCACAAAAAGCTTGATGGAACTCTGATTATCACAATGAATAATCGTATGATTCATGGCTTGACCAAATAGTCCCACAAGTAACTTTCTAAGCTAAACTACTTCCTAAGAGGCCATTGCTGCTGCAATGTATTTGACTTTTGTGGAACTTTGTGCTACTGATGACTACTTTCTGCATATCCACGATATCATCCCTAAGCCTAAACTGAAACAACATCCTGAAGTGCTTTTCCTGTTAGTAACACTTCCAACCCATTTTGAGTCTGTGTACCCATGTAGGTCCAATTCAACTTTCTCATACTTGAGCCCAAGATTAAGAGTACCTTGTATCTCATGATGTGTTTGATTGCAACTAGGTGAATCTCCTTTGGCTCACACATAAACTGACTTAAAGGCATTAACAACATAGCAAATATCAGGTCTTGTATTTACCAAGTACATAAGGGACCCAATCATCTGCCTGTAAAGAGTAGAATCTATGGAAGGTGATTCTGCTGCTGCTTCTTTAAGTTTATGTAGATTAGTCTCCATTGGAGAAGACATAGGCTTGCAGTTCCACATTACAAACCACTTCAAGATGTCTAATGTATACTTGATTAAGTATGATGTTGTTAGAATTCTGCCATACTTCCAGTCCTAGGAAGTAATGGAGTCCTAAATCTTTCATCTCAAATTCTCTGATTAGATCTTTCTTGCATTGATCTATGAGATGATCATCACTTGTTATTAGTAAATCATCAACATATAGTATCAAAATTACCATATCATCTTTATCCCTTTTATAATATAGATTTGGATCAGCTTCATTCTTGGAGAATTCTAAGCCGGTGAGATACTTATCAATTCTTTTCCTACCATGCCCTTGGAGCCTGTTCAAGCCCATAGAGAGCTTTCTTGAGCCTGCAAACAAAAACTTTAGGGTTATGAGTTTCAAATCCTTAAGGTTACTCCAAATATACCTCTTCTATAATCTTTCCATTTATAAATGTTGTTTTCACATCCATTTGATGTACTTTCCATCCCTTCGATGCTATAATAGCTAGGATTGCTCGTACAGAGGTGTATCTAGCAATTGGAGCAAAGGTTTCTTTATAATCAATTCCCTCCTTCTAAGAGAATCCTCTAGCTAGGAATCTAGCCTTATATTTTTCAATGCTACCATCAACAACATGCTTGATCTTAAATATCCACTTAGAAGAGACAACATATTTTCCCTCAGGCCTTGGAACAATTTCCCAAACATTATTCTTAATAATGGATTGGTATTCTTCCGTCATGGCATCCGTCCAAGCTGTATGTTTAATAGCATCTAAAACATTGGTTGGTTCTGATTTAGACAAATCACTCATGTTTGCTACATAACTAGAAAATCTTTTGGGTCTTTTGCTTTCTTGGAAGGTTCCAAATGGTGTAGCGAAGTCTTGTGCTTCCTCTACTGTCTTAATGGGCCAAAGTGGTCTTTTCTTTGAATTTTGAGTCTGCACAAGATTGAGATTTTGAATTTCATCTTCAATTTCTTCAATGTTCTCCCTTTGAAACTCAGATTCATTATTTTCTTCAGAACTAGGTAAGGGAGGGGGATCTCCAGAACTTAGAGCTCTTTTGAATGCTAAATCTTTTTCAAATATTACATCCGTACTAAGATCAATTTTTTTTGACTAGGTATGAAAATCCTATATGCTTTAGATGTTTCACTATACCCAACAAAAATACCTTTCCTTCAGGAGGGTTCTAACTTAGTTATCTTTTCTTTTGGAACATGTATATATATTGGGCACCCAAAAATCCTAAGATGACTTATATTAGGTTTAACCTTAGTAAAGACTTCTTCAGGGGTTTTATCTCTAAGGTAGGAGTGAGGACTTATGTTTTGAATATAGACAACAATACAAGAGGCTTCTGCCCAAAGATAATATTCTAGATTTTGATCAAATATCATAGCTCTTGCAGCTTCTATAATTGTTCTATTCTTCGTTTCTACTACTCCGTTTTGTTGTGGGTTATAAGAAATGGTAAACTCCTTCTTAATTCCTATTTCTTTACAAAACTCTTCAAACAAATCTAAGGTATATTCTCGTCAGTTATCAGTCCTAAGAGTTTTAATTTTGTGTCTTGATAAGTTTTTAGTTAAGGTTTTGAATTCTTTAAATTTCTTAAGGATTTCTTTTGATTGTTTACATTTTAAGAAGTAAATCCAAGTTTTCCTAGAGAAGTCATCTATAAAAAGTATATAGTACTAGAATCCTCCAAGAGAAGGAACAGACATAGGACCACATAAATTTGAGTGGATTAATTCCAAAACATTGTTAATTTTCGTAGTGCTATCATGAAATAGACTTTTGGTGTTCTTACCTAGAGCACATCCTTTGCATATGCTTGAGTGATCTTTATTCAACTTAGGTAAACCAATTACCATCTTCTCCATGGTTGATAAGGTTTTGAAATTTAGATGTCGTAACCTTTTGTGCCATATTTCGTTTATATCAACAACTTCATGAATTAAGGCTTGAAAAGGTTGACAAGGTTATGTATTTAGCTCATACAAGTATCCCTTTCTTTGACCAATCAACTTTGCTTTCTTAAATGAGGAGTTCTTAGACCAAGTCATTACTTTACCATCCATGAATGTAACATTATGTCCATCATCTTCAAGTGTTGTAACCGAGATTAGATTCCTTTTTATCCCTGGTACATAGAGTACTCCTTTGAGATGTAGAGAACTACCCGACTTTAGTTTCAAGGTATAATTCCCAATTCCTTTGATTGAATGAGAGGAATTATCACCGATGGTAACTTCGCCATCAACTTCTTCAGATATAGAGTCCAATGCTTCTTTGTATCCTGTAATGTGTCGAGATGATTCACTATCAATTACCCATGCTTTGCTTGATACTTCATTTGATAGTGCATAATAGAATACACGATTCTCAGGATCATACTTATTTTCGTTCCTAGTAATGTTTGTACAATTTACTTGCTGCTTTGTATTCTCAGGGCAATTAGATCTATAATGTCCAATTTTTTCACATTTGAAGCATTTTATTTTGAATAGATCTTTCTTAGGTTTGTCATTTCTTTGATTACCCTTCTTCTTCTCGAAGTGCTTCTTCTTACCTTTATAGGAATTTGTATTTATCACATGAAGTTCTTTATCTTCAATTTTCAATCTTCCTTCTTTGTTAAGTTTCCTAGATTGTTCTTGTAGGTAATATCCTTTAAGTCTATTAAAGTTTGGAAGATTGTCTCTAACACTTACTCCTTGTGAGAATGTTTCCCATGAATTTGGTAATCCATTTGTAGCCATAAGTGTTAGTTCCTTGTCTTCAATTATGGTCCCTATACTTGCAAGTTTATCTCTTAAACTAGCCACCCTCAGGAAGTAAGAGTTCATCGATTGTTCCTTCTTTATCTGTATATGATTTAGTTGCCTTTTTAGTGCAAGGGTTCTAGTCGCATTGTTAACCTCATATGCATTTAATAATGCATCCATCATATGAAATGCTGTTTGATGTTTCATTAGCATCGGTACTATTTCATTTTTCACTCCATCTAATATGATCTGCATGGCTTTCCTGTTTCCTTTACTCTAGATAGTTTTATTAGGTTCAACAACAGGTTGCTTGGATGCTGAACCAACATACTATTTCACATCATTGTCTTTAAGAATCATCATAATTCTGAATTTCCAAGCATCAAAGTGTTCTTTCCCATCAAACTTGTCCTCGAGTCTGATTGTGCTTGCCATTGATGATAGAAAGATGTTGCAAGATATATTTAGTCTGATTGTCAATTTGTAGAGCCTAGGTTCGACAACTAGGCTTTGATACCATGTAAATTTTCTGCAAATTCTGTGTGTTCAAACTGAGATAATACCTTCTCCCATGCTTACTGTAGATGATCTCCCTTAATTCAAACTTGTATGAAGAGATGTCAATAATATATTTATTATTCTGAAATGTTTTATCTCTACAAGGATTCGTATGGGGCAGACTTGCTTAAAGGAGCAAATTATGTTCTTTTTGTGTGTCCTTTAACTACAACCAAACCCCATATAAATAAGGTAACCAAAGGGAGTGAAGGGGCATGACCCTATCTAGGTCGGCCCTTAACTAATTTCTCATAATTGGCGCCAAGGAGGTATAGTAATTGTTTGTTATCCAAACTAACTAGGATTAGTTTAGTTCAAACTTAAATGCCATCATCCAAGAGAGACGCCAATCATGCCTTAGACAAGGAGCAATTATTATAGGCCTTCCATGCAAGAATAAATGTGTATTATTTTGTGCAATCAGATCAGTATTGTATCGAAGTTATAGATTTAATAGTATCCAAAGGAGATTGCAACAAATTAAAGTTCGTTAGAATTGAGTCAAGTTATTAAAATTTAGCATTTCATTTAATTTGTTTAGCTCCTACTATCTTATATTTGTATATTTACCATCCATGATAGTTTTAGGATTAGGTGTGTCCCAAATCATGATTAGATGTGTGCCAAATCATGATTCTATGAACAAATGTGTGTGTTCTTGTTCATAAAGTTGATGTTTGATAGGCATGTTTTCCTTCTCCAAACTTCTTGTATGTCATCAAATAGAAGTGTTAATTTCTATTGTTTTACCTTGTTAAGCTACTATTGCTTGTGATGACTACATGTTTATGTTTGGTCCACTTTTACCCATTTAGAGAATATTGTACCATTATTATACCATTACGCTTTGGTATATTGGTTGTGTGAATATTTGTTTATATTATGAGTTGTTAAAACATGTTAGCCACATGCGCTGTTGGAACAAACTGCAAATCCAAGGATACATCTTCAACTAACAGATAAAATGACAATGAATGTTAATATGCTTAGTGCGCTCATGGAAGATTTAATTTTTGGCTAGTTTTAGTACCCCTTGATTGTCGCAAGAGAGTGGTGAAGGGTCCGCTTGAGACATATGGATGTCAAAAAGCATCCTATGAAACCAAACTGCCTTATAACCTACTTTGACTACCCCTCGATATTTAGCTCCCATTGAGGAAAGATATACAACATGTTGCTTCTTACTGGTCCAAGTGATAACACCTATACCAAAATTAAAGATATACTCAGAAGTAGACTTTGCTGTTAAAACAACCTCCCCAATCCAAGTTTGCGTAAATGATGAATTGTGCATCTTTGGCTTGTCCATAGAGGATATGAATACTGCCTTTGACATAGTGTAGGATGGGCTTTGTTGCAACCCAATGACATGAAGCGAGATATGCAACTTACAAAAAAGATGAGATTAGGTCTAGCGATGGCGAAAAAAATCAAACTTCCCACTAGTTGTTTGAATGCAGTTTCATTCTCAATAGGATAATTATATTTGGCTGATAACTTTGTACCAAACTCCATAGGTCTTGATGCAAGTTTACAATCTTGCATTTTGAATTCGCCAGGCAAAGCCCATGCATACTTAGATTCAAAGATGTAGATGCCATGTGACTGTTGCCAAACCTCTTCACCTAGTTAGTAGTGAAGTCCAAGGTGGGTCATGTCAAAAGATTGAGGTAGATTTTGTTGGATTCCTTGGATCAATGGTGTAGAACTGCCAGTGGTAATCAATCATCAACACATCTATCAACACTGATGATATTACTTGCAGTAGTTTTGACATATAGATTTGAGTGAAAAGGACTCTTTTGTAAACCTTGATTGTGAGAACTTATCAAGTTTCATATACCATGCCCAAGGAGCCTGTTTGAGGAGAAATTTTGTTTGATTCCTTAGATGAATGATGTAGAATTGCTAGTGATAATCAAATCATCAACATATATAACCAGAATAATGATATTAGTGCTAGTAGTTTTGAAATAGATATTTGAGTTAGGACTATTCTTGTTTCCCTTATCTGTGAGGTACTTAACAATTTTCATGTACCACACTCAAGTAGCTTGTTTGAGGCCATTGAATACTTTTAGCAGTTTGAGTAGCTGGTGTTCTTTATTGGGAACCTTTAATCCAAGAGGTTGTGTCATGTAAACTTCCTAGAACTCGCAATTCAGGAATGCACTCTTTACACCCATTTGATGGACCTTCTAGTCACATTGAGCCACCATGGTGAGGACTAATCTGATGGTGCTTATCTTTGCAGCAGGAGTAACGGTTTCTTCCGAATCAATTCATTCTTGCAGAGAGAAGCCATTGGCAGCAAGGCGAGCTTTGTACTTAACTCAAGTACCATTAGCTTTGTATTTGACTTTGTAGACCCATTTGCAGCCAATAGGTTTATTTTTTGAAGGAAGATTTGACAGCCGAAGTGTTATTTTTGAACAGGCTATGATGCTCTGTCAGCATAGCTTCTTCTCACTTAGTTATCCCTTGTGTCTTTGTGTCTGTTGGCCATGAGAGAAATATTTAGGGAGTGAGAAGGTATGCTCTTCTTTTGAGCAGTTCTACATACATATACACATACATATTTATGAAGCCTAGAAACACGAGATAATATTAGAATGTCACATAGTATTATAAAAACATTTAAACAACAAAAACACCATAAACTTGTAATGATAACATCATGAATCATGATAATACCTTCATAGCATCATATACTTCAAGTTCAACACCAAAGATTCAAAACATTAAAATTGAATAATATAATATCGAGTTCAAGTATCATTGTTTGAAGTTCAACTAGTGGATTAAAATTTTATTGATATTCTTCTTTATATCATCTTTTTCATCTTCTTAATCTTCACTTCCCTTTTAAAGACTTTTCTCTTGGTAACATGTTTGAGGTAGTCTTAGGTGGTAGCAACTTTCAAGTCTCCGAGTCCGAGAGTGAGTTTAAGCAATTTTGGCTAGTTGGAAAGTAATGTCTATCTTGGGTGTGAGCAAGTGGTTGAGCTAAGTCTGTCAGGAATATAAAATTGAAACCAAGTGATTGTGAGGAAATGAGTTAGAAAATCCTTGTACCTGCTTCAATTTGACCTCAAAAAGCTAGGATAGGTTGTGGGAGATAACACTGCTGAAGGCATGCTGAATCCTGAAATCTGGCTAAGTCTGGATATTTTGAAAATCCCTGAAATCTAGAATTTGCATTTTAGCTCCTATGAAGCTGTAACCTATCTCAATCATCCTGACAGTATTTATACAAATACCCCTTAAATGTTATATTTGTATAAATCGTCTAGTCCCTGAGCTGGGAAAATGACTAAGTTTTGTGTCAATTCAACCGGGTAGTGACTGCTCTGTTCGGGCACGAATGTCAAATGAGCTGGTTTGAACTGGGTGGCTGAAATTCAAGCCCTACCCTGACCAGAAATCGAACTGGATTGGGACCAGGTACCAGTTAGAACTTATGCTGGTCCGGGAGACATTTTCAGCAAACTGGATAACTAAGATTAAATTTGGGTATTTGACATTTATTAATGAGGTTTTGTGTGACAATTAGATTGTGATGGTTATATTAGTTAAATTAGTGAGATTGAAGTCTAGAGATTGCTTCTGTTTTGTGGAATATTGAAGGGATTTGTTTTGAATGACTTTTGAAATGTTTTTAAAAAAAATGATAGGCTCGTATAATTTAATTATTTAATTTAGGAACACATTCCTTAGCAGGAAGAAGTTGTGTCTGCTTGTGCCTTCCTAGATTGCTTTCTTTCAATTTTTTGAAAATGTTGTTTGCAAGGTACAACTAAACGATAGGCTCGTATAATTTAATTATTTACTTTAGGAACACATTCCTTAGCAGGAAGAAGTTGTCTGCTTGTGCCTTCCTAGATTGCTTTCTTTCAATTTTTTGAAAATGTTGTTTGCAAGGTACAACTATTCAATGTGTTGGTACATGAGTGTGAGGCACAAATATAGGTAGGCATTAAGTAGTCATCTCTTTTAAAGTTTTATGCAAAATCCCTTCAGAAAAGCTTCCATATTGTGCATATCTGTGTATATTATCTTTGATTTTGAAGAGGTTTCAACTTGGACACTGATCTGTTTTTTGTGGTCTTGTTAAAGAAATATTAAATTTAGAACAGATTGACACATTATACAAAGGTCTTTTGAGATGTATAATTCAATAAAAGTGTAAAGCTCTGTAAATAGTCTTCATTGTTTGATTGTTTCAAATGGTTGACAAAAGTCATAGATCTAGGGGAGCCATGGGCAGCATCCTTTGCCTAAATTGTAGTAGATTATAGAATGAGGGTTGCATGTGTCATCTTGAAAATTTACAAGTAACTTTTTTGTTTACTGAGCCAATGGCGGCAAGCCTATATTCTTGGTAGGGTTTTAATTTTTGTTTTGTAAACCTTTCATATGCTTATCATATGCTTGTTTGGGATTTTGTTTATTAATACTTAGATTTTGCGTCTGTAGACTAATGTAAAGAAGAATAATATTTATGTGGAACTAAACGTGATTGCTATCGCAGGCTTCTGGCAAAGAGATGGATAGTAGTTCATTAGATGATGAAAAGGAGGTAAATCTTTTTTCATATCCTTTAGTATTCAAATTTATTTGTCTGTGTTTAGGTTCTGTTTTAGTTGTTCCATGAACATGGACTGTGTTAAGATATCATCGATATCAATCCAATTTTTGTAGGCATTTTTTTTCAATATCGTGAGAGTCTCTGCTTTTAGGCAAACTGCTAGCCTTTTCACTTATTGTGCTGCCCATGCTAAAAGATGTCCTTGTTGCACGTGGACAAATTGATACCTTTTGGTACTGTCATTGACATGATCAATGCACCCTGTCATTTTTAATATTAAAATTTAACATGTATATTAATATGTGAATGTCTTATGAAAATTGAATTTTTAGAACTTTAACCTTAATTTCCATTTGAGGCATTGATGGCATGTTGAACTAAATGATTTGAAAAATAGCAAATGACATGAAATTTCAGTTCATTTCTGCGAAAACAAGATTTCATTGGGTACTATAGATATGTTTTCTCGTGTAATATATCCATGCAAATTACATTTGGGTTGACTGTGGAAAGAAATATTGCTTAGGCTGCTATGGCACTGGAAAAAGCAAGAGAAGAAATTGAACGCCTCAGAGAAGACCTTCAAGCATCACGTCAACATACAGAGCAGGTCGGTTAGTCTGTTTGGTAGGCATGCAAGTTCTATGTAGATTTGAATGCTTCAAGCCTATACATGTTTCACACTTATTAATGGGATATTTTAATTAGATTTGTTTTCCTAATTAAATTTTATTTTACAGTTTAAGTGCATAGCTCAGGCTAACGAGGATGCACTCCAGCAAATAGAAAGTGCTCATGAACACTTTAAGGCTGAGGTACATTTTAAATTTGATATTTCATTTCAAATGTATAAAATTTATTCTAATTTTCTTGTAAAGTACTAAGGCTGCTACACCATGGCCAGGCAAACAAACTAAAACAGTCATTGGATGCTGAAATCTGTATGCTTAAACGGAGGATATCAGACCTAGAAGCTGAAGTCACGGATAAACAAATTGCTTTGAAATTAGCAGTTGAGGAGAAAGAAAGTTTGCTTATCAATTCCTCAAAAGAAAGGGCAGACCTTGCAGATGAACATTACTTAAAGACGTGTGTAAATCGAAATCCCTGAGTTGTAATATAATTTGGAACTGGTTTGATCTGATGAAAGTAGTATAATGTTGTTTAATAATTGTATGCAGACGACAACTTGAAGAAGCCCAGATTTGTATTGCTACTTTAAAAGAAGATTTGGAAAAGGAACACCAGAACTGGCGTACTGCTCAGAATAACTATGAGAGACAGGTATCAAAATCAAGGTTAATGTTAATTATTTCAATTTGCATTCTGTTGAATGGAGGCTCTTTTATGCTAGATTAATATAAATATTATGCAACATTGCTATGGTTTTCTGAAGGTTATTTATTGCCTTCAAGCTTCTGTCATTCATGCAAGGTTGTTGGTGCTACATTTTATTTCGAAAAGATTTTAACTAATATAGCAGAAACTGGAATTAGGATGTTTCTGATGCATGCACCAAAGTGTTTGTGCGAACTACTATAATAGCTTTATAGAAGTCTGTAAATATGACTGTAGTCTCTTTATATGATTACGATACTGTATTTAAATAAATATGTATAAAAGTTTGAGATAAGTTGTAAAAAGGATTAAGATGCTTCATAGAGTTGGTTTTCGAAAGCTTGCAATACAATGGGAATATTAATATGGTACATGGACTACCAGTTCGAAGCATTTATATATATCTATTTGTTATGGGCAAGTTGTACGATATCACTGTACTTCTAAAAATCACGGTGAGCTTTTGGGGTCTAAAGTATATAATATTTACTTTTAGTTTGTGATATAATTGTGTGACCGCTTATAAATTTTATGTGCTATCCCATTTTTAATGTGATTTAATGCATTCTTGTCTTCATTTATGATCTGTTATTTATATGTTAAAACCCATTTTAATATATGATCTGTTTTTTGTAAACTCAAAATCATTGGAGATGTTGTCTGGTTTCTTCTTATCAAATAGGTTTGTTAATGATCATGATTTGATTCATGGTGAGAATTTCTTTTTGGTTATAGGTGGTTCTCCAAGCAGGAACGATCCAAGAGTTGAGCAAAGCTTCTCAATCATTGGAAACCCTACAACAGGAAGTCTTAGAGTTGCGTAAAATTTCAAGTACCGTAAAACATGAATTTGTAAGTCAAACTTGCTTGGTTGCATTGATGAGTTGTTGCTCTAGTTTTCTCTTTTTAATCCTTAAAAAAGTAGTTTAAGGGAGTCAAGTTTTATGTTGGTATCTTATAACTGATTTAATCAATAGGTTATAAGTTGATGTCATTTAACATGATAGTTTCTTTTTTTATTTTAGAAACCATAATTGATTTCCTTACAACTCCTACCATTTAGCTTTCATTAAGTTTAATGACTTTCTCTCGGGATATATGGAGTGGGGGATTAGGGGCCTGAGCATCTGTATTAAATTTGCATCTTGTGTCAATTGTTGCCTGTGTCATAACCATCTCTGTGATAAGAGCCTCCAGCTGATTCATAACTTCTTGAATGGAGAGGTATCTATCCTAATCTATGCACCTCTTCCTTAACCTCGAGATATGCTGGATAAGCATTGAAGGTCATATCGCCTTAATGCTTGAAAAGATCACCTTTAATTGAAGAATTTGCTGGACCCAAATATGTGAAGCACAGTGATGAAGAGCTACCAACGAAATGGGTTTAGCACGAAACAACACCCAGAACTTCACCATGAAAGGTAGGGAATTAGACAATAAGAGGCCTTTTCCTTGTCATAAGGGTACGGACTACATCTGGATTATGAACGGCCAAAATTGAAAATGTGCTTGCCAGGGGTAAATGTGACTTGTTCCAGCACCTGGCTGCTGGTCAGTTTGCATCAAGTGTGATGACAAGGCTCAACAAACACCCCATTTTTGGCCAAATATCTGCTTCTATTCAAGAGAGCCCAATTAGTATGATCAAATTTTTGTTTATAATTAATCTATCTTTTTACCAACAGATCAACTTCCATTTTATTCTAATCTGGAATAGCATTGGTCATTATCTTTTTCTAAAGCTGTTCTCTTGTCATTGTTCAAAGTAATGACAGAACTGACTGCCCTAAGTGATGGAATGGATGGGTCTAGCATATTGTGGCTTTGCCCATTTCCTTAAGGGGTGATGTTTGTTCCACAAATTCCCCAGGTTTAGGATAAATTCTGGTCATTATTAAGTTCGATGATAGTCTAAAACTTACTAATGTATAAGTTAATGGTGTCTTATTATTTACTGCTGTTATTAATAATTACATAAATGAAATGTCCTAGGGGTTTGGCTTGGTTGAAGCAATGAGTTCTCATTTTGGAGAACCTGGTTCAAATCCCAAGAGGGAGCTCTTTGTGGAATTCTAAGTTGTGACTCTTGATCTTCCATGTTTGTATTTGTCTCATTGTAAAAGGTGGATTGTAAGTTGTGAGACTTGGCCTTCCAATTGTTGTTTCTAGTGTGATTGCTTGTAAGGAGCTCGAATAAGCTTTAAGCCTCATTTTGTTGCTTGAATGAGCACAAGTTTGTAAACGATCTTCAATATAAAAAATTAAATAAATGAAATAATAATACTGATGGTAGTGCATACCTAATACAAGAGTAAAATATATCCTTGCTCTCTCATGAATTCAAACAATGAAGAGCCTAATGGTAGTGTATACCTAATACCAACTCTTAACTCATGACCTGAATTCTTCGATTATTGATGTACTTCTCTTTAGTCTTGATGAAGAGGATGGTTAGCTTCCAATTGTGTCCTACCTTGGTAGCAATCAACTGACTTCTACCAAAAAACACATCATATGCCTTCTTTTCCAACGAGATAACCAAAAAATCCAAAAAGAAGGCATCGTGTGCCAATTGTTACCTTATGTGCCATAAATGTCCCCAACAACTTAACTCCATGATGGTCAACACGTACCACGTGGGAGGTTGGCAACCGATATGTTGATTTCCTCAAACATTTCCAAGTTTCTTCCGACAATACATTGGCTCTTAAGTCTCCATTGATGGTATTATTTCCATTTCGGTGATGACTACTGTTATTCTAATTGTGAGCAATATTAGGTTAGTGCCCTGGTTGTCCTCGAGTGGCGACTTTACCATACATTCCCCTTATGGCTTACATTAATTTTGGCTGAGTGTGTCATCACCAAATGTGTTGGAAATTGCCACTCAGTTGTGGCATAATTTGAAGAAGGTTCGCGACCTTGATGGGTACAATTGTATGCAACATTTTCTAAACTATGATGTTTGGTGATAAATTATATTAACATACTTGTTGATACATTGGAAGTTATTCATTCCTTCACCTTTGTTTGTTCAACTTCTATTCTAGCTTCTTGGAGTTGTTCCTTCATATGAGGGTCTAGGTACATCACCGTCCTTGTTTGTGCTTTCATGATTGCAAGAACTACCGTGTCTTGTTGCTCAATATCCAACATATTGATACTCTTTTGCTTCGGGCAATTTGTGTCTTCTTTCTTATCCCGTCTATGCCATTTGCACAATAATTCTAAGTTTACTTTCTTCTTCCCTAAGTCCTTTGCAAGGTGTTCCCATTTGCTTCATTATTTGCCCTATATGATAGGATGTCCTCTTGAGTCATACCATACTTGATAATGCCGATGATTTCCATAACCGGCTTTGGATACATTTTGTAGTTTAGATGGAGTGGACTCTCCCTATGTGAAGAGTACTTGCATACCTCTAGTATTTACATTATATGGACACTCATTTATTTAATGACCCATTACTTGGTAAATTTTATAGATGATCATTTCTCTCTATAGGGCCTTGTTTGTTGTTAATCATTGCTGCCACCCTTAATGCTATAGTCACTGTGTGTCTTCCTCTTCCCTCAGGAGGATGTCTCGTTTTCACTCTCAATGTTGATCGCTTGATTATAGGCATTGACATATGAGTAGGCAACCACCTTCATCTTTTTTCTTATTGATGGAATCAACGCTACAATGAACCAAGTCTTGTCCAAGTTGTTGTCTGGCTGATTCTTAAACTTGGCTTTAGCAATTCCTTGAGCTTACAACTATAAGCTCGTCTCATCGTACTTTAAACTTGGTCTTGAACTCCCTCCAGAGTGCGTCTCAAGAGGCAATGGATGAAACATCAAATTCTATGAACTTGTGAATGGCTATAGCCTGTAGGGTTGTTGGAAATGATCTTAGCCAATATTCCTCTCTCTCTAATTGCTTGCTACTCACATAGTTTGGCATGATTTTTAGTGCCTCATATGATGTTTCGATCTGTTTTGGCCTGGACTTCTATAGTTTTTGCCAACACGTGTAGACTAGTCAGAGGAGTTCCCATCTTTCTCACCTGCATGATCTTTTGTCTGTTGGCCTTGAGTGGACTACTTTGAGTGCTATGTTATGGTGCTTTCTAATGTCCACAACACCTAGGGTACTTTTAGGCTTTGACTTATTCCTTTAGGCTCACTATCTAGGGATCTTGAGTTGTTCCTCCAATACTAGATTCCTCTGAAGCATAGATTTTCTTTTTGGTGGAATATGTCTGTCAGCTTAAGATTTCTTTCTTCATACCCCTTGTTTGATGTTTATTGTGTAGACAGGTTGTGTGATCGGTATAGTTATGTTGCATTTGAGAGTGGTAAGTATTTGGTAATATGCTTCTGGCACTTCACATACGATTTGTGCCTTCCTTGCTAAATCATTTCCTTTCCTTCTGACTATGGCTTCAACTCATGCTTTGGCTTTTACTTAATTCTCAAAAAAGGCTTTAACTTGGGAATCGTTAGAGATGATCTCGTGAAATCTTTCTTATGAAATTCTTCCTTTGCTCTCTTTGTTTTACAATCCTTAAAGATCGTATGGTCACTTGGTTGTGACCACTTGGTCTCTTCTCACCTTTATTGAGATCCAAAGACATGAATACACAATGCTGACCTAGTTTCTTGTAAGGCAATGATGCCAAACATTTATTGCTATGCGTGGTAAATGAAATAATAATACATATGGCAGTGTGTACCAGATACAGGATTAAAATATATCTTTATTCGATCATGAATTCGTTATGGAGAAGAAAATTAGATATAGCCAAGGAATACATTTCATCTGACTCTACTCTACTCCGTTGGCAATAAGCAACATATTTAAAGGATCCGGTGATTGCCAAGAGAGACACAATTGTCAACGAACCAACACTTACAACTACTTGAGAGCAACAATGAACTTGATATGGACAATTAATACATCGGTGTCAATTAATACATTGGCAGATAACCAATTTTGTCAAACATAACAATAAGCATTGTCCAGTGACTCCACATATGCTGTACTCTTATATTAATTATTAGCTTTTCCTTTAGTCTAATAATAACTTCATTTTGTTCACAACCATCTTTTTCTCGCTGGCCGCTATATATAGCACATAATATTGCATATTGGGGAAATGTGGCATTCACAGAAATATGATATTGCAGATTTTACCTTGAAGATACCAATTCAACTGAACTTGGGGAAAATGTCCCCTCACAATATCACCACCATTGCCGCCTGGGGACACTGTTAGTTGCTTGCTATATAGCACAGGTAATTACATATTGATTGCAACCCTTGACTTTGTGAAAACTAGCTTGCCTCTCACATGGCACTTGTTGACATATCATGTCGCAGATGCTGTCTTGATGATTTCAGTTCACCTCAATTTGATTATGACTCCATTGCTCCCATCTTGCTGTCCCCTAATTTAGCCTCTGTTCCCTGCATCCTTGCATACCCCATAAGGAAACTACCTGGAACTTTATGTTTATTTTCTCTATTTTGAGAATTTTGCGGATTTATTTTGGAGCAGATTTATCTCTGCAAATTCAGCAGCCCCTCCGTCCTGCCCTACACAACATGCAGATATTTTGTTAAACCAATTGATTTTTTTTCCAGTATACATTTTTTTAAGTGAGCGTACAATGAAAATGGAAGGTTGAAAAACTAAATAGAAATCTGAACAGTTGTAAAAACTAAACAAATATAATGGCAGGCAAAGTGGGGTGAACCCTATTGTGATAACCTGAATTTGAGTTTCTAAGTATAAATATAAACTTCTTTAGTTTATATAGTTGCTACTTTATCCATGGTCATACTTTACAGGAAGGTGAAAACTTAAGTGTTATTTTCGTTTCATGTGGGAGAGCTTTGTTATGAGCTGATTCTTTCAACCTGACCTAGCTCTTCAAGTATTCCATCATCATTACTTAGTCTAAAAGATTTGAAAATTCTTTTTGTGCTTTACTGTGAAGTTTTAATCCTGGTCTGCTAGTTTTTGCAATATTGCTTGTTAGCTTGTTTCAACTTTTGTACTTTGGTGCTAGAAAACTATGTTTATGTGTCATAGTATTATAGTATTGACAGTACTTTGTATTAAGGATATATAATTATATGAACTTCGTTTAAAATTTGTATTTGTTGCATACTATTCTTCTAATTTCATACCTTGGTAAAGTCATGTTTGTTTTTTTTCGTCATATTTTTTATGGTGGATGGTTTGTGTTCTTTTACAGGAATCTTCAAAAGTTTCATGGGAGATGGAAAAGGAATCTTTGCAGTCTTTAAGAGCTGATGCCAAGGAAAAGTATAAGGAGAGTAACGAACAGGTAGTAATTGCTTGTGCAAAATATAAATGAAAGTAACTATATGTGATTATAACTTAAGGAATTGATCACAGCATGATAAATTTTGCTTAGTTGCATAATCAAATCTAGATCAAGTTTGTTTGGAACTGGTATTCTAGGATTTTACCAATTTATGACATGGAATTGGTCTCTGACTTGTAACAACCACACCTTGATTGCTAGTAATTTTTCTTTTGTCTTCATTCAATTCACAACTACCTACTGTATTGAACCCAACTTAGTCAATACGAAGGCAATCTAGTGTTACAATATCAACAAATGTGAAACAGATGATCCTAGATGATGTCGTATTGAGTATGATGTATTAGGTCAACACGGATAGTCCTTATTTGGAGAGATATATAGTGATGTCAACTCAATTATTTAAAAGAGGAAGACATTTATAAATTAAAATAAGCAAGATCATGAAGAACTGTCAAAACTATATAAAATTATTGAAGAGAGGTGGACGAAAATAACCATATCACCACATTATTTTTTGCCTCGGGTCCAAAATATTATAGTGCTATTTTTTTTGCATTGACATGGATTGCTCCATAAAGACAACACTTTGTAGACTCTTCGCTGATCCTAATACGTAGGGTGCAGTTATGCTCTTCACGACAAGTTTATAATTGTTGTTCAATCTGTGGCAGTTCTATGGTCAGTCATTGACACACACACAACTTCTTGTAATCAAAATTTGTCACAAGTGTTATAACAAAACTTCTTTAATCTTTCAAGTGCCTAAAAGGAAGGGGACACAAATGAGTGAGATATCGAGCGAGGGCATATTGATTTGAATGCTTCCAGTTCGTACCTAACTGCACTTAATGTTGAAGACAAGTCAACTATCAAGGACAAGATTCCCAATGGCATTGTTTGTGATGCTTCTAGTATACTTTCCCTACGTCAAACTAGTATAGATGCCGGCGTTGGTATTTTTGAAGACCTATATGATGATGCTTCATTAGTGAGGGCTGATTGTTGACACCTGACATTATTTTCATATTTTATATATATAATGTATGCATGTATATGACATTTGAGTTTGACAATGTTGTAGAGTGGTTGGAAGAACATCCTGGAGTTTGCTACAAGACAATCTACAGGCAATATTTTGTGAAAACTGAGATTCTCAACTTAAAAATATTATACAATTTTTTGTGATTTTTGAATTCATCCAGCAATATTGTCATTGGGTGGTTGGATCCTAAAACTGCTGCTCCACTTCCTAAGACTAGACCCACTAAAAAGGTCAAGGTTTTGATCATGCAAGTGAAATTGGTTAAATAAATAGACCATGGAGGTTTAAATGCCAACTCTATGATAGTGGTTTTAACTTCCCGTTGTTTGAGCTCAATGTTGACTTTTGAGGGTCTTTAGAGTGGTATAGTTTAACAAGTATTAAAATCAGATAAAGATGAGCAATTAAAGGAATTGATAGCCAGACCCAACTTTATGACTTTGCCCCAAATCTTGTCATTGAACCATGTACAGCTATTTACACCTATATAGATGATAAACTGAGTTACCAGTTTGGACACGGATACAAGAACCTGGTACATGGATGCATGCTATTTTTTGGGGGGCTTGGATGCATTTGAGTATGTGTGTGTGTATATATTGTATACAAATAATATATTAACAAAAATAAACAAATTGTAAAGCTAAATCATTTGATAGTATGGTACTTCATCATTGATCAATGCTAAATGCCAAAGATAAATATTAAATGCCAATAAGCCATATGTACAGACATATCTGGTTCCGAGGAACATTATACAACTTAGCCGATAAAGCATACAAATAGGATCCCATGAAATAAATCTGTTTGGGGCTCACATAAAAGATAGTTTTTCTGTTTTTACTGACAATCACAAACGCAGAAAACTACTCCAATATTTACTTGCATTTTCGATTTGATTTCAGATCGTTACATGATCTTGGATTAGTGCAAACCAATTGGGCAATGGAGTCACAGTTTACAGAACAGATGGCTATTAAAGATCATTAAAGGTATAATAGAGCATACTTATTAACCCAAATAGAACCACACTTATCCACATCAAATGTGAGAAATATAAATGCAGCTTGCAATATTTTGAAACTATTGCTACACTTCTTTAATTCAATGTTTTCTAGTTGTGGCAAGAGAGTCTCTAGATGTGATTTTTTTCCCTACATAAATATCTACTGCCTTGGGGACATCCTGCAGTATTTTCCATTTACAGTTTTAATCTTTGATTCCTATGGGTTTGTAATCCTTGAATGAATTGGACGTGTCTATGGCTGTGCTACAACTTTTGGCATCTGAAGAACCAATGCCGAACTAACCACTTTGAAAAGATAAAAGTCATTCTCTATAAGAGCATTAGGAAAAATCTAATTTACAACATTGCACAATCAATGGAATAGGATTGATCATGTCCAAAATGAGTGTTTTAGATTGAACAACAACATAGCTATTGACTACAAGTGGGTGGGAAGCCTTTGAAATAATGGTGGGTGCCTAGGAATAACCTCGAGTGTGTAGTATTCCCATAGTAACCACTTTGAAAAGATAAAAGTCATTCTCTATAAGAGCATTAGGAAAAATCTAATTTACAACATTGCACAATCAATGGTATAGGATTGATCATGTCCAAAATGAGTGTTTTAGATTGAACAACAACATAGCTATTGACTACAAGTGGGTGGGAAGCCTTTGAAATAATGGTGGGTGCCTGGGAGTAACCTCGAGTGTGTAGTATTCCCATACTCGAGGTTGCTCCCATGCAATTTTCAGAGTGCTAAATTCTCTAGGCACTTCTAAATTTTCAAATGCAAGTGCCTACAAGTTTTAAAGTCATTGGTACCATTTGCAAAACCATACCATATGGATAGGTAAATGCAAGTGCAAATGGAAATGGGCTCGTACCTGGAAAAGGTATATATCCAGCTGATTCAGTAACATAGCATGTGAGAAAATGCATGTTGATTGGTTTTGTGGGGAAGAGAGACTGCAAATGTCCCTTGCGTAGATTGCCAAGGAATTGGTGTATTAGCCCCAGTCATTTTGCTCCCAAGGGTTAATTGAAGACTTAATCATGGTGTTATTTGGTGATAATTGGCAACAATACCCCTATACAAAAAGTATAGAGGAAAAAGTGACTAAATTAAAATAATAAGAAATTCTATCTTATGCCCTTGGGGACCACTTTAAACATTATGCAATTCCAGTCTTTGTCTGAAGTTGAGTTCACTTGGATGACCATGTATGTGTGTCAAAACATACCGCTTGACTCTCTTCCTTGCCCACATGGATGGTGTAATGATGGAGGTCCAAGAGCCGGATGTGGTAACAGATGGAAGATGGCATGGGGTATTTGGGGAAAAGAAGGAAACTTAAAAGGGATTTTCGAAGAAGCTAAATTGAAAATGTGAACTAGGAAAGGAAGAGAATGAAGGTTGAATACATAATTCTTAGAGTGACTCTTAGAGTTTTGTGATTACAGACTAGAGGGATGTAACCCCTTCTAGTGGACTGTTCTAACATTATCTGCATATGGTCTTGGGACTATATTTGTAGTGTGTGCTTAATATAGCTGGATGAACAATCATTTCAGATTGAGCTGATAGTGGAGAGAAGGTAGTGAATGATGAACATAATAAGAAGACATGGGAGTATCATGTAAGAGTTGAGGAAAAATCGGTTCCACAGCTCCCAAGAATGACCTACATGCAAACCTGTCACAGAAAGATAGAAATAAAAAAAAGCTATGGAGGCCAAAAGATAGCGATCCAGAAAAGAGGATTTATAATGATTGTGCAAAAAAGAATGCCATACAATTACACAATTTTTATGAAATTACAAAGAGAGAATCCTTATAAAAGGATATCAGAAACCCTAAAGAATTATAAGATGTCTATGTTTAGCTTAAGTGTTGATATAATAGACTAATAATTAAATAAATTTTTATTAGCCACAACATGATAGCTCTAACACCTTGCTTAAGATGAGTTAGGGAGAAGCTAAAAACAACAAAGGACTAAAAATGCATGAATGAAACAATAGATCCTGATAACTAGGCTTGATGAGGTATGCATGTACAAAGGAGGAGACTAATGAAGGGCGGAAGAAGTCTGCAAACTAGAGAATGCCCCAAAAAAATAGGAATAAAGGAAAGATCATGAAGAACACCACCGAAGCATGAAGAAGTTGCAAGCATTGTCGAAGAGTAACCGCTGATCTGAAGAAACTCCACTGAAATAGAACATGACAAGGTAGAGAAGACTCTAATCTGCTCAAGTGCCCTCAATGACACAATCAGGAGGCATACAATTCAACTCGAAGATACATATGGCATTTGGAATATCCTAGTCAGATATTCTCTCCAATATTTTCTCAAATAAATTTCAGAATATAAACTGATAAATTATGCCATGAAGACCAACAAATAACGGTAAATAACCAACAACATTAACCAGTAAATAACTAACAAATACTCCAAAATTTGCTATTGCATTATAGACCAACAATACAATAACAATCCAATCGTATAAACATTGATAACAATTATATTGGATAATAAAAATTGAACATGAAATGCAACTGTGAACTCTGTTGCGAATCCACCACAATTGATGAATCGGGGCCACGTCTAATCCACTCAAGAAGAATATGAGGGTTTGCATCCTCAGATCTTGAATAGAAGGTGAAGCTTCCTTAATTTCTTCAAGAGAAATCTCAAACTAATTCAATATCCAAGCATGCCCAAAATGAGGCTCCCTTCCTTCTTTTTATGCATCAAGATGCAACTCTTTAGTTTCCACTTCTCTGTCTTCCATCATCTTCTTCTTTTGTCACCTTTTAAACCCCTATATAAGATTAAATTGACCTATTTTATAAATTTGCTTTAAACTCTTAAGCCAAATTTATATGAATTTAACATCAAAATTCCTGATGTCCCAAAAAGGGGACATTACAGTCCTCCCTTCTCGATATTGCTTGCCCTTAAGCAATAATGATGCAGGATAGACCCTGCTTAACACAACAAAGGAACAACACAATGAGAGCAGAGAACACATATGTAGACCTGATTCATATATTCATTGAAAGTCTTGATGCATGCTGGGCTGTAAGGCCTTTTGGTTACGACCACTACAAAAATGAAGTATTATAGAACTGTCCTCATACATGTGAGATCCACGATTTGCAGATTCTAAGCTCTGACTCCCCTATCTTCTCCCTAATTCTCTAAACCTATAGCATGAATCCATATTTATACTAGATGAAATGACTCAAAGAGCCTTCTAGATCCAACATAAGAGAAATCACGACCCCAAAATAGGTCCACACCCTTCCCAATGATAGATCCCTTTATTTTATGATGACCTAAATTACATGCATAGTTGACACAAGAAGAAAAACCAACAAATAAGCATTCAGCAAAACAAGGAACCAAACAACCGCCACCACCAAAGATGACGCTGAGCCAAATCAGTGAAAATAACCGAGCAACTCGATGACTAAATAATCCATTGAGCACGCCAATCAACTACCGAGCAGACCAAACCAAAAGCTAACTGAGCACAACTGCCAAGCTACCAAGATCCAGGATTGCAAAGACACCCAAGATGCTTCTGCTTCAAACACTTGGGGTTGAAAAGAAATGATTCTCCAAATCATGTGGGAGGTTCAACCTCAGCTAAATCCAACTCAAGCTGAGAAATCGATGTAGCATCTTCAACTGGCCTATTCTTTCATTTTACCAGGTATTCCATGTAGCTCTTTCCACTTGTGGTTCTACCAGCTCATTATTCCAGAATATGTTCAACTTCCTCCATATGCTTCGTAGGATAATCACTCAATATTGTTACTTTTTCATTAGGCTCATGCTACTCATACAAATCTGCAATGTTGAATATAAGTGATATGTTCATGTCATCAGGTAACTCCACTTCATAAGCATTTCCACTGTCGAATATTTTAATATTTTGCAAGGGCCAAATTTTTTCATCTTCAGCTTGCTGTATATTCCAACAGGAAATCTGCCTTTCTTCAAATGAACCATTAGTACTTCACCAACTTCAAAAATCTTATGTCTCCTTGATTTATCTGTATTATCCTTGTATTTTATATTATTCTATTGTAACTTCTGTTTCACATCCTCAATTAATGTCTTCATAAATTCAACAAAACTTTCCCCTTCAGCACTTCTCTTCTCTTCTCCAACAACATTCCTTAAATATGATATACCTCTAGACTGCATGCCAGTAAGAATCTGAAAAGGTGTCTTGGCTATATTTCGATTCACTGAATTATTGCATGTAAACTTTGCTTGTGCCAATACATAATCCTAATTACTCGTTATGTCTCCAACTAAGCATCTCAACAGATTGCCCAATACTTCTGTTTACAACCTTCATTTGTCCATCAGTTTGTGGATGAAATGTTGAACTATACTTCAAATTGGTTTCTAGCTTCTTCCACAAAATCTTCCAAAAATATCCAGCACACTTATTGTCTTGGTCAGAGATGATGCTCCTTGATAATCCATGCAATCTGACAATCTCCTTAAAGAAAAGATCTACTACATGCACTTCATTTGATGTTTTTCCAATACGGTATTAAATGTCTCATCTTTGAAAATCTGTCCAGAGCAACAAATATGGAATCATTACTTCTTGCAGTCCTGGATAAGTCAAGAACAAAACTCATGCTAATATCACTCCAAGGTTTCTTAGGAATAGAAATCGGTATATACAATCCAATATTCTGACTCACTCCCTTTGCAACTTGAGTAACTCCACAATTCTTCACAAATTTCTGAACATCTAATACAACTGAGGCCAAAAGTACCTTTCCTTAGCAAATTCAATGTCTTATCAATGTCAAAATGTCCAGCCAAACGACTGTTATGCTTCTTTTTTATCAGATTAGTTCTCATTGATCCTCTTGGTACATAACTGAATTCCTTTGAACAACATACCTTTTTGGATGAAATAGTCTTGCCACTTACTCGGTTGATCTGAAATAGGTGAAATAGGTGCTTTGCACATTTTTGATGGCTCAGAAAAGTCAGGGTCAGTTTCATACAAATTCTTCATATCATCAAAGCCAAGAACTTCCACTCTCGTTTCAGTCATCAAAATCTACGGCTTAATGAATTAGCAACTCAGTTAGACACTCCAATCTTATGCTTTATCACATATGTGAAATTCTGTAGATACTCAACCCATTTCTTATGTCTTTCATTCAACATATGCTAACCACCCAAATATTGTAAAGCCTTATGATCAGTATAGAACACAAACTTCTTAGGCATCAAATAATGTCTCCATTTTTTCAAGGCTTGTACAGTAGCATAAAACTCTTGATCATACACATAATAATTCCTTTTTGCATTATTCAACTTTTCACTAAAGAAAGTAAAAGGTTTATCTTCCCGACTCAACGCAACTCCTATTACACTACCACTTGCATCACATTCAACTTGAAATACCTTATTGAAATTAGGCAAAGTCAATACAAGCATTTCAACAACCTTCTGTTTCAAAGTCTCTAAACTCTTATCAGCTCCATGTATCCAGTTAACTTCTGTTTTGTCTCCTCTAATTGTTTTAGTCATAGCATTGCAAATTGAAGTGAAATTTGTGATATACTTTCTGTTAAAACTTGCCAAACCATGAAATGATCTTATGCCACCAAAATTCTCTGGTGTAGGCCATATCATAATTGCTTTAACCTTCCCAAGATCCATCTTCAAACCATCGGGTGAAATCAGAAATCCTAGATACACAAGCTCCTCTTTTATGAAATTACTCTTTTTCAAATTATTCAACAACTTTTCCTCTTTCAATATTTGCAATAGTTGTCTGAATTGCAACAACTTTTCTCTGGTTTTACTAAATACCAAAATATCATCCAAGTACACAAGAATTTCTTTAGAATTTCATTCATTATCCTCATTGAAGTACTCGGTGCATTAGTTAAAGAAAAAGACAAAACCAAGCACCCATAGAAACCTTCTCTTGTCTTAAAAGCAATCTTCCATTCATCACCTTCTTTGATTCTGATCTGATGATACCCACTCTTCAAGTCAATCTTTGTAAAATATCTTGCTCCACTCAAACAATCCATTATGTCATCCATTCTCAGCATAGGAAACGTATACTTTAATGTTATCTTGTTTATAGTTCTAGAATTAGTAGATATTCTCCATTCTTCTTAGGTGCCAACACAGTTGGTACTACACACGGACTCAAACTTTTCTGATCAATCATTTCTCGACAATTCCTACACTTGTCGGTTTAGCTCTTCATTCTCGGTTGGTGTCAATCGGTGTGGTGCTTTATTCGATAAACTAGTTTTAGGAATCAAATTCATACAATGACTGATGCTTTCATTGGTGGCAAACCATCAGGTACATTATCTAAAATGATCTCCTTGAACTCGGTGATCAATTCTTTGAATCCTGCTAGAACTCGGGCTTCTATTTTCTCACTCGGTTTATTAGGAATCATAGAATAACATACATCATTTTTCTTAAGATCCTTAACAAACTGCCTACCTTCCATCAAATAAACTTTCACATATGTACATATCTCACCAACATATTCTTCAATTGAATGTAATAATATTTGTCTCTTTCCATCAACCCAAATAGTATAGTTATTCAATCTTCCATCATGTACATTATGTCTATCACACCCAACATAATATGACAACAATCCATAGGCATAATATCGCACATCACTTTATCATGGTACTTTCGAAATTTTAAATTCACAAAACACTGTTCACTTACCATCAATGTATGCTTCTCCTTGTCCATGAAACTTGATAGGGCTTAGGGTGCTTTAATCTTTCCAACTGCAACTTTGAAACAATCTCCTCTAGGACCAAATTTTCTGCACTCCCATTGTGAATGATCACTTTTCAAGCCGTTTGCAACTTTACAACTGGTCTTGAACAAACTCTTCTTCACAGTATCATTTTTTGTCTTCTCACTCCACAATGCTCTTCTAACTATTAGGTTACTTTCCTTCTCAGGTTTATTCAGTGAACCTTCATAGGTTCATGCACTAAAACATGCACTAAAACATTTTTGCTATTACCGACCTTCTTACTCGGGTTCTTACATTCAAATGATCGATGTCCTTCTCCACAATTGTAACAAGTTTCTCAGAATCCTCCTCTATAATAGTCACCTTGGTAATAACTACCTTTGCCTTGGAATGAACTTTTGCCTTTCCACTTGGTCTTTCTTTTATCTTCACTTTTCCACTTGGTCTTGCTTTTATCATGATTTGTCCTTTCCTGATCTGATCTACTATTTTCACCATAACATCTGCCTCTTCCTTTGGGGAATCTACTACCTCTTCATCTTTGTCTTTGCTCATGCCTTTTATTTAGTTTCTACTCATCTTTTGGGGCAAATTGATAAGCGTCTTCAATGCTTTCCATTTTCACAAAACTAAATTCCTCTTGTATAGAAGTCCTCAATCCATTTAGGTTTCTTGCAGTTCTTTCCACTCCATCTTCAATATGTTCGGATCTGACATCGAATTTGTAGAATTCCTCAGTGTATTCCTTCACCGAACTATCTTTCTACTTCAAACTTTGCGTTCTCCTAAATATGTTAATCTGATAATCACACAGAAGAAACTTTCCTTTCAACTTGTTCACCATCTTATCCCATACCTTGATTTTAGTTTTACCTCTTTTCTCTCTATCTTGCTGTAAATACTCCCTCCACAAGAATGCATGACCGTTCAGCTTTGTGCTTGCAATCTTCACCTTCTTCTGATCTGCTATGCTTTCATACTCAAAGTAATTCTCCATCTCGATGATCCAATCTATCAACTCATCTGAATACAATTTCCAGTATGCTTGGGAGGGTTAGGCTGCGATGTAGATTTCAAACTTGTCAATGCCTTCAACAACCTTTCATCCCCCTAATCCATCAAGGGTTGCAGGTGTAACCTCCTTCATATCACTAACATCATTCAAACGTCTTCCTCGACACTGGGCTGTCTCAACAACATCTGACCTCTTAGCAATCTACCTTAGCATATCTGCCAATCCTAGATCTGCGTTCCTCCAACCACAAACCATCTTGAAACCCTTTGCAATTCTAGGTTAGATTGCAATTCTGCCACCCCACAACAAATCAACCAACTAGGGTTTACAAGGAGAAACCTGCAAGACCTAGACTCGCACCCTAGATCCAAAACTTGCTCTGATACCACCTAATGCAGACAATACCTTGCTTAACACAACAAAGGAACAACACAGTAGGAGGACAGAACACAAATGCAGATCCGATTCATATATTCATTGAAAACTTTGATACGTGCCGTATTTCGAAAGTAATTGGTAAAACACTTGCTTGTTATTAACAGACACTGAGAGGTCTATGTATACAAAGCATAAAGCGATGTTTCCTTAGGAAACGATCGTAAAGAATACAAATATTCTATTCTAGCTAAAAGAAAGCTAAAGAAAACTAGCAAATAACTACAACTAACTAAATATTAGAAACATCTTAAAATTTACAATAGGTTACAAACAAATACCATTAACTAATAATAGAAGCTTATCTATCATCGTAATGCCCTCCCTTAATGGTTAATCTATCCACAACACCAAGCTGTCCTCTGAATTTGACAAACTTATCAGGACCAAGGGGCTTGGTGAGAATGTTTGTTGTTTGATCTATGGTAGGAACATATTGCAAGTCTATTGTCCTGTCTTCAACGAATCGTCGTATGTAGTGACAGTGAACATCCACATGCTTGGTTCATTCATAAAAGACATGATTTCGCACTAACTTGATAATGACTTCGCTATCAACAAAAAAAGTGGTTGGTCCTGTTGGTGACATTTGCATATCCCCAAGCATCCAATGAAGCCAAATAGCTTCCTTGACTGCCCCTCTGTATTCAGTCTCTATAGAGGAGAGAGAAAGTACTCGCTGCTTCTTACTAGTACATGTGACAACACTTGATCCCAAACTGAACACATATTTGGAAGGTGACTTTTTATTGTCAACAGAGCCTGCCCAATCTGAATCTATGAACTCATTGAGTCTAGGATTAGAACTTAGAGAGTAAAGAAGTCCATAATCTAAAGTGCCCTTCCCATAACGAAGCACACGTTTTGTTGCCATCCAATTGTCAGCCTTGGGAGCTGTCATAAAGCGTGAGATGTAGTTGACTGTGAAGCTGATATCAGGTCTAGTGGCAGAGTGGTAGATAAGGCTGCCTACTAGTTGCTAGTATGTAGTATCATCAATGGGAGGATAATCAGACTTGGCTAATAACTTGAGACCTTCCTCCATGGGTGTAGATGTAGGCTTGCAATCTAGCATACGAAATTTGTCTAACAGAGCCCTAGCATATTTGGACTGAGAGATGAATGAACCAAAAGACTGTTGCCAAACCTCAACACCTAGGCAATAATGCATGAGCTCAAGGTCAGCAATATCAAAAGACTGGCATAAATTCTATTTGATATATTTGGACTCAGAGATGAATATACCAAAAGATTGTTGCCAAACCTTAACACATAGGCAATAATGCATGAGTCCAAGATCCATCATATGAAATCACTGGCATAAATTCTGTTTGATTCCTTGAATAAAAAATGAGGAACTGCCAGTGATGATCAAATCATCTACATAAATAACCAAAAGGATGATGTCACTGTTAGCAGTCTTGATGTACAAATTTGAGTTTGAAGAACTCCTTTGGAAGCCTTGATCACTAAGGTACTTATCAATTTTTTTGTACCATGACCTAGGGGCCTGCTTCAAGCCTTAGAGAGCTTTTACCAATTTGAGAACCTAATGGTCTTTACCAGCAACCTTGAAACCAGGAGGTTGTGCCTTATAGACCTCTTCGTGGAGATCACCATTCAGGAAAGCACTCTTGACGTCCATCTAATGGACTTTCGAGCCAAACTGTGCTGCCATGGTTAGGACTAATCTGAGTGCACATCTTTGCAGTACTGCACATAGAACAATCTGATCAGTATTCCGATATTCAAAAATTGCCATTAGCCGTTGCTTCCAAGTGTCATAATTCTGATTATTGAATTTTGAATTGCTCTTGAGCAGAATATTAGTCAATGATGCCATAACATGTTTTTCAATGAAAAAGTGTGAAAATCTGTGAAGGCATGATCTTCGAGGCAAATAAATAGAAGACCCAAAAAATTTGAAGGATAACCTAGAAGAGAGCTCGAAAAATCAAGAAAGAATATGTTGTTGGTTTTTGGATCCGCTGGCTCGAAAATCAAGGCACGAAATTTGAGGCAACCAAAAAAATTGGACAACCTAGTTGAGCTCTCAAAAAAAGTACCAAGAATTTGAGATAAATTTTTTTTAAGCTCAAAATTTAGGGTTTCAAAGAAAAACCTAGTCAGTAGCCATTGAAGGAATAAGTCATAGAGAAAATGGAGTTTGTAGACAAAAAACAACTTATTTTTTTTTCCGAATAGATGCGTTCTTGCTGAGACAACATAGACGATGAAGGATTGACACAATAAAAACAGATTCTTCACCCTAAAAATGCAAATTTAGTAGATGCACAACCTTAGGAGAAACACGTCAATGGATACCGTGATTTGTCAGAAGAACAAGCCTTAGCAACAACATACACGAATTTGCAAAAAGAGCTTTGGAAACCCGCGATGTTTAAGGACGATTTTGAAGTTTGGGATCTTCAAAACAAAAAACGTGATTTTCCAGTGAAAAAAAATCGCAAGTTGCAGAAGAAATTTTCTAGTTCCGAGCTAAAAAACAAACGTGATTTTTAAGACACTTGTTTTTGAAAACCCTAGCCAAAAACTAGGTGTTCTTGGAGCAAGTATGTGAGGAATAATTTCAAAAATAATGATCCAAAAATTTCAATCGAAAAAAATGCAACCATGCTCTTATACCATATTACAGAAGTAATTGGTAGAATACTTGCTTGTCATTAATAGAGACCGAGAGGGCTATAAATACAAAGAATAAAGCGACGTTTCCTTAGGAAACGATTGTAAAGAATAGAAATATTCTATTCTAGCTAAAAGAAAGCTAAAGAAAGCTAATAGATAACTACAACTAGCTAAATATTAGAAATATTCTAATATTTACAATAGATTACAAAAAGATAACCATTAACTAAGAATAGAAGCTTACTTGTTATCGTAATATGCTGGGCTGTAAAGCCTTCCTGGTTACAACCACTACAAAAACGAAATCTTTACAGAATTGTCCTCATACATGCGAGATCCATGATCTCCAGATTCTCAGCTCTGACTCTCCTATCTTCTTCCAAACTCTCTGAACCTACAACATGACTCCTTATTTATACTAGATGAAATAACCCAAAGAACCTTTTAGATCTGACATAGGAAAAATCATAACCTCAAAATAGGTCCACACGCTTCCCAATGATGGATTCCTTTATTTAATGATGACCTAAATTACATGCATAGTCGGCCCAAGAAGAAAAAGGCAACACAAAAGTACTCGGGGAAATAAGGAACTGAGCATTAACAACCATGAAAGAAGACGTTTAGGCAACTTGGTGAGAAAGGCAACATACTACCTCGATGAGAACAACAACCGAACAACTCGACGAACAAGGCCCCAGGGCATGGTAGGAAAGGATAGACGGTTGTCTCACCAAACTGGTATACTCCAAAAAAGAAGTTGATCCTAATATTTGTTTCAAAATATCAGATGGTGATATGCTAATTCTTGTTCTATATGTTGATGACTTACTAATAACAGGGTAAAGATCATTTTATTGTAAACTGCAAAGAGGATTTTGCATTTGAGTTTAATGTGAAAGATCTTTGTCTTTTGCATTATTTTTTGGTCTACAAGTATGGCAAAAGGAGAATTACATTTTCCTAAATCAAGGAAAATTCACTATTAACATCTTGACCAAATTTGAAATGATGGGCTGTAAGCCATTATCTACACTGATGGAAACAAATCTTTATAAGCTTAAAAGTGATGCATTTGAATCTAAACTTATAGATCCAACATACTAGAGACAGATAATCAGATCTATAATGAACTTGGTGAATACTTGCCTTGATATTTGTTAAGGAACGAATGCATTAAGTCAATTCATGTGTGAACCTAAGAAGATTCATCTCATGGCAGCCAAGCACATCTTGAGATACTTGCGTGGTACCATTGGGCTTGGTCTAAAATATGACCATGTTGAGATTTTTTAACTACAAGGGTATTCAGATTCAGACTAGGCCGACAGTTCCATCAACCGTAAAAGTAGCACAAGATGTTGTTTTGGCCTTGGATCTACTATGATATCTTGGTTTAGCATGATGTAGTCAATAATTGCTCAGAGTTCCGTTGAAGCTGAATATATGGCCACCTCTATGGGAGCTCAAGAAGCAGAATGGTTAAGGAAGTTATTGGTTGGACTATTTGGAGAGTTCTTAATCCCACAATAATACATTGTGATAATCAAAGCTTGCATTAAACTGATTGTAAATCCAGTCTTCCTTAACAAATCCAAGCATATAGAGATTCCATATCACTACATCAGAGATATGGTGGACAAAAATGTCATCAAGTTGGTATACATCAACATTGATGAGCAAACTGCTGATATATTCACTAAACCTCTCTCCAAAACAAGAGTGGAGCTTTTTAGAGTTAAACTTGGTATGACTAAAAGAGTGGCTATCTTTCATATGTGGATTATGTCATGAAAGGTGACGATTTTTCATTGATATATATTTGTAAGGTGATGATCTTAATAATAGCTTGACTTGTTATCATGACAAACTCATTAAGTTGCTGTCCTGGAGTGGCATAAGTCATGATAACAAGTGTATCATAATAGACTGCATAAAATGTTATCCCAGAGTGTCGGAGATGATGATGCTTGTCATGATAGAGATCATGACATTCTGATTACTTGTTATTTGATGGACTACATTAAATTGCTTTCCTGTAGTGCCAAAAATCAGATAATCTGTTCTCTTGATAGGAATCAACGAATTTTGATGCCAATGCACATATTAAGAGAATGTTATTACTGAGAGAATTTTGATGATTAAATTTTCCCTCGCTAAGATGGAGTGTTAAAATTGTAGCTTCAGTCGATTTGAAGCATATAGTAAATCAGAAAAATATATATATATATATATATATATATATATATATATATATATATAAAACTGATGAACAACTTAATATGATTTACTAATACATTCCTGATCTAGAATTCACGTAATATCATAACTGCACTGATTGGGTATCCTCAAAGTTATTGAGAAACTTGCATATGTTTGTATCGGCGCCTTTTGTATATTATCGGGCCCTTAACTAATAGTTATTATGCTGTGTTGGCTAGGCAGTTATTTCCACGTAGGAACATGATCCTATGTAGCAATAGCCACATAGAGTGATGTCTCTACATGAACATGACTCTTGCCTTCTTAATTAACAATGATTGCTGCTGTAGAAGAAATCATCTATTCAACGCCATCATAAGTATTCTCAGCAGTGGTTACTATAATATTGATATCTGCATTCTATCTGATGTTTATATATTGCATTAAGTTACAGTTCCATCTGAAGGTCATTATATCAATCTTGATAATTGTTCTGAATATTTGAAATGGTTCTAATCAGTCACAGTCAGTATCAGATCTGAATATACAGTTATACATATCAGACTTTCAGTTGAGCATCATTAGAATTATTCATTCTGTTATTCTATCAGAGATCCTATATTCATTTACAAACATTTCCTATAAAAAATTAAACAAACAAATCACTGCACTTTGGCAAACAAAAAAATCTCATGTGGACCCTTGCAAGCAAACTGCTGATTAGAATTCTGGGTTTAAAGACGACAGGCAAAAAACAGTGAGAATTGGGCGAGCCATAATAAAGACAAACATAACTAAATGAAAATGTGAGGTTTCAATGGTTCAGTTTGTTGGTTACATAATCCTCGCTAAAGGGATGATGTAATGGTGATGGAATGAGATGGCGTTACAGAGGTATGGGATGTTGAACATTCAAATGGAGTTTGACTTATATTTAGTTGGTAATGATGGGCTCAGATGGACGTTGAAGTTCCTATTGACATCGATATCTGGGATTTAAGTTCCGAGTATGTCAAGCAAACATTTACTTTTATCTAAGGAGATTCAGATGGGCATCAGTACTCAGCAACAACCCAACTTGGTCATTTTTTCATTGTTACCTCCTTTGTGGGGGATTCTGACTGGTCAGGGCATTGTGAAAGGAACTAGGCATGGTCTGAATGGGTGAGAGAAACCTGCAAGCAAATATCTGACGGGTTCTAACTGATGAGAAACCTTTTGAACAATAATTCAATATTTGGGTCCAACATAGAAGATATTATAGCGTGGTTACCAAGAAATGAGTCACAAATGGCCATGACAATAGTTGAAAAATGGAGGAACTCACCAAAAAGGGGCACAACAGTTTTGAGTCCCAACAGATTGGAAAAATCTATTAATAGCCATATAATGCAAGCTTCAAAGCATATGTACTAGTTGCAGAATTTTGTGAATTACAGTTTGCTTTGGGTTTGTTCATGGTAGATAGAAATAAGCAAAAGGCAAGGCTGCCCACTTACATAGTTCTCTCTTCCTGAGTTTATAAATGACAGTCTCAAGGGAAATTGCCACTGCAACATTGGTTTTTCCTGCATATCAGGAGGATTCCGTAATAAACATTTATGTGCTTGCTTTTGTTAATTTCTGTTTTGAGCACATTAATTCCTTTTGTACTGTTAGATTAATTAGGAAGGCATGTAAGATTTAATACCTCAAACATAATGTAGGAAAGGATATCAGACGAAAGTTTTAGATGCAATGAGTTTTGATATGACCACTTTTTTTTTTTTTTTTTGAATGGTAATGGGCCAAAGCTGATATTAATTATTATTATTTGTTTTTTGAGATTAGCAATTATTATGTGTTAAAAATAATAATAATTATATATGAAGCTTGAGTAGGCTATAAGCAATTTTTTATTATTTACAGACCTCCCAAATGAGAGGCTCACAACTTATCATTGTGCTATAAGCTTTTGCCTATCTTCTGACTGCTATTGGATGCACCAGATTGTGTGTATTAAAGTTAGATTCCTTTTAACCAAGTCATTTTTTTGACCACTATTGGATGCATTAGAGAGGGCATCTTGTTTTATCCTCCTTTAGAACCCTTCGCCACCCCTTTGGTATACCTTCTCCCATTCTTCCCCTTTTCTATTGAGGCTCTCTCTCTCTCTCTCTCTCTCTCTCTCTCTTTCCCCCCCCCTTTTGTTACTCATTTTTTTCTCTCTTATTCTATTTTCTTCTTTAATTATTTAAACTTTTTAAAATTTTGTTTTATTCGATCTTCATTTTTCCTTTTATCCATCCCCTCTTTCTTGTATTCTTTCTTTACATTTTGTTTTTTCGATTTTTCCTTTTTCTTCCATTTATAGATCTTTATCATTTATTTACATTCTTATCTTTTCTTCAAATTTCTGTTATATTCATTTATTTTCATTTTTTATTTCTAATATCTCTTTTTTGGTCCCTTTTAACTTGTTCTATTTTTTTTATTTCTCCGATTTTATTCTTTTTTGTTTTTAGATATTTATCCTTTCATTCCTTTTTAAGTGTTCATGGTTTGATTTATTTATTTATTTTTATTCTCTTTGGTTTTCATTTTGTTATTTTCCCATATACATATACATATGTATGTGAAAACCAAATCTTGACTTTGAATCAGAAATCCAAATTGTGTCTGACAACTTACAGGATAAAGAGAGACATGTTTCCTAGTATCAGGGATACATGGACATCGATGCAGGAATATGGAGCTAGATGAGAAAACATGAAAAAGATAGTTTAGTCATATAGAGTTTACAACGAACTTAATTCAAACAATCACTACATTGATAAATAACCAATATTATCAAACATAACAATATGCATTGTATGCTGACGACTTCATTTCCCCAAAGAAATTGCTTTCTTCTAGATGACGAATATACATTAAGTAATATTCAAGAAAACAGATGGCATGATTGTAGACAATGACTTGTATTGCATAATTTGAATTTCAACATTGTAATGTAGTTCAAAAATCAAATGGAGACATGGGGTAAAAACCCTCAGTGGGTCAAGAGGAATGCCCCTTGCCGGGTCCCAATGCCACATAAATCTCCATGGTGCACATAGTTTTTGTGACTGTTGAAGATGCCAAAAATAATGTTGAAGAAGCCCAAAAATAGAGATTGGATGCTATGATATAGAAGTCATTGAAGTTGAATGAACTTATGATTTGTGTCCTTCACACCCAATGACTCCTTTACAAGGGTATTGCCCTACTGCCAAGTTGCTTTCACAATTTGCCACATCAGTTCAGCAATACAAACTTCTTGATGCAAAGTTTCTAGCTGTAGATTAAACTTAGAATCATGATACATACCTCATATGGAAAAACAAAGGGGCAATGCGCCAATTACTTAGTTACATTGTACGACGGGCTTGAACAGTGGTGTGCAGGTGGTGTTAGCTGTGCACCATATGCTGGGATAGACTTTGTTACAGCATACGACAAACTTGAAGAGTCATGTGTGATTAGCTAAGTCACAAGGTTCGAGTTCGAGTTCGAGTTCGACGACTATGAAATTCGGATGAAGTTCGACAAGTCAAAAAAATCTTTAAAAATTCGACATTAAATTCATCCAATGTAATTTAAAAAATATATAAATATATACTTATTTTTATTATATTATATTTTAATAATTGATAAATAATATAAGTATTGTGATGTTTAATTATAATTTATAAGTACAGACTATTTATTATTATATAATACAAAATAATATTGAAATATTTTAATATTTGATAAATAATATAAAATTCATAACAATAATAAATTAAATATTAATAATAATAACAATTCTTTTGGTATAAATATCAAGTAAACCTAAAATTAAATACTCTTAAAACATTAAACATACTATAATAAAAATTCAAAACTATTAAATAAAACCAAACCTAAATAATATCGAAACATTACAAAATAATTATACCCCAAACTGCCGACGGGAGGAATGGAAGCGGAGTCGGAGTTTTCTCAGGCGCCGTTCGCAGGGTATTAAGTTCATACATGGAAAGCAGACATCGTTCGTTCAAGAGAAAGCAGGCGGGAAAGAAGACGACTCATTACACAGACTCCCTTGTGACTACACGAGAAAGCAGACGGGAAAGAGACCCATTACACGGACTCCCCTGTGACTGTACACGGACTCACTCACCTGTACATGGACTCCCCTGCACTCACGGTTTAGAAATGACAACCTGCGACCAATACACAGAGTTATCTGCACTCAAGGTTTCGGAAACAACGAATTTAGGCCGAACTTATACGAATTTTTTAATATTTCTTTAGGTTCGCCGAATTTCGAACCTGAAGCCGAAAATTCGGCGAACCTTGTGACACAGGTGATTAGTGTAGGTTGTATGTTGCGTATTGGAATAGAGTTTTGATACAAGGATCGTACTTTGTATTGTAAGAGCAACATAAAGACTTGTATGGAAGGAATAAGTTGTATGGATAGAGTGGTACGACTTGAGTAGCTGTCTAAATGCCAGGAGTAGCATGTACAACCAATCAAAGTTGGTAATGTACAATATGTAGGCAAGAATAACCCTGGACAAAATTATAAAGAGATAATGGTTGGCGGGCTTTGAGTTCGTACCACAGACAAATCCGATGTAGGATGATGTGTCTGTACATGTACAATGGTAGCATGAAATCGATGATTGTACTTGTATGGCAAAAATGGTGAGTGTCACAAGGTAAACGTTGACCATGCACTATTCTGCATAATGAATGCTCGATATGTGCCAACCTAGAATGTACTTTGTACGACAAGGGTGGTGTCAAGACCCATACATCAAGAGTTTGTGCATCAAATGACACGAATAGTTTGCTTGTTTGGCTAAGTTTGTATATCATACAATAATTGTAGTGACAGGGTTGTTGGGTGGTGACATGTGCTACTGTGCAGACTAGACCATGCATCGCACTAAAGTTGCAAGGATTGTAGATGAAAATAGACAAGTATCTAATCTCTTGAAGTACATATGCTAGGAATTCGTTCGTAGGAATACACTAGCCATATGTGGGGTTTGGTGCAATGATGGCGCCCTTTTATGCTGACTGGTGGAAAGAGGATTCTTCTTCCTATAAAGGTCAATGCTGAGTTCCTTAATGTTGAAACTGTCTTCTGCTGCCAGAAACAAGCAAACTCTTGCTGAGAGAATTAAATAATGGTTTCTAGATAGTTTACATTTTTTTCTCTCCATTTTCCATCTCCATATCATGAATTGTATAACCCATAACTTTACATGCTTTCACTAGTTTCTCTTCATCAAGAGTTGTAGCTTCAAGACAATTTCACGTTGGTGAAAATACCTCATAGTCTTCCATTTGCTAGTGAAATAATCTATTAACAGAACTTGTCTCATCTTCAAAAAAATCTAATTCGAGTAACCCTTCATTGTTTGATTCCATGTGTTAATGTTGTAGCTTCAGTCAGATTGAATTGACCTAGAGATGATCCTTCTGTGGTTATTGTTTAATCATCAATTTGACAATCCCTCATATATATATGTGTGTGTGTGTGTGTGTGTGTGTATTTGTTATACATTAATGTTAATATTATCTAATTGATGATTAATATATAAATTACCATAGAAATATGTCTCTTCACTATAAATATCTCTTCTATGCATATTTCAATCTGCATTTGGAACACACAGAAATATGGTAGTGTTATTACACTTGCAGTGATCCTGTTCCTCAACATGGTATCAGAGCAAGACTGCAAATGTAAGAAAGTAATCAATGGATGTAGTAAAACATTGCAGATTTAAAAAGCAATCAAAAGATTGATTTCAACCTTTGTAAGGAATAAATCAGTGATCACATTGATGATTTTGTATGTAGCATAGACATTTCTTCCCTGTGGTATGTAGGGCTTCTTAAACATCGTTGTCCGCTAAGATATCTGTGACCTTGTAACCAGACATCAATCAAATGAAAAATATTCTGAAGTCTTTGATGATTCAAATATGTTTTTTCTTAAAATAAAACAATCCTAAAATTCTATTCGTATTGGCTCTGAATTCTATCAGGTTCTTAAAATGTTTAAATATTTGTTATCTTTCGACAGTAGTGTCTTTTCATATTGTCGGGCTTACAGGCAGAAAGGAAAATATAATACTAGACTTACCAGTGAAAGCGGAGGAACACGGACAAGGATGAAACCAGTAATGAGAGAATCAATCATAGCCAATGGTTTCAATATACATAGTCGATCCATAACACTGTAGCATACTGTGAAAGAATGAAGAAAAAATCAATTTAATTCAATAAGCCAACGGAGTTTTTGAGGAATAATGTGGAAGTCTATAGCTCCAATAGTACCGATTCTGCAACACAGTCGCAGTCATCACACTATTTAGCTTCCTCTCAGTAAGCATAATTTTTAATTGCAGTCAAAAGACAGAAAGGAACTGAGTCTGAAGAAGACATTAAGAATTCAATTACTAAATGCTGCATATACAAGCGCAAGCCAGCAGTCATCATCCCATCGCAAGGTGACAATTAAGGAAGATAAAAATGTGAATGCAACAGTTTAGACTCCCATTACGGTGAAGAAGAGACAAAGGCAATTATAACAATATCGTCAGTAAGGAATCATGATTAGACAAAGGCAATTATAACAACATCGTCAGTAAGATATCATGATTAACACCAACCGTTTAATGTTTGATTGGAGAGGACCGTCCAATTCGTTCATCATTCAACCTCAGACCAGTGAAGACTATCCAAGACAGAAAAGAAAGAAGAGATATACGGAGAGAAGAGAAGGGTCTATGGTCAATAAATAACTCAGCGGATTCCATATTTGGAGATTGATGATCACTGACAGGGAGATAATATGACTGATTGATCACAATGAAATATATGTCATCAAACAGATACCATTGTCTTATTTACTTCCTGTCAAGATGTGGAGATATCGATAATAATAAAAATCGTTAAAGATAAACAGATTATTGTAGCAACAATATTAAAATAATCTATTTACAAAATCAGACGAAAAGAATATGTGGAACTCCTTGGCTCTCTATGATGACAGCAGACAGCTAGACATCCATACTGATATAATCAAAAGAATAATCACCATTGCAGACTGGGTATGTCATAAGCAGGGACATCAACAATGAAATAATCACCATTGCAGACTGTAATGTCCATCATCTCTTTCAATTCTGATGCCTATGTTATTTAGTTGATGTTAAATTAGTAGCTGCAACAGTGTTGTTGAAAGAAAAGTGCCCAGCTAATGATGACAGCGGACAGCTAGACAGGTTGAAACAGTGTGGAAATAAATGGAATGAGAAGCAGCGACCTACTATTGCCCACACCAGCTGCTAGCCATGAAAGAGCGAGAATATATTATGGAGAGGCCCGAGTTAGTAAGTAATAGCAGTGATTACAATATCAATTAATGCGAGCACATACTTATTGGAGGAGACTATGACATGACCTACACATCAGCAAAATCATCGCTCTCTACCATCACTACATAATCATTAGAATATTGTAATGTCCCATGGTACGGGATTCCACGATTCCCTGGTTAACAACCTGCAAGTGTGTTAGTTCACAACACTTTTTACAGAACATATTATCCTTACTAAAATTTAACATAGATTCTATTTTGTACTTAGTGTATCCTTCTTAACAAGAGTTTGTAATCCAGCAGTTAGCTCCTGGGGTTCCTGTATTGGAACAGCTCTCCACTAAGTGTCTTCATTTCACAGTCTTCCCTCTCAATAAGCATTATGGATGTTTGATCAATAACATCTATCCCTCTTAGGAGAGCTGACTCTCATCCTAAGCCTTGTGAACTAACATAGGTAAGTTCATTTTAAATTAATATTGGTCCTCAAAGAATCAATACCTCTGTCTTCTCTTAGATAAATTCTGAGTTGGTTTACGGCTTGATTTATTTGTGCTATGAGACCTTGTGAGCAGCTGAGTTTCCATGGGAAGCGATTCTCCTGTTTTGATGGTCTATCAGCAATCCCGTATTAACGGGTCCTGCTTGGTGGTTTCTTACTGCGGACTGAGTCTTGAATGACTTCTCGAACTCAACCTTACCCCTTTTTGCAGACGCTGATCCGATTTGCTCCTCTTCTGTGTGTTTTACTGGACTTGATGGACTATGTGATGAATGCCTGCGTGTTACCACATACTACCTCCTTTCTTCTATTCCTTCGATGATTCTCCTGAATACCAAGTTAGTGAGTGTTCGATGGAGACTGGGATAAAATTGCACATGAACTGTAGATGCAGCTGCTAGGTGTCTTCTATGTCCGTTGTCTGCCCTTCTCTTCCTGTCTGCTTGTTCGTGATTCTTTAATCCCTTTCATGCACGCAGTGGTGTGGGTTAAGTAGGCTTGATCGCTCGTGAGTTACGACCCGTGGTCGTGTCTTTTCCAAACTTGGTAATCGTTTGTGTGATTAATTTTATATGCTTATATTTATTTATATGTGTATTTATATATAAGTAATAAAACTTATAGTATTTGTTTGATATATATATATATATATATATATATATATATATATATATATATATATATATATATATATATATATGTAACATTATAATAATATTATAATAATATCTTTATAATATTTGTTGGATCCATTATATATATATTTGTATTAGTGATAATCAATATGAAAATAATTTCATATGTAAGACATTATTTTGATAGGAAAAATAAAGTATATTTTGTTTATGATAATCAATATGAAAAATGATTTCATAAGTGAAACATTGATAGGAAAAATAAATTTATTATTTATTTATTAAAAATTGAGAATCTATCTTGATCCTGAGGTTATTACAAACATAGAGAACAAATAAAGATTACTCCGTGATTATAAGTTATGGTACACATCAACAATCCAAATGAGTAGGGATATGATGAATTACATAGAATTTCCACAATTGGTGGGTGGCCACATTGGAAAGGTGGACCGACCATGATTGATAAATAAGTAGATTAAAGGACACAAATAAATATCCCTCGTTTGATGACCATACACACACCATAGGTACAAAAGGACCCACCACTAACTGATATAAATTATTGTGACATCATAAAATTCGATCACCAACCTGAAGTTTATTGGCTGGAAGTAATTAAATGTATTAATATTCATCAGAACCAAGAAAAATAAAATTTATTAGGTGTAGACTTCCATTTTAGATGATTACATATTCTATTCACTATCAAGTGTATTTTTGTTTGGTGATAATAGGGTATTGGCAGTCAAGTTGGGATTTGTGCACCATTGATTTCAGGTAAATCAACATTCGTGGTCGAAGCATAGATGAGTATAATTTGCTAAGCACATATTGTGATTGCGTCATAGTATATGTGGAACTCCTTAGCTCTCTATTCATTGCATAAGACTTCAATCACGTGACTCTTAGATCGCATACACTTATCACTGGGATCTCGAGCAACAAACTTGTAGTTTACCAAAGGCCTTTATTACAGATCATAATGGGTAGTAAAAAATACCTCAGATGCAACGTTTATAATAGCTTTAATTTGAATAGTGCTTGCCAAAATTGACTGGTGAATTTGTTGTCTCGATCATTGATTATATTTTGTGGAAGTCCATGGAGTTTGAATACTTCTCTGAAAAATAGTTCAATTATCTGATGTGCCAATGACTCGGTGCTGATGGGGAAGAAATGAGTGTATTTGGTGAGTCTATCCACTACTACATAAATACTATTCTTCCCTTGAACTTTGGGTAAGCCGGTTATGAAATCCATCGAAATGCTTTCCCATTTTCGATTAGGAATGGGTCATGACTGTAGCAGTCCTACGGGGTGTGTGTGTTCTACCTTATTCTGTTGGCAAATCATGCATTCTTGTACATATTTTGTTAGATCTTTCCATAAGAATTTCTCTCTTATCTGTTTATATATTTTGAAATACCCTTGATGGCCGGACAAAGGATTATCATGATACTCTTGTAGGATTGTGTTTTTAACTTTTGACTGCGGAATTAGAAATATTCTTCCCTTATAAAGTATGATGTCATCCCAAGTTTTGAAGTCTTCATTTGGATTTTTTCCTTCTAATATTTCATTAGCTTCTGGATCTTTCGCGTACTCAGTAATGACATCTTTTTTCCAATTTCCTGCAATACTAATAACCATATTGAGGTCGGGGCGTCGAGATAGAGCATCTGCAACTCCATTATTCACCCCTTTAGAGTATCCTATATCAAAATCATATGCTCCAATTCTACTCACCCATTTTTGTTATGGTATACAATAACAATCCAAATGAGTAGGAATATGATGAATTACATAGAATTTCCACAATCGGTGGGTGATCACATTGGAAAGATGGACTGACCATGATTGATTAATAAGTAGATTAAAGTAAACAAATAAATATCCCTCCTTTGACGACCATACACACACCGTGGGTACAAAGGGACCCACCACTAACTAATATAAATTATTGTGACATTATAAAGTTCGATCACCAACCTGAAGTGTATTTCTATTCCCTAGTGAGTGTATTTTTGTTTGGTGATAACAGGGCATTGACAGTCAAGTTGGGATCTGTGCACCATTGACTTCGGGTTAATCAACATTCGCGGTCTAAGCATAGATGAGTATAATTTGCTAAGGACATATTGTGATTGCATCATACTATATGTGGAACTCCTTAGCTCTCTATTCACTGCATAAGACTTCAATCATGTGACTCTTAGATCGGATACACTTATCACTGGGATCTCGAGCAACAAACTTGTAGATTACTAAAGGCCTTTATTACAGATAATAATGGGTAGTAAGAAATACCTCTGATGCAACATTTATAATAGCTTTAAGAAATACCTTTGATGCAACATTTATAACAGCTTTAGTTTGAATAGCGCTTGCCAAAACTGACTGATGAATTTTCTGTCTCGATCACTAATTATATTTTGTGGAAGTTCATGGAGTCTGAATACTTCTCTGAAAAATAGTTCAGCTATTTGATGTGCCAATGACTCGGTGCTGACGGGAAAAAAATGAGCATATTTGGTGAGTCTATCCACTTCTACATAAATACTATTCTTCCCTTGAACTTTGGGTAAGCCAGTTATGAAATCCATCGAAATGCTTTCCCATTTTTGATTAGGAATGGGTAATGACTATAGCAGTTCTGTAGGGTGTGTGTGTTCTGCCTTATTCTACTGGCAAATCATGCATTCTTGTACATATTTCTGTACATCTTTCTTTAGACCTTTCCATGAGAATTTTTCTCTTATCTGTTTATATATTTTGAAATACCCTTGATGGCCGGACAAAGGATTATCATGATACTCTTGTAGGATTGTGTTTTTAACTTTTGACTGCAGAATTAGAAATCTTCTTCCCTTATAAAGTATAATTTCATCTTGGGTTTTGAAGTCTTCATTCGGGTTTTTTCCTTATAATATTTCATTAGCATCTGGATCTTTCGCATACTCAGCAATGATATCTTTTACCCAAGGTCACCGGGAGACGGGGAGACTTTGAGGTCTCCGGTACTGGTACTGGTACCGGTACGGCAATTTTTCAAATAGGAGACGGGGGTACTTGGAGACGGCAAATTTTTTTTTAGTAGTTTAAAGAGTCTAATACTAAAAGTAAATACAAAATTTGAAAATAGTAATACTGTAAGACTAAAGTAAATAATAATAGTAATGTCACATTAAAAATTAAAATAGACTCATAGAGTCAAAGATTTCAAAACTCAGGTGATCACAATATTGTATCTCATAGACATATTTGTTTTTCGAATATTGCATATGATCACCATCATATCAGATTGATAATCGCTGAGATTATCGTTACATATTCAAATTTTAAATTCAAAAAAGTATAGTTTGATGCTGAATTGCTGATATGCAAACAAAAATGAACACTTTGTACAATAAACAAAAAACAGAAATATATCTAGTATTAGTGTGTCAATGGTACTATCATCTACTCCACAAGGTTGTGATCATCCATCTCAAGGTCTTCAGCTATCATACTCTCCAAAAATATTTTAAATGATTTAATCATTTAAATTGTTGAATAAAAATAATTTTTTAAAAGTGTTTCTAATGTTTTTAAAGTTATTAATTTATTAAATAAAATATTTTAAATGATTTAATCATCTAAATTGTCAGTGGTCTTAATTTTTGTATTAAAAACAATAAAATGAGGGCTAAAATATATAAAATTATTTAATATTATATTTTACATTTATATTTTACCAGGAGACTTCGGGGAGACTTCACATTTTGGATTAGGAGACGGGGAGACTTCAGGAAACTTTGTCATGAAGTCTCCAACCTTTTTTGAGGTCTCCGGAGATGCGAAAAGTCTCCAAGACGCGTCTCGGTCTCTGAGACGTGACTTTTAGGGGGGAGACGGGTCTCCCGGTAACCATGCTTTTACCCAATTTCCAACAATACTAGTAACCATATTGAGGTGGGGGCGTCTAGATAGAGCATCTGCAACACCATTATTTACCCCTTTAACATATTCTATATCAAAATCGTATGCTTGAATTCTACTTACCCATTTTTGTTATGGTACACAACAACAATCCCAATGAGTAGGGATATGATGAATTACATAGAATTTCCACAATCGGTGGGTGACCACGTTGGAAAGGTGGACCGGCCATGATTGATTAATAAGTAGATTAAAGGAAACAAATAAATATCCCTCCTTTGACGGCCATACTCACATCATGGGTACAAAGGGACCCACCTCTAACTGATATACATTATTGTGACATCATAAAATTCGATCACCAACCTGAAGTTTATTGGCTGGAAGTAATTAAAGGGTATTAATATTCATCGGGACTAAGAAAAATAAAAGTTATCAGGTGTAGACTTCCATTTTAGATGATTAAATATTCTATTCACTATTGAGTGTATTTCTGTTTGGTGATAACAGGATATTGTAGGTCAAGTTGGCATTTGTGTACCATTGATTTCGGGTTAATCAACATTCATGGTCCAAGCATAGATGAGTATAATTTGCTAAGGACAGATTGTGGTTGCATCATAGTATATGTGGAACTCTTGGTTCTCTATTCACTGCATAAGATTTCAATCACGTGACTCTTAGATCGGATACACTTATCACTGGGATCTGTAGTTCACCAAATGCCTTTATTACAGCTCATAATGGGTAGTAAGAAATACCTTTGATGCAACATTTATAAGAATACATAGAGTTTGAGGAATATAAGGTTGCATACTATGGAATTGGCTCATTATCTGATTATCAATTTGCAGAGCGAAGGTTCGACTACCAGAGCTTTGATACCATGTAAGTTTTCTACAAATTCTGAAGATATAATACTGATGTAGTATTGTTACCTTGTTACAAATTGATCTACTATAATTCTGGGCTGAATGTTATTGTTGTGGAAGTCTGCAATAAATTCTGGAGATCATATTTTATTTCTGCACTAAATAGCCAAGGAGTAGATTGCTAGAAAAGCAGACTTAAGATTGTATTGTGTGTCTTCTATCCACAATCTTGCTCCTACTTATATATTACCCAAGAGTCTTGCCTTTTCAAATAGACAGAACCCCTTCTAGGTCGGCCCTCCATGAAACAAACTACTCCAAAAATCGGCACACTTGCTCATTAACTAATCGTTAATACTTAGTTAACTACAATAGTCAATAGAAGGCATATAAATATGCCTAGCAAATCACTGATCTGTTCTAAGGGAGATGTAATTATCAGGAGACCATATATAAAGGAAATGACATGCATTTAGATCTGTCTGATCTGAAAAATCAGAACATTAATATGATCAAGTTATCAGGATTTAACAAAAATGATATATATTTTGAGGATGAAAGTAGACTAAGGTTCCTAGATCTATCAAATAAAAGGATGGACCAAGAAGTGTTAGAGATTGCATTAAAGAAAGAAAGATTTTTATGTGTGTGGTCATGAAATTAAATAGTAAACTTTGTAAAATGGCATAAGTGGGAATTTTACATTGTGGGGGGCAAATGCTAAACAATCTTCTATTCCTAGTTGAGCTATCTTTAAAGGGGAGAATTTCGTTCATGTGCAGAATAGTATTTGTTGTCTTTGAGTATTACATTTATCTACTCACTGTATTCTGTCTTAATTGTATTTTTATATGTACTTTTAAAAGCCATTTGCCTTCATCTTTTCCTTTATGTCTGAGGAAATTCTTGCAGGTAAAGGTTGGTACTTTATACATGCTACCCTATATTGTGTAGACTCAAGCTTATGATAGTAGCTTCAAAGAAGCTATGATCTAGAATTCATCAGTCATTTAATATTCAGGTTCGATAAAATTACAATCCTGAAGCAAATATCTTTGATAATTGTGATTATGAGTATCCTTCTATGTTAAGAGGGAATCTAAAGATACATGTGTATGACTGCATGATTTTGGTGGGCCTACACTTGTGTACTTCATGAGTAAGTGTCACTTGTCACCAGAGGGAGTCTGACAGTTTATCTTTGGCATACTTGGATGAAGAGAGTTTCTAAGGGAGCAGCTAGAGGATATGACTTCCCAGAATCTTTGTTCAAAGGGATAATTTCGAGGTGCAATTCCTTGTTAAAGAGTTCTTTTCTACAAAAGAAAAGTTTGAAGTGAAATTCCTTGTAATGCATTCTTCTTTGTGAGAAAGACGTTTAAGGTGAAAGCCCTTGTTGCACCCTCTTGGAGAAGCTATGGTGGATCCACTCTCTGACATAGTTCATGGTGGATAGCTTGTGAGTTTCTACATGACTTTGTTGCTAACAATGGCTTGACCTCTTATCATGATGGACTACATTAAGTAGTTGTCCAGGAATGTGTCAGAGATCATGATACTACATTTGTTGTTCTTGAGTTCTTGATTTATTATCATGGTAGACTACATTAACTTGTTGTCCCGACATGTGCCGAAGATCGTAATACTTGTCATAATGGAGACTACTTTATTGCCCCTGAGATCAAGGTTGTTATCTGATAGACTACGTTTAGTATTGTCCTGGAGTGTGCTTGAAATTAGACAACTCATATCCTTCTAGGATATGATATTCTTGTTGATAGGCATCTTGGTGTTGATGTTAGTATTCATATAAAAAGAATGTGAAATTGATAAGATTTCTCAAAATCAGATCATCATTTTATGAGATGATCGTATTGATCAAATCCTTCCTCAAGATCATGATTATTATCTAGTAGACTAAGTTGAGTTGTTGTCCCAGAGTGTACCGGAGATCAGATAACGCATATCCTTCTAGGATATAACATATTTCTTTTGGTAGGCATCATGAACATTTTGCCAGTGTAAATACCGAGAGAATATAAGTATGATGAATATCATATGATTGATATTTCTTGTTGAGTCCTTCGGATGATATCAAAAGATAACATCCAAGTTGATGGATATATGTTGATATCCTTAAATATGCCATTCCAAGAATATCATATTGAGATGATATCTCTATATGCTTGAGAGCATAATGTGGTCTATACGAATCCTCCCTAGGTAAGAGGGAGTGTTAATGTTGTAGCTTCAGTTGGATTGAATTGACTTAGAGATAGTCCTTCTATATTTATTGGTTAATCATCAATTAGACAATCCCTCATATCTAGTTATATATATATATATCTTAATATTATCTAATTGATGATTAATTTATAAATTACCATAGAGATACGTCTCTTCACGAGACATCTCTTGTATGCATATTTATATAACATTCAATCTGCATTTGCAACACACAAAAATATGGCAATGTTATTACATTTGTAATGATCTTGTGCCTCAACAACATGCCTTGCATTCCATCATCCATACTTGACTCTCTATCGTATGATTCTAACTTCGATTTAGAGGATGACAACAATTACTTACCACCTAATATCTTTGATTTTTGACATACTAACCTTTACTTTCTATCAAGAGTGTTTCCCACTTCCAATTATTTTTCGCATTGCTAGCATTCAATCACCAAATAGAAAGATATGCATCATATCTCGTCTTTTCCAACGAGATAACCTCAAAATCCAAAAAAAGATAGTGCATTGTTATCTTTTGTGCCATCAATGTCCACAATGACTTAATTCCTTGTTTGGTTGACACTTCCAAAGTGGAACGTACATAACCAATGTTACTTTCTCTTGTTAGTTCTAGTAGCACATTAACTCTTGACCTGTCATTGACGATGGTACTTGTTGATGTATTGGAAGTTACTCATTCCTTCACCATTGATTGCTAACTTATGTTCTTGCTTCTTAGAGTCATTCCTTTTCTGTACAAGGTTCTAGGCATACCGCCTTCTTGTTTGTGCTTTCATGATTGTGAGAATTACCTCATTGTGTTCCTCCATATTAATACCCTTTTGCTTTGGCCATTTTGTGTCTTCATGGTCTCTTGGTCCATGCCATTTGCACAATAATTATACGTTGTCTTTCTTATTTTGGAGTTGGCATTTTGTAATAGGACATCCTCTTGAATCATGCTGTTATGTGGGTGACTTCCATAACTGCCTTGGAGCACATTTTGTTGTTTGATGGAGTGGACTCTCCCCATGTGAAGAGTGCTTGCATACTTCTAGTATTTAAATTATATGGATACTAATTTATTGAATGACCCATTACTTGGAGAATCTTACAAAACATCATTTTTGGGACAATTAACATTTTTGTGTCCCTCAATTTTGCACTCAGTTGACCATAGTTCATTACTTTATTTATTGGTTCCTTTCTTGGCCTTCAATTCCTTCATCATTCGCAACATATCTCACCGTAGGGTGTTTATTATTGTCAATTTATCATCTCTACTACCCTTGGTTCTATAGTCATCGTATGTGTCTTGTTTTCACTCTTGATGTCGATTGCCTGATTATAGGCATTGGCATACGAGGGCATAGTTACCACCTTCATCTTTTTGCTTGATGAGGGAATCAGCCCCTCGATGAACCACCTCTTCTTCGATTTGTCAGCTGGCTTATTCTTCAACTTGGCTATGGGATTTCCTTGAGTTGACAATTGTATGCCCGTACATTTTTATTATTCCATTGTTTGGCATTGTAAATTTTAGTGACAATCTCATTGTTGTCTCATAGCAATTTAAACTCGGCCTTGATGGTATACAGTGAAAAATGCCAGCATGTTTCTCATCCTTAAGTCTCAACATAATCTTTTTGTGCAAGCTTGTGAACTCTAAACTTAATGATACTATCAGAGGATATTGCTAAATACTTTTTCAGAAAACTGCATGCCATTTCTGTTTTTATTTGCTTTAAATACTTTTGTATATTTTGGTTTGCATGGCAACTTATTTTTTTGCTTATTTTAATCACAGAACAAGCTTTTACTTGATCGCCTGGAAGCCATGCATATAAAGATAGCAGAGAAGGAAAGAATAGGTGTTGGCTTTGATCTACAAGGTCAGGTTTCTGATAATCAGGGTGAAAGTGATCTGCAAAATGTGATACGCTATTTACGACGTTCAAAGGAGACTGTAAGTTGTCAATGTTTTCCCAGTTGTACTGTGTCACTCCTAATTTTTTGTTGGAATATTTTATTCTTATATACATTTCCTTTACAGGCAGACACAGAGATTTCATTATTAAAACAAGAGCGTATGCGACTTCAGAAGCAGGTAGCTTAATTTTTGATCTGCTCCTTCTCTGCAGAATCATTTTCTCTTTTGAATCATGTGCTTGTTTAAATGTGATGAGCTTAGCATTAATTCTGATTAGTCTTTGATGCAGTAGTCTTGGATAAACCTTGGGACAATGAAACAAAGTTGTACTAACGTTTGCATCTGTGTTATTTCTGTACTTTTTACCAGCTTGAAAAAGCTCTCCAGGCATCTGAAACAACACAAGCTGCATTGCGGAGAGAACGTGAAAATCTTCGTACTAATATCTATACAGATGAGGAGTTTAGGTCTCTGCAATGCCAGGTATGAACAATTAGTGCCAATTCTGTTCTTATATTTGTGTAAAAACAGAATTGTATTGGCAGGCTATTAATCTTGAATTGTTGTTTTCTTCTTTAGGTGACAGAAATGAACTTATTAAGAGAAAGTAATAGTCAGCTAAGGGATGAAAATAAGAGGAATTTTGAGGAATGCCAGGTAAATTGAATTTAATGCAGTTTTTTTATGGTATTGTTTATTTTATAAAACTTGCAGTTAAATATTGGGTGAATATGATTTAAACTGATCTACGGGACAATTAAATTATTCCTGTTGTAGGAATTGCGAGAAAGAGCTCATCATACACGCTCCACTATTGATCAACTACAAAGGAAATTGCAAGAGAAAGAAATTGAGCTGGAGGCGTTGCAAAAAGAGCTGGAATTACAGAAAATGGAGACTGGACATTGGGAAAATAGAGCTTCCAAGGTTTGTCGACCAGCATTATTATAGCCAATACTTGTTATAAACTTATACAGTATTTTGGTCTGTTATTTAAAACCGTTTGGGCTCACTTCTTGGTTACCAGTTGTTGGAAAAGCACAAGACAGTTGATGTCGAGGACTACGACCGTGTCAAAACTGAGCTCCAAAAACTTCAGGTTGAATTTATTGTAATCATTTATAAATGATATATAAGATTCGTTTAGGCATGGTTTCTGATAAGTTGTTTTGTCATTTTTATTGGAATAGTACTTTTCCATATTCAAAAAGCTCTCTAGTGCTCCACAAATTTTCTTCAATATGAATAGTTACAGGAAATTCATGTAAATTGTATGTGCATAGAAATGAATAATTTGCAACATTTTCTTGCAAGTTGTAATTCTCTGTGTTTAAGAACTCACAGAAGTCCTATTTAATATGGGACCATGGAATTTCATAATGGAAAGCATGTTAACATTACGGTTCCTAACTTTAAACTCCATAACCATGCAGGAGCAGTTGGAAACGACACTATCAGAACTTGAGTCAAGTAAAAAATTGATAGCAGAAAAGGAAGAGAGAATATCTTATTTGGAGGATGAGGTTCTTTCTAAAGATAACAAGTTGGCTGAACTGGAGAAGAAGCTACAGGAAACATCACAGGCTGAGGTATTCTTTTAGCTCAAAAAATTGAGCAATATAGTTTTAATATTTTGTATTTGATTGTGTTGACCAAGTATGATTTGTCTCTTGTTGTAGGCAACAAATAAACTAGAAGCTGAGAAGTTTAGGAAGCAATTTTATCAACAAAAGGTAATATATGTTTTCTTTGCTATCTGTATAATGGTTGGATCATGTTTGTGTTTTGTCTGATACTAAAATTTAGTGCTTTATCATATCTAAAAGTAGGAAAATTGGTGTGTCATTGAAACAACATTCATAACAGTTTGAAATATTTTTGTATTGTGGAATTGATGCTGATTATTACATGGGGATGTGGCACAATTTTTTATGATGCTAATATCCGTTTCATTTGAAATAAATTATAATAGTTTATGCAGCCTTTATTATTGGTAGATCTTTTGAGCTTGGAAAGATAAGTGATGTTATTGGAATCACATAAGGGCTGATTTCGGTTTCATGTGCAGCGAAAAATTGAAGATCTCACAAAGGAGAGACAGGGCCTGCAAAAGCAGATTGAAGAGTTGAGATTGAATGCTGGTCTGATGATTTTTAAATTTTCTTTTTGTGATCTGCTATTTGAAATGCTGTATTGTTCAATATTTGTTGTAGAGAAGTGAACCAGAAATATTATTTGCAGGCAAAAAAGCAACGGGAGAACTTTCCAAGCAGCAAGAATCTATTATTCGTCAGGACATGGTAGCTCAGCATGAGCAGTCTGTAAAGGAGTCTGAAAACAGGTTAAAGGAAAAGGATTGGAGGATACAGGTTAGTTTCAATGAAAAGTAATAGATCTTTAGCAATATTTATGTCTTGTTACATAACACTACAAGTATACAATCACTGAAATAAGTACATCCATAACTGAAAGAACTGTACCTTAATACTATTGGGCATTTCTCCTTTGTAATAAACAAGATAAAAATAAAATAAAATTGAAAAGCATTACGTATTTAATGAGTTTTACTAATATTAAAGAACTATTTGCATCATGTTATTGAAAATCAACTGTAGAATTAGTATGAAGAGTCGTGCCTATGAATTTAAATTTTAATGATTTGGGTAAAGAACTAAGTTATCTTTTGACATTAGATTTCTTATCGACATGCTTAAACTTGTCTCATTTTTGCATATCACAGATATTAGAGAAAACATTGGAAAGGGAAAGAGAGATATTGCAGAAGGAAAGGGAAGAGTTGCGTAAGGAGAGAGATGAGAATAAAAGTTTAAAAGCCAGGTCTTATAGGGATCGGAAAGCATTTCTTAATCAAGTTCAGACTGTAGTTCAGGTCAGGCCGGTTTCTTCTATCATCTCTTTAGCACTATAGTTTCTGAAGGAAATGAAAAATCTAACATGATTTTGCAAGCAGATAATGTTATAGATTTTCTGTTTAATTGGTGAATGTTTGGGAGAAGAAAAATTATTAATTAGATTGCTTTGATATAGTTAAGTTAGTCCTAAGATTCCCCCTCTTAACATAATTCCCTTTATGAGCCTTTCGTGGTAATAAATGATAGTGTTTTTGGGCCTTCTATGGCTGAGCCTTGATAGCACCTTGCTTCCTTTAAGGACTAGGATACTTTTTAAAACAAAGGACCTCATATTTTTAATATATCTATCTCTTTGAATACCTATGTTTAATGTATTCCCTTTGTTGTTGAGTTTTGATAATGCTGAAATACATAAAGGGTATTGGTCAAAGTCTCATGGAATCCTTAGGAAAAGATGATTCTGTTGACTTCGTTAAAATTGTTTGGGAAACGGGGTATCCACAGCTGATTTAAGTACAAAATAAGCATTACTGATTTTAGAACTTTACAAATTAGTAATAGTAATTATGTAGTAAACTTTTTTTTGTTAGGTAATGGGCCGTAGCCGATATATTTTTAATAATACTATAAATTTTTACATTCCAGGGCAGTGCGAGCACTGGTAGGAAAGTACTTGGCAAAGAAGACCTCTAATAAATAGAAATAAATATTCCCCTAATTTACAATCTGGCCAGCCCGAATGGGGAATTTGGGGTTAGTGTACTTATAATAATTTGTTACAAATACAACTTAGAGAAGGTAAATTACAAGCTCTAACATCAATTTGTCCAATCCTTTTATATACTATGTTCATATCCATTTTCATTTGAGGTTTGCATCTGACATTCGGATGTTCCTGAGTGCCTGCTGGAATCTTGTACTGATGTCAACACTAAGCTCCTCATTCCCACATTTACTAAAAACAGCATAAAATTTCTTTGCCAACCTTGTCAGTAGCCATGAAAAACTGTTAATATCAGATATATCCTGTCCCATACAGATTTGGTTTATTACCACCTTAAGATTAATAATGAATGCAAAATAGATCATTTTATAATCATCCAATTAGACACATGTCAATACCTATTATCTTTCCATAAAGTATAGAAATTTCAGACCAAACAAATATAAGAAAATGGCCTGAAATGTTGGACACTATCAGACCTTCCCTTCTCTCACTAAAAACTTTGTAAATTAGTAACACAGTTTTACACCCGCGACAGGCGTCAGGCTCAAGAAAGAGGTGTGGAGATAGTTCCTCTTCTGTCTGATTCTAAAAATAAATTTTATGGATTTTTAACATCACAAAATAAACAAATTAGATAAACAACCGTTCTACATTCTTTGTGAAAACCCCTTACTAACCTCCCCTGTTCTGCATCTATATTCTAATAAAGAGAGATGATCTTAGGTAATTCAAAGTTTTCTGTTTTATCTGTATAATAGACCCTTCTATATCGTACCTGCTTTAGGAATATCTAAGAAGTATATATGGCTTTATTGATCTAAGCATGTATAATTACCTGAACGTACTACCTTTATTTATCTTTCTGAATCATATTTTGTGATATATACTTCAATTCAACCTCTTTCTAAAAGATTCCATTATGGAGGAATAAAGAAACTGATTAAGGAAACCATATACCCTTACCTTATTAAAAGAGCACATACAAAGCCATCGTTGTTACAATTTGTATTCAAAGCCTTTACAAACTAGTTTCCTGGGTTCTACAATTACATTTCCAAAAACAGATTGCAATACCACTGAGACCCTAAGTAGCCAATCCTGGCTCTGGTTTGGTTTCAGATTTCATTTTGAGTTGAGGATTTGGTAATTTCTTTTTTTGGGGGGAGGGGGTGATCCCAGTTATGCACGTGTGTGTGTGTGTATAGACATTTTCGAGATATGTATGTATATGCATATCTAATATGTATATGGATGGATGGATGGATGTATATTCATACATGTCAATGCTCATCTTGTTGGATAACTAGGGGGGTTGGATGGGGGTGGGCGGGGGCGTGAATTAGTTATCTCAGGTCCTTGAAGATAATTTGTACCTCTTTAAACTTCTCAGCAAACAACTCGGTTAAGTTTTCAACCGACCAACAACAAATTACAACTTTATGCATATGAAAACATGAAACACATCCAATCACACATTAACACTAGTATTTAACATGGAAACCCAATTTGGGTAAAAACCACTATGGGATATGTCACCCACAAAGAAATTCACCCATCCAAAGTGAGCTCGGTTAAGAGCTAACCCTGTTAAAGCTTACAAACACATTTACGAAATGTGAACTTGTTAGGGGATTTTCACCAAAGATCGCCTATATATCACTCCTCAATGAGTGGCCTTATTAAAGGATTTAGTACATTCATTTGAATGACACCTTACAAAGGATTTACAAATAGGATTTGTTAAATCCACTCGATTAAGAGATTTTCTGCTATAGTGGTTAGAAAGTAACATTGAAATGATCCGTAGAAATAGCAACTACCTTTGCCTGTTCAAATCTCCTTTCTGCTCAATATGTTTTTTTACACTCTTCTTTACTTGCCAGAGCAACATGCACTTCGTTCAACACACCTTCATTCACCTGATTCACACTTTCCTCTGCTCGGTATACCCTTCTGTTCTTGTTCTTTTATCAGCAACGATAAGCAGTAACATCATTCTTTCTCATCCTTTATATAGGTGCTATTTTGCCTCTTAATCACATTCATTAGGGTTTCCTTGAATTCCTCTCATCCGTTCACCTCTCAGCTTACATACAATGTATCTGGTGCTCGGAAATATGTTGCATCTTGCTAGCTCGATCTCACCTTGGAACTTGAACTTTTCTTGGATCACGAACCTTTCCTTTAATCTCTTCCATCTGATGTTACTTTACCAATTCCATCCGTAGATTTTACTAACAAACTTTTTATCGTCCTTAGAATTTTCTAGATTAATCCATATTCTCACTCGATGTCGTCCCACAATTGATTTAATCAAAACTGTTCTCTTTTATCAACCCGTGTTCTTCCTTTACCGAACAACCTCATCTACTCGGTTAACACTGTTCATTGGCTTACACTTGTTTGCTTGGTAACACTTACAAACTTTGCTCTCAAACTAATGCTCGGTTTACTTCCACCGAACAATATCTTTTCTTACTACTATTTCCAGTTCGGTAGCATGCACTTATTCCTTATCTTTTCACTTCACAACTTCAATCCTTTCTTACCAATCAATATATCTGACTTGTACATCTTTCTAACTCTTCATCAAATCATATAAAACAATCAAACCAATATTACCTTGTCAAAGACTGATTCATCAATTGCCCATTTAAGCTCAAACACTTTTACTTCATCATTTCATTTTTTGTCTTTACCAACCTTTTCTTTTCTCAACACTACATCCTTCAGATGATTTGACAACTTACATAAATCTGTAAGTCAGTAGTCTCAAGATCAATGAGAAAGTAATAACTGATCCAATTCTTCTACATTCCTTTTAGTACTCGGTCAACTAACCATGGTCCTGTAGGCTAACTAGGACATAAAAAGGACTTTGATGCCATTTGGCCTAAGAAGTTTCAGTGTCAGTTCATTTGGGGGTACTCTTAGACAATTTTGGGTACAACTTACTATTGATAGTAAGTCATTATGGTTAGATTTGGATTTCCAGTGCAGTGGTATGTTGATGGTAAATTGCTCAATACTGATGGGATCATTTATTTATGATTGATATAATTTATTATGCATTAATAAAGTCTTTTATAAAGTTAAATTTAATTATTGAACTTTATTAATGCTTAATCTATAGTTTGTGGGAAATATGTAAGTTAAAAGGTAAAGGGGGACATGTTCAAGGAAAAGCACTCGCGGAAAAATAGAAGCCACTCAAAAATAGGGGGCCACAAGAAAATAGGGTCTGCTAGAATATTGACAAAACAAGAGAATGAGTCCACAAGAAAGTGAATAAAATATTAAAAAGGAATCAAGTGTTCTCTTTTTGGCTTGCTTGGATATTTTATATATTTGATAATATTGTGGTGAATTTTCATCTAGGGCTTGGAGGATGCAAACCCTCTCGGCTAACAATCTTGATGCTGTTGAAAGATACAGTCTTGATATTGAAATCAGTTTTAGAGTAGTTTTTGTTAAGGAGTTGCTACATCAGAGCCAAATTATCCATTTGGGGGATGTATTTTAATATTTTATTGAGAATAGTGGTAGTGCAAGGCATGCTGAAGTATCACTGTCATCAGCAAATATTAAAGGCATTTGGGCTGCAAATCTGAAGGTGAAGTCATTGTCAAAGACCAGACTTGAGAAAAGTTTAGTAGAGAGATCATAGTAAACACTTGGAAACAATAGATCTATTCTTCTGACTGTTTATAATGCTGCTGCCAGGTCTGCAATAATATTCCAATCTAATTAATGTATTGTTAAATTATTCTGAAATAAAATCTGCATATCTGAAATCTGGGAAAGCTATCATTGTGTTCACATTTCGTTCATTGTAGAGTGCAAATTGTATTTATTTTATACTCATTTCCTTTAACGAGAAATCTGAAAATTAGTACGTGACATCAAAAATTCAATCATACTTTACACTCGTAAACCAAACAAACCTAGTTGTTCAATTGCATGCACACTGTTTGACAAAATTACATCTATTGGAAAAACAAAATAAATCAGTGAAAAGGGCAGACCTGCTAAAAAATCTAGTCACTGGATTAAGTGAGCTGTAGGAAACCACTTTTAAAATGGTTCTGTTATGATATGCATTTATTTAACATAAAAATAGCATATATATTCTCCACTCTCCAATGCATAAAGTCATGAAGTGGTAATTGCACTCTCTAAAATTCCACATAAAGCAAAAAGAAATAATCGAATAAAGACCCTTGGATGACATTTTGATAAATTATATATTTGAAAGGAAAATCTATAGGAGAAATGGTTATAATAAGAGATCGAAACGCTAAGTAATTTAAGAAGAAATACAGACAGAATATGTGTAGTGACTACCATTGCAAACAATGAAGATATACAAGGATATGACTTCATTTAATATTTACTAACAAAGAGAGACCAGGGCAGAATAGGATATTTACTTTGTACAGTGTAGGTATTCATCCTAAGAGGTATCATAATGGAAGATAATAAAGCTTAAGTATGCCATTATTACTAGAAGAAATATGCGAGGCAAAGCTCTGGGGAAAGATTGTTTTGAAGAATTTTTATTTTACAAATTTTAGAATGTGTTGTGCTAAAAATTGTTAAACAAATGTGTAACCACGAAAATATATAATGGTGTTTGAAGAATGGTGTGACACTTCGTTCTTTATAATTTCCAATACTGAAGCATTTTTTTATGCTTGTTAATTGATTTTGCTTCACAATACACACTAAACTAAAATTAGCAAAGATGAAAATATTGTTGACAAGTTGGCTGACGTAAGATCATGGATGTTGTCGTTTATGGCAACATTATACAAGGTCAAGTTCACTTGAGGTAACTATATGGATTGGTATATCATAATGAAGAAAATTGTCTAAGTGTTACTCGGGAAAGCGATGCATAGTCATATTGTTTTGATCTGCGAGCTTTACTGGAAGCAGATACAAAGCCACAATTTTGAGAGATGGTAGAATGGAGAGTCTAATTGCATATCTAAGGTCGTTTATTTTAGTTGTTTATTTTAGTTTTACAGTTGGCACAAATTTTGGGTGATTAACTGGTTGATTAACAGTATGGAAGAAGGAAAGTTAACACAGAGTACAGATTGAGAGTATTGATAGATAAGACATTTGTGAGAGAAGGATGCATGGTGAACATGAAAGTATAGAGGGAAAAGATACAAGACAACATAAAGAACAAGGTGGAAGCAATGCCCAACATGCCTTGATTGAATGAAGTAAGGTATGCAAAGTCAGGTTTAGCATTGTCAGGTATCATTGATCTTGGATCTCATATCGTAGATGCTAACTCGAAGATATGGAAAACTACTAACGATCTTGAAGGACTGTAAGTTTTCATAAGCTTTTTGTAATTTCACGGGATTCAATTAATGATAAAGTGTTTTTTAGCAAGAATTTAAGGGCAAATTCAGATTCATTCTTCATCATTTGAGCAAAGATGTCGAGTAGGGAGCATGGGAAGTGATTCGTAAGGAGAATTAAAGTTGTTTGCAGTAGTGAATTGGATGCCCTAACATGGAATCGAATTAAGGTATATATCAAATTGAGAAGTAATCTTAATTTTCAGTTGTTTGAAGGGAAGAGATATTACGGCTACTCCACAAGTTTGCAACATTAATGCTAGACCTTGTTATCAATTTAAGAGACATCCATTTATATCCATGGTAGATAACCCCGCGAGTGTGTTTTCACCAAAGTAACAAGAATCGGAATCGGATTGGAATCGGCAAGGCTGAATCGAATCGTGAATCAGCCATGAATTGGAATCCAATCGGCCACGAATTGGCAAATTAAAAAAAAGCTTGAAATTTAGTGAGTAGCTTATTTCATAAACCCTTTATTGCTGATTCAATTCATCGATTCACAAAAAATTGTTTGGCTTGAATTGAATTGCTGAATCGTATGAATCGCCACGATTCTTGGAACTATGGTTTTCACAAACCCCAGAGAGAGTATTATATGTTGAGGACATAAGGGCTTATATATACTATAAGTTGGAGAAGATCAGAGATAATGATATAAGCACAGATCTAGATGAAATCTACCATGATGACAAATCTCTCAAACTAGGGTTTGAGCATTTAGGTAACATGAACATCTTACAATTTGTTGGTTATGAGGAATTTGATGAACAAGAATGGATAAGAATTGTATTGAGTAGAATACATGATGATATGTTGTGGATGGAAGATCAACCAACCATGATAACCAAAGAATTAAATGCTCAAGGTGGTTGGATTAAAGTATACTGGTACAATTCCAGTGGCAACTAAACTTGTGAAGAAAGAAGTTGAAAAGAACATAGGAACTAAATGGGATAGAAGGGAAATGAGACTGTCAAACATAAGACAAACAAATGTTAGGTTGGTTGCTAAGATACTTGGGATACAAGATGGATTACAAAACAAGATACAACTTTGTGGCAGCAAGAGCATTCAGATTGTATACAAAATGGCCGTAGACAAAGAACAATTTGATATACGCAAAATCATAAGACAACTGTAAAAACTCCTTCCCTGACTATAACTTGTACAACTCCGATTTCACCAACTTTTCTCACAAATCAGATTTTTGGCAATCTGTCAAACACTTGACAAACCAACTCTCCAGCAAAGTGATTAAAAATGCAATTATATTTAATGCTCTATGATGTAGCCAAAATGTATGTACCTTCCCTATTGTTTGTGCTTGATACCCTTTTTTCCTATGATGGATTCATGTAAATTTCTGCGTCTTTTCCATATCATCTAAAATACTGAAACAATACTGAAATAGAGATGCACAAACCAATATTTTTTTCTCAATGAAACTTAAACACCATAGTTCTACTTTAAAATTCACAACCAACAAACTTGGAAGAATAATTTTTTTTTTATATTAATAGTGACAGAATGTCTATCTATAGCAGATCCAATTATTTGTGAAACCTGTTGCTTGATTCTGCAATCCACATTGGCAGGCTGAATGCCGACTTGTCCCAGAAATTCTATAGTGGGCCTGTAAATTAAATTGCATACTTAAGGAATGAAATGCTGGTCTTCATAGGTGAATCACAGGCCCAAACCGGAGATCGCAGGTTGAAGTAACTTGAATGCAGGCCTCCCAAAACACACCTGCAACTGATATTCAGGTCACCACGCTGAGAATTATGAATTGCAGGTGCAAGACAAGATGCCGCCCAGCTTCTAAAGAGATGAATTGGCTTAGGATTGCCACTTATGCAAGTAACAACGTAAATGCTGCCTTCCAGATGTAAATCAGTAAACAATAATGCCCAATTTGAGCCCTTCGAATGCAACAGCAGGTTGATAATAATTCCTCAGTGAATTCACTCCACAGTTCCACAATATCACTTCCAGCAAAACAATCTCCTTAGACATAGACAACATAGTAGGAGAAGAAGGGAAATTGTTATACAACAGCAACAATTTGCTATAGAAATTCTCAGAATGACCCTTGTACTTCAGCAAGGGCACACAAATCAGAACTCAGAAAAAGCCACAAAGGCAACAAAGAAAATTAATTTTCAAGCGTGCTCTTCCCAATGAAATGAACTCTCATTTATAAGCTTTTTGTTGGCAGAAGTTTCCATAAAACTTTTCTTCAGAAATCGTGGAAGTTTCCCAAGAGAACTCAACACTAGAAACTTTCCAACTTGCTGTTTAGAAATATCATTTAAAGTTATTATTATAATAATATAAACATTATTATAATAATGAAACTCAATGAATAATAACTAAATAAGAGCTTAGCAATTATTAACCTTATTAACTGCAGGTGACAACCAACTGCCAAGCCATCCACTGCCCTGCCAAAAATTACAACTATTTTTCGAGTGAGAATTGGCAATCTTTCATGTAAGAATCTAAAGCTTTATAAATTTTTACCTAAAGATAAAAAGGACAGTTTGTTTTGAGTGAGAATTGGCAATCTTTCATGTAAAAATCTAGAGGATGCTATTAATATTGGAACTGATTTGTGTGCTTTTGACTGCAAACCTTATCAAGCTAGACTAGGGTCCGATAGTAAAGGATTTTTTGGGAGAGTCCTAGAAGTGGGAGATCATTTCTCACCTGTACCCCACTTAGAAGATTATTGGGAGGATTGCTTGAGCGGAAAAAAAAGTTCAAAGGAGGAGCCACTCTAGGATGTTATTATCACAAGTTTTGGCCTTTACATTGGAATTGAACCTTAAGGGAGTTCAAGGAGATGATTCAGTGATCATTGAACCCAACTACCTCAAACAACAAGATCCTTCCCCGCCTCCTATTGATTGATCTGAACTTGAAATGGATGACATAATGCAAATAAGTAATGGTATTATTGAATGCACCAAAGCATGGTTTCAGCATAAGAGGAAAGAAGGAACATCTTGGTCTAAAACTAAAGATACAATCAAGGAATCCCCTTCTTCCTCTAGGGCTAATGCTGTCTTTTCCACTGATCCTGCAGGTAGCAAAAAGAGGTCAAAGGCAGTGGTTGCTGAATTGGTTCCAAATCAGCCGGTTGTACAAAGGGCAAGGTCCAAGTCCAAGTTTAAGAAGCAAGTCAACATGGAAACCCAGGAACAAACTCAAATAGATCTTGATGTAGATCAAGAACAAGGTGAAGGTTCAATGGATAATGATCAACAAGTTCAGGCAACTTTGCATAGCGTTTCACAGGTTCTGGATTCATTGAGCACACCCATAAAGATCTAATGGGAACCAAAACTTCCTCATCTGTAGCAAATTGGTTGATTAACTCTGTGAGCAAGAAAAAAGAAGCTTGGTTCCAGTTTCCATACCTACAAGGGATATGGCGAAGAAATATACTGCTAAAGCTTTGAAGCCTAAAAGTATGAAAAAATCTACTCGCTTAATAACGGATGCCAAACCAGGGGAAGTAACAACATAAGTTGCGTTGCATAAGCCCAAAGATACTTCCGCAGATTTGAATGTTAGAGATTTTGAGATCAGAAGGGTAGGCCTAGGAGTATTAAATAGGGAAACCAAAGAACACTGGTTGAGTGAATCCACTCAGCGTATGTTAATTCAATCCTAGAAGGACGTAAAGAAAAACGATGATGGAGTATATTGATTCCTTGGATGGTTCTGGTGTTTTACCTCTAGTTCAAGCACCCCAAAGCTTTGATCCAACGTCACTTGACAACAAAAGGCAGTTGAACCAAATTCAATGTGGCAAAGTCGTGGCTCCAAAAAGGTAAGGAGTTTCTCAATCAATGTGTAACGGTCTTTAATGATGTTGATGCTTTGCTAAATTAAGTACGAGCGCAAATACCCTCTTGGGAAACAAAGGAAGCTAAATGGTCAGCTGTGGTTATACAAATCTCAGACGTAGAACAATATGGTGTGGAAAAGTTCTTTGCAGGAAACCCTTTCAAAATAGTAGATTTTGGCACACTATATGTGATAAAAAGAAACATGACTTGGAGATGTTTAATCTATAGGTCTGCTATTACCAATGCTCAAAGTATTGAAGCTGATATCAAACACATTTATATTGGGTTTACTAAAGATATGCAGATAGTAAGTCCTAACAACGTGATTCAATTTGATGCAGGGAACTCAAGTATTGAACCTTTGTTCAAGTCTTTTGAGGTTGATTTAAAGGTGACCAAAGAAATTGTTAATCTCGCGCCTGCTGATTTTTCAAAGGTAGCACAAATTGAGTCTATGTTGACCCTTTGTATGGATCACTTGCCAGAGTATGCCAAACAACTCAACATAATCAAATGGGATCTAGACATGTGGAATGCGCGATTTCTGAGCCTAAGAACTGCTAATTCAAGTGCACTCCATGAGTTCGTAGGTGTCTATTGCAGGTGGAAACTGGCACGTGATAAGGGTGACAATGAGGAGCAAGTTGGGAATGAAGGCCTTGGTTCCCCAGCTTAATGGGTTCCTTTATGTTTTGTTTTAAGTACTTTTGAACTCAGGGAATGCGTGTCCCATGTTGAACTTTTTTGTTTTACTAACTACTTTTGTTAATTGTTGAGGGGGTTGGGTTTTTAGGGAGACCCCCTCTGACGTAAAACTATTGAAGGTATTTTTGAAAGACTTATTAGGGGTTAGAAGATAAAGGAAGGAAAACATAATGGTTTTTGCTCTTTTTTAGTATATGCTGAATGTTATCTTTTTGATAGTGACAATAGAACTAAATTAATATATGGAATGTGGCAAATCATTTGCGATTGAACTGAGAATCATTGCAAGATGAACGAATTATGAGATTAATCTGAATTTGTGTGTTTAAGATTTGGTTGAAGAAAGTTTTTTGAAAATCTTTCTTTGAAATCTCTGATTGATTCTGATCTTTGTTAATTAACAATTTTCTAATTTGAATATTACTATTATCTTCTTACAAATCTATGAATGTTCAAACACAAGAAGAACTTTGTATTTTCTTTTTAAGTTATCATTTCTTATAATTGTTTGTCAATGGTCGCTTATCTAAGAATGAGTTGTGTCACCTTTAATTGTTTTCTGGTTAAAAACAAGATTGTGTGTTTAAGGATTCATTGCATATGCAACGGGGGAGTTGTACCTCATAAGAAGTCAGAGGAGGTAATTATTGAACCTACCCAACTATTGTGAACTTTGTTGCCTTCAAGATAAGGAGGGAGATAGTCTATAAAGAGTCATTATATGAAAACAAATCTATTCACCAACACAGTTGTATACAAAGAGGGAGTGCAAATACAGGTATAATAGCATAGTTATATGCAAATATGATATACATTTTGGATGGCCACAATTTTGCTAAGTTTTGAGATTTTGAAGATCATTTTTATACTAGGCCAATTTTTCGCAAATGTTGCCATCAATGCTAAAGGGGGAGATTATTGGCAAGTTGGTCGAAGTAAGATCGTGGATGTTGTCATTTATGTCAACATTATACAAGGTTAAGTTCACGTAAGGTAACTATATGGATTGGTATATCATAATGGAAAAAAATGATTGTTACTCAGAAAACAATGCACAAATGTATTGTTTTGATCTGTGAGCTTCATTGGAAGCAAATGCAGAGCTATGATTTTGAGAGATAGTAGAATTGAGAGTCTTAATGACACATCTAAGGCCGCTTATGTTAGTTTTATAGTTGGCACAAGTTCTGGGTGATTTTGGTTGATGAATCTATTTGACTTGTCAAATCAAGGACTTACGAATGTAGGGGCGACATCCTAGTTGTTAACTGTCACCTAGCAGATGTTAGTAGTTTTGGTAATGTGTTGATTAAACACAAGGCTGACTAGACAAAGGAGTTAAGGGAAATGGTATGACACCAAAGCTTATGCTATGATATGATTGATGTGTGAGCTTTGTTTATGTTGGTTAGATGGTATTTTGATGATCAAAGAAGAGCAAAGGTTTATATGCATGTGCAGATGCAAAGGACATCAAATGACTAATCAAATATTTGGAATATTAGCATAGTCACAGTTTTGGTATTTATATATACTAGTAAAGTTGTATATTGTTGTAAGAATAGTGAGCTCACCATTTTGTACACAACTCTTATCAGGGTTGAGGTCTCTAACAAGGACATATACACTATATGTATGTAATAAACTCCTAACAAGGTGAAATCCTTTTACAAGGTACTTTCGATTAGTGGATCATTTTGTGGGCACTATCGCCACCGGGGTTTTCCCTTGGCCAGGGTTTCCCTAGTTAACAAAATATGTTGTTATGAGTTACTTTGTGGTTTGCTTCTTATTGTTGTTTAGTAAATTAATATATGCAAATTTAAGGTTAATTTTTAATATCCATATTTGGGCCAAAAAGTGTTGGAATATTGATTCACCGCCCCATCCCCCTTAGTATTCCCTATTTCTAACAAATGTATCCTTATAAAGATAGATGAAGAATGAAGTGGATTTTTAGCATGATTTCTATTTTAAAAAAAAGGGATTTTGTATGCACTCAGCAACAAATCCAACTCATGATTATTCAAGTAATGAATGATAATAAACATTGATCTGTACAGTGGTGATATGTCCAATTGGGATTTTTTTGGTTGGATGTTCTCAATGAATTTAACCCTCTTTAGTAGTGTGTTTGATGGATCAAGAGCTAGGCCAGCACACCCTCTAATTCAAACCTTATTACTAGAAACACCATTTGTGCTAACTTCAATGTGGTAAGCTGTAACTTGAGTAAACGGTTGGGATAATGAACTTGTATAATGGGGATATATCTGCACCTTATGTTACGTCAACTACAACTATTCCGTCTACTAGTATTTGAAATATGCAAGCTCCTAGTTTTTTGTTGAGAATAGTAGAGCTGGCAAGAAATATAAAATCGCTTGTTTAGTTGCAATCATGATATAGGCATGTGAAGTTTACAACCTAAGGGTGAAGAAGATTATATTGTTTAGTTGATTTATTTTTGTCAATTGCATTCCTTTTCATTTTATGTACTTTTCTTATAGAAAGGCCATGCCCAATGTTGCAGGAAGAAAGCCTTTGCATGTGGCACTACGATAGAGAAAACTAAGTGCCACTTTATTAGAATAATATATGTATTATTCTTTGCTTAGTGGTCAATATTGTAGATTCTGTGAATATTAGATAGTTTCCAATTTTATGATTGTTTCATAATAGAAACTGTCTTTGTACAATAAGCAATCATTTATTTAATTCATTCATTATTTTACCAATTAATTGTGTAACATGGTATTAGAGCAATATCAATTTTTTAAAGCTTTTAGTTTGTTTTAAGAAATAATTGATTTTTAAATTTTTAGAAGGCTTTTGTTGGAATCTAGGTCTTCTTCATGAGTTTTTTATAGAACCTTTCTGGTTGCAAAGCATGAGTATTCTAAAAATTAATTCTAACTTGCAATTTTTGTTTTGCTTGGTCATCGACAATTCTCGTCTAAAAACACATTTCTCACGTTTTTAATGGTCGTAACCATAGTTCAAAATCTCGTTCTCTGCCACTTATCGGTGAGGAAAAAAATAAAGTTCTCGACAAATATCGGAGATAATTAAGCAGCTTCTTGGGAAAATAGCGGGAATTTAAAAAATGACTTAAATTTAATAAAAAATGCATTTTTTTGCAAAATTCAATAAGGATACATATCTAATGAGTTGGTAAATGAGTAAACAAACCAAGCAACATAATCTAGATATATATAAATGCAATATGTAACATAATTGCATCTTCATGTGAAATGTCCATGGCTGGCAGCCATATTCTGAGACTTTGAACTCTAAAGCAAACTAGACAGAGAAAATTGTCTTTGCAAAAAGATAAGCAAATACACATGTCAATTAAAATATGAAAATAATCTACATCTTCCTCTTCCCCGTCCCACTAAAATGAAAAAGAATTTAGAAAACTTACTTGTGATTTCAGGTTTTCTTGAAAATCTCTTCAAATCTGCTTCGAATCCACATCAATTCCACTTGTGATCGATCTACAAGGCTGCTAAAAACTATTTGTCTCAGCCAAAACCCTTCTCCTCTCCTCCAAACACTCAAAATTGCAAAATAAAGAATGAATGGGCAAGTCGCTAGGTGCCCTAGTTTTACTAGAGTCGCCCAAGAGAAGTAAAGTTATTGTGAGAAGTTCACGATTTATTGTAGAGAAGTGGCCAACTTATCGGTGAGAATTTAAGGTCTTCTTCGCTTGAATTTCTTGCTAGAAAAACCTTAAGTTTTCTCGTTTTACAAAAGTTATCGCGAAAAGTAGAGATATTTGCCACTTCTCGGAGAGATTTCAATCTATGGTCGTAACAACATTTTGTGGTTTTGAATCACAATCTTCTGCACAGATTAATCACATTGTGTTCATCGTTTGTCTCTAACTGTCAACCTGTTTTAGACCGTGACGAGATTTCTTCATTTAGTGTTGACGAAAAAACATTTCTTGAACTTGATGACCGTTTCTTCTCATTTCTTGTCTTGCACAAGCATAATTGTGGTCATTTTTTGTTGTAGATGACTTTTCAGTGTAGTTTATTTATTTTTTCTAGTAGCTTTCCAAATGGATTCTCCATATGATTTCCTCTCTTCATTTCGTCTTTTTAAATGCCATACCATTTTCTTTTTGTGCTGATCTTTGTACAACCTAGGTTTTTCCTCCACCTAGTCAACTAGGGTTCCTAAAAAATGCTTTTCTTTTTTGGTCTGATCTTATAGCCAACATATTCCTTGTGGGTTTTTTTGCAAAGGCTTCTGGGTCTTCATCTAAAATTTGTCTTTGCACCTCAAGATTCGTACCAAAGTTACTTCATATATATTTTGAATTATGTACATAAATCTGTGTTGGGACTTATGCCTCACATATGAGAATCTATTTTTTCTCTTTAGAGTTTCTCATTTTTCGTGCCTCGAAAAGCGTGCAGATGGCTTCTTTGACCAACATAATGTTGGAAGGTAGTTAGTGATCCAATGACACCAATTACAACACATGGAAGTAGAGGGTAATGACAACCTGTGTTGCTCGTCCTATTAGAGTTGAACAACATCAAGGCTACAAGTGCAACTGAGAGATAGCCATGCTTGTCAATCTTTCAGTTATTGATGATTAGTTCCCACCATCTGAGAAGATAGCTAGAGAAATCTAATGATGTTGAACGACCTCCAAGCAACATCAGGCAAGAGCCATGCATTCTTTTTGAAGAACCAACTATGATCTATCATGATGGATGAGTGCATGCCCTTACAAGACCATCTTGACAAAGATTAGGGACATCAAAGATGTTGAGGCCATTGGTCAAAAAATGGAGGAAGAGGATATGGTAGTTATAACTTTTAAAACCCTACCTAAATCCTACGAGGACTCCATAGAGATGCTAAACATTACCACAACTAATGCTGACTTTATGTTTTCAAAATTGTGTACCCAACTTCTATAGTAGGATAATTGGAAACAACAATTTGGTAGCAGTGCAACCTCATCCTCAGAACAAGCTAAATCCTCTCAGTAGAATGTCTCTAGTTAGCCTTAGGATGTAGCTTGAAGAAGGAGAAAGTTCAGTGTATCTTCTCCCATAATTTTTCTTTCTTGATAAAGGACTGTCAGAATCAGCTTGCTTTGCAACATTTTAAGCTGGAAAGGTTTCAATCAAGGGTCAATGTCACAAAGCACTTAGTGTAAAAAGGATTTGTGTTTTATGCTTTCATGGAAAAAACCCTACAAATCATGCGAAGTCTTCTCCTTCATACATACACTTCTTTGCTTCTTAACATTTCACTCATCATCATGATTGGTCATAGACTTCTCAACTTTCATTAATTTAGTTTTTTTTTGGAGGCAAAGGCAACGTGTAGATACATTTTGGTGGGAGGAATCTCATATTCCTCAATGTGCACTATGTTCTTGTATGAAAATTGAATCTTCTATCAGTGAGCTAGATTATGTGGTATTCTACTTAGCTTGATGTGGTTTTTACTTTGCACAAGTGTTTGATTGTTGATCATGTGACTCACACTACTGTGGCTATTGGGATTGAGGATCATGGTCTGCGTGGAGTTGTGGATTCGAGTTATTTTCTTGAGCATGCCTTTACAACTAAATCATTATCCTTTAGCAACCTTTGGCTTCAACGAAATGGTCATCTGAGCATTAATTATCTTGCTCATCTTTTTTAGGAAGATCTAGTTCTTGGATTACCTAAGATTCTGACTGAACATCACAAAGTTTGTGGAGCTTGTAAGGCTGGGAAGCAACATGGGACAGCATTCAAAGATGATGACTCATACATGTTGCAATTGGTTTATGTTGATGTATGTGATGCAATGCATAAATCTTTTGTTACTAATGCCAGGTATTTCTTGCTTTTTGTTGATAATTTTAGTTGTAAAATGTGGGGGTACTTTGTTATATAGAAATTAGATGTTTGTATTATATTTCAAAAATATAAGGCCTTAGTAGAAGAAGAGTCAGGGCGTCCTATAATCACTCTTAGGTCGAACGATGAGGGGGTGGGGAGTTTTGTTCTAGTGCTTTCTCTAGCTTTTTTCATACACACGACATCATATGCCTGGTGATCACACCTTAAACTCCACAATAGTACGATGTTGTTGAACATTGAAACCACACTATAACAGAATTCGCTAGGTTTCTGATAGAGCACAAGAGTGTTCCTAAGAAATATTAGGTAGAAGCAATGTTTACTATAGGCTATTTCCTTAATTGGTCTCTTAGACAAACTTTTAAGGGGTTCGACTCCTAGGGAAGCCTGGATTAGTTGCAAGTCTAAAATCAATCATTGAAAAGTCTTTGCCTCTTTACCATATGTTTGGATTCCGGATGCCTAATGCTCCAAGTTGGATTGTAAGAGTCAGATACTTATGCTCATTGTCTACAGTGACAACCACAAGACTTACCAGTTGATTGATGTAGACACTGATCGTCTTATCCTCAATTGTAATGATGTCTATGATGAAGAACATGAACCTTTTCAACTTTGGTTGTCTATGCATATTTATGAGTATCAACCTTTGAAGGTTATTGATTTGACTATCCATTTTCCATTTTGTTCATTTGATGGGAGGGATGATACAAACTTTAACTTTGACGATGCACTACTTGAATTTCTTTTGTATGATACTCTTGTTCAAAGTAACAAGAATCGGAATCGGATCGGAATCGGCAAGGCCGAATCAAATCGTGAATCGGCCATGAATCGGAATCGAATCGGCCATGAATCGGAAAATTTAAAAAACCCTTGAAATTTAGTGAGTAACTTATTTCATAAACCCTTTATTGCTGATTCGATTCTCCGATTCACAAAAAATCGTTTGGCTTGAATCGAATCGCCGAATCGCGTGAATCGCATGAATCGCCGTGATTCTTGGAACTATGCTCTTGTTGACCTTCCAGTTATTGTTTCTGCATATGATATTGACTCTTCTACTCTTTGACCTATATGGTGGGCTAAGACCATCAGTGATCTTTGTTTAGATGAGCTCATCAAGGCTATATCCTATAGAAGCAAGAACAAGAAGCAAAATACAAGCAACTTTGCTCTCATGGCCAACATTCATAGTACATTTGAGCCCCAAACTTATACCAAGGCTAAAGGGATTCTTGAGTGGGAAAGGGTATGGAAGTTGAATATGAGAGCCTTCTAGATGATAACACAGGTTCTTTTTGATCTTCCTCTAAGGAAGAAATCCATTGGCTGCAAATGGGTCTACAAAGTCAAGTACAAAGCTAACAAAATTCTTGACAAGCACAAAGCTTGTCTAGTTGTTAGGGGTTTCTCACATAAAGAAGGCCTGATTATGAGACCTTTGCTCTTACGACCAAAATGAGTACCATACAACTTGTACTTGCCTTAGTAGCTTCGTTTGGTTAGAAAGTCCATCAGATGGATGTGAAGAGTGCCTGGCTTGAGGGTTGCTAGAAAATAACATTAGGTGTGTAGATTAGTGAAAGCACTCTATGGTTTGAAACAAGATCCTCAGGCTTGCTACTTAGAAATTGACAAATACCTTTCAAAAAATGGTTTTTATAGGAGTCCATCTAAGCTTTTTCTTTAAGTCACAAACATTGGTAATGATATTCTTCTTGTTGTCTATGTTGATTTACTTGATTATTATTGTTAATTCGACACTTTTGATCGATCAAATCAAACACAACTTGTGTCAATCATTTGACATGACTCTTGGGACTTTTTCACTATTGTTTAGGTGTTGAAGTTTTGCAGAGTCAAAGTAGTATCCTCTTATCTTAGTTTGAGTATGCTTGCATTTTGTTGGACAAGTTTTTGATGCAATATTGCAAACCTACGTACACACCTTTGGAGAAAGGGTTGAAGCTGACAACCAAATCAGATTCACATTTGGGGAATGAATTAACATTTAGGCAATTGGTGGGCAGTCTCATCTATCTTACTGCTACACCGGGTCTCAGTTTTCTAGTGAGCTACATTTTTCGCTTCATGACAGCCCTTTAGCTTGATCATTGGGTAGTAGTGAAGCGTGTGACATGTTAGGTGGAGACTTTTCATTTTGATCTTTTGTATGGTAGAAGTTACAATCCTAGACTTATTGGTTTTACCGACTTAGATTGAGAAGATTCCATTGATGACAAAAAAATCAGGTTATGTTTTCAATTTGGGATTTGGTGTTATCACATGGACTAGCAAGCAGCAGCAAGCAGTGTTACTTTCCTCGATAGAAGTTGAGTATCGAGGAATAGTGAAGGCAACTTGTGAGGCAGTTTGGCCTCGGAGGATGCTTTTAGACATGCAAATGTCTCAAGAAAATTCTACTCCCTTTACTGTGATAATAAAATTGATCAAGAATCCAGTCTCCATTTGAGAACCAAGCATGTTGACCTTCATTGTCATTTCATTTGACAATTGGTTGAAGATGGATCAGTTCAATTGCTTAATGTTTGGACTACGAATCAGACAAGTATTCTCACCAAGTGTCCGAGCTCCGACAAGTTTGTAAAATTTATGGGGCAACTTGTAGTTGATAGATTGACTAGTAAGGGAGGGTATTTGAATTAAATCTTTATTCCCTTAATTTATGGTCAATATTATCGATTTCGTATTAGAAACATCTTTGTACAACTAAAAATATACTTTTAACGTATAAGAACTATTGGAAGATAAATTTATTAATGATGACAATGAACGCTACATGGTTGTAGCATTATCATGGATGGACTTCTAGTTCATTAAGTGAAACCCTATCTCAAGTAGCACTTTTAAGGATGTGGTAGCATTGCATACCTGTTTGAGATAGAAGTGCATGAATCTGCATTGTTCAGAACAAGCTCTCTTAACAATAGTTCAGAACTCCATATTTTGACTTTTGTTTTTGATACCATGTATGTCATAATCCCCAAGCTTTCTACACCTAAAGCATTTTGTAATACATATATGTTTAAAAGTGTTGTTTCCTTCGGTTGAAATATGTTTGATTAGTTTACTGTGTCTTTAGAGCTTATTTATTGACAGTGCATGATGGTAGTTTTAGATCCTAAAGAATCTCTACATTTCATTTTTTCTTCAATTTTCAAGTCTTTGTCAATTCTTGGTGGAGTACAAGTGCCAAGTTCAAGTCTTGTAACTATTCTCTAAACTATATTGCGAAAGCCAATCTTCTCAAGAATATTTGAGGATCTTAAGTTGGACTCTGCATCTTTGCAATCTGTTGAGCATTTAATTTCCCTAAAAACTAATGCCCTATCTATCTTATGAGTGATATTGATGAGATGACAATGTCTAATTTTTGCCCACTATCCTTGATAATCGGCCACCCTTGTGGTACCATGTCATTTTCATTTCCCCTATTTGTACATTTATTTTGGAATAGTATGTATTCAAGATTGTAGTGTTTTGTTTGTTTCCCCCACTGTCCTATGTGAAGGTCTTGGTTGTGTAATCTTGGACATGGCTCTCCTTAACTGAGGAGAGCAAACAACTTGAAATTTTCATTGAATGGACAAAGAAAATTTTGTGAATGCCATTATTTGCTTCATCTTTGTTGCGTAGATTGAATATATATACCATTTGTTTTAGAACTGAACATGCCACTTTGCATTTCTCCTTATAGATAATTCTTACAAATTTCATAGGTACCAACTCATAGAAGACACCAGTCTCCTTGAAAATGATTTGTGGGCACCAACTTACTGGAGACACCTATCCTCACAAAATGTAGGTACTTACCACCATAGCTAAGCACTAACTTAGCAAGAGACACGAATATCTTCTTTAGGAAGCATCATCTTAGAAAACAATTCCACATTATGAATGTTGCTTCTTCAACTTATGATGGAAATTTCAATCTTTTCAATTATTATAGTTTCACTAGTCTGCTTTTTATGTTCTGCTCTCCCTTTGTGCATTTTACTCATTCAATGGATGATGGTTCTATATATATATACCCTTCTCACAAATATGTATTGATTGAATAATTATTCTTTCCATACAAGGCTGCTGGTATAGACACGATATAATCTATTCTATTACACACTCTCTTCTCTCCTCAATTCTCACTTTTTATATCTTCCTGCTCTACGAAGAGAGCCATCCCTTTGAACAGAGGTAGCCTTTTGAAAAGTTATTATAAAATACAGTCGCATCTCTTAACAAATTATCCTTTCACAACGGGGTTGGTGCCTTCTAATTTTATTAATATCTGCTCTCTAAAGTGATCACTGCTATTATGAATGGTGATTAATCCTTCTATATTCATCACTGCCCCTCATAAGTGATTCACTGCCATAGTACAATTAATCTCACTGCTTTTAAAATGATGATGATAATCATCATCTTAAAGTCTTAATCACTTTACATGAACTAACGTTTTATATATAACTGTCTTGGGTGATTGACTACCGAGGAATATGTTAATTGTATGGGTTTGACCAGAAATAACAGTTTATTGTATTGTGTCTTTCCAAATGCACAAGGGTCAGCCTGCATCATAGTTGACAGAAGGAACCCTAAGTTGCTGGTTCGGGTTTGGGTTCAAATTTGGGGTTGAAGATCTGGTTCACCAGTATGACAAAATTTTGAATTGGGGTTTTGGTTTGTAAGTACAAAAATCTGAATTGGGGTTTTGGTTTGCAAGTCCTCAAATGCTTATTACTTTTTTCACTGTATAGAGAGCTTGTTTGTTTGTAATTAACATCCTACATGAAAAATGTTATAAAAGTAGCTTGCAACTCCCTTCATTTATTGAAGATATTTTTTAATGTTTAAAATATGATCTCTTGCTATAGAGAGCTTCCTATTAATCAGGTGGGACATTATCAGCAATTGGATATGAAATAAAAAAATTAACTAGAAGAAATCTTGAGGGCTTTTTAAATTTGATGTAATAAATATCTGAGCTTTAGCAAATTTTATTTTATTATGTAAAAGAATTAATTCAATTTCTGAAATGATTGTTTGCTGCACTAAATTATAGAATGTTTCTCAATGGAACTGTACCTGGTTTGCACTTGGTCTGCCCTGGTTCAACCTAGGTTCAGCCTGGATGAACCAGTCTGCCTGGATTTGAACCTTTGTCAAACCCGCAGGCAAACTGGACCAAGATGGCGAACTGGTTCAAAATTCGCCTTAACTGAAGCGCTAGGGGGCAAGCCAAGTAACTTATGAGGAAACACCAAAGTAGATAGAGATTTTGTGTAGCATGAGTTAACTCGTGAATAATGTCTAGTGGGCTTGGGCCTTCTTTCTAACCTCATTAACGATTGCCTTCCATCATGGATAAAATGCTCTTCATGCCTTTGACATCAGTGACACTTACACATTCTTTCTTGACATAAGTGACAACTATAATATTTCCAGGAGGAACATAAGTGTTTTTCTAATTCAATTAAATTATATTGAAAAGATGAATATGAGTGTGTTCCGATCAGTGTTAGCACTAATGAGTTCAGTGTGTAAGGTTTGGTTTCAGGTTGCAAGGCATGAAGCTAACCCTTGTTCATTTACTACCATATTTTCTTTCTGTTATACTAGGTCTGTTATGCAATCTAGCTCATGAGATTGGTTTCAGAACTCTCGTTTGATGATTAACTGGTTGCTTAATACTTTTGACCTGTAAATGCTTACATTATAATGTTACCCTGTTAAACTTATTGTACATAAATAACATTCGCTACATCTCTTCCTTTATTTGCCAGTAGTGTCTATTAGTATATGCTGGAATAGTACTAGCTCTATATTGCCATTTGACTTAATAGATATTAATTACAAGTTTGCCTGGATCAAGGCAATGAATTCACTCTCTTGGGGTTCTCTTTGTTATGGAACTTTACATTGCTGTTACATGTGTTACAGGAAAAGAAGAAGTTTCAAGATGAGTTTGAAAGCTATAAACGTCAACGGAGTAATAATCTAGAGGTATTTGATGATTATCTAATGTTTTCATTAGCTTCTGTTCTGAGACACTATTTTGGTCTGCCATTGATGAGTATGCTCTAAGGCTTTTAGCAGAATTTTCCCAGAAAATCTTATCAATTTTGCCTTTCCATAATTATACTTGTCAAATAAAATAAACCACACAATTATTGTTTAATACAGGAGAGTTATGTTCATATGTTAAGGGCCTATTCATTTTCTGTTATGAAAATCTGGGGATGCCAAATGCTCTTGTATCTGTTATATTCCCTTTTGTTCTGCTTTTATTACAGTTAATTTCAATGTAAACTAAGCTTATGATTTTTCTGGAGAATGAGATTGAATGGTCTGTCACAGGTATGCGCTTCATCGCTTGGCGAGCTTTCTGCCGAGGCTCAATTAGATGAGAGAGCCATGAACTATCTGTCTGCGGTAGACCAGATTGAAGAGGTTTCAAATTCTGTAGCCTCAGATATGCCAACCATTCGTTCAAGTGCTATTGATATTTCATCATTGGTTGCACCATCTGTAGGAACAGCAGATGTTTTACCTATAATATCTTCTTCAGGCAGTGTGTCAACTATTGTAACTGTAGCACCTGGCAAAACAATTCCATCTGCTCCAAGTATTACTACTGCAATTAGTACAGTACCAGTTACTACTGCACCAATTATTTCAAGTACTGCTGTTACTGTTCGACATCCCCCTCGACAGGCTCCTGCACAAGGATCAAGTGGAAGCGCAAGTATTCTGTCTCAGGTAAAAGGCAGTGATGACAAAGAACAGCAGCTGCATCAGGGAAAATCTACACTAGATGATAAAGAGGTAAGGAAAATTGATTATTTGTTATATGTAGTTAATTCTAATTGTTTACTGTGCATTGAGCTTTTACTATTCTCACATAATTTATTTGTTTGCTGTGCAGAAATCACGAAAAACAGGCAGGAAGATAATTCGTCCTCGAATAGAACGAACAAATCAACAAGATTCTGCAGTGGAAGCTGATGGATCTGAAATGGAAGCAGAGACTGCTGAGGAAGGGAAAAGTGGAATACCTGCAGAAGTAGAATCCCAAGGAGCTGTGCATGCCCCATCTGCTTCAGTTGTTGTATCAGAAATTTCAAGTTCACCCTTTGTGCTTGGCACATTACCAGCAGGTCCTAGTGTTCGAAAGCGTCTTCATGTTGCCTCTACATCACACGTAGATGATGAAATATCTGCTGAAGTAGACACCAAATTGGATTCAGCACCATTTCAAAAGAGGGCACGAGGTATGAACACACAAGAACTTCTTGATCAAGGTGATCCTTTATTTGAGAAAGCAGAAAAGATTCCTCCAATAGAGACTACACAGGAGACAGATGAAATGGACAACATTACAAATCAAGGAGAGTTAAAGGATAATCTCAAGGAAGAGCTGTCTGATATGGCTGGCAATGGTAGTAAAAGGAATTTAGAACCAGAGGAAACAATGTCAAAAGACTTAAAACGGCCCCGAATAAATAGGTATGATGACTCAAAGCTTGGGAAGCAACAAGAAGCTCAGGAGAAACTTGACACTGAGGAACATGGCGAAGTAGAGAAACCACAGTCTTCAGAAAAACCAAAGGAAATGAATGAACCACTTGAGGAAGATGGGTGCCAGTTAGGTAAGGTTGATTCTAGTGAAAAAAGACTTGAAAAATTTGAAACTTCAGTACAGCAAGATATAACTGAAGAGGTTGAGATGCACTTGGTGGAAAAACAGGAATCTCCAACCATAGTTCAATCATCGATTGAGATCCTTTCTGGGGGTGATGATATTGGGAAGCAGCAAGAAGAAGGTTTGCTAATTGTGGAGGTGGTTGATGGAGCTGATGCTAATACTTCTGCTTCTAAAGAATCGGAGCCTCAAGGGGTACATTCTGGCATTGATGTTGAGAATGAAAAAATTGTGACAGATAACATTTCTGCTGAAGCCATTGAAGGCAGTCAGCTCTCTGATACACCAGATGTTGAAGAGGGAGAGATTCCTGTAGAATTAGATGATGTTGAGATTGCTTCAAGTAATCTGGATAGTTTCACAGGAGATATTGAGCTAGTATCTCATGATGAGGATAAGCGTGAAATGCAAGGTGAAGGTTCTGCACAGCTAGAATTTGTCTTGCCCTCTGAAGAAATGACAGAAAATTTAAATCAAACTTCCACAGACTTCGATCGAAATTCTCAGCAGGCATCTGTAGTTAATATTTCTGATGCAGCAATGTCAGAACAAAGTTCTCAGCAGGCTCGGGGAGTTAATATCACCGATGCTCAACTGGATAATGATTCACAGCAGACATTAACAGCTACTGCTTCAGATGTAATTGTTGAAGATAAAAACAAGGCTGATGTAGGAAGCACGTCTAGTGAAGCAGTACAAGAAAGCGCACGTGCGAGTACAAGGATTATAAACTTAAGTGATAGGGCAAAAGAGGGGAAACAAATAAGAGAACGGGAGAGGGGAAGGAATATTGGAGTCTCTCCATCACAAATATCTAGAGGTCGAGGAAGAAATGTGAGGGGTACCAAGGTTAGTCCAAAATTTATTTTTGGCAACTCTGATTTTTCACAAGAAAAATATATATATTTTTACTCTAAAATAAAACAATATCTAGCCTAAATTTGGCACCGAAATCTTAATATTTATAGCTTTACTTATGTTGCCAATTTTATTGAAGAGTCTCCAGGAACTCTGTCAGCAATTCTGATAGTTATTTACTTAAGAGGGATGTACCTACTAATGCGATCCATAACAAATGACAAACTACTAAAAGAGGGGAATCTAAAGAATTGAGGAATAAAATAGAAAGAAAACAAGTGAACCAAACCAATGAAATCTATGCAGAATTAAATAAATGGAAATGGAAAGGGTGACTATTAAGAAGGGTGAATGAAATAGCTTTACCATTTTTAATAATTTTGTTAAACTTGAGATTAGTGATTTGATATTAAACTTTGTTTTTAAATGCATGTTACAGAGAGGAGGCAGTTTGGCTCGCGGACGTGGCTTTACAAGAGATGATTCGCAAGGCCAGTAATAAAGATTATTGTATCTTCAATCCAAGTGCTCTATTATTATATTTTAAGAACATCAATTAATCGTAGCCAAAGCTTTTCTCAGGTTGTATATAAGTGGAGTTTATGTATCAAGCAGAAGACTGGGTAACAAACCATTATTTTTTCAGGCTATTTCTCAACTGGAAAGAATATGAATTTAAATTTCACATAATTTTGTTAGGTAGCTTCATCTTTATTGCAAATGCAATGTGAATCTCCTTTGGAAATAGATTTTTAATAAAATTGAAGCAGTAAAATTTTTGTAATAGGAAGCCAAAAAGCTTCTTTTGGCGTCGTCTGTTTTACAGCATTTGTGTTGGCTTTGATCCTGGAATCTTTGAATGGTTTGCTATTAAGCTAGTCACTTTGGTTCTTATCTTTTGAGCATTCTTTCCTCTTTCAAATTTGCCACTGCAAGATTATTATGGATTGGTTTCATTTAAGGAATGAACAAGTGAATGTATGCATTTGGTCATTTATTGCATGTCTGGATGATAAATTCTTCGAACAATGTATTGATCTCAACATGAATGTTGCCGAGAACTGTGTAAATAGCTTTTCCTAATTTGATTTCCCAGTAGAGATTACTATTTCTAATATACAGTTTGGAAGGTGTTTGCAGAGCTACATTTTACCGTGTCTGCTTTAAATGCCATGATGGGTCTCTGCAAGATTATTATGGATTGGTTTCATTTAAGGAATGAACAAGTGAATGTATGCATTTGGTAATTTATTGCATGTCTGGATGATAAATTCTTCGAACAATGTAATGATCTCAACATGGATGTTGCCGAGAACTGTGTAAATAGCTTTTCCTAAGTTGATTTCCCAGTAGAGACTACTATTTCTAATATACAGTTTGGAAGGCATTTGCAGAGCTGCATTTTACCATGTCTGCTTTAAATGCCATGATAGGTCATGCAATATTTGGAGTTACAGATAATGAATCTCTTTGAAATCTTTTTTAATCTCAACAAATCAAGAATTGTCGTGTGGGGCTGAATGAGCTAAATTCCCAGAATATCAAATTATTGGATTTATCTTTTAACACTAACATTGGAAATATTTGATGGAACGGTTTTAGCTTGCAATGGTAGGTAGCCCAAAATAAAAGACAGACCCTTAACATGCATGTTTCAAGAACTTAACACTTATTTTTGTGTCTGGTGCTGGTATGAGATCATAAACTATTAGGCCTAAGGATTTTTTCCAAAATAAATGAACAGAGATAAAATGCTCTCCCTTTTCCTGCCTCCAGAAGCACTTACCAGCAATTAAAACTGAGGTAATTTACCAAGTTTAATCTTCAGGACCACTTGCATGATACTTTTTTCTTATTGTTGGTCTAAACATTCACGGAATAAAATATTCAACTTAGATGAGATTGTTTCCCTTGTGAGTGGGTGTATCTGGCTTAAGGAATCTGGACAGTGCAGATCCACAATTCCATTTGATTTGGTCTCATATGACATCATGTTTTTTCTTTTGCGAGGGGTATCTCATTTTGAATTGCTGCTGTGAGTACTCACTAGAAATAGTATTAAAGAGATGAAACACAATATATAACTGAATTCACATAAAAATAGTGTATTTTCTGCGTTGGAGAGTCTGGTCCTTCACAGTTTTTGAACTTCTTAGGAGAACTGAAGTCTAAGTGTAAAAATTGCAAAATAAAACCAGCTAGACGAAGCATATCAATAGCTGTTATAGATAACTTTTTGCACCGATAGAGTAAACTTTATATTGGACTCAACACATTTTTGTTCGATGTTTCCATATGTGACGTAGTTAGAAAAATAATTTTCAGCTTCTGCAGTAGACATTTTTCGGCTCCATTGGTCTCAGTGACCAATAAAACTCACAACATGGAATGTTAGGGGTCTAAAATGCCCCTAACACACCACTTTCTACATTTTTTTCAGTATTTTCATATGCGACATTAGAAAAATACTTTTCAGCTTCTGCACTGAACTTTTTTTTGTCTTCCTTGGTCCCAATGACCAATAAACTCGCAACATGAATGTTAGGGGCCTAAAATGCCACTAACACACACTACTTGCTGAAGTCTAATTTGAACACTACGAATCAGAAACCATTTTAATACAAGAAATTAAATTAAATGTAGAAGAAATGAATTTTTCTTCTACAAAAATGGGTTTATGGAAAGCTAAATGTAGAAGGTAAAGCAGCATTTGCTTAGCTATGCTTTGGGACCCTAGAAAGTAAGCTTTGGAATAATTTTAAAAAAGACCCAATTGGATGGAAGGTTGGGCTCACACTACCAAGAGGTCATTGTGTCATTGTGTTTTTCTTCTAATCAACGTTTATGGCCCAATTGACACTGACAACAAACATGATCTTTGGAGGGACATAAAAAACCACTTTAGCCTTAACTGGGATAGAAACTATATTTTTGGAAGGAACTTCGATGCTATCCTATAATTTTTGGAGGGAACTTCGATGCTATCTTGGATGTGAGGGATAAAATGGTGGCATTAATCACAATCATTAAATGAGTTTAGACTGTGGGTAAGCATGCTAGATATTAAAATGAGCAATAAATACTTTCTTGGAACAATAAGAGGAGGATTTAGCAATATTGGAAGAAAACTTGGTAGGTTCATGATTGAAGGGGACCTTGGGTCCTTTAATAATCTTTTATCACCATCAATCTTTGCTATGTATGGATCAGACCGTTTCATGGTTAGATTGGATATTGAAGAAGAATATAAACCTTCCAAGAATCTCTTTAAATTTGACACTATCATCAAACATGATCTGTGGAGGGAAATAAAAAGTCAATGTAGTTGTAGTAGGGATAGAAACTATATTTTTGGTGTGAGCGAGAAAAGTGGTGGCGTTGAATCACAATGATTAAATGATTTTAGAGAGTGGGTAAGCAATAACAACATGCTAGATATTAAAATGGGCAATGAATCCTTTGTTGGAACAATACGAGAGGAGGTTTTAGCAATATTGTAAGAAAACTAGGTAGGTTCATGATTGAAGGGGACCTTGGGTCTTTTAAAAAAATCTATCATCGCTATCAATCTTTGCTATATTTGGATCAGACCATTTTATGTTTAGATTGGATATTGAAGAAGAGTATAAACCTTCCAAGAATCTCTTTAAACTTGAAAATATTTGGTATCAAGATAGAGAATTCTTAGGATTAGTAGACTAGTGGTGGAAAGAAAAAAGTTTCAAGGGGTTAAAGATGTTTTCTTTTGTGTGAAAATTAAAGCTTTTAAAACTAAAAATTCTAAATTGGAATAAAGTAAATTTTAAAAATTCCTTTGTAGAAAACCAGTTGAAAAGAATATTCAAGAATTGAATGAGAATGTCATAAGATATGAAGAGCTTCTATTTAAAGAGGAAATCTATTGGAAACAAAAATTTAGAGAAACTTGGTGTTCTGAGGGTGATAGGAATTCTAAATCTTTCTCAAAATACTTTTAAACAATTGGAAATATTTAATTTGAATGCACAAAAAAAATACGTTAAATAATATCTCAAAACTTATTATGGATAATGAAAATAGATTCTTTAATAGTGACTTTTACATGAGAAAATTAAAATTATACTTTTTCAACTTTACCCCTATAAAGTGCCCACTTAGATGGAAGTTGATTTCTTTTAGAAATGTTGGCATTTTTTAGGGAAATAATTTTTGGGAGACTATTGAAAAACACTAGAAATTTAGGAACATAAGATAAATATTACTTTTCTGACACTCATACCCAAAAAAAGCTAATATGAATATCTTTATTGTAACAATTTAGAAGATCTTATCTAAAGCCATGACTAATAGAGTTAAATGATTATTACCCTATATTATATTAGAAGATAATACATCGTTTGTTTCTAGATGAATGACATTATTATAGTGCATAAAATTATACATTCAATTCAATGCAACTAAGAGCTAAACATGTAGATTGAAGTTGATGTATAGAAGGCATATGATAAAGTTGATTGGAGATTACTGTGTAAGTATCTTGAAGCATTCAATTTTTTCAACCATTGGATCAACCTTATCTATATTTTTATCTCAACCCAAAAATTTCTCTACTTTTTAATGGTTTGCCTAAAGTTTTTTCTTGATATTTCAAAGGGTTTGAGACAAGGAGACCTCATCACCTTTATTATTATTATGCCTAAAGCCTTTGGGAGGGCAATCTCGAAAGCACTAGGTTTGGGCATGAAAAATATTAAATGGCAAAATTTGGGCTTAGGTGCCAAACTTGTAGGCATAATATTTCAAGAACCTAATTGGAAATGGGCAAGAGTCATCATTAATAAATATCATCAAGAGAATGATCCTCTAGTAGCTTTAGAACCACAATCCACCAAAGAGTCTAGAATCTAGAATTTCATTCTTGACTGAATAGAGACTATCAAGAATAAATTAATTTGGGATACAAGTTTGAGAAATTTTACACTCTTTTGGAAAGACTTTTGAGGAGACTATGCTACAATGAATAGTTTGATATCTTCCTTTAGAATTAAAGAAGTGTCGCCCAACCTTTGGGAAGGGAAATTCAAGACTAGTATTGAAATCCTTTAAAGGGACCCTGATCTAGGGTGGAGATGGAAGTCCCTTGAAGTGATCCCAATTTGTAGTGATGAAAAAACATAATCGAAAGAGATATTGAATTCTAAGAGAATTGTCATCATAGACAAGGTATATAAGTTAGTTTCGGTAGGATCTAATTTTGGAACATAAAAAGTCAAAGTTGAGTGTGAGTATTTGGTTATAGCCCAACAATGATAGAACATAGACCTTCCTTTAAAAAATTGTTACAATAAGGTTTTCTTCTCGAATGTGGGCATGTTTTTGTGTGTTTCTCTCTAGAAAAGAACCCAAATAGAAAATTGATTAAGAAGAATACGATTTGAAGGCCTATCAAGGTGTCCTTTATGTGAGAAGCAAGAAGAACATATACCATATACTCTTGAATGTCAATACGCCATGAAATGTTGGCAATGACTTAAAAAAATAAAAAATTGAAAAATCTACTATGACTAACAATTTAGTAGATCAGGCAAAAGCCTACAACACAACGGTGATTGCGAGACTCTTATCTAGCACATTTTGGGTTTGAGTCTACACGAGCTTAATAAATAATAATAATTAATTACAACACGTAATAATAATCAATATTGGTTTCGACCTTTTACAAATAAAAAAGACTAGTAAATCATTTAAAAGTAGGAACAATAATAAAAAAAAAGTCTTTACAACATTATATGTTGGATAACTCCCTCTATAGAAAGATCAAAATAAAAGATAAATAAATGAAATGAAAGTGCCTTGAAAATTAAATTAAATCGTGTATTGTGGAGATCATCAACAATAAACTACAAAATAGGGGTCATCCTAATAAAATAATTTTTTAGTGAGACAATGTTATAAGAAAATAATTGTTTGGTATATAATTATCCCCCCTCATTAAAAAAAAATGGAAAAAAGCAAAACATAGAGAGAAACATGGTGTGTCATAAGCCCTAATTGATGTATGTAAAATACAAATATTTCCTGAAATACATGTACTCAATTTAAATATTATTGTAATCATAAATATATATATTATATAATGTTTGACCAATAATTAATTAACTAATTTTTTATTTTGATTATATCATAGTAATATCACAATTTTTTTAGGCTCTTGCCTACATCAATGCATAATGTTAATCAAATTAATATTAATAAATATTTTGATTATTATTTATTATAAAATATAAAATATAATAATTAATAAATATTTTTATAATTAAATAGGATTCATTTATAATCATACACCATATTAAGATGTTAAGGTTTGGTCAACACTACGACTGAGTGATTGTATCTAGGCCGAGTAATGTTATGTAAAATAGAAGTATAATTACTCAATTGTTGTCGAGAAGTAGTTAGTACAGAGTACTCCAGTGGTTGCCGAGTTTTTTAGTAAGCAACATAAGTCAAGTGATATATAGACTGACCAAAACAATTGAAGTCGAGTATAGTTAAGGCTGAGGAAAATGATGAAGAATTAGTTTGTGCCGAGCGCTAGTAAAGTATATGTGTCGAGTAACAGAGTTTTGTATAAGTATTTGAAATGGCACAAACATTGATGTAAATCATTTTTGCTGAGTTGGAAGCGTATTTTATAGATTGAGGAGCTAAACACAAAGTCAAATATGCATCTAATAGAGGATCATCAATCCCTATGAGAGATGATTAACTAATTAGAAAATTAGGACTAAGTGGCAAAATGGATGAATCTAGATTGTTGATTATGATCTAGAAGCTTCAACATACAACCATTTAAGGAGGCTTTTAGACCTAATTTGAGTGTGTGATTAAGAGTTTGGATGCATGCAAAGTTGAAGGTAAATTAGGCAGAGCGATCGAGCAATGCAGTGAATAGTTAAGAGGAGATTCGTTGAAGATCTATCATAGAGAGGTGATATCTTATTGAACATATGAGATCTGACATTAGCATTCTAGGTGTTTCAAGGTAAATATCTTAACAAAGTGGTTCTAACATACCTATGTAAATCTCCTAACAAAGTGCACACTTAATTGTGTAGTTAAAATCATTTAATCACTCCACTATTTTTTAAGTTCGATATGTACTTAGGTATTGTTTCATTTCTTATGCTTGGCGTGTTACCTCATGATTTAAATGTCTAATATATTTCTATTTCCTTATGTACATTTATATGTCTTCATTCCCAATTTGTGGTTAGTGTGCTAGGTGTATTCATGCACATTAACCCTGTCTTACATGTATTCATATATCCTTGCATGTGATTATTTTATCCCTTACACTTGTAGTTCATATGGGTATTCATGTTTATATTTCATGCTTGTTTTGTTGTGAATTAATGTGTATATTTTGTGTATGCCTTGTATCTTAATGTTAATACTTTGGATACATCTTGTGCCTTTTTGTATTCGTGTGTATACTTTTTGTGTGATCCATGTCTTCCTACATCAATGTGTAAACTATGTGTGTAATCTGTGTCTTCATGCATTAATGTATATGTTGGATGTGGGAGCATACTAACTATAAGGAGAATCTTGCATCACCCAAAAATATTTATGTTTTATTTTTTTAATAAGGGTTATGTCAGTGCATAGTTGCTACTTCTAGAAGCTTACTATTTTTAGTAAGTTGGTCATTCAAGCTCAGAAAATTCTAATTTCTTCCATGGAGGTTTATTTTAGATATATCAACCTACTAGTAAATTTTCATTGCAATATCAAGTGTATTTGTGGAGTTATTAAAAAATTTCGTTATTGGTAGTAGGGTATAAAAATTATGAATTCATTTAATTTTAAGGCTTTAGAGGCTCAAAAAGTGGGGCAAACGTTGACTGATTGGATTTTTTCCGAGTTATGCATTGTAGCACACTTTGTGGCATTTTTAAAATAGGGTCATAATAGCCAATCAAAGCAATTAGCAATGAGTTATGGTCTCCAGACATTGTGCCACCTGAAATACGAAAAGATAACGTTCCTTCAAATTTTCTTTTCAAAATTTTAAGTTCTTGGAGTCTAATCTAATGTAATAAAACATGAATAAGAATATTTTAGGTTTGGTCAACCTTAAAGTTTAGAGTTAAAATTTCTAGATCCTTCTTGGGTGGCTAAAAAATTCCTATAAAAGAAGGCTCGTAGGGTTGTCTAGGATAGTTTTGGATATGTATATGGTGGCTTTGACCTACTTAATGTTGTAAGGAAAATCCTCATCTAGCTATGCATGTTCTATTTCTGAATACTATAATTACATTTTATTGGTGATAATACAAAACCCATTTTTTGTTCTTGCAAATTGTTGGTATTTTAGTATTATGTTATGTGTGTTTGTGTTAGAAAGGGGAGTACCCTTCATGAAATGGTATTAAAGATTATTTTCTTGAGTGTGTAGATAGACTACCATCTATGAGGTCGTTTGCACCAGGACTGTGTTTGTGGGTTTGAGCGATGAGCACAAAAATGCCTCCATGAAGAAACTATGGTGGAAGAGCTAGGTGTGTGACAAAAAAAACACATAGGAACTGATTGATTGAACCAATGAACTAGAAGAATATTTTGAGTATGAAAACATCAAAGATCTTGAGAGGGTCAAATTTACAAAGGCCAAATTTGAAGGGACATGCAAAGATTTGATGTAGCAGATTCAGTTAGAGGAAAATAGAAGAGGAAAGGATAAAATCACAAGATGAGATCAGATGGTGGAGAAATTAAAGAGATAGTTCCTCCCCATTGACTATGAGTTAGATCTTAAAGAAGATGCAAGGATTGAAGCAAGTGGGAAGATCAGTTCAAGAGCATACAAAAAAGTTCTATTGAGTCCTCACTAGAAGAAGTCACACAAAAGTTGACAAGGAGAAAGTTTCATGTTACCTTAATGAGTTTAAGCCAAGTATTCAAGGTAAATTGAGTTTGATTAGGATGATCAATATTGAGAAGGCATATTAATTTTCCTTAAGATTCTAGTAAAAGTTAAACAAGAAGTTCAAAAATTGGGAAAAGTGGATGAGGTCATGGTGGAAGATCTAGTGAATGGTTTGATGAAGGTCAAAAGGAAGATCAAAAAAATAATGGTGAGGCAAGAAACATTTAGAATCAGAGGGAAAATAATTTAAATTAGCTTCATGGCTAGAATAATAGGAATAAGAGAGGAAGAGGGAAAGGATTTTTTTGTGGAACATGTTTCCATTGTGGAGAAGAAGAACATTGATCCTATAAATGTCCTCAATGCCAAAGAGGAAAAGATAGGAGAGTTGAAGGCCAGGAAAGAGTTGTACATGTAGATGAAGATGCCCAGTATGATCACTCAGATAATCCTAAGAGGGGAGGAACCCTCATTGTCAAGAGAGCCTTGATGAGTGAAGAGGAGTTAGATCAGAGGAAGACTTTGTTTTACACTAGGTGTAAGTGTGAGGATACGTTTTGCGATGTGATTTTTGATAGTGGTAGCAATACAAATTTGATGTCAGAGGAGATTGTCACAAAAATAAAGTTCAAGGTAGAGAGACACCCACATCCATACCTGATTACCTAGGTGTAGGATGATCACAAGGTCATGGCCAAAGAATAATATTTTTTTAAGTTCAAGATTGAGAGATACTGCGATAAGGTACTATGTGACATCATACCCATGGATGCATGCCATGTGTTTTTGTGGAGGTTGTGGAAGTTTGACAGGTGTGTTATACATGATGGTTGTGCAAACACATATTCCCTAACAAAGGATGAAGTGAGACATAAGATAAAGCCATTGATGAAAATAAAAGACAAGTTATGTAGTAATGCCAGAATATGTTTAGTTGATGGAAGAAATTTTGTAGAAGGTATGAGGCATGATCATATGTGTTTTGCTTTAATTCCAAAAGATAGTAAAGTGGAAGTAGAAGATATACCTACACAATTTACAATTTTTTTGGATGCATTTTAGGGCATTTTATCAAATAATATTCTTGATAGATGTCCACCAGTAAAGAAGGCCAGTCATCAGATGGAATTGATTCTAGGAGCTAGTTTTCCAAGTAAGGTGACATACAAAACTAATGATACCAATGAAAAATGAAAATTTGAATAGACAAGTACATGAGTTGTTGTAGAAGGGGTTGATTCAAGAGAATCTAATTTTATGTGTTGTACTAGTAGTATTAGCACCAAAACAAACCAAGGAATGGAGGATGTGTACAAATTCTTAATTCATCAATAGATTTACTATCAAATATGAATTTATTTTGCCAAAGATGGATGATATTATGGATTGTTTGAGTGGACCAATGTATTTCATAAAGATAGATGAGTAGAGTGGATATCACTAGATCTAGATAAGAGAAGGTGATTAATGGAAGACAACTTTCAAAACAAAGGAGGGCTTACATATGAGTGGTTATTCATGCCTTTTGGGCTAACCAATGTACTAAGAACATTCACGTGACTCATGAACAATGTATTGAAGGAGTTTGTAGGTAATTTTGTCATTGTCTATCTAGATGATATTTTGATCTTTAGTAAGAGTACATTGGAAGATCACACAATGCATATTCAAAGGGTGTTTGAGAGGTAAAGGGAAGATAATTTGTGGATCAATTTGAAGATGTGTAGTTTTTCCAAGAGGGAATTAGTGTATCTAGAATTTATAGTTTCAGTAGAAGGACTAAAAATGGACCCAGAGAAGGTGAAGGATATCGTAGAATAGCCTACTCTAAGGAGTGAGCTAGTGAGGTAAGGTCTTTTCATAGTTTGGCTATCTTTCAAAGAAATTTAATCAGAAGTTTTAGCAACACCTATGTATCCTAGACATGAACAATGTGAATTGCAAGAGAAGATAGAGTTTTGAATTGTTAAAACATAAAATTATAGAACAACCTATTTTAACACTTTTAGATTCTAATAAGGTGTTTGAAGTAGACTGTGATGCTAGTGGTACTACAATAGGAGCTATTTTGAGCCAATAAGGTAGACCTATTGCTTATTTTAGCAAGAATCTAAATGATGTCAAAAGAATTGTTTTCTATGATCATGAATACTATGCTATAGTTCAAGCATTGAAGAAATGGAGACATTACCTATTACCTAAGGAAATTTTTATATATATATTGATCATCAAGTTTTTCAATATTGAATTGTTAAGGAAATTAAGTTGAATCAAAGGCATTTGAGATGGGTTGAGTTTTTGCAGAGTTACACATTTGATTTGAAAAATAGGAATGAAATCTATGGGTTGTAGATGCTCTTAGGAGGAGATAGATTTTGTAAACAGAGATGTAGACTGAGGTTGTTTTGATTAAGTAAAAATAGGTTTTAAAGGACCTAAAACCTTTTACATAAAGTCTAGATAGAAACAGAGAAGAAAGAAACAGAGAGAGCTACCCATAGCATACATGAAATAGACCTCCAAAAAATAGATTGAAGAGGTCACTGAAAGAACTACTGAAAAATACATCAAAAGAAACAACAAAAAGCCAGCTAAGAAGTCTTGATCAGGTCAAGTGCTTGGTCTGCAAGGATGTGCATATTTTCAGCCACAACCTTCACCTCGTTCGTTTTGCCTGTGTCCTCAATCTTCTTTGAGTGAGCCCTAGTACACATGCTGGGACCCTAAATCTCAACAGCCTGAGGGGAGTCCTAACCTTTATCATTCTCCAATTTCTTCAGCAGAGTGCTCACATTCTCCGTAATTTGTTTAACTAGTTTTTCCAAATTTCTCATCTTGGCTTCCAATTTTGTGATCTTCCCCTAGGTGGCATTAAACTCTTTTTCCATCGCCCTATTCCTTGCCTCCAACTATGGGATCTTCTGCATTAGGTTTTTAACATATTCTGTGCTCTCGATCACCTCCAATAGTTTATCAATATGTTGTCCAAGTGTGTGTTCACCATGAGCAATTTTGCTAGCATGCCCAACTTCTTTCCTCACTACTTGCATATCTCTTCCAAGCATCTGCATTTGCTTTTTCATAGCCCCAATCTCCTTCAGAATTGTGCCAGGGCTATCGTGCACCCCTTTCGTAGACCCTAGAAAACCTTTAGACTTTTCACCAAAATTAGGATGTAGACCTTTTTCATTAGACTCTTATTATCCAACTCTTCATTGTTGGAGTCAAGGAACTCAAGAGTTTTTACCTAGGGGATCTTGATTTTGAAGCTTGGAAAGCTTGTACATAACCAGTTACTTTAGACATAATCAAGTTGTTAGATTTCATCATCCAAGATGGTATGTTATTTAGAAGGAATTAATGATGCATTGCAAGGAGTTATATGAGGGCGAAGGTTGGCTAGACATTTTAGTCATGCTAAAACCATTGCTTTGGTTAAGGAGAATTACTATTGGCCATAGTTGCAACAAGATGTTACAAATTTTTTGCATAGTTACAAAATATGTCTGATGTCAAAAGTAGCAAAGCATAATATATGGTTATATTAGCATTACTTGTACCATAAAAGCCATGGGAGGATATCATTATAGATTTTTTTCTTGGCTTACCAAGGACTCATAGAGGGCATGATCCAATTTTTTTTGTTTGTTGACAAGTTTTCAAAGATGGAACATTTCATTCCATGCAAGAAGACTAATGTTGTTCTTCATAAGGCATAATTGTTTTTCAGAGAAGTGATGGGACTACATGGTCTAGCAAAGAGCACAATTCAGACTAAGACACTAGGTTTGTTGTACTTTAAGAAAATATTATGGAAAAAATCCAAAGAAAAATTTGAAATTGAGCTATGCACATCATCCACTTTGGTGGACACACATAAGTGTTTAATAGGAGTTTAGAGAATTTGTTGCGGTGTTTAGTTGGAGATAAACCATAGGGATGAAATTTAATTTTACCACAGACACAATTTGCATACTATTTTTTTTAATAGGAGAACTAGTAAATCACCATTCCAAATAGCATATGCATGTAGTCCTAGAAATGATTTTGAATTAAGGAAGATAGACAAAGGGGAGACAAGTAGTGCTAAAGCTAAAGACTTTACATAACACTTGAAGAGTTTGTATGAATAAGTGATGAAGTACATTATCAAAATGTATACATAGTACAAGGCTAAGGAAGATGGGAAAATAAGGCATAAAGAATTACATATTAGAGATGAATTCATGATTCATTTGAGAAAGGAGATATTTATAGTGGGTATATATAAAACTATGAAGATGAAGAAGTTTGGACTATGCAAGATACTGAAAAAGCATGATTCAAGAAATGCTTATGAAGTAGAATTTCCAGGTGAACTAAATATTTCCCCATTAATCAACATTTTAGAATTTCCATGTGAACTCAAGCCATTTATGAAATTATCATTTATTAGGAAATCCCTTGGTATATTTAGTAGCCTAATATGACACGTAATGTGTGATGAATACAAAACATATATTATATGAATTTAAAAATAGATTATAAATATTCTAAACGATATAACTTGTATATCAAAATAAGATACTCGTATATTCTAATCTCAAATCTATGTTAATAAATAAAATAAAATAAGATATATATCTATATGTATGTGTGTATATATATATATATATATATATATATATATATATATATATATATATATATATATATATATATATATATATATATATAGTAAAATATATCATAAAATGTATCATAGATCATTGATGTTAGATGCAATAGGAGGTACAGGAAGACATTAGTGTTAAGACACACACATTTGCCTATGTTTAATTAATAAACAAATGTGTGGGGTCAGAGGGAGTATGCTAAGTACTCAAGTTTCTTTATATATATTTAATAAAATTAGTTTTGGGTTATGTCAATGTATAATTTTCGTTAATAGGCCCAAGCATGTTTGACACATGGGTACTTGATTTCATTATGAGGGTACAATTAATAGCTTTTAGGTTCCTTAATACTAGATTATATTTATTCTTTTTCTTTATACTAGGTAGTGAAGCAACTTAAAGAAATATAGAAATTATGTTTATTTATTTTAGTCTTTTATCTTATGTTATCATAATTTCTTTAGAGAGAGATGCAGGTGAAGGGAGAGAAGAAGACCTTAGGTATTATTTGGTGGTCTTTATTTTCATCCTAGCCTATGAAGTTAAACCAAGGAATATTATCAAAGGGAATTTACTTGAATATTTCAATCTCTACATGTGAACTTTTTGTGATAGAGGGATTAAATGATTTTTCCATACATTTCCTAGAGAGTGAAATGCACTCTTCTTGCACAGTGTTTTTTGTTGCTTAACTCTTAACTCATATTTTGATGATGTTTTCTCTACTAACTCTAACTCTAACAAATGTTATTATGATCATGAATTTTATGTTTGAATAGCCTATTGAATCTACTGAAAGATATTGAATCCAACTTGAGAAGAAATATGCCCTTTATCTTCAAAAAATCTAGCTTTACTAATCTATAACTTGCAATTTAATAACGACATCTATACAATCAATTTCAACACATCTTTATTTATTTCAACACATCTTTATTTATATCAAAACTTTAGATTACAATTAAAGGAATCCTTTAAAGGAATACTTCATTATAATCCAACTTTCCAAATGAGAGGATTTCTTGCATTCCCTTACTATTACATATACATTATTACAATATTACCATCCAATCAAATTTGCAATAACTTTAATTACATTCATATTCAACTTCAAGGACTATTGAATGCAATGAACTAACTCCTTGAAAAGATGTTTAGATACATGGCAACCCAACTAATCATGATGGAAAAATGCTTTTATTCCATTGGAATACAAATGCAGTTAACACAACAATAACACATTGCATATGAAACTCACATACTTTCTTGCATTACAATTCTTGTAACTATGCAAGATATCAAGATAATCAAGGTGGAGAATTCTAAATTACAATGTAAAATGAAATATGTCAACATTTATCTTCTTTTCAATACACCAACATGATGACCAAATCCAAGTCTTTTTACTTGACCCTTTATGCACAAAACCTGCAAATACAATTTAACAATACCATGGAGAAATCAACTCCCGACCTAGGTCTCTATGAGGCCACCCACCAAGCTAGGAGAACCAAAGGCCAAATGGGCTACATTCATAAAAGTTTGCAAATGTATAAATATCACAATTATAACATTTAATACCCTCAACTATGAGCTTCACAATGGATAAAAAATGGACCCATAAACAAAGGGTGAAGGTGGGCTCTTCAAGAGGAGAATAGCCATACTATTACAAATAAGATTACATGAAAATTTTAAGGCCTCCACAAGGCTTCAAAAATACATCCTACTTTCACAATAACTTTAATTATCACCCACAAAACATAATAAAAACTAGTATGGCCTTCATGGATCCCATACTCCATGAAAATTCCTCTCTTCTCCATGAGAAGAGGCTCTCAACTACATTGTCAATCCCAACTAACCCATTAACCCAAGGCTACTCTTCCCTCCCAAGTTGGAATGAAGAATTCATACCTAAAAACAACATTCAATCCAAAAACCACAAGAAAGAAAGAAAACACAATGCAAGCAATCCTTTCATACTCATCCCAATACAACATAAACACAATATTCTTGCAATATGAAATTACATTCCTGCATGTTCATTCTTGCAACACCAATACTCAAGTTCCAAATGAAAGAGAAGTTCCATGGAAACATGCACCTACCTTGGTCTTATGAAAAATGGAAATGAATATTTAGAGGAACTCCCTTTTCCCTTAGCTTCCAATCTCCAAGACCTTAAATGTCTCTTAAATTAGAGAGTGGGTGAACATTCAACTAATTTTCCCAAGGCCCTTTAAAATGGCCTCCAAAACCTCTAAACCACCATCTCAAAATGGAAATAACATAAGTCCTTTTTTCTCTTACAATATTGTCCCTTCCAAAAATGTAAGATTGGCTAAGTATGAGGGTGGGGGAAATGTCACGAGACAACTCCATTTTCACAATTTTTAGAAAATGGCTTGTTTGGAGGGTCTCTAAAGTTATCTGGACCTTCTAATGGTGAAAATTAGGCTTCTAACTTATAATACTATCATATGGGTACCCAAGTTCCAATAATATGACACTTTAGGACCACTTTTTAGCCCTCTAAAATTACTAAGAAGTTTGAATTCAAAATTGAACTTGATGGGGACTTCTAACAACTCTTTCAATTGGGGTTAACTTGGGCACTACATTGGGGTTAATATTAGGTTAAGTAACTGTTTGCCAAACCCTAATTGACACATCATTCACACGTGGACATTACAAGTGTCAAGTGACACCATAAAAATACATTACAATGACAAGTCACTAGTCAGAAGAATGCATTTAAATTTAAGACACACATACAATTCACATTTACAACTTAGAGCACATAACAAAGAGGTTCGAATCTTTCCATTAGATTCAACCTTTTCTATACTGTGTTCACAAATGTTTTGACCTTGGTTCTATGATTAAATTCCATGGCTAATTTCCTACACACTAAACTCCAACATCAATAGTCCAAGAAAAAATGACATATAAGAACATTCAATAGATCAACACTACATAATTGCATTCCAAATTTGACATGCGTAATTCATTTTCTATTAAATTTTATTTTCTAAGTAATGTAATATAAAATACTTGGAATGTTCAAACATCATGATGTACACTTCAACATTAAATCTCACTTTAAAATAACCAATTTAAAATTGTGAGTATCACCATGATTCAGTTTCTATCATAACAATGAACCACTAAAGACATATATATTAGATCATTAGAACATATAAGATAGGTCCTAGTCCACAACATGAGTAAAGATCACCAAAATGTAGGCATCATATGTCAACAAATACTACAAATCACTATCTAACCAATCAAAAGTGTATCAAAACATCGAGTCATAAGGTATCAAAATATGAAAATATCACTATGCTATGATGGGTCGGGGTGAGGCATCACAAAAATATAAAAGAACTCATAGCAACAAGATTATTATGACTCATGAAAGAATCATATTAACTACAAGATACTAATAATATAAAGTTGGTAAATATAAAAATCTACTAATACATTTTCTAATTATTAAGAAAAGGCACTTTCAAAAGTAACAGAAGAAAAAATATATATTGAAATGAGGATAGAAAATAAAAATAGAAAAAATAGGAGAAATATGGGAATAATAAATTAGAGAAATGATTATTTAATGGAGAAAAAGAAAATAACTATAAGAGAAAATGAAGGACGAAATGTAGGACAATATCAAGGAGAAAATATAGGACAATATTAGAGAAAAATAAAATTGAATGAAATAGATATTAACCACAATGTCAAATACATTCAATCTATTATGTAATAAGCTTATATTTTATAACTAAACAAAGTAGCTTAAATATATTGGTAAATATATTTGATAAGTGATAGGGCTATATATGGTTCATATATAGTTGATAAATAACCATAATAAGGGGAATTGATTGAGAAATAATAATAAAATAGATATAGGAGAAATAAATAATATGATATAGAATAACATATATGTAATGTTAATATTGATAGTCGTATGTATTTATTATAGATCCCAGTATGCATGGTCATATATATATGGTAGTGATATTATATGTATTACATATATACATATATACAATATATGTATGGTCTATTACACATATGAAATACTTATGCAATAATAATTAGATTTATATCCATAAATATTGTACGAATACATTCATTTTATAATTCAATTTTTTTAATAGTAAAACCTCTTATTCTTTTACTATAGTCCTAAGAGTGGATATATGGTTTTGTGTAGGGAAAGACATAGTAGATCTAGAGTATGTACCAGTGTCAAGTTTCCTATGACATGTAAATTGACACTTTCCTTAGGGTTGAGTTAGGAGATAAGTAAGAAAGCAAGATTTAAATATATATTAATTTCTAAATGTAATATGAACTTGGATGTATATTCCAAAGCATTATATCTAACATATATTTGTGATATAAAGATGATAATATATACTAAGTCAATTTTTAATCACTCACTGATACAACCAAGTGGGCGGAAAGTTTGCACAAGGGAAGGAGTAATTCGATTCTTTGGGAAAAAAGAGTCCCAATATGGGTGAGAACCATGAGGGAGTCTGATGTTGATTGTTTTCATACTTGAGCAACAATAATTCTACCATCCACCTTAGGGTTGACGATTAGAAGAGGATTAAGGAATTGAAGCTTAAGTATGTATTATTTCTAAAATATGTTCTCATATGAGAAATAATAACATCCACTTAGCTTTAAATACTATAAGTAGTCCTCGCTAAGAATACTTCAAACCTTAAAAGAATAATTTTAGAATAATTAAGTAAAACCCTAATAGGGGTCATTACATGGTGGAGTGCTCCTCAATAATCTTGACTTGGATTCACGAGATAATCTTAGAGTGACAAGGATTGGGTGCATTGTATATATGTGGGATGCTAGCATCTATGGAAGATTAACTAAACCTTTAAGAGTTACATTGATTAATATAGTAGAAATAAAGGCTTTAGTAGAGGATTTCTCTTTTGCAGGGATTATGGAATTAAAAAAAAGAAATAAAAGGTGATTTTCAAATCATCATTAATGCACTGAAGATTGGTCACACTCCTAATTAAAATTTTAATACAATATTAGCAAGATTAATTGGGCTACTTGGTCATTTTAGACAAACTACAATTAACCATATATAGGGAAGAAAACATGGTGGATGACAACTTAGCCAATTTAGGGGTAGATGAATCTTATGTTGAAAATATTGGTGATATATGATTATATTACTATTTCATTTACCCTCATTATTTGATGAGGACCATGAGTGAGTTTCCTTGAATCAACATTCATATATGTACACACACACACCCACACATTTTAGAGCTAAATTTATTCTTATACATATAACTATCTATTTGTAAACATACATACATATGTACATGCATACATACATACATACATACATATCTATGTATATAATGGCTTACACATGAGTTTGGTGAGTTATTACTTTCAATCATCTCTCATATATATAAACATATGAGAATGATGATTCTTTCTTCTTGATTCTTATTTGATTATGGTCCTTTCCTTTTTCCTTTGTACTCTCATTTTCATATCCTCACTATCTTTTATATTTATGTAAATAAAAGACATATATCATATGTTTTAGGTTAGGCAAGGAAAAACTAGTGAAAAACATATATTATTATTTCATTATTTAGTATTCCTATTAATATTTATTATTACTATTTATTTTTGAGAGCTAATATAAAATTTGATATTATATAAATTGTATCATTATCATATTATATTTATATATCATACACTTTTATTTTCAAACATTATTATATTGTATATTATATATATAGTATAAACTTATATTTTCAAACATTACTATACTTTATATTATTTATATTATAAACTTATATTTTCAAATATTATAATATTATTATATTTTATATGGCGTAAATATTAATCAAAAACTTCAAACTTAATATAACTAGCAATTGTACTCTAGGTTACAATACCTTCATTAAAGAATTGTGGAGGGTTAACAAAATGATCTATTTATTTTTGTAGTAAACAGTGTCAATTAGTAAGGCATCTACTAAATTATTTTCTTTTGTACAACACATATCTCAAAAGAAATGTGACAACTTCAAATAAACTATGAATCCACTTAAATAAACAAAAATGATTGAAACAATAATTTTAAATTGTCTCCCTAATCATATCCCATAACCAATATTTTGATTGTAATAAATAGATATAATATGCAAGAATAATTAAACTACTATGTGTGTACATATATATACTTGTGTATATTTACAAACATATGTTATGTATGCATGTATGTATGAATTTATCTATATAAGAGGTGGAATGGAGTGATGATGGGTGGATAAGTACTTATATGAAAAATGATGGTTTGGTGGTTGCAGAAGAAGAAAATCGTAACTATGTGGGTGTCTTTGGACTTTTGATGACTAGAAAGGAATGAAAGGAGAATGACAAATAAGATTTTGTGGAGATGGATATAAGTCTAACTCACCATTTAAGATTTTGTGGAGATGGCTATACTAGCTGGTAGTGAAGCAACTTAAAGTAATATAGACATTATGTTTATTTATTTTATTCTTTTATCTTATGTTATCATAATTTCTTTGGAGAGAGATGCAGGTGAATGGAGAGAAGAAGACCTTAGGTATTATTTGGTGGTCTTTATTTTCATCCTAGCCTATGAAGTTTAACCCAAGGAATATTCTCAAGGGGAAATTTCTTGAATATTTTAATCTCTGCATGTGAACTTTTTGTGATGAAGGTAGTAAATGAGTTTCCCATACATTTTCCAGAGAGTGAAATGCACTCTTCTAGTACACTTTTTTTTCTTCTTAACTCTTAACTCATATTTTGATGTTGTTTTCTCTACTAACTCTAACTCTTACTCATATTATTATGATCATGTTTCAATATTCTATTGAATCTATTGAAAGCTATTGAATCAAACTTGAGAAGAAATATACCGTTTATCTTCAAAAAATCTATCATTACTAATCTATAACTTACACTTTAATAAGGACATCTCTGCAATCAATTTCAACACATCTTTATTTATATAAAACATTTAGATAACAATGAAAGGAATCTTTTAAAGGAATACTTCATTATATTTCAACTTTTAAATGAGAGCATTTCTTGCATTCCCTTACTATTACATATACATTATTACAACATTACCATCCAACCAAATTTGCAATAACTTTAATTACATTCCTATTCAACTTGAAGGATTATTGAATGAAATTTGCAATAACTTTAATTACATTCCTATTCAACTTGAAGGATTATTGAATGAAATGAACTAACTCCTTGAAAAAATGTTTAGATACATGAAAATCCAACTAATCATGATGCAATAATTCTTTTAATCCATGGGAATACAAATACTATTTAACACAGTAATGACACATTGCATATGAAACTCACATACTTTCTTCCATTACAATTCTTGCAACTATGCAAGACAACAAGATAATCAAGGTGGAGAATTCTAAATTACAATGTACAATGCAAGATGTCAAAATTTATCTTCTTTACAATACATCAATATGATGACCAAATCAAATTCTTTCACTTGATCCTTTATGCACAAAAATTGCAAATACATTTGAACAATACCATGGACAAATCACCTCCCAACCTAGGCCTCTATGAGGCCACCCACCAAGCTAGGAGAACCAAAGACCAAACATTCTAAATTCATACAAGTTTTGAAATATATAAACATCACCCTCAACCAAGAGCTTCACAAAGGATCACAAATGGACCCATAAACAAAAGGTGAAGGTGGGCTCTTCTAGAGGAGAACTGACATACTATTACCAATAACATTACATGAAAATTTCAAGGCCTCCACAAGGCTTCAAAAATACATTCTCCTTTCAAAATAACTTCCCTTATCACCCCCAAAACACAATAACAATTAGTATGGTTTCATGGACCCCATACTCCATGAAAATTCCTCTCTTCTCGATGAGAAGAGACTCTCAACTACATTGTCTAGCCAAACTAATCCCTTCACCCATGGCTATTCTTCCTTCCCAAGGGTGAGTGAATCCTTCACACCTAAAAACAACATTGAATCCAAAAACCAAAAAAAACAAAAAAAAAACAATGCAAGCAATCCTTTAACACTCATCTCAAAACAACATAAACACAATCTTCTTGCAATATATAATTACATTCCTACATGTTCAATCTGGCAACACCAATACTCAAGTTCCAAATGAAAGATAAATCCCATGGCAAGATGCTCCTACCTTGGTCCTATGCAAAATGACAATTAATTTTTAGAAGAGATCCTTTTTCCCTTAGATTCCAATCTCCAAGAACCTAGATATCTCTGAAATTAGAGAGTGGGCAAACATACAACTAGGTTGCCCAAGGCCCTCTAAAAAGGCCTCCAAAACATCTAACCCACCCACTATCTCAAAATAGAAATAGCATAAGCCCCTTTTTCTCTTACACTATTGTCCCGTCAAAAAATGTAAGCTTGGCCAAGTATGAGGGTGGGGGAAATGTCATGAGACAACTTCATTTTCGCAACTTTTGGAAAATGGCTTGTTTGGAGGGTCTCTAAAGTTGTCTGGATCTTCTAATGGTGAAAGTTAGGTTCCTACATTATAATACTATCATACGGGTACCTAATTTCCACTAAAATGAAACTTTAGGACCACTTTTTATCCCTCTAAAGTCACTAGGAAGTTTGCATTCGAAATTCAACTTGATGAGGACTTCTTCTAACAACTTTTTCAAGTGGGGTTAACTTGGGCACTCCATTGGAGTTATTTTTTGGTTGTGTAACTTCTTGCAAAACCCTAATTGACACTTTATTTACACATGGACATTACAAGTGTCAAGCAACACCATAAAAATACATTACAATGACAAGTCACTAGTTAAAAATTGTATTTAAATTTAAGACAACATACAATTCATATTTACAAATTAAAGCACATAACAATGATGTTCAAATCTTTTCATTAGATTAAACCTTGGCTTTACTGTGTTCACATATTTTTAGACCTTGGTTCTATAATTAAATTTCATGGTTAATTTCCTGCACACTAAACTCGAGCATCAATAGTCACAGAAAGAATTACATATAAGTATATTCAATAGATTAACACTACATAATTGCATTAAACATTTGACAATTATTATTCATTTTCAATTAACTTTTCCTTTCTAAGTAATTCCATATAAATTACTTGGAATATTCAAACATCATGATCTACACATCAACACTAATTCTTACTTTAAACATAACCAATTTAACATTTTTAGTTGCACCATGATTCAGTTTCCATCATAACAATGAACCACTATATATATAAAAGATCATTAGAAGATATAAGATAGGTCCTAGTCCACAACATGAGTAAAGATCACCAAAATGTAGTCATCGTATGCCAACAAATACTATGAGTCACTATCTAACTAATCAAAAGTGTATCAAAACATCGAATCATAAGGTATCAAAATATAAATATATCACTAAGCTAGGATGGGTCAGGGTGAGGCCTCACAAAAATGTAAAAGAACTCATAGCTAAAAGATTATAATAAATTATGAAATAATCATGTTAACTACAAGATACTAATAATATAAAGTTGGTAAATATAAAAATCTAATTAGGCATTTTCTAATTATTAAGAAAAGGAACTTTCAAAAGTAAGGGAAGAAAATCTATATATTGAAAATAGGATAGAAAATAAAAATAGAAAAAATAGGAGAAAGATGGAAATAATAAATTAGAGAAAGAATTATTCAATGGGAAAAAAAGAAAATAAATATAAGAGAAAATGAAGGAGGAATGTGGGACAATATCAAGGAGAAAATGTAGGGCAATATTAGAGATTTCTTTTTTGAATGAAATTGATATTAACCACAATGTCAAATACATTCAATCTATTATGTAATAAACTTATATTTTATAACTAAAAAAAGTAACTTGAATGTATTGCTAAATATATTCGAGAAGTGATATGGCTATATATAGTTCATATATAATTGATAAATAACCATAATAAGGGGATTTGATTACTAAATAATAATAAACTAGATATAGAAGAAATAAAGAATATGATATAGAACAATATATATGTAATGTTAATATTGATAGTCATATCTATTTATAATAGATGCCAGTATGCATGGTCATATATACATGGTAGTGATATTATATGTATTACATATATACATATATAAAATATATGTATGGCCTATTTCACATATGACATACTTATGTAATAATAATTAGATTTATATCCATAAATATTGTATGAATACATACATTTTATAATCTATATTTTTTAATAGTAAAACCTCTTATTCTTTTACTATAGTCCTAAGATTTGATAGATGGTTTCGTATAGGGAAATGCATAGTAGATCTAGATAATGTACTGGTGTCAAGTTCCCTATGAAAGGTAAAATGACACTCTCCTTAGGGTTGAGTTAGGAGATAAGTAAGAAAACAAGATTTAAATATATATTAATTTCTAAATGTATTATGAACTTGGATGTATATTCCAAAGTATTATATCTAACATATATTTGTAATATAAAAATAATATATACTAAGTCAATTTTTAATTGCTCAATAATACAACCAAGTGGGTAGGGAGTTTGCATAGGGGAAGGAGTAATTCAATTATTTTAGGGAAAAAGAGTCCCAATATGGGTGAGAACCATGAGGGAGCCTCATGTTGATTTTTTTCTTACTTGAGCAACAATAATTCTACCATCCACCCTAGGGTTGACGATTAGAAGAGGATTAAGGAATTGAAGCTTAAGTATGTATTATTTCTAAAATATGTTTTCATATGAGAAATAACATCCACTTAGCTTTATATATCACAAATATCCCTCCCTAATTATGTTTCAAAACCTAAAAGAATAATTAAGACCAAACCTAATAGGGGTCATTATATGGTGGAGTGCTCCTGAATAAATGATTCATGTTCAATTTTGACTTGGCTTCAAGGGGGGATCTTAGAATGGAAAGGATTGAGTGTATTGTACATATGTGGGATGTTAGCATATGTGAAAGATTAACCAAATCTTTAAGAGTTACATTGAATAATATAGTAGAAATAAAGGCTTTAGTGGAGGATTTCTCTTTTGCATGGATTATGAAATTAAAAAACTAGAAATAGAAGGCGATTTTGAAATTGTCATTAATGCCTTGAAGATTGGTCAGATTCCTAATTATAATTCTAATACAATATTAGCAAGAGTAATTGGGCTAATTGGCCATTTTAGACAAACTACAATTAACTATATATAGAAAAAGAAACATGGTGGATGTTGGCTTAGCCAATTTAGGGGTAGATGGATCTTATGTTGAAAATATTTTTGATATGTGATTATATTACTATTTTATTTTCCCTCATGATTTTATGAGGACCATGAGTGAGTTTTCTTGAATCAATATTCATATTTGCGCATGCGCGCGCGCACACACACACACACACACTTTTTATAGCTACTTCTATTCATATACATATAAATATATATTTTTAAACATACATACATATGTATACATATATACATACATACATACATATATAGACACATACATACATGTATATGTATGCATATAATGGCTTACATATGAGTTTGGTGAGTTATTACTTTCAATCATCTCTTATATATATATATATGATTATGGTCCTTTCCTTTTTCTTTTGTACTCTCATTTTCATATCCCCTCTATCTTTTATATATACGTATATAAAGGACATATGGTTTAGGTTAGGCAAGGTAAAACTAGGGAAAAACATATATTTTTATTTCACTATTTGGCATTCCTATTAATCTTTATTATTATTTATTTTTGAGACCTAATATAACATTTGATATTATATAAAATATATCATTATTATATTATATTTATATAGCATAAAATTTTATTTTCAAAAATTACTATATTTTATATTATTTATAGTATAAACTTATATTTTCAAACATTATTATATTTAATATTTAATATTGTGTAATATTAATAAAAAAATTCAAACTTATTATAACTAGCAATTGTACTCTAGGTTGCAATACCTCTATTAAAGAAGTGTGGAAGGTTAATAAAAATGATCTATTTATTTGTGTAGTACATAATGTCATTTAGTAAGGCATCTACTAAATGATTTCTCTTTTGTACAACACATCTCTCAAAAGAAATGTGACAACTTCAAATCAACTGTAAATTCACTTAGATAGACAAACATGATTGAAACAATAATTTTGAATTGTCTTCCTAATCATAATCCATTACCAATATTTCTTTTTTAACTAAGTTACAGTATATCTAGTTCTAATCAAGCAGTGCAAGATCTTAGCTTAGTAAGAAGTTTGAAAAGACATTCAAGGGACTTGGAATAATTATTTTGGTAACCGATTAACCCCTCCCCTCTCAGTTACTCGTCTTATATTTTCAACAATTGGTATCAGAGCTATTGGTTCTTGTAGGCAAGGTTTCAAAGACCTAACCTAAAGATCAAAATGTCTTAGAGAAGAAAGATCCCTAAGATTAACAGAGATAACTTTGCAACATGACAATAACTCATGAAGTTACATTTGGGAACCACTAGAGATACAAGTCTACACTTCTTAGAGAATCAATATGTGGCACCTCCAAAGCCTTTAACTATGGATCATATGGTGGACATGAAGAATCACAACACATTGATGATTGATATTGCTTCCTCTCTCAACTATTTTGAATTTGATGAAGTCAAAGATTGTCCTACTGCCTATGACATGTGGAACAAGATAGAAAAAGAATATGGAGGAGATGACAATGTGAAAAGAGTCAAAGCAAAAAGTCTAAGAGACTGGTTTGATCATATGAAGATGAGAGAAGATGAAAACATTGCTAAATACAATGAAAGAATCAAAGCAAGTGTGAGTGCAATCAAAGATGCATGAGGAAAAAATAAATAATGTTATAGTAGTCAACAAGATATTAAGAACTCTTCTTCCTATTTATGCAATTAGAGTTTCAACTATTCAAGAGATGGGATGTGATCCCAAAAATGATATAACTTTGGATGTACTAATGGGAGGATTAACAACCTTTGAGTTGGATAACTTTAATAACTATCTTCCTAGATCTCACAACATAGAATCAACATTCAAATTTAAACTAACTCTTGGTAGAAAGGGGGGGAAATCAAAAGGCAAACACATTGACAATGAAGAAGATGAAGATTCAAATGATGACCTTGAAGCTATTAAAGCCCTGCTTGCAAGAAGGTTACCAAAAGGAAAAGGTAAATATAAAGATAAAATACCTTTGATTTGCTTCTCTTGTGAAGAAGTTAGTCACATTCTGCAAGGTGTCCAAATAAAGAAAACAAAGATGATAGAAAATTGAACAAGTTCAAAGGCAAGAGAGATTTCAAGAGCTACAAAGACAAAGGTAAGAAATCTTGTTATATTGCTAAAGAGTCTAACAGTAACGATGAAGATGAAATGGTATAAATTGCTATTAAAGATGGATCATATGATGAGGATAATGAAAATATGGTACTTATTTCTCATTTTAGCAAGAGTGACACATGTATAATAGATAGTGGTTGTTCTCATCACATGACTAGCGACAAAACTAAGTTTGAAAACTTGGAACATTATGATGGTAAAAGTGTTAGATTTGGAAACAATGAGCCATGCTATGTAAAAGGAAAAGGATGCATTACATTAACTGATGAACTCAAATGTGACAATGCTTACTAGGTTGAAGGATTAGGCACAATCTTCTAAGTTTGGCATAGATGAACAACATTAGATGCAAGGTAGAATTTATGAATGGAAAAGCTAAATTACTTGATGGTAAAGGAAACCTAGTTGGGATTGGCAATTAGACTAAAGGTAATTTATTCTATCTAGATCTTACTAAGAGTTCATGATTTTTGGTACAAGTAGAAGAAATTTGGCTATGACATAAAAGAATGTGTCACATAAACTTTGATAATGTGGTTACCATAAGTAAGAACAAGAATGTAAGAGGTATTCCAAACCTAAAGAAACCTAAATTAGCCATATGCAAACAATGCCAGATTGGAAAAATGAGCAAGACAAGCTTCAAAAGTAAAAATTACAATGCAAAAGAAGTCTTGGAACTAGTTCATACAGATCTTTGTGGACCAATAGGTACAAAGAGCTACACTGGAGACAAATTTTTCATTTTTCTTGTTGATGATTCTACGATGATGGAAGTATTGTACTTAAAGGAAAAATATGAAGCTTTTTAAAAGTTCAAATGGTACCTAGCTACAGTTGAAAAAGAAATAGGAAAGAATCTAAAATGCCTAAGATCAAACAGAAGAGGTGAATTCATCTCTAATGAATTCAATGAATTTTGCAATGAAAGAGGAATCAAAAGACAAGTATCTGCACTAGGTACACCTCAACAGAATGACATAGTAGAAAGAAGAAATAGATCCATCATGGATTGTGCAAGGACACTGATGATAGAGAAGAATATTGCAACAAAATATTGGAAAGAAGCAATCTGCCTAATAGTTCATACCTTGAACCAAGTTCAACTAAATAAAGGTACATATCAAACACCTTATGAATTATGGTATGGATATAAACCTAATGTCTATCATTTAAAAGTATTTGGAAGACAATGTTATATATCTTGAAAGAGGTAAGGAAAAGAAAGTTTGATGCAAAAAGTGATGAAGGCATATTCCTAGGGTACTCCAACAAGAGCAAAGCATACAAATGTTTGAATCTTGCTACTCACAAGGTTATAGAAAGTGTACTTAAAAAAATTGATGAGTTTGTAGAAAAGAGTGAAGAAAAAAGCAACAAGGAAGTTAGATACTACAAAATATTTGTTTACTGTGAGTCTAAAATTCTACCCAAGATTCAAGAAAATGTGATTGGGCAACAACAAATAGCACCACCCCAGCAATCAACACCACCCAAGTCAGCCAAGTCTGTAGTGCAACCTGGGTTGCAACTAGTGCAAACCAAGAAACAATGAGTGCAACTTGAGTTGTAGCCAATAATAGAGGAACTGAGTCATAGTAAGAGGAACCAAAGTCTCAGATAGAGGGATGCAACCAAAGTTTAGAAATTCATAGAACATTTGAGCGTGGTTAACCTAGTGAAACAAGTTCAAAATCTAAAAGAAAAGAACCTGTACTTTCTAGATATGTTAGAAGGCATCATGCACCTGAACAAATAATTGGAGATAAGACAAGACATTTAATGAAAAGGAACAATCTAAAAGATACATGTTTTCTTACTGAATTTGAACCTAGAACTATACAATATGCTTTGAATAATGAAAGTTGGATAGAGGTAATAAATGAAGAAATTGAGAAAATTGAAAGAAACAAAACTTGGACTCTTGCTCCTAGATCCAAGGAAAAAATGTAATTGGTACAAAGTGGGTTTTTAGAAGAAAATTGAATGAAAATGGTGAAGTATCAAGGAATAAGACAAGGCTAGTGTGTAAAGGATATGCTCAAGATGAGGGTATAGACTATGGAGAAACATTTTCTCTTGTTGCTAGACTTTAAGGAGTTAGAACACTACTTTCACATGTTGCATACAAAGGATTCAAAGTGTATCAAATGGATGTAAAATCATCTTTCTTGAATGTAATTCTAGAGGAAGAAGTATAAATTGATCAACCTGAAGGTTTCATTGATCCAAATGAAAGAGACATGGTCTTCAAATTACACAAAGGTGCTTTATATGGTCTAAAACAAGCTCCTAGAGCATGGTATGAAAGGCTACATGGTTATCTAGTAAATATTAGTTTTCAAAGAAAAAATGATAGTAGTAGTTTGTATATTAAAGGACCACAAAACCATATATTGTTAACAAAAATATTTGTGGATGATTTCTTATTTACGATCATGATGACATGCAAATCATTCTTCGAAGAGATGAGCAAAGAATTTGAAATGTCAAAGTTTGGAGAGATAAAATTATTTTTTGGTTTACAAGTTCATCAAATGAAGGATGTCATCTAAATTTCTCAGTAAAAATACATTAAGGAAATATTGAAGACTTTTGGAATGGAAGATTCCAAACTAGTTGGAACACCTATGTCTGTTGGACACAAACTATCCAAGAATGATGATTCAAAAGAGGTAAATCAAACTACCTACAAATCCATGATTGGGAAAATTTAGTATATGGTTCACACAAGGCCTAATATTGTATTAGAAGTTGGTATAGTTGCAATATTTTCTATAAATTCCAGAGAAATTCATATGATGACAGTCAAAAGGATTATGAGATATCTAAAAGGCACTCAAGACTATGGTCTATGGTACAAGAAAGGAGGAAACTTTGAATTGAAATTATTTACTAACACTAATTGGGATGGAAGACTTGATGATAGGAAAAGAACTAGTGGAGGAGAATTATTTCTTGGAAAAAGGTTAGTATCATGGACAAGTAAAAAGAAGAATTATATCTCTTAGTTCACAATAGAGGCATAATATGTTGCTACAGCAGTTAATTGTTCCAACATACTTTGGTTTAAGCAACTATTGTTAGGAATGAATGAAGATATCAAGGATCCAATGGTTATCTATTGTGATAACACAAGTGAAATTAAAATATCCAAGAATCCAATGTTGCACACCAAGATAAAACACATTGCAATCAAGTATCATTTTCTAAGAGAGTTAGTTCAAGATAAAGAGGTAAGATTGGAATATGTGAACACAAAGGAACATATTCACCAAGCTATTACCTAAGGATGCATTTTTGATCTTAGAGGTAAGCTAGGGGTCATTCCCGTATCTAATGCTCACTAGAGTATAGATTAGTGATGCATTAACCAAGATATTAAAGATCTATTTAGTTGATGCAAGAATCTCAGAGCACATTGCATATGAATTAGTACATCAGGTACATTACAAATTCATTGTATAAAGTATTTTTCATTTGATGTCAAAGATGGAGAGATTGAAACATTTCATGTTCATAGCAAAAGAATTAAGAAAGAAAACTTGATTAGACAGAGTCTGAAGATAAGATGATAGAGAGAGAATCTTAGAGGGAGTTCTCATGGATGAAGAATCATAATCAAACTAAGCATATTTTCTTGAAAGTTTTCTTTGCATAATGACATGTTGTGTTGCCATCAATACCAAAGAGGGAGATTGCTAAAAACAATTATTCAATTGCATATTGTTATTGATGTTACATAAATGTCACAATCTAACCGAGTACAACTAGTAGTAACTGAGCTCAATTGGACACTGAAGAAGACTCCAATATCAGTCGAGCAGAATTGAGAAGGAACCTAGTTTAGAGAACCTATAATAACTAAGTTAAGTCAGTCAATCAAGGATTTCAATATAAACTAAGTCAGGTTGGTTACCAATGGAGCTCAGTGTAAATTGAGTCAGGTCGATTACAAAAGGAACTCACTGTTAACCGATTGATTCAGTTCAGTGTCATTCGACCTTCACCACAATAATTTTTTTAATTAAAAAGGTTAATTCAAGACAACTTAGTGGATGTTAATTATTTGTTTGAAGAGGGTATTCAAATTGACTTGACATGGGATTTCATATATATGAAAGTTCAAGTTATGGATTGAAGTATGTAGTTGTGTAGAAGAGTACATGATGCGAATTATGAAGGATATCTGATTAAGGACAAAATATTTATGGAGCCAAAAAGAATATTCTGATCAAGGAGTATCCAAAGGGTAAACAAGTAGAGTGATCTAAATTTGCAAATCAGTTTCTTCATCAATTAGTTCAATCATTGTTACTCTCTAACAATTGTAGTAGTGAAGAAATCTCTTAAGAGAGTTGACTTAATAGTCATGTTCACAAATCCTCTAACAAGGTGGCATTTATAGATTGAAGCATCTTAAGACCTCTAAAAAGGCCACTCCTAATAGGGTGATTCAAATCCTTTAACATGGTCACACTTACCATGTGTTTTGTAACCTTTAACATGGTTGTCTCCTAATCGGGCTCACTTTAGAAGAGTGAAAAGTTGTAACTAGTTGCATTGGTGGCTTTCCCAAATTGGGTTTCCATGTCAAATCTTGGTGTCTCATGTGTTTATGTTATTTTCTTATTGCTTTATGTTTCTATAAATAAGTTACTGAAGGTTAATACACATAAATATCACAAGATTTCTTTGTTAACCAAGTTACAATATATCCAGTTCTAAGTAAGCAGTACAATATCTTGGCTTAGTAAGAAGTTTGAAAAGACATTCAAGGGACTTGTAATTATTTTTGTGGTAACTGATTCGCCCCTCCCTTCTTAGTTACTCCTCTTATATTTCCAATAATGTATATGCATGTATCTATACATAAATTTATCTATATAAGAAGGTGGAATGTAGTGATGAAGAGTGGATAAGTACTTATATGAAAAATGAAGGTTTGGTGGTTACAGAAGAAGAAACTCATAATTGTGTGGGTGTCTTTGGAATTTTGGTGACTAGAAAGGAATGAAAGGAGAATAAAGAGTGAGACTTTGTGGAGATGGATGTAAGTATGACTCACCATTTATTTGGTTTGGACCACCCTATTGTTTCTTGTGGCATTTCTAGTAGAGAGATCCTTACAAAGGTAGAAGAAGAAGACTAGGTTGAGAAAGATGAGTAGGATTGCTTGTCTTTTTGGGTCTATATTTATATAGAAGTTAAATTTATTTGGTTCCATAATTGAATAGGGCTTATGTTCTATTGGGTCTATTGTTGTATGTCCATATTTTATAAATTTTTATGGACTTGTGGTAGTTTGTACAATTTAGGGTAGTTTTGGAAGATCTTACCCAATTTTTTGGGTGGTCTATGGTCAAGTTTAGAACAAGATTTTTAAATAAATATGTACAAAAATATGTGGGAACAATGATCATGATGTAATGCAGTTTTAATATAAATATAAAGGGAGTTGGCCCTTACCAACTATAAGCTAATCATGTGTGTGTATTAAATTAGTTTATGGTTTAACTCAATTGCATTTTAGTGTTTAGTTTGGAATCACTTTTTTTTATGGTTAGGGTTACCTTTGGTTTAGTGGTAGTACTAGGGTATAACTTGGATTAACACACACACACACACACACACACACACACACACACACACACACACACACATATATATAGATAGATAGATAGATAGTTCAATCAAATTGAATGTTGAATTGAGCTTATGGTTATGATTGTTGAGCACACTGTTGTTAATAACCTCAAATACTTCATGTCTAAATATTTAGTAGCTCAACCTCTATGGAAAATAATCAACAACATAAAAATTGTAGTCCATTTTCGTAGTAGTAACAAAATTTAGAGAATATAAAACATTAACAATAAAACATCTCAAATAACATCCACAGAAGTATGACACAAGGATTTAATGTGGAATCTGAATTAGGGAAAAACCACTAGTAACATGTCACCAATTTTTCACTCTTTTGAATTGAGCTCTATTAGGAGCCAATGCTATTAGAGGTTGCAAAACACACTATTAAATGTGATCTTGTTAAATGATTTAATCACCCTATTTGGAGTGGCCTTGTTAGAGGCCTTTAGAACATTCCATTATAATGTCACCTTGATTAAAAGATTTAATAATGACTATTATGTCAACCTTGATTAAAGGATTTCAATACTGATACAATGGTTAGAAAGTAACAATAGGTTGAATTGATAAATACAACTCACTTTGTAAATACAAACCACAATGTAGCTCATATGTTGATCCATTGAGTGACCTCCATTATCATCTCTATCTCTTATCTGCTTGGAAATTCTTCAAGCGATCACACATCACCTCTTATTAACTCTTCTTAGCCTCTTGCATAAGTTCACCAGTCAATAGCATCAACAACTGATCCAACCATAATTAGATTAGCCCATGTGCCTCCTTAAATAGGTAATTATGATATTTTATCACTTAAACATCACCATAGATCTTAGGGTTTGGTTATATTCTATCAATCTCTTTAGTTTTTTTCTCTATTAGTGTCAAAAAATTAGTCATATAGAAGTAAGATTTTGTTGTTAATTGAGTTATCTCTTTTTTAAACTTATAAATAATCATGTATATGTCAAGATCTATAGAAGCCAAGCAAGTCTATGGTTGTTGAGTATCCCTATGGAAGTTGAGTGATTCAGTGTATAGTGAATGATGAATAAATAAGAGTGAGAATGTGCTAAGTCATATAGAAGGATCTAAACTAGTAAAGGTCAAACATCAATAAGCAAAATAGTTATGACTGAGCATCAGGAACTATATGTGCTGATTAACATTGTTTGATCAAGAATGTTAGGAATGACACAAAATATGAGGTAAACTATTTTTGGCTGTCATGTAAATGAAATTTAATGATAGTGGAGTTTGTTACAAAGTTTTTTTTATGTATTTTGACATGGATCAATGATCCCTATGAAGGAAAGTTAGCCAATCTAATTAAGAGACAAAAAGAGAAGCATCCAGATCATTGATTATGTTCTAGAAGAATCTATAGATGTATATTCAAATTATAATTCAAACCCTATTTCATATGATACAAAGTGTGGTGAATGTGTATGTGAAGGGATTGTGTTTTGGGTACTACAAGAGAAGTTTTGAAGAAACATAGTGTAGTGACCAAGAGAAGCAGTGAAGAGAAGAGAAGAGATATATTAGATAAGAGATTAGATCAGATATTGGAAAGAGACACTAGTACATTTTGACCCATATTGGTTGAATCGTTGACCAATTTCTTTTTCGCTAATTTTTGTCATAAAAAATTTGACCAAGTCTTGTAGGTGCTGGAATTGTGACAATGCATTTGGTTGAAAATGGCTTCCCCTATTATAAAGATGATTGGTCAAAATTTTGACCAAGTTTGATCAAAATGTCAACCAAAATATTGACTAGGGAGCCAGACCCATGACGATATCTTGGTTGATGCATTGGTCATAATTTTTGCCAAAGGTTGGTCAAAAGTCTGACTAATGCTGGCCCTTGATCGATTAGGATGCCAAACCCATGATGACATTGTGGTCAATGCATTGGTCAAACTTTCTACAAATCTTTTGTGAAAATTTCAACCAACATGATTTGTTTCTTTTAAAAATTATTGGAAGATAAATATCCAAAGTAATAATCGATGACAGCCTGTTCAATGATTAGTTTGGATATTTATCTTCAGTTCTCTATTGGGTTTACCACCACCTTGAGATGAGATTCCACATACCTATATTGATGGCACTACAAGTGGCTACAAATGGATGAGGTTCCCATCTATCAGGGTGTCTCATTCCCTACATGTCGACCATGGAGAGGGAGAGAATATATGTTAGGGTCGTAGCATGTTAGCCCACCTATACCATGAGTAGGAATGTGAGTTAACCTTATCCTATTGATTCTTAGCTTCCTCACACCCACATATGTCAAACTTAAACCGGAACAAACATGATTGAATCCATACACAAAATAGAGGGTATCCACCACACTTAATACCATATTCATAAAATGATCTACCCACCACAGAGGTCCGCTAATAATAATATTCATAAACTATGGATCTTCTAGTAACATTGACAATGCCCACTCCATGGAAACTAAAAGTGTATCAGAGCCTGCACTAAACATAATCTGCAAATGTACAAATATTAACAAAAAGTAAATCAATTTTGACCACCTAACACTTATAAAAAAAATCACTAGAGTATGTATGTGAGATGTATAAAACTAGGGGACAATAACGCCAATGACTTATTCTTATGAAATGATAAAGTGAAAACACTTACAACAGTAGTCGAATTGATGAATTCATATTTTTTAGGAATTGAATCACCATTCTGGTTTGTCTGAGCTATGAGAACATCAACAAAGTCTTCCATCTCCCCCCATGTTTTGGTCCTTTCTCCTTGTGCTTCTCCAATATTGTCTACATATACAAGTCCAAATGTGATTGTACCTTGATCATTTACCTCTTATACCCTTGTAAATCAAGCCACTTCAAACAAAAGAATATAATCCCCAATAATAACACACCCATGATATATAAAAGACTCCTCAATCACCTTGGAAATAATCTCCTCTGAGACCCTTAAATCCTCTCCAAAATACTTCTCATTAATGATCATAGACATGAGCATCTTGAAGTTCAAGAAGGAGAAGAACCTCTTCATGTTAACACTATTCTATAGCCGAGCCCACTCAAACAAAGAATAAACTCCTTTGCAAAGTTGTTGGCATCTCTTGGGAGAAAAAGACTAGATTCTCTTGGGAGAGAGAAGCTCAAGAAGACAAATCCTTCAAGAAATTCTCTAGAATGGGCCATATGGAGCCCAATAAGCCATTGAAAAATTGTACCCCAAATTCTTCCCTTGTGAAAGGTGAAGCTTCGATCCCAAAGCCTTGTCATTCACTTTGAAACACTCTCTCATTGTAGAGCTTATTATCAAAACAAGGCGGCTGCCAAATTTGACATGCATAACTAGCTCATAGCTTTGAGCAAAAGAAGTTAAGATCTAGTGAATTGGCCTTTTATTGTCAAGAAGAATATTAAAGTGCTCAAATAGGGGAAGAACACTTGGACCTAGAGGAAGATAGTTTTTGTTATTAGAACTTGCAAGGCTTTTTAGTAGAAAAAAGATCAATATAAATTGTGGCAATTCTTGCCACAATGAGAGGCCATCTCATTTCTAGCTCCATCTCAAACCTCTAATTTTCTTTGTGAATGCTATTGAAAGTACATTGGGTTACAACACTTATATAATCACACCAATAAAAAATACACCTTGGGCATTTTCAGGCATCTAAGCATCTTTTGTATTGGAAGATAATTGAACAAATTTCATATTTTGAATTTAATTTATCTATCATCCTCTATATCTCTAGTAATCAAGACTCTCACATTGTACAACTTAGTTTACACAATATACTATAACATGATATTAATTCTTATCATAAGTGAAAAGTTTCAGACCAATTCATAGTTAGAGATAATAATGAAACATTTCTTCTTGCAATTACCTAGTCCAAAATCAAGTATATGTAATTATCTTTATAAAAGTATCATATAGACTGAAAAAGAAGTCTAACTCTCATCTTCCATTGGTTTTATAGAAATGAAAACTTTTTCTAGTAACCAACTAAATGTAGCTATCTCAAATTAAGATATTTTCAATGATTGCTAACTTAAGATGGCTCTTACAATAGTGCTACAAACATACGTCAATTTTTTTTTATGGATATAAAAACTATTTTTCAAACAATTTTTTATACAAAGAATAAAAAAAAACAACCCATCATACCACATACCTTTTCTCAATAACTTCCAATCACTCCTCCCTTTGGCTCCCACCTATTTTCTCTCCAACCTATGAAGTAGTGCACATAAGATTAACTTCTGACCAAAAGATGTTGACTATAATCATAAACTTAGACATATGTGGACTGATTAAGTTTAGCTCAATCCCAAAGAATTACATCATGGTTAACGTGCATTTTATTTCTTACATCTAGGCTCACTTCCTAAACATATCAAGAGTTGAGGAACCTACCTTTGGTACAAGTACATCCATGGCAACAACAATCTTGTCATCCTCGTTGAGTTGCATGTAAAATGCCTTGATCATTTTTGGATTATTGTACACAATAACTAGCTTTTTGAATATCACCTTAGTTAAATATCTGCATCAATTGGGTACTAAAAATATCATACATTTTCCCAAAAGACGGATCCAACACTCTCATGAAAGTGGATAGTGCATGTATAGTCATATTTTTTGTCAATGATTCTAGCATATTCTAGCAAAACATATGGGAATATTATGCTTTGCATACCTTTCATGCTCTAATGCTAAATCAATGCCCCATTCTACCTTGTTCTCAAATTTCTTCTCTGTGACCTGCTTATTTGCAAACAAATACAAAATTCTCAAGTCCTTATTGTCTTTGAAGTTTGATAATTCAAGAAATGTAAATGATAATATATGCCTATAACTACTTGAAAAATAAGTATAAAATTCTCTAATAGTTGAACAACCTCTTTATAGGTAATATGTTCAAATGGAGTTGAAAATAATTTACAAAGATGATCTATGGCGGTTTGGTCAGTTCTTTGGTTTATTTATTTCATACCATCAAAGCAATTATCAAGAAACCACTGACAAAGGAATTTTACATATTCTACTACATAGTTGATGTCATCCTACAAATGAGATTACAAAAAATTCTACAGTCAAACCAACCATACAATATTTGTAAGATTTTATCAATCTTCATCATCCTAATATCATTTAAGATCTGCACTAGTTATTTAAATCAAATTAAAATATCTTAATTTATTCATAGTATTTTTTTCTCAAGGTATCAACTATGAGAATCCAATGTACTATAAATCACATCAGATAACATATGAAAATGAGTAGAATAAACCATTGACATGCTCCCCCAACATGTATCTATAAATAAAATTAATGAAAAAGAATACTACCAGCATAGATACTAAATACATATATCTATAAATTCCAAACATTTATAAGCTTGGAGTTATCTAATTTACTTCAGAGTTTTTATTTATTTTACTTCAAAATTATTTTATTTACTCCATGGACATATAAATTTATTTACTCCATGGACACATAAATTGAAAGACTTATTTTGTTTAATTTTTTTTTTAAGAGCTATTTTAATTTTATATGTAATTTTTTAAAAAAAATTTCTTTTTAGTAGGTTTTATATAAGCCCAGATTTATTTAGCTATCCAATACAGGAACACAATTCATACACTGAACCTCTTTGTCTAAGAACCAAGGACTAAGGGGTATCCATTCCACCAATCTTGGCTAGGACACAATTCCAAAATCATCCTTTATGATGTTGGGGCCTTGCACTTACTCATCCTTGGTGGGCTCATTCAACCATTCACCTTCACCAACAGACTAAGGATTCATTCACAAAGTATAATTTTGCTTATCAAAAAGCCATAATTAATTAAGCTAGCAGGCTTCCCCTGCAAGCTTGTTTGCATATAGAAGCTCAGGATTTTCTTGTATTGCACCACCATTGTCTCACAAAAGTGAATGCTTCCCTGATAATGATTTTGCAATCATAGATTGTGGTGACAATCTAATTTTCATGCTATAGCATTAAACCATTTCCATTTTCCTACAACATTTCATATTGCATCTCTTACAGTGTTATATATCAAACAAATTTAAGGTGGGGGTGGGTGAGAGTTGTTGGAAATGGTAGGAAGATTCAAAAGCCATTTCAACAAATCTATTTCTAAAAATCTTAAACTACAAGATTTACCTTCTTTCATAATATAGATGGATGATTGGGCATTCATCACAGTAGAAGGGGTAGTTCTATTACTGATCCAAAATGCAGTAACAACACTATTAAATCTCTTTATTTTTCCTAACAAGGTCATTTTAAATTTTTGAAGCCACAAACTCCATGAATTTGATATGTAGGCCCACAACATTATTGCCCATGTAGGTATCCATTTAGCTTTTAATTAGAGTTTTAGCAAAATATGATCCACTAAAAATTTCTCCTGTAACCACTACAAAGTAGGACACTAATTTTGTGTGTTATGGTTTTATAGAGGCCCCAAATGGGACTAGTTTCCATACTCCTAACTAAAATAGAACATTAAATTTGAATGTGCAATCCATTTAAACATAAGTAGAAGTTTTTGTAGCTTTATATGGATAATTGAAACCTTGATCTGATTAATAATTAAGGGGGTCTGTTCTGTACTTGTAGTTCGAGGAATTTCCTAGCAATAGTTTCTCCATTTTCCTAGAGTCATAGAGACCAGGTATGTATATATATATATATATATTTATCTATGTTAAATTATTTATCTATTTTGTTATGTATATAGCTCTTGGCTTTAATATGAATGTGAACACGATACAAAGAAACGAAAGTCTCCTTGGACTATCATGCACATACCACTAGAGCTTCTTGCACCTTTTGGGTATGTACTAATGGCTTGGAAATTCACTGTGTCATGTGTGGGATATCTTTTACTTTAGTGCATGCCATGTTTATACTAATTCCATTACATTTTTCCTCCATGTTCAATTGAACAACATATTATTCTGGCTTTTTGTAGTGGTTAAGGTATTCTAGATGAATATGTTTTAATAGCTTTCAGTGCATTTTGAATTATTATCCAAAACTAGATAGTCAAATGACACAATCTAATACCTCCTATTACGAGGTTGCCACTAAAGAATACATTTTCTTAATTCCCCACATGGCCTAACTAAGATCAACCAATTACTCTTCTTTTGGAGAGTTATATGGTTTCATGTAGTGTTGGAGAGATTTATCAATATAGGATTATAGATCATGCCTGTTTCAAGCACGAACAAAATTGAACAGTTTTTTTTCTTCAAACCAAGGAGCCGAGGTTAACTATGGAAGTTTCAAGGTGAAATTTGAGCATATTCCTTTTTTGAGTCTTCTCCATCAACCTCTCCCTCCCCTAAAGGATCTACTACAAATACATCCATAACTCTAGTTGTTTCCACACCTGCTCCTCCTCCTCTAGTAGCCCCTTCACCTAGTATGGTTAATGGAACTTCAAAAAAAACAAAAAATATGCTCAAAGAATTAGATTACTCTTTTCATTTTATTAAAACATGTCCTTATTTCTAGATCGGATTGGATTGTGTTTAGATTTTTTTACGTCAATGTTTACAAAACTCTTTGTTTGTTTCATTATCTGAATGTAAGAAAATAATAGAAAGAAAACATATGGTGAATCAAAGAATGTGATTCAAACATTCATGTTAACAACTTGCATAGAATTGAATTCGAGACAAAAACATTTTTCTTTTTAATCTTATAAATGAAAAGTATACTAAATTCTTTTATCATTTATATCTTTATCTTTGTTTCAAAATTGAACAATTTCATAGATCTCATAGTTATTGGAAAATTACTAGCTTGACTTGAATTTGTATTGCTTTATAGGAAAAAATATGCTCTTCTATTGTCTTTCCCATTTGTGGGGTTGCAACTAATTTTTAGAAGCTGCACTTAAATTAAAAATGAAGACAACATTCATTAACTTGTATTCAAATCTCTCTTCTTTCAATGTGGGTGAGTGTTCCCTCAAGAGGATTAATTTTCTGAAAAATTCAAGGAATTAAATGAGCATTGGACTAACTTTGACTAGTATTAGCTCTCTTCATAACTGTTTATTTTCTCTTTACACTACTCCCCACATAATTTGGTCACTCTTGACTCTCATAAACAAACAAATTGCTGTAAGGGATTCATAAATACATAATGATAACACTCACCAAAAAAAAATTCTTTGAGTTGATCCTCATATATGTTACACATGGCCACTGCTATTTATGTCATACTGTCATAAATTTGAGATTTCAAGTTAGACTTAATTGAATAAATGCCAAAGGTATAAATTTTGAAACAATAGGTAATGAGGAAGAAATTAAAAGCAAAAGGTATAATATACTAACTTTGTATATGTTGGTTCACTCATTACTATAACAATTATACGTGTTACACATGAGACTCAACATTATATGTATAAACATAGTTTAATTGATTTGATTCTCTTTATCTGTGTGTGATGGTCTTGACAAAGTACATGCACAATGGCATATCAAATGAAAAGGCATATGTGTATAGCTTTGGAGTTCTTCTCCTTAAAATTTTGAGTGGGAAGTGTCCAACCAATTCAATATTCATAGAGAAATGGATAATTTTTTTTGGATGGGTGTGTGTGTGTGTGTGTGTGTGCGTGCGCACGGGCGTATGTGCATGTGTGTGTGCGTGTGCAACACTTATATCAACTTACATCAACAACACTTATCTCCTTAGGGGTCAGTCCACTTTTGACAGTCATTCTACTTTTTATAAGTGATATGTGGAATGTGTGTATCAAAAATTTGAAACAAAGAGATAAAAATACATGATGCAGGTAATGGCATACAATATCCTGGGAACAATGACCTTTGTCAATAAATTTAAATAAATAGATTACCTCTAAGCTAAGCCTTCAATAAGTGAGATTTCCCCTTTGTCCCCAAAATTCAATAAGAAGGACACCTCTTAGCATGTCAGAGCATTCTTTAGCTCTACATTACCAGTTAGAGTCATATGGAAAGAGAACTGTTTGAAGTGTCAATATTCATGAACAATATAGGCAATTGAGAGTCCCAGTTAAGTATTTTGTATATTTTAAAATTTTTCTAGTACACTTTACCTTAGTTTAATATCTTTTTGGTAGGTCTAAACTTTTATTGGAGCCAATGTTATTATAGATTGTGTACGTTTTAAACTTTGACTTCTTCAATTATAACTGTATTCTTGCATATCTTTCTAAATATGAAATGTCATGTCCATGTTCCTAGTAGATAAAAACATGTCAAGAAAGTTGTCATGAACCTTAAGGCTCAATAAAAAATGTTTTTTTTTTTGAAATGTTGTTTTGGAACAATGCTGATGATAAGAATCTTCCTCCTTAACTATACTACACCAACCAAAGCAGGCCATCTATAACAATGAAGAGAAAAAAATGCAAAAAAAGGAAAAATGAGAAGAATATATATGAATCAGAGTGGAGATGATTTTAGAGTCATATCAACATTTGGGAAAATCTAGAGGAGGTTCTATGCTTATCAATTTACTTGGCCCATTCTCTACAAGAAAAACTATTGCCAATCCCCAAGTTAAATGGACATCGAGGTGGCAATGCATCAACCAAGCTCCTGCTCATCCAAATTGAAAATACTTAGAGTTCTAAATGTTAGAAATGCTGATTACATTAATAAAATCAATGTAGAACATAGGGGTAGAATTTAAAAAAAAAATAAATATAGAATTTTTCATTCATATATATTAATCTAGTAAAAACTATATTTTTATTTAAATAAGCAAGAAAACAACATCCTTATTTTATTTTTATTTTTATGACATTGAAAACTCTCATGTCATCCTATAGTTATGCCATGGTGTTGCTCATATTATCCCTCTCTTCAAGTGTACCACCAAATACTGTTTGTAGAGCATTAAATTGCTTTCCAACCTTCTTGTCAATGCCATCAACTATCTCATTGTTGCAAATACCACCTCCATCTTTGCTACTTAATAAAGGAGTAGTTTGCTAGCTTAGGGTGATTTTGGATTAGAGTGTTTTTACAAGGCAACATCTCATCCTTGTCCAAGTTGGAACCCCCATTATGGTTTTCTCTCACAACCAATGCATGAGAAAAAGCCACAAAAGCATCAATGGAACACACTTTTTCCATTAGGCTCCCCCAACTTACATAGCTATTAGATTTATACAAGCATCTAGAAGAAGGTGAATATGGGTATGACTTTAAGTCTAGGCTACATTCTTTAGTTGAGATTAAAATGAAAGAAATGGTATTAGTATTCACAAAAGATAAAAAGTAGAACAAGGAAACTGCACAAATATTATACTTTAGTGGAGAAGAGTTGATAAAAAGAAAGTGTTAAAAAAATTAAAATGGGTATAACTAGTAGTATTTAAAATATTATAAGTGAAGGAATTGACTACAAATATTTAACACTTTTTTCTAGAAGTTAGTCAGTCATTAGTGTATAATTCTTAAATCAACTAAGTATTAGATATAGCATAAACATCATGAATTGTAAGAATTTTTTTGGCTAATGTCATGCCCAAAATATGGGCAAAACACACACAACAATTTTTTATTATTAAGAAATATGATTCAATAAGATGATACAATCAAAAAAGATTTAGATGTTTAACTATAATGGAACTAATTGATCGAGTAGTTTGAGATTCAGATAGCCATAGGTACTTTGAAGATAGATCCAAGTTCACATTGATATAGAGAGGTGACAACTCAGTCTGAAGCATAACATAAAATAAATAGTTTGGATTAACTTAATGTTTCTTAGTAAATCAATTTATTTAATTTAAATGACTAATTCATTTAACTGAAGTCCTAATCCATCAATTTGTTTGAATAGTTCCTTAAAATGTTTCCCCCTAAGGATGACAATAGATTACACAACCACCTATTCAATATGCCAAAATGACCTACTCACTAAAATGACATCTATCTCATAATTAGATAACTTGTTTAGCATCAATTTAATTATGATCAATATACCACTACCCTTATAAGTAAATCTAAACTTTACTTAAAACTATAATAAATTTAAGTCCACATTAATAATGCCAATATAAAGTCAATCTAACTAATCTCCATTAAAACAAGATAATACTAACACAAAATATACTTGAAACTTGAATATACTAATTAAATTTTCTACTGAGTTAAAACTAATTTCTTGACAGTTCTAATTTCAAAATTGACAATTACTATAAAAAATTTATACTTCACCAATTAAATTCTAACAAAAAACTATACTAACCACCACTTCTAATAATAAATACTAAAATCTACAATATTCTAACTAGAAATATACTAATTTCAAATTGAAAAGTTTAAATCACAACTAGTTAATAATCTAACAACTAAGTGCTATCCTATACTAACACCATTCTAAGCATTAAATTTAAAGCTTTAACTAAATAAACTTAAGTATATGTACTAAACTAAGCAACCACATATAACAATACTAAAGAAAAATTTAAAAGAAATAATTAACTACCCTATTCAATCTGACTCAAATTAACTTATCAAGACTTAGACTAACTAAGCTCTAAACTATCCAAAGATTAAACTAACTCTACTCTAACTACCTACCAACATACCCTATACTAACCTAGTCTACCCATCTATCCCCACATACTCTAAAACTACCCTATACTACCCCCTAGCCAAGTGGCCTGGCCACCACTTGGCCTTTCTACCAACTCTTCATGCTACCTCCTGGTCCCTGCACCCTGACCAAGGTCTGTCAGAGTAGATTTGCTCCCTTGCCTCTTGCATGAGTGGTGCTCATGCATTAGACCTAGCGCATGGGGAAGGAAAACATAAGGTGGGTAAAGTTTAGCAAGGATGATATATATTCTAAACAAAATTTCTCCATTCCCAATGATGACATCAGTACTATCACTGGCAGGTGGTTGGGGTTGCCCACGCCTTGCTTCAAAATGGGAAGTGAAAAAAAAAGAAAAGAAAAGAGATGGGGGGGGGGGGGGGGGGGGGTAATTAATTTAGTGGGTAAGCTTGATTTTTTTTTGATTAATAAAATGGATAGATGGTATGTCCTAGGCAAGTAACTTGCCTTCTTGCAACATGGAGTTTAATGCAAATGCCAGGTCTGTGCCCAAATTTGGTAGGAGGTGATTTGAAGCTTGATTTAGTGAAGGGCTAGATAGCTTAGGAGTAAATGCTAAAATTTTTGTTGTTGAGAGAAGACCACAAGATTGCATTAACTTATACATTTATATGTTTTATTTTTTTGAATTTTTTTGATTTATATGGCATGAAGAATTAGCAAATGATTTTGTTGAATTTTCAAAGAGAAGTAGTTTAGAGAATATTCTCTGTGAACTTGGGGGAATTAAAATTTCCTCTCATACATTTTCCAGAGAGCTTTTTACTCCTGGAGATGGACATTTTTTTTTTGAAAGTCTATTTTCAAAGTGTTGATATATATATATTTTGTGATATCCAAGGAATGATTTCTATCTTATTGACAAAATTGATTCCCTTTTTTTTAAGCATACTATTACAACGACGTGTATAAAGTTATTTTTTTTTTTTTCCTCCTATAATTTATGTTTTATCAATCATCATATGAAAAAGATATATTCTCCTTTTATTCAAAATTCAAAGTGATGCATAATTTCTTATTCAAATTTGATTTTGACACTTATTTAATCTAACAAGGAGAGAGATAACTTTGTTGTCCACAAAATAGGATTTTCACTTCCTCTTAATACATAAACATCGAATTGGGAATTTCAACATATCAAATTACTTTCCCTTCACATAATTGAAAACTTTGAGAATTCATAATTCGAAGACATTATCTATTACTCTATTTTCTCACATACATATGCATAATTTGAAATCACATAAGAGAAATGCAAGAAGGTTTTCACAATCTTTTTCTTTCTCTATTATTCAACCTAGTTCAAGGCTCCATCGGGAAAGAACTAGTAAGACAACCCGACGTCTTTGCCAAATACATCAAAATTTAAAATATATTTTAAAAAACATTACAATTCAATTGAATTCTCTTCAAGGGCTTTCACAAGAGATATTTTTCAATGTCTTCAATGCATCAAGGGAACCATGGGAAAGACAAGAACCAACATGGAGGTAAAACACCATACTAAGATGAACAATTCAAGCATGCATTACCAACCCGATTTTGCACAATAGGTTCAACATTGAACCAAAATAAAGGGGAGGTGGATTTTCTCAATAGGAGTTGTCAATCACCATACCATAACATAGCCTTTTTGGAGCTAAAATTCAAGAACTTCCATTCTTCTACAAATGCCCTTTCTGGGCCAATATAACAAGGGTGTTCATGCCTTCCCTTCTTCAAGAATCCAAATTTTCATACAAGGTATGGGATGACAAGTAGGGGCCCATACACCCTACCCTCTTTCCCTCCTCTCACCATGAGATGAGACTCTACACTATTGAGGTCCAACTAAGGCCCTTCCCCCATACATGGCCACTTCTTCCCTATCCAAGGGCGAGTGATGCCAAAAAAATCCCCAAGAAATCCCCTCAAAAATAAAACATCAAGGCAAGCATAAGAATAACATCAAAAGAAAAATAAGTTAAGATCCCTCCAAATCAACCCCAACACAAAATCAAGCAATACAAAAGAAAGATTGAATCATGAACAACATGAAGAAACAATTCAAAAGAGTGAAGAACTCCTACCTTCACAAAAAAAGTTATGGAAAAATGGTAAGTTGAGAAGAGCTTTTTCCTTTTCTTCCTTCAATCTTCAAACATTCTCCAAACTAGAGATCAGATAACAACCCCAAAACTACTCCAAATTGCCTCTAAGTATCATCCTTAACTCAACTAGACTTCAAGTAACCTCAAGATGGATTTTTGAGTCACCAACTCAAGTAGGAGAAAATCAATTTTTGCAATCAACCAAAAATAGGGTTTTTGAGTGACCCTAAAAGTCAACCAAGGAGACTAAGGGGTTGGAAAGTGCTCCCCACCCACATCCTTACCCCTAGGGTACTTAAATTTAATGTTTTTAAACCTTAAAGGCTTAATAGGAACAAAAAAAGGCTAGGAGAGTAGAAAGACCAATTAACAACCTTCAAGAATTACAATACAAAGATAGCACAATTTAACAAACAGTTCAGTTTCGTCTTTCCATTGGATTTCTCGGCTAAATTTTCTCCACACTCATTGCACACATCAGTAGTTCAAGGAACACATGTATATATGTAAATATACATATCAATAATTTCATGTAAATTAAAACATCCATTTTTCTACAAATCAATTGTTTATCTCATTCTACTCATTACAATTGGAAAATCCAAGTATTAGTTCTACATTCATTCACTTCATCATCATACATGTTCATAAAACATTAAATGATGAAATCAAATATCTTAAAGTAAAGAATCACACATCATAAATAGTATAATAATGTTCAGTGCATCAAATAATGTTCTGACATATCGAGTCATGAGTATCAAAATAATAATGTATCATCGATGCTAGGATGGGTCGGGGCGAGGCCTCATAGCTGACAATCTTAGAAAGTTTTAGTTTTTTATAAGGGTGTAACAAATTATTAAATCCTAAGAATATGTAGAATATATACCACTATTATTACAAGTATCAAAACTTTTAAGTTGGACAGTCGAGTAGATGATATTTTATCCCTCAAGGGCTCAAAGTTTGAGAATTTTTTTTAGCAATATGAAGTTGAAATGGCATTGTAAGTGAAAGGTTGAATTTGTAGATATATACATGGCATCTAATTATACAATTAGAAAAGTGCTCGAGCATGAGTTAAAATAGTTTACCCAAATGACTAATTAACACTTTTAGCCTGCGAAGTGTGATGTTTAAGCTAGCCACAATGGGAGAGATGTATCTAACCATCTGTATATTATCACTAGCTACAAAAAAGAAGACTTTTTGTGGTTTCACAATGCATGTCCCATTTTTCCTAGAAATGGGGAGCCCCTACTTTATTTTTTTGGCTTTCTGGAACCCTAGTTCAGGGTCCAAGTCTTTTTTGGGTTTTATCTAGTGTTTTCTAGTCAAGATTGGGTCCCGACTGGAAAACCTAGACTTTAAGAATCAAGTTTCAAAGTGCAAAAGTCATCTTTTTGCAAAAAAGAGGCACACCAGTGCACCTCCCTAGGTGCACCAGTGTGCCAAGACCCTTGCAACAGCACTTACAAAAGGTAAGTGCACAACAATGCACCAACACTGTTGTGCACCCCCACAAAAACTCTGCTGGGGCTTGGGTCTATAAAACCCAAGTACCCCCTTCTTCCTTCCACCTTAGTTTTTTGTGTTCTCTAGCTTTGGTTGCAGTACCGTACCTCCTTAGATGTGCCTTCTCCACTTCCCTACCTACACAAACACAAAAAAAACAAAGTTAAAAAACACAAAAATAAGGTGTGTAGCTACGCACCTTATTTTATGCTTCACAAAACTAAAAAAACCTTAAAAACATAAAAGAAAAATATGACACCAAATTAAGGTGCACAGTAGCATACCTAATTAGGTGCACTACTGTGCACCCTGAAAAACACACAAAAGTTGCCTAAGTCCATATAGGGTGTGCATTAGTGCACCCCATGAGGTGCACTAGTGAGCACCCCACATTTTTAAATGGAATAATGCACACTAGGAACACCTACTAGGTGTGCATTATTTTTGCATATAAGGGTCATAAAATTAGTTTTTGGTTTTTTTTAGGTAGATTAGGTTTTCTTTTTTGATCACGTCTATGATAGGGTTTAAGTTAATCAACATTTTTTGACTCCAAACTAATGGACATGCTTTTAATGAAAATTCAATGGCTTCTTCATCATCCTCCCTTGCAAAAAAGATTGCCCCAAAGCTCATAGTATTCAATTTTCAAGGTGTTTCAACCAAATCATGATTTCAAGATGATCATTCAGAGATCTGAGACACTAAACTAGGTCACACTGATTTGGGCACATACCCAACACTATATAATAGACTGATAGAAAGGTCTCTAATGATTTACACATTGTTCCACTTGGGACTTGTTAGTGCAGCATCACATTTGGTGTCAGTGCAATCTTCAGAGTTAATCATGACATTAACAAAAAACTATGTTCTCGAAGAAAGGATAGTGAAGAGCATAACTGGGGAGATTGTCTTGGATCTTTGACCCAAGAACATTGAGAAGGTGTACCATCTCTTAAGGGTAGATCAATTCATTACATTAACCTATCAACAAGCAGAGAGATGGTACAGGGAACATATTGAAGAAGCTTTCAAGATCATCTAGTCTTCATACCTTATTGAGAGTACTTCTCTAGGATGAAAAGTAGGCAAAGTGGATATGACATGGGGTTATATGAAGGAAGATATTGGATATTCAATCATACTCTTGAGTAGAGTTATGGGTTTTCTGATAGTTGGACACTTGAACATTTTTATGGTGCATTTTATTGAGACAATAAAAACAATGAAGATGCCAATTGATTGGTCTTCTATTCTTAATGAGAACTTGGGTGAGCAGCTAGTGGTAGTTAAGAATAACAAAAATTCTATATGACATCATATTTGGTCTACATGTTAGCTGCTAGGGAAAAAGACTATCCAGGGCTACATAAAAGGGGCAATATGCAAGATGCAAACGCATGGCCATACATAGTATATCCTTAGCTAGTAAAGAACAAGCTTCAAGAGCACATCAAGGAGTATAGGATAGTAAATGATTCTTTTATATTCACAATAATCTAGTTCATTGAAGTAGATTATAGGAAAAGGATGTTAGAAGAGGCAACAACTAAAATTTTAGAAGTTGGAGCCTACTACATCCAATATCGAACATTTACATATTTGAGAGTAGTAGGTACAACTGTCAATCTTAAGAAGCTACCTAGGTATCCTAGTGACATGCTTATACTATTAGATATTTCTCAATAACTCTTGTCTACATACAACAGAGTATGAAGACAACATAAAATAAGTTAGGTGTGGCCTATTTCTATAGGACCATTTAGTGTCGATCAAAGACAATATATTCTATCTTTTGAGTGTGAATGGGATCAATATCCCTTAGAAGACTATAATTCTCCTTGGCCCTACTTTGATAATATCGAAAGAGTGTAACATCTAGCTGGTAAGAAATTTCAATATGAGGATGCGATTGAGGATCATTGGATGAGTGTAGTAGATGACTATGATATCCGCATAAGAGATTATTTTAGGATGACTATATATTTGACAAAAAGTGCTTTGAAGATGAAGATTCCATTGAAGATTGTGCAACAAGATATAGATGATCTGCTTGATCCATTGTTCAATAGGGACAAGATTGGTGACTGACCTATCATGAATGTTGAGGTTGATAAGGAAGAAAATGCAAACATCAATCACAGAGCAAGGCATGTCATTAAATTGACAAAGGATTGGATCAAGAGACCTTTCAAACTTGATCCAAATTCTCAAATGGTTGTCTTCCATGCTCAAGCCCACCTAGCTAAAGGTTGAGGAGCTAAGGTCATAGTGCCTACATTTATAGCCCAATCACTAGTAAGATAAAAAATAATACACCAACTTGGTAGACCAATTGGGTATTATAGGACTCATAAAAGTAAAGGTAAAGGAAAGAGGACTTCTCCTCAACAAACCAAGCTAGAAGAGCAAGCAACACAAGTACCTCCATCGTAGGGAGAGGAAAATGTACAAGGGCTAGAGAATGTTGAAGCTAAACTAGCTCAAGATGATCGTCAAGTGCTGCTAGCTAAACAAGGCCAAGGAGAAGCTAAGATTGAAATACAAGAAGTGCCTTCACAAGAAGTACAAGTGTCCCCCTCCACACCTAAGAAGAGAAAGATCAAGAATTTGGTAAAGAGGAGACAAAAGGTCATTAGGAAAGTGATTCCTTTCCCATTAGTCTCGAATCCTATTCCAGAAGAAGAAGAAGAAGAAGAAGAAGAGGACAATCTACCTTTGAACTAGAGGACTTGTCTCACAAGAGCTACAGATTGGGAAAGGAGAATAAGCTCATCCATGACACCTCTATCTAATCCTAAGAAACCCATTCAAACTAAAACATTAGAAGATGAAATGCAATAGTGGATAGATGAGCAGGATGTGGAGGGCATTGATGTCTTTTAGATGTTAGATTTTGATTTCATGCTTGTGGGTACTGAATTGATCGAGGATAAGATAAGAAACACTCCAACACATCAACCCCAATTAGAAGATTGGAGTCGGCTACCACCTGAACCACAAGGACCTGAGGTAGTTCTATCATCCCCAGTACAAGTCACATTCTATGTAGATAAGGGATCAGGTACCCCTCTACCTCCAAGCACCAAAGGAGAATAGGTTCAGGTAGAGCAAGAGCAAGAACCACAACAATCATCCACCAAGGAAGGGAAGATAAGTGAACAACCTCAACAAACTTCCCAATAAATTGTGGTAAGGACTATGGACTTGATAGACACACAGATTGTTAGCATGAATGTTGATGCTATGAGGGAGTATCGCAAAATATTGATATGATGTATTTATACTATGTTTGTGATTGATGACAATATAGTAATAAGTTTGTGAAAGACTAACAAAGCAACAAAATGAGTAGCAGACTATGATTTTTGTATTGAGGACAATACATTGTGTATCTTCTAATGTGCAATTACCAACACAAATGATAGCATGTATTTGTCTCATGGGCAAGTGTGCAGAACCTGAATTAACAATGTATAGAAGATATTAATGATTTATAGAGAATTGCATGGAAACAGAGCATTAGAAAAATAGTTTATGTTATATGATCAATATAGAGCATTGTATTTGGAATAAATGGTTGCACAGTTAATCTGAGGTCGTACACTAACTATTGATGATGTCAGCAAGTGCACAGGTACAGAAGTCACACATGTGAAAGTTTGGGTATAACTATGAGACTATAGGATTAATTAAATATGTTTTTCATTTGATTAACATATGGTAAAGTGTGAAGCTGACCCAAGGATTTAATATTGAGTATGGTATAAAGGAAAGATGTTTTCTAAATTTTACATATGATGATAGAGATCGAGGAGTAGAGAAGAATTGCAAATTGAGAGGCAGTAGATTAGAATGATTTGCTAATGCATGTAAGTGACCTTAAGGGTTACTATTGATGGATACAGAGTTCCAAATTTGATTGCATGATCTAAAGGGGAAGAAATCTGATGTATTGGACAAAGGAAGAAGTGAAAGATTGTTACACATCTATTATTTTGAAAGGAATAGTATCGAGATCAATTGGACAGTGGGTTCGTTGATTTGATCCTGAAGCCATTTGGAAAATGGGTTCAGCTACCTTCTACAACTCCTAATAGGGATTCAAAGTCTCCTAATAGGGACTCTTTGTACTAAGTGTTGTAACAAACTCCTAACAGGGTCTATCCTCTAACAAGGAATATTCATATTAGTACATCATTTTGTGGGCATCATTCCCACCAGGGTTTTCCCTCTCATCAAGGGTTTCCCTAGTCAACATATCTAGTGTAATTGTGTATGCATATTTCTTTATGGTTACTATTTAATTTTGGCTGAATGGTTGAGATTGATTTAAAAGGTTAAATCTTTATATAACTGATTCACCCCCCCTCTTAGTTATATTGGTGAACTACTATTTCTAACAACTCTTGATACAAATCTTGTGCAAAATGAGAGAAATACAGAAAGGGGAGATAAGGGAAAAAACATTTTTGAGAAAACTCCTTCATCCTCAAAAGGAAAATCTCTATTAGAGCTTATCCCAAGGTGGTTAAACAAAGAAGTAATAATAAATAAGAGGCAAAAATTCACCATAGAGGAAGAGAATAGGATGGAATTGATTGAAGTTCTAAGGAGGCCTGAATCACCCCCAAAAGATGCACATCCGTTAGCCTTCATCATGAGTGATCAGAGCTAGGACTTGTTTTCTCACATGCTATCCCTCCTCTACCTTTAAAATGTTGAATAATTGACTTTATGGGATTATCAAATCAGGGAGGTCATGCTTGGGAAACCTAGCTTATATACTATGAAGTTGATGGTTACAACATGAATTAAAGAAGTGTGTAGGAGCTTAGAGTAGGAGGGTGCATAATTGATAACACTTCGGTGACAAAATGAGATCCTAAGGACATCTAAACAAATTTGTTGGTCCCTTAGATTGCACAAACCCCAAAGAAACCTTGAATGCAACACTAAAGAAGAGGGATAAGGGTGCAATATAGTTAAACCCATTTTTGAGAGCTTGTTAGCAGTGGAGAGAAGGTTTTGAGGAAAAGGGTGTACAAATTATACAAGAAAATCTAAATTTGTTGCATGTTATGCAAGATAATGTGGACAAGCTTGTGGCCATTTTAAATCAAGATTTTGGTTTGATGGATGGAGTACATACCTAGGGCAAGGATTTGTAGGCATTATAGGAAATTAAAGGCCAAAGGTATTAGATGTTGATGGAAGTGTATACAACTAAGGAGTTAGAAAAGATTGATGATTGGATTGAAAAGATTACGAATGGTAATAAAGTAATGGAGACATTACATGCAGAGATTCACAGGCTTAAGGATCAAACCAAGAGAAAATCTTGGAAGTAGAGAGGTATTATAGTGATGCGTGTTTAGACTTTTTGAGGATAATACTAGGGGGAAGTTACTAGCTTTAGAGGTAGTAGTCAAGAAATTCTAGTAAAATTTTGAAGAGGCTGCTAATCATGATGGCATTAGGCAAACATTTAGAATAGAAGAAGCATTGTTAGACTTGGATGTAAAATTGGGAGATTTTACGGAGACTCATATTAAGGTTGGCACCTACAAGAAGAAGGTGAAAGAAAAATATGAAGCCTTTGATTTTCAAAATGTAGCCCAATTTACTGAGATCATTGAGAAATTAAAAGGCAAATACCTAGACATAGCTCTGGTATAAAGGGGAACATGACCCAGAAACCAGAATTTCAATTTTGACATTTGGTAAAATTTTGGATTTTTTGAACCTGCCTCTGAGGTGTGCTAGTGTAGAGGTGCACTTTTCAATGGTCTTCTGAAATATTTTGAAGAATTCAAAGGTGTGGTGATAGTTAACTGCCAGTTCTAGATTTAGAGCTTTCAATGCATTAGAAACACATTCTAACAATAGTTTAACTTTGACAGACACCTAGTGAATATAGAGCTTCTATTTTTGGCACTTCTAGAAACTCCTACATCAACAAAAGGCTTTCTCTTTCTTATTTTCTCATGCTTTCTTTGTTTTATGACATGTAAAGGCTCATGCATCTAATTAATGATATAAATATGGATGGAGTCCTACTTAGCACTAGTTAGATGGTCAGTTTGTACATAAATAGATTTGTTTTATTAGTTTAGAAGCATATGATTGCATAAAGATATCTCTCACTCTCAACACAAATTGAGGAGAATATTTCTTATAAATTTAGGAATGTAATATGTATTCCAAGCCGCCATTATTTTGGTGCAATAATATATGTTGTTGGTGCTCACATTTGGAGTGTAGTGATTCTCGCCAGAATGTGTTATAGTTTGTGGGTGTATGTTCATGGAATGTAATTGAGCCAATAGTTTTATTACATTATTTTGGTTGTGCAATATTTTAATTCTAGTGTTTTCTGCAGGTCTACAAATTTTGTTGACATACTTAGTTCAAGAAGAGATCATCATATTGTTCCTGCATAGCTTTTTATCTCGCATAAGCACCTTTCTGTGGTCTTGTGATTTGATGAAAAGTGAAACATCTTACGATTACTAAATTCCCATCAACGATTGCATCAATGGAATTATGGAAGCACTGCTCTTATTTTCATTGGTTACATACCAATCTTTTTGAAAACTTAACTCGCAGACACGTTGTTTCCATAGCTTATGTTCGTTAGGATTTTTCTTTTCATGTTATTTGCTTAAATTTCTTGTTCCCTTATCTTTCTTATTTGCTTTGCTAACCCCTTGGTTAAATTAGGAATTCATATATTTGCATTGTTAGATTGCATTCATCTTAAAACAAAAAATACAAAAATATATTTCTTTTTGTGTGTTTTACTCTTTTGAAGCAACAAGAAGATTCTACATCTTATCCTAATTGTTCAAACCAGCAAAGGCCTCCTCATGAACATTCACATTTATCTTCTACTGAGAAAATTCTAGTAGGTCACAAGATCATTTAGAACCTTAGAGTTGATCCTTGAATTATATTTTCAAGAGAGGAGTTTGAAAGGATTCTTCCCATTAAGCACCATGCAAAAGGACAACTCAACAGAAGTGGCACTAGGAGGGCCCTTAATATTCATAATAGAAGAGAAAAATTGCAAACTTCAAAATTCTACATTTTTTCACAAGTTTAGAAAATTTTCTAGGTTTATGAGCTTCCAAGCTATGCAAGTGCATAGGTGCACCAAATTCCAAGGTGCACCTTATTTGTGAGAAATTTTACTTCTGCAGAGGTGTGCTTTTTCTAGAATTGATGCAAACTAGAGGATTCTAATCCATCATCCCTATTTTAGTGAGCTTTAAGATATTCGCCAAGTGCACACAAGTTCCTTGAGCTTAGCCATTTTTGTAAGCCTCACAGTAACAAAAGAATCTCCTAAATTCTACCACTTCCATTCAACATTTTGTTATCTTCTTTAGTTTTGCCTCCACAAAAACTACCCAACATTCAACCAAATCCTCTGATAGTTCCACCACCATAAGAGCCACCTGTCAGTCCACTTAATCCTCTGATGGCCTTTAATGCAAATGTTATAGACTCACCAATTAACTTGATAGGTGTATTTAATGATCTTCCTAAGAGTCCTAAGAAATTTTTCCCAAGGTTCATTTATGAAGAGACACAGACTGCTGAAGATCACATCAAGGTATTCAAGGAAATTTATAACTAAAAGTAGATTGCTAATGAGAATGTGATTCTTCACTTATTACCCTACTCTTTGGTGGAAGTTTCCTTTAATTGGTATGTTAATTTGCCACCTAGATGTATTGGAGAGTGGGCTACTTTCAAAAAATTGTTCTTGGAACAATGCAAAACTTTCATCAATCCAACCATGATACATCAGCTATTCTTATCAGTCAAAGACAACCCAACTAAGATGGTTTCATGCTTTAGGCATACCAAAAGTTAGAAATGCCATACATTATACTAGTTGAATCATTTATTTAGATTTATCTAAATGCCATGGACCATCTTACTACTATTTTTCTAAGAAGACTTCCTACAATAGATATCGACACATTGGACAAAGTCTTTGTAGAAGCAATTACCTTCACTAAGCAAGCCAATCCTAATGGAGGAGGATTGATACTTCTAGCTCAAGCTATTGCAATGATGCCAACATACCTTGTCAGGGAACTTGTGATGCCTAGCTAATTCATACCTATGAATCTAGTTCCATTATAGTAGGTAACCGCTCCGCAAAACCCCACTTTAACATATCTAGGATATGAACCTCCAAAAGCTACTTTATTTGAGAAAAAGGTAGTAGCTTCTGCTAAGGTAGACAATAGTTTTGCCTCTAAGTTTGGTCAAATAAAGAAGACCATGTCACAAATGAACAATGAGCTAACTTGCTTAAGGTTGTCACAAGGATAGAATAACGACTTCCAAATAGACAATGTTGGTCCTTACAACAACAATTACAATCAAAACTACAATAGGAATTTCAATGGAAACAACAATGCTGGAAATAATAATGGAGGAAACAATCTCAATCCTTCCAATCATAAAAATAGCTACCAAAGACAAAATAAATAATGGAACACTCGTCCAAACAATGGGAGCATTCTTTCATTTGATAAAACCAATAATGCTCAATATGTGGACATTAATCAGTATGGTGATGGTCAAAAAACATCTAACAGTGATGGTTCATACTATAATGGAAATCAAGACATGACTCAAAATTCACAAGTTAATGCAAATGTCCCTCTTGTACAATTTAATGCTATGCTACTAGAATCTTATGATTCTACACAAAACATATAAGTGGAACAATCAACCAATGAAGAATTCTCTTTTCCATTTAGTTAGGAACCATACATTCAACTAAAAGAGGTGTTTGCCTTTCGTAATGACAATTGAAATATGTATAATCTACAAAGTTGAAAAGAACCTATGACAGATGGAATTCCACTAGCATTACAACGAAATCTTCCTGATCTGAGACTGAGTAATAATTTGGTGCCAATTAGGCCACCATATAGAGGACAACAAAATAAGAATGAAGGAAATGTGCCAACAATATTGAAAAATCTAGTGGAATATTTGAAACAAATTAAGGCCAACATGTCCATGTTTGACATAATATTGAACTGTCCTCATCAATGAGAAGCATTGATGAAGACTCTCTATCATAAAAAGGTACCTCATAATATGAATATTGTTCCTCAAAAGCTAGTATCTCAACAAGTCAATGCTTCAGAGGCAATGCCTACTATGTTTAAAGACAAGGTTGAGGTACCCCTAGTTGTACTTAGCATTATGATATATGGGAAGAATATTCATGATTAACTAATTGATTTAGGAGCCTCTTATAATGTTATACCACTATCGATAGCACAAAGGTTAGGAGTCAATCCTCAACCCTCCAAATGAATAGTGGTACAATTGGATAAAATAGAGGTGAAAGTCATTGGTGTGTTGAAAGATGTTTGAATACAGTTAATGGTAGATCCCCGAATTCAAGACATCATTAATATACGTATGGTTGATATCCCAAAAACATACAAACTACTGCTAAGTAGAGAATGGATCAAATGCCTAAGAGGATGGTTTTCTATAGATTTTACTTAGTTACATTTACCATACAAAGGATTGAACAATCAAATCAAGATAGATGCAAAGCCAAAGTTAAAAATAATGATTACAAAATATAATGCTCCTAATGAGGTGGCATTCTTACAAATAGACTTTGGCTCTTACAAGATGATGGCTTTTGGTACAACTTCAATCAAAATATCAGCTAATCAAGATGTAGAATCTAATATTTCAATCCCAAAGGATGAGATTGTAACATAATTCATAGACAACATGATGGCTAACTTACAATGTCTAAGAGGAGAAGCCGACCCCAATATCCTCCTTCTAGGATTTTGCCAATTGCATAAAGTTAGTCATTTAGAGTTCAAATTTTCATCTTCCCAAGAGGTAGTTGCTAAGGTATTAACTCAAATGATGAGAGTAAAGAGTGGTAACATTCCAAAAGATGAACTCGCGAAAAATCAAAGTCCCATAAACATATATAAATTTGTGCAAAAGTTTGAAGAGGAAATTGAAGATATAAATGCATCATATAGTTATACCTCTTTAGATGGTGGAGGTTTGTCTTCTCCTCCACTAGGAATGATTAGAGTTCAAAGAAGAAGAAGGTACGTGAAAGGTCAAGGATGGATTTCAATAGTTATACATCCTAAACCCAAAGTGGATGAAATTATAGAATTGACATGGGAAATCCATGATAAACAAGAAAAACATAAACTTCCTATATCAAGGAGCAACAGTAGAGGATCATCAAGTCCACCCCACAAAAAAACTATAGTGGGTCCCCAAGAAAAAATCCTTCTAGGCCCAAGTGAAAGAAAAGCTAAGGACAAATACACATAAGGCCAAGAAGCCTAAAGAAGATCTAATTTGGACACTTCGCTTCAATGGTTCCAAATGCAAATTAGGAGCTAGTGCCGGTATTGAGTTGGTCAACCCAAAAGGTAAGTCTTTCTACGTAGCATATTGATTATAGTTTAGGTGTCCTAATAATGTTGTAGAGTATGAAGTGTTGATCTAAGGACTCCTTTTCACATTGGAGAAAGGAATCATAACTCTCATAGTTGAGGGATATTCTTAGTTGGTTATAAGACAAGTGAAGTTGGTATATTCTTGCAATGATGGGATTTAATGGACAATTTTGAAGCTTTGAATATAAAATCTATTCTAAGGAAGAAAAGTATGGTAGCAGATGCCCTCACTATTTCAACTAGCGCATTACAACCTATCAAGAGAATGGAATTGAAAAGGTTTTCAATCGAATTGGTTTCTACTCCATCTATCTCAGATAACATTACAAACTTCCAAGTTTTTTAGGATGATCAACATATACTCGAATTTATCATGTGCAATGGCCACTTTAAAGGGCAAGAAATTGATGATGCCCTTGAAAACAAACCTGAAGATGATGAACTTAAAGATGAAGATGGGATCTTGAATTTGAAAACCAACACTATTCCTAAATGAATGATTGAGTTGGAATGCATTTTTGATCATGATGAATCAGTACTTAACAAAAGAATGGTCTAAGAAAAGGTGATCAAAGAATGTGATTCATATAATTTGGGTATTGATGAAGACCCTAGAATGGTAAGGATTAGAAAGACATGCAATGCAAAAGAAAGGGAGGATATGATCAAATTACTTACAGAGTATAAGGATGTCATTTCTTGGAGTTTCAAAGAGCTAAAAACATATGATCTTGAGATTATTATGCATGACATTCCATTAAAACCTAATGCAAAGCCTTTTTGGCAAAGACAAAGGCCTATTAATCCTATCATTGAACCACTGATAATGAAGGAAGTTAAGAAGTTTCTTGATGCCAAGATCATCTCCCCCATTTTCCACTCTACATGTGTGGCTAACTTGGTTCCTGTATGGAAAAAGACTAGAGAGATTCATCTTTGTGTAGATTTTTGTAATTTGAACCTTGCATCTCAAAAGGACAATTACCCTTTGCCTTCACTAGATGAAGTTCTACAAATTGTTAATGGTTCAAAGATGATGTATTTCTTGGATGGATATTTTGGATATAATCAAATAATGGTTGATGAAGAGGATAGGCTGAAGACAACATCCATGACTAAATGGAAAACTTTTTCCTATAGAAAAATGCCTTTTAGATTGATTAATGCAGGAGCTACATTTCAATGAGCCATGGAAAAATCTTTTAAGGGATTGATAAATAAGTTTATAGTCATCTACATGGATGATTTAACTATCTTTTCAAAGGATCAAAGAACCCACATTGTTGATCTAAGACATGTATTAAATAAATGTCGCAAGTATGACACATCACTCAATCCTAAGAAATATTTGTTTGGGGTTACTAAAGGGAAACTCCTAGGACATATCATCTCTAAAGCTAGAATTTCCATTGATCTTGATAGAGTTGAAGATGTTCTATAGTTATCACCTCTCCATAGTCAAAAATAATTAAAGTCTTGAAGATGTTCTATAGTTATCACCTCTCCATAGTCGAAAATAATTGAAGTCTTTCTTTGGGAAGATAAATTTTGTGCAAAAATTCATAAGCCAGTTTGTAGAGATAGTTCATCCTCTTAATGATTTATTCAAAAAGGGAGCTAAAAAAGAATGGGTTCTAGAGGTCAAGAAATCATTTGAGGATATCAAAGTGGCCATTTCCATAGCCCCAATACTGGTGGAAAAGGAAGATGAGAGGCCCATTTCCTTTATGAGATGTCCTCTTAAGAATGCTAAGTTGAACTATTCTAACCTTAACAAATAATCTATTTCTTTAATCAAAGTGGTAAAGGAATTCTACCATTATATACAAAGGAGCAAGGTATATGCAATTGTGCTTGATCTAGTGGTTAAGGCATTATTGATGCAAAATGAACTTGGTGAGAGATGAGGGGAATGGATGGTAATCCTTCAAGAATTTGATTTGGAGATCCAACCCATGAACTTAGTAAGAGGATGAGGATTATCAAAAATGATAGCAGCTAACCAAATAGGAGATGAAAATAAATTTTGGTTTGATGGTGAAATAGATGTGGATGATCAAAAGAAGATCATAGTATCTCAAGTTGATATTGATCAAGGTGTGGTAATAGATGTTTGGTACTAGGACATTGTTTATTATCTATTACAAAATTAGTATCCCAGAGGGATGAATAGTTCATAGTATAGGGGACTCAAAATGAAGTGTGAACCCTACATGCTGCATGATATAAAATTATACAGACAAAACTATGAAGGGATTTACCTAAAATGCTTGGGATGTGAGGAAGTGAAAGAAGTTTTGGAACAATTTCATGATAAGTATGGTATAGGGCATGGTTTGGTAGAAGTAACTGCTCATATGACTTTAAGATCAGGTTATTTATGGCCCACAATATTCAAAGATACTTTTGAGCATGTGCATACTTTTCATATTTGTCAAACTAGTGCTAATAGAGAAAGACATCCTACAATGTCATTACAATTTGTGTTCGAGATATGCCCCTTCACAAAGTGGGGGCTGGATTTTATTTGTCTAGTCAATCCACCATCATCAACTATGCACACTTTTATTCCCACAACTACTAATTACTGTACACATTGGATAGAAGCAAATATGTTTAGGAATTTCATGGCTAAGGTGGTTATGGACTTCTTGGAAGAACACATTGTTACTAGATTTGGGATGTCATTCTCCTTAGTATGCGATAATGGATCAGCTTTTGCATTAGTATTCCTAATACAATGGGCACTAGAAAATAAGGTTATTATCAAGTTCTCCTCCAATTATTATCCCCAAGGAAATGGTGTAGCTAAATCTATGAACAAGAACATGATCAAGGTAATAAGACATTTGTTGAAGGAGAATCCTAGAGATTAGCATACATAACTCATATATGCTCTATTGACAGACCAAGAAAGGGTCAAAAATGCTTTGGGAACATCTCCATATCTACTTGTCTACAGACAAGAGCCAACATTTCCACTTAACTTTAGGATTCTTATTTTGAAATTCATGAGTGGGTATGCTGGAGATGTTGATAGAGTACAAATCAAATTGATGAATCTTTTAGAGATGGACAAAAAATGGACAGCTTCTTTGGAACATATGGCAAAACATTAGATAGTCATCAAGAGGTGGTTAAAAAAGAGGGCCGTGATAAAGTCTTTTAGGATATCCAACCTTGTTCTACTCTAGGACAAGGTAAAAGAAAAGCTGGGCAGCCACACAAAGTTTCAATGCTTGTGGATTGGTCCTTATCAGATTGTGGAAATTCTTATAGAAAATGCTTTTAGGCTGAGTTCCTTATAGGGGGAATTAGTTCCATTGCTAGTCAATGAGATTTTTTTGAAGCATTACTTTGAGGCCTAAGAGATCACAGTTTAAAAAAAAAAAAAATCATTTCTAGAAGTGTGTTTCTTTTCAGTTCCGTGTTTTCTTTTAGTCATGTGTTTGTTTTCAAAGTTGCATCAGTCCAGGGGGTAGGTGCATTCAAGATTTAATCTTGAATTATTTTACTAACCATTCTTTTGGTCCTAATTTTTGGGAAGAGGTATTTCTTTTTCAAAACATTTTTATGACTTTGTTTCTTATACCAACTAAGGAATGGATGTTACCTGCAGTAATAGGAGACTTTCAGTCTTGAATTTAGAATTTTAGATCAACAAGTTCTCAACATCTTTCATATTTAAAGATCAATTATCTCAGGTGTTGTGAAACCAAGGTTGAAGGCAGCAAGGGATAGTCCAAACCCCACCAGTTCAAATAGAAGGATCTTCTCGAAGGAATTGCTAAGATCGTTGTTTGGCATGAGAGTTTCTAAGAGTTCTTAAAAGAGGAACACAAGGAATGTTCAATATAGATTGAATCCAAGAAATGACACCAATGTCTTGACCACATAGTCTAAGCATGGTTAGGGTATAGAAAGAAAATAAAAAAGAAAAAGGTGTTAAGAATGAAAGATTCTACAAAGTTTGAAAAGGGTAATCTAACTATAGGGATATGCATTCCAAATAAGCCATCCAGCATCAAAATCATTGTTTCATCAAAGAATCAAATGGTGACATTATGAGCTACATGAAGCAAGTATTCAAAAAATTGCCTAAAAATTCAAATGAGAAAGTGACAACCCGCCAAGAGCCCTCAGAACTAATTCTCTCATCTGGTTAGACAAATGATTGATAAACAACTTTCATGAAGATTCCTGATGAATGGATAGAGAGGGGTGGATGATTGTTTCTAGGTTATTGGAAACTTTTAATAGACTACATCTTGGGATATTGAAGGAAATGGATACACTGAACACACACTAAACTTGGATATTCAAGATTCTAAGATTTTTGACTAAAAAAGTGATTTGAAATACGCTTGGAATGTTAAAGATTTAGTTGGTGTTTGAGACACATCAGAGGATTGTTTGTTGATGAAGAAATGCTTTTGTCATTTCTTCCTTCTTATCAAGGCTATTTGTTATGGTTTGACAATGTAGGCCCCATTTTTCCTAGAAATGTGGACCCCTTACTTTACTTTCTTAGCTTTTTGGAACCCTAGTCCAGGGTCTAAGTCTTTTTTGGGTTTTATCTAGTGTTTTCTGGTCAAGACTAGGTCTTGATTGGAAAACTAGAATTCAAGAATCAAATATCAAAGTGTAGAAGTCATCTTTTTGCAAAAAAAGAGGTACACTAGCACACCTCCCCAAGTGCACTAGTGCACCAAGACCCTACAACAACACTTACAAAAGGTAAGTGCACAACAATGCACCAGTGCAGTTGTGCACCCCCAAGAAAACTCTGCTAGGGCTCAAGTCTATAAAACTTGAGTGCCCCCTTCTTCCTTCCACCTTAGTGTTTTTTCTTCTCTAGCTTTGATCACAACATCTTACCTCCTTAGGTGTGCCTTCTATGCTTCCCTACCTATACAAACACAAACAAAACAAAGTTAAAAAACAAAAAAATAAGGTGTGCAATTGCGCACCTTATTTTATGATTCACAAAACTAAAAAAGACTTAAAAACATAAAAGAAAAAAATGAAACCAAATTAAGGTGCACAGTAGTGTACCTAATTAGGTGCACTATTGCACACCCTTAAAAACACACAAAAGTTTCCTAAGCCAATGTAGGGTGCACATTAGCGCACCCCATGAGGTGCACTAGTAAACACCCAACATTTGTAAATGGCATAATGTGCACCAGGCACAACTACCAAGTGTGCCAGGTGTACATTATTTTTGTATATAAGGGTCATAAAATTAGTTTTTGGTGTTTTTGGGTAGATTAAGTTTTCTAGTTTGATCATGTCTATGATAGGGTTTAAGTTAATAGATATTTTTTGACACCAAACTAATGGACATTCTTTTAGTGTAGATTCAATGGCTTCTTCATCATCCTCCCTTGTAGAAAAGATGACCCCAAAGCTTGTAGTATTCAAGTTTCAAGGTGTTCCAACCAACTCACAATTTCAAGATGATCATTCTGAGATCTGAGACATCGAACTAGGTCACACTAAATTGGGTACATACCCAACACTATATAATAAACTAATAGAAAGGTCTCTAATAATTTTTGCATTGATTCTCTTAGAAATTTTTAGTGTAGCAACACATTTGGTGTTAGTGCAATCTTCAAAGTTAATCATGACATTAGTAGAAAACTATGTTCTTGAATTAAGGATAGTGAAGAGTATAACTAGGGAGATCATCTTGGATCTTCGACCCAAGAACATTGAGAAGGTGTTCCATCTCTTAAGGGTAGATCAATTCATTAGATTAACCTATCAACAAGTAGAGAGATGGTACAAGGAATATATTGAAGATTATTTTGAGATCATTTAGTCTTCATACCTTATTGAGAATACTTCTCTAGGATGAAAAGTAGGTAGAGTGGATATGACATGAGGTTATATGAAGGAAGATATTGGATATTCAATCATACTCTTGAGTAGAGTTATGGGGCTTCTAACAGTTGGACACTTGAACATTTTTATGGTGCATTTTATTGAGACGATCAAAACTATGGAGATGCTAATTGATTGGTCTTCTATTCTTAGTGAGAACTTGGGTGAGTAGTTGGTGGTGGTTAAGAATAACCAAAAATTCTATATGACATCATATTTGGTCTACTTGTTAGCTATTAGGGAAACATACTATCTAGGGCTATATAAAAGGGGTAGTGTGTAAGATGTAAACACATGACCATACATAGTATATCCTCAACTAGTAAAGAAGAAGCTTCAAGAGCACATCAAGGAGAACATGATAGTAAACAATTCTTTTATACTCACAATAATCTAGTTCATCGAAGGAGATTATGCAAATCGAATGTTAGAAGAGGTAGCAACTAAGATTTCAAAAGTTGGAGCCTACTACATGTAATACCAAACATTTATATATTTGAGGGTAGTAGGTACAATCGTCAATCCTAAGAAGCTCCCTAGGTATCTAGTGATAGGCTTATACTATTGGAGATTGCTCGACAACTCTTGTCTACATACAACAAAGTACGAAGATAACATAAAATAACTTGGGTGTGGCCTATTTCTATACGACCATTCAGTGTAGATTAGAGACAAGATATTCCATCTTTTGAGTGTGAATGGGATCAATATCCTTTAGAAGAATATAATTATCCTCAACCCTACTTTGATAAAATTGAAAGAGTGCAACATCTAGCTAGTAAGATATTTCATCATGAGGATGTGATTAAGGATCACTAGCTAAATGCAATGGATGACCATGATATCCACATAAGAGATTATTTAAGGATGAGTCTATATCTTTTAGGAAGTACTTTGAAGATGAAGATTCCTTGAAGATTGTGCAGCAAGATGCGAAGGATCTACTTGATCCATTGTTCAATAGGGACAACATTGGTGATTGACCTATCATGAATGTCAAGGTAGATAAGGAAGAAAACACAACCATCAATCATAGAGCAAGGCATGCCATCAAATTGATAAAGTATTGGATCAAGAGATATTTTAAACTTGATCCAATTCCTCAAATGGTGGTCTTCCATGCTCAAGCCCACCTAGCTAAAGGTTGAAGAGCTAAGGTCACAGTGCCTACATTTATAGCCAAGTCACAAGTAAGACTAGAAATCGTACACTAACTTGATAGACTAGTTGGGTATTATAGGGCTTAGAAAGGTAAAGGTAAATGAAAGAGGAAGAAGACTTCTCCTCAACAAACCAAGCCAAAAGAGAAAGCAACCCAAGCACCTCCACCACAAGGAGAAGAAAATGTACAAGGGCTAAAGAATGTGGAAGTTGCACAAGCTCAAGATGATCCTCAAGTGCCACTAGCTGAACAAGGCCAAGGAGAAGTTGAGATTGAAATACAAAAAGGTCCTTCACAAGAAGTAAAAGCTTCCCCCTCTATGCCTAAGAAGAGAAAGATCAATACTTTAGTAAAGAGGAGACAAAAGGTCACTAGGAAAGTGATTCCTTTCCCATTAGTCCCTGAACCTATTCTAGAAGAAGAAGAAGATGATGATGAGGACAAAGAGGACAATATACCTTTGAATTGGAGGACTCATCTCACAAGAGCTATAGAGTTGGAAAATAGGAGAGGCTCCACCATTACACCTCCATCTATTCTTAGACAACCCATTCAGACTACAATGTTAGAAGATGAAATGAAATAGTGGATAGATGAGCATGATGTGGATGGTAATGATGTCTTTCAAATTTCAGTTTTTGATTTCATGCTCATGGGTACTACATTGGTTGGGGATAAGATACGAGGCACTCCAACCAATAAACCCCAATAGGAGGATTGGAGCCAGCTACCACCCAAACCACAAGGTATTTCCATCATCTCCAATACAAGTCACATTCTATGTAGACAAGGGATCAACTAGCCCTCTGCCTCTAAGAACCAAAGGAGAATAGGTTTAGGTAGAGCAAGAGGAAGAGCCACATTAAGAATCCACCAAGGAAGTGTTAGCAAAAAGGCAGATAAATGAACAACCTCAGCAAACTTCCAAATATACAGAGGTAAGGACTGTGGACTCTACAGACATAGAGACTCTTGGTACAGATCTCATACAAAAGGGGAGGAATCCAGAAAGGGGAGATAAGGGAAAAATGCTGCTAAGAAAAATCCTTTGTTGTCAAAAGGAAAATATCTGTTGTAGCATATCCCAAGATGGCTGGAGAAAGAAGTAATAAGAAATAAGAAGCAACAATTCATAATAGAGGAAGAGGATAGGATGGAATTGATCGAAGTCCTAAGGAGGCATGAATCAACTCCAAAAAGTGCATGGGCATTAGCCTTCATCATGAGTGATTAGAGCTAGGAATTGTTTTCTCACATGGCTATCCCTCCTTTGCATTCAAATGGTGAAGAATTGACCCCATGAGATTATCAGATTAGGGAGGTCATGCTTGGGAAACTAGCTTAGATATTGTGAAGTTGATGGTTACAATAGGAATTAAAGAAGTGTTCAAGAGCTTAGAGTAGGAGGGGGAAGAATTGATAATACTTTAGTGAAAAAATGAGATCCTAAAAGGATATCTAAGCAATTTTTTTGGTCCATTAGATCCCACATACACCGAATAAACCTTGAATGCAACACTAGAGAAGAGGGATAAGGGTACAGTATAGTTAGACCCATTTTTGAGAGCTTGTCAATAGTGGAGAGAAAGTTTTGATGAATAGGGTGTAAAAATTATACAAGGAAATATATAGTTGTTGCACATTATCTAGGATAATGCAGACATGCTTGTGGCCTTTTTAAATCAAGATTTTGGTTTAATGGATGAAGTACATACCTAGGGAAAGGATTTGTACGCATTAAATGCAATTAAAGGCCAAAGGTATTAGATATTGATGGAAGTGTATACAATTGAGGAGTTAGAAAAGATTGATGATTGGATTGAAAAGATTGCAGATGGTAATAAAGTAATGGAGAGATTACATGTAGAGATTTACAAGCTCAAGGATCAAACCCAAGAGAAAATTTTGGAAGTAGAGATGCATTATAATGTTGTGTGTTTAGACATTTTTGAGGATGATTTTATGGGGAAGTTACTAGTTGTAGAGGTAGTAGTCAAGAAATTCTAGAAAACTTTTGAAGAGGCTGCTAATGATGATGACATTAGGCAAGCATTTAGAATAGAAGAAGGATTGTTAGACTTTGATGTAAAATTGGGAGATTTTGTGGAGACTAGTATCAAGGTTGGTAACTATAGGAAGAAGGTGAAAGACATATATAAAGCCTTAGATTTTCCAGATGTGGCCCAAGTTACTGAGGTCATTGAGAAATTCAGGGAAAAATACCCATACATAGCTCTAGTATAAAGGGGAACATGACCTAGAAGCCAAAATTTCAATTTTGACATGATAAAATTTTGCATTTTTTGAACTAGTCTTTGAGGTGAGTTGGTGTGCTGGTGTGCCAGGTGCGTAGGTGTGCTTTTTCAATGGCCTTCTAAAATATTTTGAAGAATTTAGAGGTGTGTTGATAGTTAACTACTAGTTCTATATTAAGAGCTTTCCATGCATCAAAAAATGCATTCTAATAATAGTTTAACTCCAAAAGACGCTTAGTGAAGATGGAGCTTTTATTTTTGGCACTTCTAGACACTCTTACATCAACTAAAGGCTTTCTCTTTCTTATTTTCTCATGCTTTCTTTGTTTTATGACATGTAAAGGCTCATACATCCAGTTAATGATATAAATATGGATGGATTCATACTTAGCACCGATTATATAGTCAACTTGTACATAAATAGATTTGTTTTATTATTTTAGAAGCACATGATTGCATAAAGATATTTCTCACTCTCAACATGAATTGAGGAGAAGATTTCTTATAAATTCAGGAATGTAATATGTATTCTTGGCCACCATTATTATGATGTATAATATATGCTATTGGTGCTTGCATTTGGAGTGTAGTGATTCTTTCCTGAATGTGTTATATTTTGTGGATGTATGTTCATGGAATGTAATTGAGCCAATATTTTTATTGTGTAATTTTGGTTGTGTGATATTTCAATTTTGGTGTTTGCTATGGGTCTAAAAATTTTGCTGACATACTTAGCTTGAGGAGAGATCATCATATTTTTCTTGCATAGCTTTTTGTTTCACATGAGCACACTTTTTGTGGCCTTGCAATTTGATGAAAAGTGAAATATCTTACGGTTATTGAATTTCCATTGACAATAACATCAGTGGAATTAAGAAAGTGTTTCTCCTATTTTCATTGGTTGCCTAACGATCTTTTAAAAAGTTTAACTTGCAGATGTGTTATTTCCATAGCTTATGTTTGTTAGGATTTTAATTTTCATGTTATTTGCTTAAATTTCTTGTTCCCTTATCTTCATTATTTGGTTTACTATCCCCTTGGTTACATTAGGAATTCATATAATTGCATTGTTAGATTGCATTCATCCTAAAACAGAAAAACAATTTTTTTTTTTTTTTTGGTGTGTTTTACTCTTTTGAAGCAAAGAGTAGATTCTACATCTTATCCAAATTGTTTGAACTAGCAAAGGCATCCTCATGAACATTCATATTTATCTTCTATTGAGTGGATTCTAGTAGGTCGCAAGATCACTTGAAACCTTGGAATTGATCCTTGGATTATCTTTTCAAGGGAGGAGTTTAAAAGGATTCCTACCATTAAGCATCATGAAAAATGATAGCTCAACAAGAATATTACTATCACTACAAAGACATAATTTAAATTTCCCTATATTAAGACAATAAGATTGATAAACATACAAATATCAGTTTGATAATATCACCAGAACTAACCAAGAATTTATACCAATTTTTTTAAAAAACCTATAGAAAATTATTTGAATTAGTTATAATCATGTCTAATTATAATACCATTATATAATTATCTTTGTCACCATAATTGAAGGAAAAAACACTAAAAATGATCATATGCATACCCAGATTGTTTGTAACAAATTTGATGGCAGCCCAACCATTAACATGAACAACAACAATATTCTACTGGGGATGGTTATCCAAATTGAAAATTAGAGGATCCTTATGCAGATCTTAATTCCTCCTAATCTTCCTCTAGAGATATATACCTATACCATAGAGTATCATCGCATCATTCTAGACCTACAATGAATGAAATTGATTAATTAATGAAGGTATGCTAGTTTGAGCTTCACTTGGTTTCGAGAATACTTTTATACTCTCTACTTAACAAGGCCAAACATGTGAAGGTGGAAGCTCATCTGGCCTCACCCCCCTCCCCCTAACATCAATCTAAATTCCCCATTTTCATCTAATTACATACTTCATTCATTCATTCATCTATTTATGAGCTATAACATTCAATCAATACAATCACGTAACATTCATTAATATGATATTAAATTCATTAATACATAATACTAATGAAGAATTCATTAACACATAAAAATATTCATTAACATGACATAAAAATAAATATTAATAAGCAAAGTTCATAGATAATTACTTAAAACAACATTCTTTCATTACCCTAAACAAGGTTTTATCAGAGATTATTTAAAAAAAATCATTTCATCTTTTTGTTTTCCTTAGCTTTCTTAAGGTAAAGGTTGATAGGAGCATCAATATCTTCCTCATTCTCCTCCTCTTATGGCATGTTTAATGTCAAATAATGATGCCTCCCATTTTGAGGAGCAAGAGCCTACTACACTAAAGAGGGCTCTATTGCAATAACAAGTAAATGAGTTCAATTGGAATACTCTTTTTCTTTTTTTAAAGTTTACAAGTATTTCATTAACCAATAGAACATAAAATGCATTTTTCTTACTTGGAAATGCCACATCATGTACAATAACATTTTTATTCACCGCCACCTCAACATTCTGAACACTTCGAACATGCTCCAATCCTTCACCATGATGTTCAACATGCTCTAAAATATTCAAAAAAAGGCTACACATCAAATTGAAATTGAAGATGTTAAATTGTATTCATAATTACCTAATTAATTTCCAATAGAAAATTAATACCGCTACCACTATGATGAACATCATGGCCTTCATCACACACAAGTTTTGTGATAGGATTTGAAGGCTATAGTGAAATGTTATGTGCATTGTTATGCAGTCAATTTATGTTGGAAACTAACACCAAAAAAGAAATTTCCCAACTATTCAATTTGATTTACTTTTCATTTGACCAATTTACCTATATCATTTTTGGTGCATCAAATTCTTGGGTATGGCTTTTAGATTCTTGGCGTACGTGCGCAACCACGACTTTATAGCCTTCCTTCAAATTTTTTTATCTTCATTCATGGGCTCTACATTGATGTGAGGCCTCGCCCTGACCCTTCGTAGCCTTAGTTATTACTTTATCTTTTTTGATACTCACGACTTGAGATGTCGAGACATTATCAGATACTTGAACATATCATATTATTTCATGTTGTGTGATGTTACTTTCAGATATATTTGATGATGGTCATTTAATGTTTCATGTATATGTATGTTGATGAAATCAATAAATGTAGGATGGAGACTTTGATTTAAGAGATTTTAAATGGTTAAGAATTAAGCAAGATGAAGAAACCTTTATTGATGTATGTTTTAATTTATGTGAATTTCTAATACATATACATTTATGTACATGTGATTTGATGGGACTACTAATGTGTGCAATGAGTGTGCAGATACTTAGCCGAGAAACCCTACGGAGGAACATAATTGATCGCTAGGTGCTAATTTTGGAAACCTTGTTGTTCATAATTCACGTATTGTACTATGAGATGTATGTATTTTATTTCTGTGTTTAGTGAATGTTAATGTTCATAACTATGTTCTTTTAGTATCACTTGACACTCGTAAATTGTTTATGTTCTTTAGTGTGCTGGTTAGGGTTAGTTGTGTAACCTTTGGACCCAAGTTGGTTTAAGTTAGTGTCAGTTTGCTTATTGGTTCTGAATTGAGGTTAGTGATCCCTAATCCAGATTAGTGCTTAATCTGCTTTGTTAGAGTTATTAGTTGGTCCTAATTATTTCCTAGCTTTTGTTTGGCTCTAAACCTTTTTCCTAAGGCTTAAAACATGAAATTATTATACCCAAAGGGTATGGGTATGGGTTAGGGGTCTTTTCCAACCCCTAAGCCCCTTTTATTGACTTTTGAGGCCACTCAAAAAGTCTCATTTTACCTTTGTGCGAAAATTGCAAGTGGTTACCATGAGTTGCCTTACCTCACCTCCTTCTAGTGTTTAACCATAGTGAGGGTAGAGTTAGGAGTTTCTAGAATTGCAAGTGGGTGGGAGAAGTTATTGTTCCCTTTGGTGGTTGAGTTTGAGGCTTATTTAGAGGCCCTTCTTGGACTAGTAAAGGTTGTTACCCAATCTCTACATTTAGAGAGAAGTTCTTGAAGATTGAAGCAAGGAAAGGGAAGCTCTACTCAAACTTTTTCATTGCCATTACCTCTTTGTGAAGGTTGGAATCCTCATCTCCCTTGTTCAGATTTCATTCTTGTTTCATGCTTATGCTACCTTGTTGTTGTTTCAATGTTTGTATATTTGTGGGTATGTTGGGAAGCTTTGAAAACCATGTTATTTTTGGATGATTTCCTTTCATGTTTATGTTTGCAATTTTGAGATTTTCTTGCATGGGTGTTTTGGTATTGCTCACCCTTGGAGAGGGTAGAAGTAACCAATTTTGGGAAAGGTCTGTTTAGTCAGACTCCAACCAGTGTAGAGTTTCTTCTCAGGATGAGAAGAGGGAGAAAGGGTAGGGTGTTATGGGCCCCTACCTGTCAGCACAAATCTTGTATGATTATGGTATGTTGAAATGGAAGAACAAAAGTTCTTGGTATATATCTCCGATTGGGCATCTGTTTGGTGATGTGCTTGACTTCTCCTGGTTGGAAGAATCCACCTTTCCCTAGTTTTGATTCATTGTGAATCCTATTGTGAAAACCTTGTATGATTATGCATGTTTGAATTGTTTCTTGGTCATGCTTGTGGTCACCTGATCAGATTTTGTTCCTTCCATGGTTCTAGTAATGTGTTGCAGAAATTGTTATGAATCCCTTGATGAGGGTCATGCAGAAAATTCAATTAAATTGATGTAATTTGGGATTGATATCCTATGTAATTTGTATTTCAAACTTTGTTGTAATGGCAACAAAGCCGGGTTTTCTTCTTGGTTCTTTCCTGGCCGAGTCTTTGAATCAGGTTAGCCAATAAAATAATGGTTGAGTATATTTTCTTCTCATGAGTTTTGATCATAATGTTCAGTTGTATGAATGCTCATCAAAATAGGATGAATAATAGATAATGTCTTGAATTGTGATATTTCAAGTTTTTAATTTGTTAATAAAGAATAATTTGATAGGATGAAACTTCCAAGTTGATGTATAAGTATTAAGATGAATTAGAATTCCTACTTTGAGAACTCAAATTATCTCTTCTTTGTTAAATTTCCTTATGAACAAATCAATTGGACTAAGAGATTATGTATCTCCTTGAAGTTTTTAAAGCATGAACACACACCTTGAATATAGTATGATGGATAAAACTTAGATTATTAGAGAGAAGGAAAAATTATAACCTTGTTCTCATCCTTGTTAGTATGTTTGTTAATGGATCCATGTAGTCTTTAGGAAAGAATGTACTCTTAAGGTAATATAAATTTAGCAATAGTAATATGCCAACACTTAGTCTAAAATGGACTTCAAAAAAAATAATGTGCATCTCTAGGAGTGAAAAACCTCTCTGAAAAATGTATGAGAAGAATCTTAATCTTCCCCAAGGTCACAGAGAATATTCTCTGTCTTATTCTTTTGGATTGCAACTAAAATTAATATTAAATCTTAAAAAAAAGAAGATATAAGTCTATTGCTCTCTTGAAATTATAATATTTAAAAAAAAACATTTTGTTGACATTCCTCAACAACAATACTTTTGAATTAAATACCTAAAGACTAAGAGGCAAGCACTAGACTAGGACTCTATGTCTTTTTAATTTTTTTTTTTTTCAAATTTGATTTGAGCCTCACCCACTTTATTTTATCCCCCCATCCCTTATCCTTTTTCTACTTCCCATTTTAATGCTAAACGTGGGTCAACAAGTCTCCTGCCAATGTACTTGGGTCACTCAATGACCATGTCATGTCAAAAGGTAAGCAAGAAAGTTTGTTTTAATATATATATATATATATATATATATATATATATATATATATATATATATATATATATGCATACATTGCCTTTAAACTTCACTCCCCCTTAACCACTTCCCCATGCGCTTGCCTTCCTGCACTCCACCACCACACATAAAGAGGATAGGTCTACGCTTGGACAGGCCTGCGTCAGCTTGTAAGGTCATGGGGCAGTGCACTGTCCTTAGTGGACAGTCCCACATGCGTAAGGGATGGCTTAGGTTAGTTATGGGTGTGTGGGTAGTATATATAGTTTTTGTTATATTTTTTTTTTGGGGTTGTGTAGGTTGTGATTTGTAGACTAGGTTAGGGAATTGTTAAGTATTAGTAATTATGTAGTTTTAGAATAGATTAGTAAATGATAGTTAGAATTTAGAAATTTTGTTTAATTTTAAATTAAGTGTAATATTATGTTAGTTTAGGTGATTGTACTCATTAGTGTGTTTATTGTTTGAATATTAAAGTAGTCCAAATTTAAAGGTTTTAATTTGGAATTAGAGTTTTTTTTAAATTTAAAACAATTTTAGTGTTACATTAACTAGTGTTATAATATTGTGAGTTAAATTAGATGGATCTCTATTTTGCATCTTAATGTTGAACTTGAAATTTGGTAATAGTTTTAAATGAAGTTTTAAATGAACTTATAGATTATTAAATTGATTTTAGTCTTTATTTATTAATTGTAAAGGATAAATTAATAAATAATATTGTTATAGGTATGTTGGGGAATATTATGAATTAAAATATAGATAGTATAACCGATAACAAGTTTACTTCTATTGTATGCGTTCACCTTAAGTGAGATTAGACTTTGGATTAAAGTCTTTAACACATAGTAGAATTAATTATATTGTTATTACCTTTGAAAATGTTTTTTTCAAATAAATTTAGATTTAAAATTTGGTGGTTAGTAAAGGTTTGATTAGTGTAACCCTAATGTTCATTGGTAAGGAAAATTTATTGGTTATGTTGCATTTATAAATTGTCTTAGTAAATTTAGTTTAGATTCTAGCTAACTCAATTTGTAGCTATGTATTTTATTATCATTATCATCATTTTCCATTGGATCATCAATTTAATTATACTTAGTTTTAAAATTGGGTTTAGTTATAGTTAGACAACTTATTTCATGATAACATAGTAATTAGTTCTTTGATGTCTAAGCTATGAAAAAGTTGTACTTATATTCCATCAATCGATATTAGAATAATCTTGATACATTGTGGAAATATCAATGTAATTAACGAATCAAATGTTGATATAAATTTAATAACAAGGTTTTAACTTTATCATGTATTTCTTCCCACGAGCTTAATCTTAAGATGAACATAGTAGATGTACTCTTGCGAATCAAACTCTTAAACCTTCGAGAACCTTATTATTATTATTAAAAAAAAATAAATATTTGTGTGTGTTTTTGGGCATGACAATTGAATTCTGTGCCATGTATTTTTTTCTTAATATCATTTGTTTTGTATGTAATATTTTATTAAATTTTGTTTTTACAACATTAGATAAAAAAATTAAATGAAATTCCATTGCTGCTACTTACAAGTTGAGAGTGAAGATTCATATAGCCAACAAAGCTAACTTTGTGCTGGCCAACCTTTTGTATTCTCTCTTTTGTAGCCTTTGATGTGTCCTACAGCCTATGAAAATTTTGAAACATGTTAGATTATATATTTACAAAGATCACTAATTAGTGTATGATTACATTCTACTTAATACTATCATGACATACCTTCTTTTTCCCTTTTTTGGTTCATTTCCTTTGCCACATAGCTTTTTCTCTTTTGCATCTTCTATTATTTCATTCCATTCCATCGGTGGAATTATAGGAGGACATCGTACTTTGGTTTATCCTTTAGACCCCTTTGTTAAAGTATATAGCTTCGGTCAGACAAACAATGTGAATAATAAATCTGAACTGTATGCATATATACATATCAATATGACTTACACACACACACATATAATCAATACCTAAGTTTGATGTTATTCTGATATTGTTTTCTGAATACAACTGATGCACTCATATATATGTTTTATTGATAAAATTTCACATATTCATATGATTATCAATTTGACTATAAATATCGATTATCAAGTATTATTATTTGGCATTATCATTCATGCAAGTATTATGTGTGAGTTATACACTATAATAAATTGGTTTAATGTTAACCAATTTGCATTAGCAATTGTTATTGTTAACTAATCTATGTTAAGATATAAGGGTGAATGGTCATGACCATTAACCTACATACCCTATCATAGATTTTTTTATATCTATTGAATTCATTCCTACAAGTATCAAAATCAATAAATATGAAGCAAGATCTAGAGATCAATAACAATTTTGTGATCGAAGCATTCCTTATCTTTAGCAGTGCAAATACATTTGCAACGATCCTTTGTATTTTCAACATGGTATCATAGAAAGGTTGAAACAACTAAAAAAAAAGACAAAAATGGATTGGCATTAGGAGTTGTCTTGGAAGCTTGCTAGGGTATGGGACATGGGTTATTACACGTGAACTCTACTATTGCGCAAACATAGGATACACCTAGATAAATTGTAAGGCCATCCCAATCGCCCGAGGCCAATTCTTTGATTAAGTCAATTTTCTCTTGCAATCACCATGTTGCTTTTCATAGAGAGAATTTCATAGGTTGTAGATTAATGGATGGATCTTATGAAGAAAGGAGAGAATTTTATATTTATAGAGGTGAAATAGAGAGATAAGAACAGATATAAGGACATCACCTATCTTAGAGAAGGTAGAGAAAAATATATATTAAGGGGTAATCATCATTTGGGCCTGTTAATATGAACCACAAGCAATCTAACATTGAGGGTGATTTGACTTGTGTTGATTAAAATCTTGTGATGTATGATATGTGATATAGAGGCTGACTATGTGATTTGACTAACCTATGTGATGGTTTCGATGTGGTTTCCTAGTTTTGTAACTTGTGACATAGACCGAGGTGTAACTACCCTACTTTCCTATCAGATTGTTAAAATAACACTCCATGTACCATGTAAGGAAGGATCCAACCATGAATAGATTCTATTGAAATTTTAGTGAGGATATATCACTTATTAACAAAGTGTCTGAAGATCTCTAAAGGTATGGAAAATTTGGTGCAATTTTGTGGGTTTAGATAAGCAACGTGAATCCAATGTTTTAATTACCCAAGATTAGTAGACTCAAAGGGTTACAACATCTTGAGATTGAAATTGGTATCCTTTGAAAAGTGGTGGGAATAGATCATGACAAAAATATCTTATGGTTGGAGATATTTTCTCACGGTGAGCTATGAAAAATTCCATGGAGAAGTGGAATGATTCATCGATCAATTCTTGGTAGGCTTTGTCTCCACAACAAATCTTTTGAAGTGTGAGGCCTCGCCCTGACCCATCCTAGCACCGATGATACATTATTATTTTGATACTCATGACTCAATATGTCAGAACATTATTTGATGCACTAAACATTATTATGCTATTTTATGATGTGTGATGCTTTACTTTAGTTATTTGATTTTGTCATTTAATGCTTTACGAACATATATAATGATGAAGTAAATGTATGCAAAACTAACACTTTGATTATGCAAGTCTAATGGCCAGAAATATGAGTAGAATTGGATAAACAATTGATTATTAGAAAATGGATGTTTTAATTTATATGATTTTTTTTTCTGATAGATAATTTACATAATGCATGAGAATTCTTGATCTACTGATGTGTGCAAGAAAATTAGCTGAGAAAACTCAATGGGAAGGCAGGACTAAATCACTTGTTAATTTTGTGCTATCTTGCATTGTAATTCTTTAAAGGTTGTTATTTGATTTTATTATTCTCCTAGCTTTTAATTGTTCCTATTATGTCTTTAAGGCTTAAAAATATCAAATTTAAGTGCCCTAGGGGTAAGGGTATGAGTGGGGAGTACTTTCCACCCCCTTAGCCTCCTTGTTCGACTTTTAGGGTCACTCAAAAACTCTATTTTTGGTTGATTGCGAAAATGGATTGTCTTTTTACTTGAGTTGGTGACCGAAAACTCCATCTTGAGTTTACTTGAAGTCTAGTTGAGTTAAGGGTCATACTTAGAGGCATTTTTGGAGTAGTTTTGGTTTTTTCATCCAAACCTCTAGTTTTGGAGGAAGTTTTGAAGATTGAAGGAAGAAAAGGAAAAGCTCTTCTCAACCCACCATTTGCCATCACTCTTTGTGAAGGTAGGAGTTGTTCACTCCTTTGAGTTGTTTCTTCATGTGCTCATGCTTGAATCATGTTTGAATCTTGCATAAGGTTTTGTGTTGTTTATGTATTGCTTGCTTGTGTGTTTGGGGTTGATTGGGAGGGAACTTATCTTATTTTCTTTTGATGTTTTTCCCATGCTTGCTTGATGTTTTGTGTTTTTGAGAGGATTTCATGGGGATTGTTTTGGCATCACTCACCCTTGGAGAGGGAAGAAGTGGCCATGTTTGGGAGAAGGGCCTTAGTTGGACTTCAATAGTGTAGAGTCTCCTCTCATGGTGAGATGAGGGAAAGAGGGTAGGGTGTATGGACCCCTACTTGTCATCCCATACTTTGTTGTTATTGAAAATTCTTGAATATGGAAAGGAATGAAAATTCTTGTGAAAATAGCCTCGAAAGGGCCTTGTAAAAGAATGAAAGTTCTTGAAGTTTTAGCTCCGAAAGGATTATGTTATGGTATGGTGATTGACATCTCCTATTGAGAAAATCCACCTCCCCCCCTATTTGGTTCATTGTTGAACCTATTGTGCAAAACTGGGTTGGGAATACATGCTTGAATTTTTCTCCTTGTTATGTTGTTTACCTCCATGATTGGCTCTTGTCTTCTCCTTATATTTCCTTGAAGTTTTGAAGGTATTGGAAGAAATAAATTGTGAAGGATTTAAAGAGACTTCATTTGAAATGTAATATTATGAACAAGAAAAAAATGTATTTGAATTTTATTGTATTGGCAACGACATCGGGTTTTCTTACTGGTTCTTTCCTGATGGAGCCTTGAATCGGGATGAATAATAGAGAAGAAAAAAAAGAGATTATGAAAACCTCCTTGTAATGCTCTCATGTGATCTCAAGTTTTGCATGTGTTTAGGAGAAAATAGAATGATAGATAATACCTTTGAATTTTGAAATTCCAATTTTCAATTATGTAATGAAAAGCAATTGGATATGTTAAAGATTTCAATTTGATGTTATAAGAAATAAGATGAAATAAAATTCCTACATCATGATCACAAAGTTATCTCTCTCCTTGTTAAGCTTCATAGTTGTCAAAATCAAATTTGTTTAAAATTTTTGGCTCCACCTTGAATTTTGAATATAGAAGAAACATACACCTTGATGTATAATGAATAGATAAAACATAAATTATAAGATGAAAGACAAAATATAACCCTATGCACAACCTTAGATTATGATTCTTGCTAAAGAAGTCTATGTTGTCATTAGGCTAGAATGCACTCTTAAGATAAAAATAAATATATGGCAAAGAAAATTATGTCAACACTTAGTCAAAATTGGCAAAAAAAAAAAAGAACATTCCCAGGAGTAAAAACCCCTCTGAAAAATGTATGGGACGTTTTTTTTAATCCTCCCCAAGGTCATAGAGAATATTCTTTGTATTATCCTCTTGGATTACAATTAAAGACCAATATTAAATCCTTAAAAAAAAATGTAAATCAATTACATGTAAAATTAAAAATATTTAAATGTATGCTTGATGACACTTCTCAACAATAAAACTTTTACATTAACTCCTAGAGGCTAGGAGGCAAGGCTCTAGACTAGGACTCTATGTCCATTTTAATTTTTAAATCAAACTAAATCTAAGCCCCACCCCTTTTTTATTATTATTTTATCTATCTCCTATCCTTTTTCTTCATTCCATATCAATGCTAGGCATGGACTTTACCATCACCTGCATTGTACCCAAGCCACTCAATGGAAAGGTCATGTCACTCGGAAGCAAGGCAAGTGTTTTCACCAAAAACATTAAATGAAAAAGGAAAAAAATGCCATCACCCTTCTCCCAAGCGTAGGCTTCCTCATCCTTGCTCACGCAAGATGTAGGAGGGGGACAGGTCTGCGTGCTATAGACCTAGGGCAGCGCACTGCCCATTGGAATGTGGGAAACGTGGGTGACTAGTCCTCTTGGCCTAGGGGTAAGGGGGGGGTATGGGTAGGAAATGATTAGTAGTTGGTATTATTATTTTGTGGCTAGATTTGATGGTTAGCTTAGATTAGATCCTTATTAATTTATTAATTAGATTTTTAATTACTTTATGAGATTAAGGAATATTTAAATTGTCTCTTTTCATATTGAGCTTGGTTAATTTAGGATCTTTTGTGCTATGCATATATGCTTAGGTTGATAGTTAAGCTTTAACTATAATGTTATAATGAAGTTAGAATGGAATATAAATTTAAAAGTAGATTGTTATAATTTCTAATTTAAAAGTTTAAGTTGATATTAGGACATTTTAATTAAAATAGGTTTAATGTTTTATAACTAGTTTGATACCCTTTTGAATTAGTTAGATTTATTGTAATGTTGACATTCCAATAGTGGACCTTAAATTATAATAATTTGAATAAAGTTTAGTAACTTATAGACTTATTTGAAATTGTTCTAGTCTTCTTTTTTTAGCAAATGTTAAATTAATTAATTAGACTGTATAAGTATGTTGGAGAAAATTCTAAGGTTAGTATGGATTTTGGATTAAAGTTTTAAAATGTAAATTAGAATGAAGTTGAAAAAAGTTAATTAATGACATTAAGACTAAAGTAAATGATTAAAATTGAGATGACGTTCAAGTTATCAATATAATAAAAAGGGGCTAGTTAATTAAGTCATCTTCAAGGATGTAGTATTTGATCATAATTAGATTGGTGTTAAAAAAGTTGTGTAACTAGGAGATAGAAAGACATTTTAGTTGGTAGGTCTTTGAGATGTAACAGATTAGTCATTTTATTTAATTAATTGATTTACTAGAAACTCTCAGTATACCCTAATAATCTCTTCAACAAAATGTTCAAACTATGTTGTAACCTTTTTAAATCAATGGTGAACTTGCATCTAGTCTCATAGTACCCTGGGTATCTGAACTTAAAACTTCTTGAATAAATTAATTCCATTATAGATAAACTTTTAAAATCCCTTACGACCACATTATCTGAATTAATCGTTGTTCTTAATTTAAAAATAAAAATAATAATAATTTGTGTGTGTTTTGCCCTTATACTTTGGGCATGACATGGAGGAAGTCTTGGTATAATTAAGGGATGTTATGAAAATCATTGTTTCTTTTTGAAAAATAACCTCTTTTAAATATAGGATATAAATAAAGGGGTAAGTCATTTGTTAAAAAGACATATTCTTACATTCTTATTGTCAAGGAGGAGTATTTTATATCTACTTATGGAGGAATCAAGAAGCATAAGAATAGAAGAACTTGATAATTTCTACAATGAGAATGAGTTGGTAGATAGAAATGTATCTTCAAAGAGGGAGAGTTAATATTCAGGAGGAGCCTGATACTTAGAGTGCCTTCTATATTTGGTGGTAGTAATAAATACTACAAGTTGTGATATCTAAACAACAAGAAGATGACAATGTTATATCTTGAGGAGTATAAACACCTAATGAGGTATTTTCATGAGGAACTAGATATATTGAGCTTTGAAAATATCAGTCGAGTATCTAGAGGATCTACCACAATTGATCTTTGAGGATTTTGATTATATCACTTTAGAGGGAGCAGGCTGCGATGAAATTCTAAGGGAGTCTAAAAATACATCATAGAAAATATTGGACGAGAAGGTCAAGAGGATGATGCATGTACTTGGAGCTTCAAATAGAAGCCACATTATTATGAATTTTTGGTACCACCATGCCTAGGGATAAATCCAAACTTTATTTCATTTACTCATGTTGATATAAATTAGACAAGTATATTTGTGTATAAGAAACTACTACTAGGAATAATGTCATGATCATAACATAGAGAGTTGCTAGAAGATCTGCCAAGTGGATCATTGATCATAGTGATTTAGAGGGAGTAGACCATGGAGATGGTTTCTAGACAAGATACATTATCACTAATGAATGAATTACTGATATTCTCACCAAGTCTCATACCAAAGTGAAATTTGTGCATTTGGAGACTAGCTTGGAGTTGTGAAGAATGAAGCCCTTTCTAAAAAGGAGTCTCAGCATCAGTGATTTCTTGAAATGTACTATGTTGGATTTTTCTCTATGAGAGAGAAGCTTAAAATGAAACTCTTGTTCCACCTTCTAAGAGTAGTTATGATGGATCCACCCTTTCATATGGCTTATGGTGGATGTCATGTGTGTGATGAGATGACAACACCATGTGAGAGAATTTGTAGTAACTCTATATAAAATATTTGTCATGTGTGTGACTCCATGACTTTATGGCCCCCCTATGTACATTACTAAAAGGTGAAAATCTCTTTGATAATGTACACTTGTATTAAACATTTCAAGGTGACAAATTTAAAATTTCTACTATCATGGCGAATATCATGTTGACTTGATATTCATGGAAATGTCTTGATAGTTAATATCCCATGGAATTATTGATAGGTATCATGATGACTTGATATAGTTTGTGTGTCAATATGTTCTTTATGAGATAATCATGGTGGATATTTTGCGACATAATATCTATGAATATGCCATGATGAGTTATGGTAGACATGATGTGACATGATGTCAGTGCACATACCATAACCACGATATATGTGTTGGATAATGTTGTCCTTGATGTCACACAAATGTCATATCAGTCATTAGTCTCAAGTTTATCGAGCTCAGACAGTCTGCAATGCAATCTACAGTGTCAACCGAGCTCACTCGATCATCGAAAGAAATGTGGAAGACAATGTTAACCAAGATAACTCGGTCAACAAAGGAAAGGTGAAAGATAGTGTTCACCGAGCTCACTCAGTCAATGAAGGAAATGAGGAAGTCAGTGTTAACTGAGCTTCACTTGGTCTCCAAAGGGTAGTTTCCACCGAGCTCACTCAGTCATCAAAGGAATCATGGAGAAGTCAGTATTAACCGAGCTTCACTCGGTCTCCAAAGTGTAATTTTCACTGAGCTCACTCAGTTTTCTCAGGAAACTCAGTACTTACCGAGTTCTCCTGGAGATTGAAGGATTGTCACGAAGTTCGCTGTATTAACCGAGCTTAGTTGGTCAACACAAGAATTATTTTTTGAACAAAGTTTACCATGCAGGGTCGGCCAGTATAAGGATTTGCAAATTAATTATTTCTAGCCGATTGTTTTAATTGTTTGATTGGTCAATAATTTGAGCCGACTAAATTAATCTGAAAGGTATATATGGTTATTCTAGTTATGAATTAAAAGAGTGTGAGATTGTGAAAAAGATGTTATGAATGCGAATTATAGTATGAAATGAAAAGGTGAATGTTGAGCAAAGTCTGATGAAGGATCAGATGTGTTGAAGGAGCTGTAAAGTTGTATTTGATCAATAAGGATCTAGTCAAGCATAACAGAGATCTGTAATCAGCAAAGATAAGTTGTACATTATATCAGGTCACTTCATTGTTGCTTTCTAACCATTGTAACAGTGAATTCAAAATCTCTTAACAGAGTTGGTTTAATAGCCATTCAATAAATCCTCTAACAAGGTGATAGTTCAGTTGAATTGTTCTAAAGACCTCTAGCAAGGCCACTCCTAACAGGGTGATTAAATCCTTTAACAGGGTCACACCTAACAGTGTGTTTTGTAACCTTTAATAGGGTTGGCTCCTAACAGGGCTCACTTTAGAAGAGTGAAAAAAAATATCTAGTTACATTGGTGGTTTTTCCCATATTGGGTTTCCGCATTAAAACTGGTGTCCCTTGTGTTCTTAATTGTTGAATTACTTTGTGCATGATAATATATTAGTTCTTAATATTTATCATTTACTGCATTATCAAGTTTCAGCATTTTATATTAATTTGATCAAGGGTATATTTAGACATCTTAGGGACTGTGGAAAGTTTTGTAGTAACTGATTCACCCCCTCCCCCTCTCAGTTACTCTATTCTCATTTCCAACAATATGAATATCATGCTGACTTGATGTTCAATATACTCCTTGATATCATGAGTGAGGTGATATCTAAATATGTCATACTTAGTATCTCTTGAGCATTTTGATAAATATCATGAGATGTGATACCTATTTTAGATCATTATATTCTTTATGAGATAATCATGGTGAGATGCCATGATGTGTTACGGTAGACATCATGAGACTTGATGTCAATGCACATACCATAACTTAGATATACATATAAGAAGAATATCATGTGACTTGATGTTCTTAAGAATATTATATTTTTTATGTCACAATATTGTTGATATCACTCTTTCAAATAAGGTGAAGTTATTAAAATATATATTTCATCTTCCCTAGCTAAGAGGGAGTGCTAAAGTATGTAGCTTCAGTCAGACAAACACTGTGAATAACAAATCTAAACTGTATGGATATATATACATATCAATATGACTTACATATTGATATGTATATATACATATTATCAATACATAAGTTCAATGCTATATAGAATACAACTGATGCACTCATATATATATATTTCATTGATAAAAGTTCACATGTTCATATGATTATCAGTTTGACTATAAATATCAATTATCAAGTCTTATTATTTGGCATAATCATTCATACAAGTATTATGTGTGAGTTATACACTATAATGAATTGGTGTAATGTTAACCAATCTGCATTAGCAATTATTATTGTTAACTAATCTATCTTAAGATAAAAGGGTGAATGGTCATGACCATTCACCCACATACCATATCATAGATTATTTATATCTAGTGAATTCATTCTTGCAAGTATCAAAATCAATAAATATTAAGAAAGATATGAAGATCAATAACAATTCTATGATTGAAACATTCCTTATCTTTAGCAATGCAAATACATTAGAAATGATCCTTTGCATTTTCAACACCCTTCTATATTGGTCCCTCATAGTCTTTACATGTTTGGATGCTCTTTTGAGAAGTAGGGAAGTGTCAAAAATGTTTTTTTTCCAAAACGGTCTTCAAAAGATGTAATTAGCTAATTTTTTAATTCACGACCCTGTTCATTCCAATTTCAAAAAAAGAAGAAGCTTAGATCAATAACTTTAGTATATTACAATAAATGGAAGAAAATAAAAATATTGTAGAAATGATATGAAACTATGTACCTTTTATGTATGGTGGGTCCAAATAGCTTCAATGTCATTTCAAAAAGATGATAAAAGAAAACATCATTTCCTACAAAAATATCATGGGATTATCAGTCCAAAATGAGTTATGTATAAGTAAAATAAAATTACATTGTAAATAATAATAATTTTAAAGCATCTCGAAGCTTTTGTAATTTTTATGAAAACATAGTTTTCTTGTTTAGTGACAATGTCCCTACAAATGAACCAATACTAGTCACATAGGCTTCTCCAAGAAATGGTTCAACTTAAGTAGTGCTGGTCTCTGTTGTTCTATCAACTGAAGGTCTATCTATTAGTGCACAAAATGGGTCCATGAGTATAAAATTCACCCAAAAAAAAATGACAATGCATGATTAGCACATTATAAAATATAGCAAAATAAGGTTTTACTAGTTGTATTTGGCATAGCCAAAGATGTTTGCAAGCTCCTTGTTGCCAAAAATACAGTCAACAATATGGAGTGATGATTGAAGGAGGCATCCGCACTTCATCATGAGTTGAAGAATACATTGTTATCAAATACATTTGCAATGGAGAAAGATCAAAAGGGATACTAGCTAGCTGAAGCATTCAAAAATAAAAGTTAAGTGTTATAATGTTGATGAAAAAAAATAATGTTGCAGTAATAGGGCCACAATATTTTGTTATTACTCATATTGTTCACATGTATCCAATGAACTTCATGTACCAATTATTTCATTTAGAGAAACAGATCCAACTCTCTCATCATATCAGTATGGAATGATTGGTTTCTATGGGAGAAATGGATAACTTCTTATTGTGGTTGCATATATAGATGATATGTATGGAATGATGATAGTTACAATTGTGATTGGTTTCTATGGCTGGAAATATATAATTCTCACTTTGCATTTTTTGGTGCACTAGAGTTAATTTGTATATGCATACTAGGATTATCTTTTATAACTACAACAATGCAAAAATTTGATGTAGGAATGTGGTGTACAACTACTACATTCTTTCTTCTCATAGGAGTTGTTTAATGGACTTTGGAGCATAAATCAGACCATAATTTTCAAGGACATCCAAAGGAGAAAGCCAAATTGTTACCAAAGACATTTGTAACATTATTATTTTTTCATTTGCAATGGATAAGATCAAAGTTAAGTGTTATAACATTGTAAAGAGAAAGTGTTACTTACATGAAGGTTGTATGCTACAACCCTCACCATATTGTCCACATGGTCTCATAGGTGTCACAAAATCCTCTAAGAAGAACACATAATATTTTAGATCATGATCCATAAGATACTATAAAATATAAACATTTATTGAAATTTTATTATTGCTTACCTTCAAAGAATTGACGCTAAGTATCAATTCTTCTTTCAGTGTCTTTGTCTCCTCAATTATGTTTCTCTCAAGGAAAAGTTTAAGAATTTCATCACTATATTTTGTTATGCATTTTATGGGCCATGAATACAAGGTAGTGCTATGGGTGATGTCATCTACAAATGACCCTTATGTTTCAGATTGCATTTGATCTGCTGTCATTTTTGCTTTTCCCTATCAATAAATATCAAGTTGTGATATCAATATCAATAAAATTCCATCAAAATAACTCCAAAGCCATAAAAAAAGAATATAATAATATGAAATTTGTTTCTATATAATTTTTACAATTACACTAATTAAGGTTTACCCTTGTTGAAGGTGTGTGAGTTGGTACATCCTTGCATGTGCCTTGTGGTGTATCCATGTCTCCTTGTGAAAAAGATTCACAATTCTTAACAATTAGCAGTGAAATCAAAATCATAGACTTGCCAAAAAAATTATTAATAAAGTAGTAGATTGTATATTGGAGTCAATATTAATTGGAAGCAATGAGTTTTAATGTTATACTTACTAGTCCCATGATAGGTTTATTTTTTTTTTTGTATCTACACAATTCAAACATATTTTATCAGAAGCTCTTCCCTTGCACTTATTGATTTTATCACAAATGAAAAAACAAAATTTCGCTCACGTGCCTCAAATATAAAAATTGGCTATTTATTAGTTGACATAGGTTGAGAACTATTTATAAATCCTACAATATTCCCTATTACTTTTGGACTTCCATCAATATACATAATGAGCCTTTTATTTTGATCATTTTCTTTGTATTGTATATAATTTGGCGACAATGCATACATACACATACTTTTTTTATATTGCACAATCCACATCCAATTATTGTAATTGTAACAAGGTCTTACATACTCCATCAATTCAAAAACTTTATTGTAATTGACCTTTATGCCATCCATAGAAAATAGGCCCAAACCATGTACTGAAGATGGACCTATGCGATATATCCTTTCATTAATAGAGAACACAATGTTAACTGGAGGTAGTTCCTTGGGTACCCATTCTTTCTGAAGATGTGTGTACCTTAAGGGAACCTTCCTATCACCTTTGCTCTCATTATCATAAGAACACAAACCCCACTCAACAAGACAAATTGCATTCATTTATTGAATTTTCTTCTAATCTTTTGATCTCTAGTTGATCTCCCTATTTTAGACCTACTAGATGTCTCACTTTTGTCTTCTATTCCCGCATTTTCCTCACCCAAGGAAGATAGATCAAACAAATACCTATTTGGTGATACCTATAATCCATAAAATGAGAGACATACTAAGACTAAAGTTGATGGTGATGGTAAAGAGAAGATATAGAAATAAAAAATTGTATCTATAGGGTCTATTGACTTATACCTGTTGATCCATGTGACTATGCAAGATCATGGTCAAAGGCATTAAATAGCCTGCATATGTAAATCATTTATCTTAAGTTAGCCAAAAATTACATGATATATATGCTACAAATTATGTAGAAGATAAAAATAACATGATGCATTCATCAAAATCATTGTACATTTTTTAATTCCTTACCTCTACTTTATGTGTGGTAGCTATGAAATATCATTGTATATACTCCATGATAGTAGAGTTCAACTAATAACTTAAATATAAAAACATACAAGTCAAACAAATTTTTATAAATAAATCATGACCCCATCATACTTGACATTCATCATACATCAAAATACCTTTCATTGATCATCATCTTCATCTATGTCATCATTATCATCACCATCATCATACTTGTGACTTTGATTATTGTCATCACCACCACCATCTTCATCGCCATCATCATCACCTTCATCACCATTATCATGACCATCATCATCATGACCATCATTGCCTTGATGATCATTGTCTTTATCAACATGATAATGATTGCCATCATCATCACCAAAATCATCATCATCATCTTCTTCATCATCATTGTGTAACAGTCATTCATGATCATCATTTACTTTGTCTTATAATTCTTTAGTATCTTCTTCTTCCATAAAATTATCCTTTATCAGGCTTCCTCTTGGATCATGTCTAACAACAAATGACCAACCCGATTTATGTGGAATGCCAAAGTAAAACACTTTCTTATATTGGCTTGGAAGAACATAGGGCTCATCTTCAACTAGCTCAAATGACCTTGTATTAATCATTGTAAATCCACTATCATGTTCAATAATAGTCCTATCAGGATCATTTTGATTCAATTGTAACTTGTACCATTTGATGACAAATAGAACTAATTTAAATGAATTAAAGTCGCACTAAATTATATTATCCAAAATTCCATAGTATCTATTTTATATTGTTGAAAATGTATGTAATTTCTAGATGAAATATTGGTGACCTTGAGATTGCACTTATCCCATAATCACAAATTTTCTTCATTTTGTCTAAATTTTTTATGCAAAATTTATGGCCATGGTAGTACATAGCTTTGTGATGTTTAATCTACAATTATTCAAACATGTCAAGATTATTTGCATCAATTTGTGAATTGATATTAAACTTATGGGTCATGATTAGTAATCTTCTACATACCTTTCTATCTATTAAGCCAAATGCTAGATCAAGTACCATTTGCGTAACATTGGAATCCCCATTACGATGAGCTTCTTTAATGAATGATGCAACACCATCCCATGTTAATTAGAGACTATTTTATTGAGATTTTTGAATCCATACCGTCATCCAATTAAGATTATTTACAATATACAAATGTAGTGCATCCCACTCATGACCAACTATAAAGAAAATAACTAGACTAGTTAGAAACACCTTATATTGATGATGGATAAGAATTAATTAACTACAATAACATCTTATAATTACCTCTCACTTTCCTCAATCTACCTTTCCCCATCAAGTAATCCCTTTCAAATCTATTAATGGAGTTGGGATCCCAAATGTGATCTACATGAAACTTTGATGCAAACTTGGAAAAATATTCACTAATGTAGACCATAGTTTGGTATACCATATATCCTTCTACTATATAACCCTCAAGATGAGCTCTTTGTTGAACCAATCCCTTCATAAATTTAAAGTGCCTCTCAACCATCCACATTGACCTAGTTTTTATAGGTCTACATAGTTCAATCTCCTCAACTTAATGTATGAGGTAGGGTTCTTGAGCATTGAAAAAAGTTAAAGGTAGACACTTTTTCATTTCACACATAAGCTATAGAATTTTTCTCTTTCAATATTTTATATATTTTTTAATCAATTTCTTTAGAAGATAACCATGTAAAGGAAATTCAACACGCAAGAACATATAAACAAGATTTTAGATAAAAATATACAATAAATTACATAAAAAGTAAAGCAAGTCATAAATATAATATATGTACAACAAATCTAAGAAATAACTCTTCTAACCTCATGTATTTTTGATGATCATATATAACTTTTTTTAATACTATTATCAAATTGGTGTGAGAGAGATAGAGGTAGGATGTACTACAATCATTAAAAAATGATATTTTTAATATATTATGAAATAATGCAATAGATAGTACATGCAATTTTATAAATATATTGTAAATGGAGAACATGACTTACCTTGACGAAAGTATGCCAATAATGTGTTTTCAACCCTGGCCCAAAATCACCTTTCTTTGATACAAGACTTCTTATATTTTCAGCAAATCCCATGGGAATCTTATTTTTATTTTTATTTTTATGACTTCTTTTAATGCATCACTTTGCTACTCCATTAGTAACCAAGGAAGGGCACTTGCATTTATACAATCTCCATTGCTATTTGATTCAATGAAATTTTTCAGTGCATGATTGAATTCATGAGTGTCATTACAAAATTTGGAATCTTTTTTCTATCACACTTTCCATCCAATATTTTCCATAGTGTCTCTATTACATTCTTTCCATATGCATAGCATCAAACAAATGCATGATTGGAGGATCCTTGTAGTACAGTAACCTACTAAATTGAGTAGGATAACTTTTTATTCCTATAGAACATTGGTCATTGATGCCTTGAAAACCTTCTATAGCATCAATTACATCATTACTAAATAAAAGAAAATATCATAATATAAATTTTAAACTTCAGACCACAAACTGGACATTACCTCGACAATTTAGTTGATCGTATTCCAACTTCCATTCTTTGTGGCATTGATGTTGTCTCTTCTTTCCCATTAAAAAAATATTTTTCATTAATTCTATACTTATGATTATTTTGGAGAAAGTTCCTAAACTCATCAAACACTTGCTTTCCTAAATTTCTTGAATGACGCAATTTCATCTTCGGACCACAAATTGGACATGTGAATTTTCCCTTTGTCTAAAGACCTAAAAGATCATGCACAATTGGATCATGTAAAATTATCATGCACAACATAAACATACAACAATAATGTGTAAGCACTATAATAGACCAAAAATATGTGACCTTAATAATATAACATACCACAAAAATAAGTTTGTCCAAGGGCATCATGTATTGTTCATACAAGTATTGCATGGAATTGAAATTGTCCTTTTTCTATTGGTCTAGAGATTTCATACATAGTGACCTCATTCCATAACTTTAAAAACTTGTCAATAAGGGGCTTAATATATATGTTTATATCTTTAACTTGATACTTACCTAGCAATTGAATGAACAAAAATATTACATAGTTATTATGACCATTTTGATGCACTGTTTATAAATTAATTTAGATAACTATTAAATGAAAAAAATATCTGGTACAATCATTGAAAAAATTATGTGCTCCCTCTTTATGGAGATCCAAGGAGGAATGTTATTGTTAATAAAAAAATAGGCCACACTGAGTAAACATATATCATATCTCCAAATGGATTGACATCATCCACTGCCAATGAAAGCTTGAGATTATGAGGTTCTTTAAAGTGTGGCCATGTTTTTTCTATCTCTTTAAATGCAAAATCATCTACAAGCATTCACATAATGTCATCTTGACTTCTACTACATGCATGGTAATCTATAAACTGTTCCAAGCTAGTGCACTTGAATAATCATTCAAGACATGGAATAATGAAAACATATCAAAGAACCTTGTGAGACACCTTTTTTGTTCTTTGATGTAACCAATATCTACTAATATGACAATCAGGGCATTCTATTGCAAATTCATCTTGTTTATGATATAGAATGTGATCATTGAGATATGTATGTATTGTTTGATACTTCATTTCAATTTGATTCATAATGGTAGATAATTCTCGATATGAATGAGATAGAATATTTGATGGTGGTAAAAAAAAATCACCTATCAACCTACAACAAAAAATATGAATAATTAATATAATGAATAGTAATGGTATGCTAACATTGAAGATGATGAAAATGACATACCTTAGCATACATTACATTGCTACATTGGATAAAATATTCATAACATTCAAGTTCACTAATAACACTATAGTAGAGAGAAGAGTTGTTTGGGAGCCTTGGTATAGGGGATCATATTCCTTCTCAAGTATAGGCATATCAGGACCATCATCATCATCATTATCATATGTGCTAGTACCATCATCTTGATCATCTTCATCAGCTGCACCAATACCATCTTCTTCAATCAGGTCCTCTGGCACATTATCATCTTCCATGAGAGCACTATCCTCAACTTGGATATTCACATCTCCATGTTCCTCCAATTGGAAATCCACATTCACCAATCGACAAAAATTGTAGCCCCCTTCAACATGACCATGTTGCCTACAATGACTCTGGGCCGTTGTGATTAGAATTCAATTATTTAAGCCCTTACACTTTTTTCAAGGAAAATTACATTTATCAACTTTTCTTTAGAGCTGAGACCATAATCTAGCAATTGTCTCATTATTTTGTTTTGGGTTCATATTGCCAGGCATTGTCTTTTTTCATAGGAAAATATATTTGCAAAATTATTGGACATGTTTTACTTAATGTTTGTATCTGCACATAAGGTATTGAAAGAAAAAATTGGTTTAATTAATGTGTATATTTGCAAAGATATTAGACATGTTTTACTTAATTTTTATATCTGTACATATGGTTTTGAAAGAAAAATTTGGTCTAGTTAATGTGTATATCTACAAAAATATTGGACATATTGTACTTCATGTTTATATTTGAACATATGGTTTTGAAAGAAAAATTTGGTGTAATTAATGTGTATATCTGCAAAAATATTGGACATGTTTTACTTAATATTTATATCTGCACATATGGTTTTGAAAGAAAAATTTGGTGTAATTAATGTTTATATTTGCAAAAAATATTGGACATGTTTCACTTAATGTTTATATCTGCACATATGGTTTTGAAAGAAGAATTTGGTCTAGTTAATGTGTATATCTACAAAAATAATGGACATGTTGTACTTAATTTTTATATCTGCACATATGGTTTTGAAAGAAAAATTTGGTCACCTTGCTCAAATTCAACCATATTATAATCAATGAAAATTTGTCTGCTTATAATGCTCTTTGTTAATTGTAGAATATGCAATGCTCATTATACAATATTTAATCACCAAGCTCATCACCTTGGTATTTAATTATTCATCTATAGTAATTTTGTAGTAATCATGGTACACAGGAGATCTCATTACAACATAATGGTATTCTATGAAGCATTTTTCCCATGAGGAGTACTTGAGCTCACTCAAGGAGAACATGTTAGCGCAAATTTATAAGCAAAGTGTTTTATCTCTTAGCTCCTTAAGTACTACTACACAATTTGAACCTTTTGATTCTTACTCTCATTCACATCTATGATAAATTCTCATGGATAGTTATTGAAACTATACCTCTCCATGTTGAAATCAAATTTGAAAGATTCACCAATGTTGCTTCTCACTAGATCCTACATTCATATCGCTCCAAGCTTTCCTTTTTGGTGAAAATTAAGAAAAATAAAAATATAGTAATAAATGCAACCCCATACCTTGAACTAATTAAGAATTTTAGATGAATTGATTATACAAGTTTAAGATATAACTAAAGATAACTCTAGAATGCCCCTAGATTTTATGAGAAAGTTGGCTTTGCAATATTATTTAGTTATATTTACTTTTAGGATGACATAGTGATGAAAGTTAACCAATTATTGGTAATTTTAAAATATAATTCTTAAGAAAAAAATTTAAAAATAATGTTGATGAAACAATTGTGAGCCTATTTTCATATGTAATTTAAAGGCGACATGAAAGAAAATGCATAGACCCACCCCAAGTTTGTGAGGTCAAGGAACTTAAGGTGCTATATAAGCCTAAGTTATCTTAGTCCTAAAGATCTTATTTTTGGTTGGTTTAGTCAATAAATTGACTCTAAGTGTTTTTTGTGAGTCATTAGACCTTACTGAAGTCCTAAGTGTTGCAAATGTCTAGGTGATTAGGTTCTAGGAAGCAATAGTGGAAAAATTGCATTTTGCAAGAAAAGTTGCTAACAACTTCTTGTCAATTTTGACAATTTTTGCAAAATCATTACAACTATTCTTGTAACTTCTCAAACCAACCAGGTATTAGTTGGGGATGATGTATTTGGATGTTAATACCCTCTATGAAGTCAATGGTGTAAGTAGGTGTATGTTCAACAAGTTTTTGAGTCTAAATATACAATTTTTTTGAGCATTTTGTTATTGTACAGAATTGTATAGATTGGGAGACCAAATCCAGTTGGATGATTTAAAAGTGTTCTGAGAATAGATTATATTTCATTATATTTAATTTTTAGTGTTTCATTCTAAATTAAGTTAGATCATTTTCATTACTAGTAGGTTCAAAAACCCTTAAATTGAGGGTTTCAAGCAAGGTGTGGCCCTAACCTGCAATTCAATGATTTTTTTTATGGCCTTCTAGGATTTGCAAGGTTAGGGTATGAATTTTAGGATTTCAAAGTTATAGATTTTTCTCAGGTGATTTAAGGGTTCTATGAACATGCCCTAGACTAGAAATTACTATGCATTCAACCATGAAAATGCTAATTTTGTGAACAAAACTTGGAATGGACCCCTAGAACTTGGTGGGTGGCCATTTCTTGGTGAAAAAGGTTAGGTAAAACCTCCTATAACAAAAAAATAGTACTAAGTACCCATCCTTGCTAATTTCCAAGTGATCTAGGCTTGATTTAGCCAATTAGGTCTATGAGGCTTGTGTAGGTTTAGGGGTGCTAGACTAGGTTGGAGAGTTGGTGCTTTGGGGATTTGTGTAAATTCCAAAAGGGTATCTGAAACCCTAGTTTTTTTTCCAAGTATAGTGGAGAATATCCAAGTTATTGTCCTAAAACCTTAAAAAAGGCTACAAGGGGAATTAAGCTACTTAAGAGAAAATTTGCAAGGTAGAAGTTAGGGATTCAAGTAATTGCAGTAGTTCAATTCTTGATTGTTCCTTGAAAGTTCCTAGGTGTTAGCTTGACCCAAGGAATAGGTTGGAGTCCATTTCTCAATTTGAACCATTTTTCCATTATTGATCCTATTGGTGTTTTGAAATGTAACAAGTTTCAAATCAACTCGATGAGAATAAAGTACATCTAGAGGCAGCTAACTCCCATCTTCAACATACTATTTCAAACACTAGGCCAACTATAAGGCTTGACCCTTCTACTTTAGGCTCTGCAAAACCTAGGTAGGTGGACCTTAGATTCAATCAATATGGTACCAGTGCAAAAACATACTCCTGAATCTATCAAAGTAGATTTAACCCTTATATCTCCTAATAACTCATGCAATAGCACAGATCTATAGTAGCTAAATGCAAATCTATGAAATTCATAAGCTGAGTGAGGGCATTCTATTATAGCTCTTCAACATGAAAGGGGGAAAAGAATTTGATTAATAATGTTGAATTCAACAAATCCCCTAATATGCAGTAGTAAGAACTGATTGATCCTATATATGATCAGTGCATAATCTATTGGGCAATTCCATGAATCAATCACATACATATGGATACCTAAGACATATTCATCTATTTAGATATTTGATCTATCCATTCACCTTATAAATAGACATTCATGTTCAATCTAAATCTCATTCTTACCTAATATCCTCCTCCATAAACTTGCAACCCTGTTGATTTCCCTGAAGCATTTCCATAACTCCTTGAATTATAAGAAACAATGAAACAACATACAACCTTAAGGGACTGCAACTATGACCTAGGCTTTTTGTTCAAAGATCATAAAACATTATAGCTTAGTGAGAAAGGAGAGAAGATTTACAATGAAACTCAATCATCTTTTGTTCTTTGTATTGATTTCCTTGAAATAAAACATTCATATGCATGAAATCAAAACATAGAAACACCTAAAATATCAAAACTTATCTAAATTATCCTTCCTACTACTATTCATAAAGAGATTGTGTTGAAGAATGATGTAATTACAATTTTGGATCCAACAAAGTGGTCTCATAGAAGGAATGAAAATTTCCAACCAACAATGGTATCACAGATTTGAGAAAACTCAAGATTGGAACCAAAACATGGTATCATAGCAGTGAGTGGTTTTTGTCCAAAAGCTAGAACTCTTACAATGGATGAAAGAAAGAAAGATATAGACAAATATGAATTCCTGGATCTGATCTCAGAATGACATGTGTCCACTTGAAATTTCATCCTTCTACTATTGAAAACCTCTTTCATCTTTCTACCCATTTGATCTAATTTAGTTTTCATCATTATTTTGTAATTGATTTGAAAATATCTCTGCAAAATGATGAAAACCTTTATGGAACCAAAATATTGATATGCACGAAGAATGCTAGTAAAAACTTTGGGTTAACTAATTTGAATGTGACCAAACATGATTCCAACTACATTTTTACCATTTTTACACATATTCAGGTCATTACCTTACTAGAAATCACAACTAAACTTCGATACCTAAATGTGGTTGCAAGTTAGGAATTTGGAAGAAAACCTTGAATAACTTGAACAAAATTCTCCTTGTGCAAAAAAAAACTCCAAAACTAGAAATTTTGTCTTCTCCTAGTTTCGGCGATATATAATATGCCTATATTTACCTACCAGGAACCTCCTAAAAGTTGATTTGAAAAATACCCCCTGTTACAACTATCTAGCTTACAACTCATTTTTGCAAAAAATTAAAATATTCTAAAGTATAAACTTTAGAATAAAACCTTTTTAATTTAAAACTTTGTACACGACCTTCAAATTTGGAAAAATGATTAAAAATTTGATATTTTAACTATTTTCATTTTTCCTTCATCCTTCAAATTCAGGGACAAACTTAGTTTGACTGGTGCCATGTGTCACTTTGTGATTGCTTGATCTCTGGACACCTGCCACCTCAGTACCACATGGCATTCTCCTATTTATTTGCATTTCTTAATGTCTGAGCACTGTCGTAATGTGAGCAAGTGCCCACCATAGGATTTGGCCATGTGTCCTGATCCTGTGCTCATCTCGCCACATGATCATGCACCCCAACTAGATTGCCACCTCAAAATGCATCTCGAGCCCATTGCCAGGTGGTGCCTAGGTGCATTCTCACATTCCTTAAATCTTGAGCACTTCTATTTTGTAGGAATGCACCATCCACAGGATCAAGACGTGTAGCGTGATCTTAGTGCATCTCACCACATCAACATGCTTGTATGTTTGTCTAAAATTTCCAATAGGTCACCTCTAGCTCAACATAGGCCCACAATGCATGCTTGTGGCTTCAAAAGCCATTATCTTTTGGACATCACACTAATTGAGTGGAAATGTATATAAGTACCTCAAAAGGTCTTCTCCTAACGCATATGGGATAATGGATTTTACTGGTTTTTTCCTTTATGTCACCATTGCAAAGCCATGGAGATCCCTTCGACCAGCATGGAAGGATTTTCTTACATGGTAGCTTCTTTGAACTTCCCATCCATTGTCATACAACTTTAAAAGATGCTTCAAAATAGGGCTAACGACATTGCTGCTGGGCCTAATTCCCTTCATTGCTCTTAGAGCTTGATTGAATCTTTCGTTCCCCATCTTCTCATAGTGAGTGATTAGTGTGAGGGTTCCAATTTTATACACAAAAAATTCTAAATCTCTATTCCACTACCCATCAATGTCATGTCATGTCATGTATAACCCTGTTTGCATTCACCCTCCATGCTGTCTCCTCTTTGATTAACATCTTCTTCCTTGTATATCTCATAATCACAAACTTTGCATCTTGGTAAAAGCGATGAAAAAGAGCTTGACAACAGTGACATTTTGTATTGAAGGTAGCCTCCACTTGGATTATGAAGTAATACATTCCATTACAAACAGGTTTCCCATTCCAACCTACAAAATGGTGGTGACTATAATGGGGATCCTGATCTTGTTGATCTTCCTCTTACTGCGGAGTCTCTACCCTTGCATGAGCTTCCTTTCTTTCCACTGCACAGACTCCATTTCATGCACTACCTCTACTTTCCCATGCAAGATGCCATGTGATTGATCTTCTTTCAACTGCATGGGCCTCTGTTCAATTGTGTGGGCCTCTGTTGCTCTCCTTTTCAATAAAACTTTGAAACCTACGTCCTTTCTTTCTTCATGCATGGGAGCTTGGTCCTCTAGCGGCTTCCAGTTTTTGCACATGGAATCTCCCTTTCTAACTTAGCGTAAGGCTACCATTTTTAAAATTACCCTATATTGCTACAGATTATGTTTTACAAAACATAAACTCATCATGCATGCGTGTCTTTCTCTGAAGACACCTCCCTGAATCATACATAGATAGTTTCAAAGACTACACATTATTATGACGAGTGAATCCTCTTCCCATTACTCCTCTTTCCATTACTTCTATTTATAGTTGCACCACTTTGCAATCGTCATTCAAAGCTTCCATGAATCTATAGAACAAAAAACCCCAAGACAATTGTTCATGAAATCCTGCACTATAAAAGGCAAAAATATTACTTTGAGCTTGTAAAGAATGATATTAATATTAGTTTTTGCTACTAGATATACCATGAAGCTTATTCAAACTAGATTTAAGCTTTTGAAAGTTTTATATTTCCCTCCACCTTCACTATTCTGAGCCTTTTCATTCCCTTTTGATTGTCCTGATTGACTGTCTTTTGTTTCCCTTTGTCATAGCAACCATCTTGACCGTGTCTTTGATTTTTCATGCATTTCTTATAAAACCTTAAGTTCACCATAACTTATGACAATGCCCTAATAATACCTCATGCATTGACCTTGCTTTGACTTATGAAAGCACTACTCTCCTACATCCTATTATCCTCAATTGAAAAAGATAGAAACTTGTTTTGACTTTCCCTTCTTCCTCTTTTCTTTTGTTTTATCAATGAACCACAAATGTATAAATAACACATATGATTGAATAGAGATATATTTGATGAATAGAACTTTTTTTGTGCTTTTTCCATACCTAAAATAATGTGAAAATGTAAGACCCATCTTATTTTTATCACCTTATTATTCTAATGAGATTAGTTGGGCCCCAAAGTGGGTCTGGCTAAAAAAAATTTCATTTCCAAATGACTGAATCCTCAAATTGATCTACATAACATCTAAAACTAATTAAAATAAAATGTGACGACTACACAGTCATTTACAAGTCATTTTATCATTCTCTTGCAACTTGTCTACTTTGTGTCAGGAGGTCATCTGACTAGCCTTAAAAACTAACCCAAACACCTGATCGGGCTCTAGAATCTGACCCACTAATTCTCTGTTCTGTAGACTTGTACCATGTCAAATCTTGTCTCATGAAAAATTTAAGGTCAAAAGATATTGATTGAAAAAGTTGACCTCTCAGAACTGCCTGCAAGAAAATATGTCAGAAAACAATAAATTGTGTTCAGATTTGGCTTTGAAAACTAGGCAAACGAGCACTTGGGGAAACGAAATCTGGTATGTTGGTTCATTGTCATGAGGAGAGTATGAATCTAGGATTTGGGTTCATGAAAAATAACATGACACAAATGAAAAGCAGTCAAAGTGGGCTACTCATAATTTGATGACCGAAAACAATAATAGAAAAGCATTTTTTGCAAGTGGGATGGACCTGGGAAAGTGTGCAAACAGATTCGTCAAGATATGAAAATTGGCACACTTGAAATATTTTTAGAGTAAAATGTAGTGGTAAAATCCATTCAATCTCACCTATCATGGACCTTGATTTATGACATCATAAAAAGGGGTTCCGACTAATCTGCATTTCTTGACACCAGTACAAAGTTACAAGTTGCACTTGGAATCACATTCGAAAACTGATCAAACAAATTTTTCATAAGCTCAAAATTGAAATGTAGCAAGTATATGACCTCTAAAATGCAAAATAAAAGGAATTTTCATATTTTGGTCAAATGAGTCAAAGTTATAACAAGTCAAATAGGGCTTCCCAGAATTTAGAACAAATTGCATCAGTGTGACATTGATAAATGGTCAACTTTGAGGGATTCAAAACCTAGGCAAATCGATTTAAAATGTCTCAAAATATGAAACATAGGCTCTCTGGTATATATACTAAACACTCCCAAAGTGGTGAGTCATGAAACATTACTAGGTGCAAGATATTCAGTTGCAAACACAACCTCCTGTCATTGTTTGACACTCAGGTGAAAATGTAGATTTCACAATTGCTCAAAATGGGACTTCATAAAATGGCTCAAAATGACAATTTAACTTCATGGAATGCATAGAAACACTAAATGAAAGGTGTTAGAAACATTAAACACCTCTTAAGCCTCAAATAGACAACCGGGTACACATGCATTTAAAAGCATTTAAAGGGCTTGATTTCTCAATGGTACTCAAAATCAGGGCTACAATTTTGAGTGCCAATAGTGGCTCTATTTGGGGATGCATTTCCCTTGTGGGCATGGAAAGGATTTAGATCTCTCAAAGAAGTAGACCATTCCAAAAAATAGCAAAACTTCTCTCGAATAGCTTTATTGAAAACAAGAAACAACTACAACTACTATGTACAAGCAATGGCCCCAGGCCACCGAACTTCAACAAAAACCTTTACCTTTTTCATAAATTTGATTTTCATCTAAACTCTCATGAGGTAAGCTAGAAACATTACTTCTATCAATTTCACCAATCAGACCAACACTTTGAATCTACACACTTGGCAAAACTGAATCTACAACTTCACTTTCATAATGCATATAACAACTAGCTTCGTTTTCTACAACTTGCTTATTATAAAAGTTTTGATTAGCATGATTATAAATATTAGACTCAAACTAAAAATCTCCTTCATTTAATGAATAATGCATGCTATTAACTTTGAATGTGAAGGCTTCATACTCAACTTGGGGAACACCTACCTTGAAAATATGCATCCTTATGTATAGCCAGATTGTATTCAAATGCATAATCAAATTTGTACTCACACATGTCATCAATGTCAACATATAATCTAGAGTCCTTCAATGATTCTTCACAATAAGCAAATGGATTAGTTTTCATATTAGAATATTCATCATAAAAATTTCTATAAGGTACATGCTGATTTTCAACAACAACTTTGTCAAGCACCTTAGTATCAATCTCATAAGATGCAACGTCATGACTATTTTCACTGTCATACTCAAAAGAAGAACAATCTGCCCTCTTATAGTAGTAAGACAAGGTATCATCATTAAACTCATTCTCAACTGAATTTTAAACTTCCATTTGCTCTTCAAAAAGTGGGTTGACTACCCTATACAAGGCTTCTTTGTAGAAATTAGGACAAGTAATGTGCTAATCAACATCAAAGTATTCATCATACAATAGATTAGTGAAAACTTTAAAACCATTTCTAACATCACCGTCATGGACATTTTCAGCATATGAAGAAGAAAAATTAGGATCATCACATGAAGACATATCTTTCACTCCATCAATGAAGAATGCATAATGTGAATCAAAGTTACTTTCATTGTCTTTATGTAGGTGATTCAAATGTCTTGCAAACCTATCATTATTTATCTTACCAATAGGTGCTGATGCATTAACCTTTCAATCATTTGTATGCTGATTATTACTGCACCTATCCTCAAGACATTCATCTACACAATTAGGTAATCTGTCCTTATAAACAACCTCTTTATCCTCGTATTGTGTAGACAACTCTTCTTCACAACTTTCAACCTCAAGCTGATTAACATAATTCTAAAATGAACTTCACTTTCATATTCAGAAAAAGAACTTATACCTTTACTTTCATAAGAGTACTTACTTCCGTCATTGCTTTCTTCTTCCCAATTTGCAACTAATTCACATGAAGATGAACATATAGTAGCACTTTCCTCTTCTTGACTTGAGTAACCTCTCTCATCATTGTCTTCACATGATGCCTCTTCATAATACATTGGATCAACAACTTCACCTTCATCACTTGATGCATTACTTCTAGCTTGTTCATCCTCACACTAAGATGAACACCTTTCCTCTTCCTGATTCGATATGTTTTCATCATAAAGCAAGTCACCAATAGAAGAAGGAATGAATGAACTTATATCTTGCATGCATAACTCATCAAGTGGACTAACTTTATCTTCTGCTACTATAGTATTATAAGCATATGCACTATTTTCAATAATAAAAGTATCAGCTCCTTTTTGCAATAGGAAGTCTTCATCTGCACATGTTTTTAATTTTGAATTTTTAACATAATAACTCATAACAGCAGTAGTACCTATTTTTGATCAGAAATTAAACACTCCTTTTAACATTGATTTTTCCTTTGCACCTCATCTTTCCAACAAACATTCCTAGAGAAATGACTCGTGGTTAAGCCATACTTTATGTTATTTTCAATCTCTATTGCCATCATGAATGCTTGATGCAAAGTCCTAGGCTCTTTATCTCTTAGCAGATAACTCATCTTATTATCAAATGCACTGAGATAAACCACTAAACAAACTTGATCATCCAACTTATAACTTTTAGGAACTTCGTTCAAAGCTTTTGCAAATTTGATACTAAATTTAGGAACTAACTCACTATTCTCAATTTGGATATTCAAAAACTTATCAAAATAATCAAATATGCTTATTCTTTCCCCAAACTACTTCATGAAGGCTGAAAGTAATTCATCCCAAGATGAAATTAAGCATGTTGGTAGAAAGGAAAACCAATCCCTAGCATCACCCTCTAAAGTTTGAACAAACAACTTCATATGAACATCTTCATGAGCAATTTCAAAATCACTAGCCAAGTCACTGAATATTTGAACATGATGACTGGCTGAAATTTCATGGTTCCCACTAAAATTAGGTAAATAATTTTTGAGATTATATAGTATAAAGTCTGGAAAACCATGAATTCCATCAAAATTCAATGACATATATCTCTTGGTAGAAAAAAATATGTAATTCTCACAAACAGGCTGCATACTAGATGAAAGGAAATTTGACATTATTCAAACTTAAAACTCCTTCATCATAAATACTTTTAGAATTTATTAATTGCAGTAGATCTAGAGTTCTTTCTACCAATCCAAAACTTTAAACATACTTCAAAATGTAAACACACTTTTGCTGAATCTGTCTCTCATAAAGTATGTTGAAATGTATTAAACCATTCTCCTATTTAATGCTGAAAACCATTTGATGGAGAATCTCTTGTAAAGCTTACTTTCATGGAAATGAAATCTCATGAAAGTGAAAAAATACCTTTTTTGTTGCTGCATGAAAACATTGATTTACTGATTGGCATAGGTGCTGGACTGAAATTCCTTCACTATTGGTCAAAACTTTGTAGAGCTGCCACCTCTTGCTAGAGGATGAACAAATCACTGCTGTGACTTTACCTTTTACACTTCAATTTCTTATAATAGTAGATTGCAACAACACTTCAAAATTCTATCAAGAATTTAAAACTTCCTTTTCAAGAGACTATCAACAATTTATGATCTGCCCACACAACTAAAAATCCTTCAATATATTGCAGTGGAATCAACTAGGAACAAATTGGTACAGAGATTTGAAAGTCAACACTCACACTTTGCGAGAAATAAAAAATAATGTATTACTTGAAAAATATAAACTAGATCTATAATATAGGGGAAACTTGCAAATCATTAATGCCTTGAAAATAAAATACACTTCATAAATCAATTCTTGACTTTGAACTTTCTCAACAACTCTTGCAAACTGAATTGATTCAAGATAGACCTATAACAGTCATAGAACATAATTTACATCCAATTTTAGAAGATGCTACTATTCATGAATAAAGCTTAACTAGGGATCACAAAAATTTGCATACAAAACTGAATATGCAAAATATATTAGACATTTCCAGCTCCATAATTTATCCATTTACAACCTTGTTCCCCAGTAGAGTCGCCATTTTTTGGTGTTTTGAAAGGTCATGGGTTTCAAATTACCCCAATGAGAATAAAGTACATCTAGGGGTAGCTAACTCCCATCTTCAACATACTATTTTAGACACTAGGCCAAATATAAGGCTTGACCCTTCTTCTACTTTAGGCTCTGCAAAACCCAGGTGAGTGGACCTCATATTTAATTAGTATGGTACCAATGCAAAAACATACTCCTGAATCTATCAAAGTAGGTTTAACCCTTATATCTCCTAATAAATCATGCAATAACATAGATCTATGGTAGCTAAATGCAAATCTATGAATTTTTTAAGATAAGTGGGGGTATTATAGCTCTTCAACATGAAAGGGGGAAAAGCATTTGATTAATAATGTTGAATTCAAAAAAACCCCTAATATGTAGTATTAAGAACTGATTGATCATATAACTGATCAGTGCCTTATCTATTAGAAAATTCCATGAATCAATCACATATATATGGATACCTGAGACATATTCATCTCTTCAGATATTTGAGCTATCCATTCACCTTGTAAATAGACATCTGTGTTCAATCTAAATCTCATTCTTACCTAATATCCTCCTCAAATGTGACCACTACACAGTCATTTACAAGTCATTTTATCACTCTCTTGTAGCTTGTCTACTTTATGTCAGGAGGTCATCTGACTGGCCTTAAAAACTGACCCAAACACCTAATCGGGCTTTGGAATCTGACCCACTAATTCTTTGTTCTGCACACTTGTATCATGTTGAATCTTGTCTCATGATGAATTTTGGGTCAAAAGATATTGTCCAACAAAGTTGACCTCTTAGAATTGCCTACAAAAAAAAGGTCAGAATACAATAAATTATGTTCGAATTTGGCTTTGAAAGCTGGGCAAACGAGCACTTGGGGAAATGAAAATTGGGATGTTGGTTCACTATCATGAGGAGAGTATGAATCTAGGATTTGGGCTCATGAAAAATAACATGACACAAATGGTAAGCGGTTAAATTTGGCTACTCAGAATTTGATGACTGGAAACAATGATAGAAAAGCATTTTTTCCAAATGGGATGGACCTAGGAAAGTGTGCAAACAGATTTGTCAATATATGAAAATTAGAAAACTTGAAATATTTTTAGAGTACAATGTAGTGGTACAATCCATTTGATCTCACCTATCATGGATCTTGAGTTATGACATCACAAACATGGGTTCCGACTAATCTGCACTTCTTGATACTAGTAAAAAGTTACAAGTTGCATTTGGAATCACATTTGAAAACTGATCAAATGGATTTTTCATAAGCTCAAAATTGAAATGTAGCAATTATTTGACCTCTAAAATGCAACATAAAAGGAATTTTCATATTTTGGTCAACTGGGTCAAAGTTATAACAAGTCAAACAGGGCTTCCCATAATTTAGAACAAATTGCATCACCATGACATTGATAAATGACCAACTTTGAGGGATTCAAAACATAGGCAAATAGATTTGAAATGACTCAAAATCTAAAATATAGGCTCTTTGGTATAGACACTAAACATTCCCAAAGTGGCGAGTCATGCAACATTACTATGTACAAGATATTCAGTTAAAAACACAACCTGTTGTCACTGTTTGACACTAAGGTCAAAATGGAGATTTGACAATTGCTCACAATGGGACTTCACGAAATGGCTTGGAATGACAATTTAACTTCATGGAATGCATAGATGCACTAAATGCAAGGTGTTAGAAACATTAAACACCTCTTAAGCCTCAAATGGACAACTGGGTACTCATGCATTTAGAAGCATTTAAAGGGCTTGATTTCTCAATGGTACTCAAAATCAAGGCTACAATTTTAAGCCCCAACATATCCCTAGAGTTACTAATAGAGAAAGATGTGTTGAAATTGAAGAGTTGTGTAGGAATTTGGCATTGTGCTAAAACAAGTTTGGAGGAGTATTGAAGGGCTCTAGAAGATTAGGAAAGGTAAGTTACCTTAAGTGTTGGAGTTGGGGTTCTACTGAGCTTTATTGTGAGCACTCTGCATCTATGTTGATCTTGCAAACCTTTTGAATGAAGCAACAATTCTTGCTGGAAGATGAGGCAAATAATGCATATCAAGTAAGGAAATGGATGATGCAATAGACATGATTATGGCTGGTATGGAGGGCACATCAATGACTAATGAAAATAATAAGCATTTGGTGGTTTACCATGAAGTTGGACATGCAATTTGTGCATAAGTACACAAAACTAAACATCTATTGGTACTTTATTGCATGCTTTTATGTAGACCCTTCACATACATATGGACCACATGCTAGAAGTTTGATTTGGAATAATATATGATATTAATGTGTGTTTCAGATGCAACTAAGTCTTGTTTTGGTAACTGTTACAAGGTCAACACGATGACCCTTAGACATGATCCAGTTCAAAAATTTACTCTTGTACCTCAAGGAAAAGCATGTGGTCTTACATGGTTTTTTCCTAGAGATGACCTGAGCCTTATTAGCAAGCAACAAGTCTTTGCTTAGATTGTGAGGGCCCTTGATGGCAAAGATGTAGAAGTCATATTTGGTGAACTTGAGGTCACAATAGGTGCAACCAATGACTTGTAGTAGGCAACACAAATGGAAAAACATGTATTTTTCTCTAAGTAGATATTGTAAAGAATTCCCTAATGCACATAAAATCTAGAGATAAATTCTATTAATCATTAATTCTAGAACTAATTTTTTAAAAATATGAAATTATATCTATTTATAGAGAAGGGTAGAATCCCTCCAATATGTTGATTCTTGCGGGTCACAATAAAGAGGAGAAACCTCTAGTCTGATAGCTAATTATTGATTCATCTAGCTTCATTATTTATGAGGGAGAGAGGAAAGTAACACAAATTATTCAGAGGCCTATGCAGTGTATAAGAGGAGGATTGGTTCATCATGAAAGACTACTTCAAAATGAAGCACACTTTTTTTCTACATAAAGTAGTTGGAGAAATAGAAAGCTATCACCACTCAAACATAGGAATTACAACATGCTCAAAGTTAAAGGTTCTCTACCATAGTATGGATAAGCACAATTCCGAACAAAGAATGAACAATCTTAGTGCTGCACATAAATGTATCATGATTTGATGATTTTTACATGATGTGAGAAAAGAATTTGTAGGAATATATAGATATTCCAAATGTATCACAATTCACACCTATTTCCTTCACATTCCTTAATATTCTACACTATGCAAAGTTCTTATTCAATAGAAAGAAGCAAATTACAATTTAGAACTAAATTAACACTACATCCATGATATACTTCATTGATGATAATAAAAGGAGGTTCATTAGTACCATATTCTTTAAAGTTCAATTTAATACCAAATTCATAATATAACATTAGCAATTATTATAATGTGGTACTAAAATTTATATCATCTTATTGTTGGACTCCATATTATTCACACAATCATTATGATATACTAGTATTTAGGTATCAAGAAAATATAATTCTCACTTGGTAAAATAATAATAATCACATTATATAAAAATATTTAGACTACTCTTATCTTTTATGTGGGGAATCACCATCTTCCACATACATGTGCAACAAGTGCGTAATACAACTAACCAAATGCATCCATTCTCTCTCAGATCTGAGACAAGCCATGCAAAGGTAGTTGATCAGTATAAAATACCTACCTATAAAAAGAAAAAAATGTGTATGCTTGATCAGTGATGATCATTTGTACTTCAACCAATCCCCTTCTCTCAATTCTAAAAAAGTAGACTTTTTTGGATGGTCAAAAATATTAAAATTGATTATTAATTCTCTAGATTCTCTAAAAACAACCTATTTTGGGTGGTTAAAAAAGAAAATAAAAATTATCATTAATGTTTTCTTCAACTATTTGAAAATTTTTAATGAACTCTTCCATATACAAAACTACTCACTATGTTCTTTTTGCTACTTTCCACAAACTCCTAAAAATGTTGATTTGAAGTAATGCCTTTTTCCCCAACCTTCACATTGTGAGGAAACATACCGAACAATATCACATGACATCATGCATAGTGATTATCTCCATGTCAATTAATTTTGAAAAATTTCAATTCAAAATTTTTGATTCTTTGTGTATGACGTATGAAAAAATAAAACTAAATATTGATCTTTAAACATGCATTAGCATCCAAATAAAAATTCATGATTCTACACTTTCTATAGTAAAGTAAATAAGGATTCCATGTTATCAAGATTTTATAGTATTTAAAGTATTAGTAAACGAGGATTGAATTTGATCAATGACAAGACTTACATAACTATGGAATCAACATATTTGGGGAATTTAAACTAATCATATGGAGCCCTTCCCTTATATTCTCAAACTATTGTATCTCATCAAACAAAATCTCATTTTCAAGAAATAATTCCTTAGTTTGGGAGTGTTCCTTTGATGGATGAAAAAGATTTGTCTTGTTTACAAGCTCAAATGGAAAGGCTTAAGAGTGAGGCAATTGAACATTGAAAAAATAATGCAGGTTATTTTACTACAATCAATATTTACAAAGCACAAATATGTTATGAATGTTTCATGTAAGAAGCCTTCAAAACCTTTCAAGTGCTACCATGGTTATGGAAATGAGCTTATTGCAGTGTATACATGGTGTACACTTGAAAACTATAAATACTTAATAATCAAATTTAAATCTCAGTTTGTATTGGGATGTTCCAACCCAATTTTTTTAATTAGTGGGAGCACTAGGAATGGTGCTTATTTGTAAGCTGAATGATTTGGTAGTTTTGTGTGTTTTCAATGCAATCTATAGATCAACATTTTTTTTAATTACCATCCACCTTAGAGTTTTGATCAGAATATCATGGCAACATGCCTATAGGGTTGGGAAAGTTGTATAATAGAGATAATGGTTGAGTTAGAACTTTATGGAAGATGTATAATTTTTAATTTGATTTAAGTAAAGACTTACACTGATTTTCATATTAACAATTATAGATGAATTTTGAGACTTATTTTTGTAAATATTTGTTAGGTGCCAAGGAACTTTCCTAATTGAACTTATCATTTTTTCTTTTTAAAATTTGAATCAAGTAAGGCTTACACTTATTTTCACATTATCAATTTCAGATGTCTTTTAAGGCTTTTTTTCAAGTTTTTAATGTAACAAGTAGTTATATTTTGAGCCCTAAACTTATATCACAAAATTTTAAATGTCATGAGAGTTCAAATCTTAAAAACTTTTGCAATGACGAAGGATTCTTCACATTCAAAGATATAGTCTTATACATGGAAGTTGTCATTTTAGTTTATCTTATATTAATTTTCTTATCATCTTAAAATTATGAGGATTAAGGTCAGATCCATTCTTCACAGTTGACTTTCATACTATTAAAATTTTAAAACTCATGGACCTAAACTGATCTTAGTACATCACCAAATGGTTACACCAAGAGTAGAGGGTCAAAAGAAGCCATGTGAAGGATTCAAGCCTACCCCCTATTCTTTACAAACCAATGCTTTCTCCAAATTGTTTTTATCACATTATGATTTATAAGATAGAAAGGGAAATATTGGGGCTAGCATCAAACTAATAGCAATACATGGGCCTAGGCACAATCATATGTTCATCATAGCACCCTATAGAGGTAGAGGTTGTGCATAACCATATTAAGGACCAAATTTTTTCCCATGTTCTTTAAAAATAAAAAGTACTTTATCCATAACAGTTCATCTAGGATGAGAATATTTAAAATTGACTTGTACTCTATCCATCGTAGACTTCCAAAAATGACACTTCGAAGAGTAAACCTAACACAGAACTGGCAGAGCTTAGTTATCCATAGAGCATCACTACCTCAAGAAGTGAAGGGAAGGAGGGACAAAGTGACCAACTGAGTTTCTTTGAATATTGAAATCAAGGTGCAAGGCACCCCAAATAGGACTATTTAGACACCCAATGTGCCTCAAACTTGATAGAGATGGACCATCAAAAATCTTTACAACAATTGATTAAGGTAATTGTTTCACTATGAGTCTATGATCTTTCCTTGTAAATAACTAATTTAAGTGGATAGTTGGAGGAGGATGTTTTCTAGAAATTTTGTGTAAGAAGAGATCATAGAAACTATAGTCGATGATGACTCTAGTTTTTGATAAAAATGAGAATATTAATGAGCCATAACCCCATCTTTTCTAAATCAAGATTTCCCAAAAAAAATTTCTAGCAATAATATGTCTAGGATAGTAGGATTCCCCCTAGTAACTAAGTTAAAGCCTAATTTCATATTATAAAGAAACCTCATTTGAACTTGGAAATAAACTTAAAAATGATGGTTTTGTTTCCATTTCCAAGTGGGGAAAATATGCATGCTTAAAGTTATTCCTTTAATGGAAGATCTTGCATTTCATTTACTTGAAGAACTTGTATTATTTTTTAAAATAATACTCTCAAACGAAAATGTAAAAATCTAAAAATGATGTGTAGTGACTAACATAAATACATACATAAACAACAAAACAAAAACAATCTAAACAAGCCCTAGGCCTTTGCACAATGAAGAAGAAAATATTTCATAAATGAAAACATACCTCTTGAGAATAAAAAATGCAAGGATGAAGAAGTCTTTCAAACTTGAGGAAAATCCCCCAAATCTTTGAGACTTTAAGACTCGTGATGCAAGTATGTACTAATCTCTTTTGTTTTAAAATAGCTTCAAATACCTTGGATGGGCTTTAAAATTGGTATTGCATGTATAGAGATGCATTGCGACAAAAATGAAGGACTTTTGGATTTGTGACACAAGTTATGAAATGCTTACTCTTGCAAGACTGTGCTTTAAATTACCTGGATAGGATTTTGGATTAACATAGCAAAGGCTAGAAATAATATTTCTTCTTAAAAATTACTTGTCTCTACCTTAGACAATTTTTCCAATGACATTACAAGCTAATTTTGTTGCAACAAGTCTCATTTTTTGGTATGAGAGAGGATCGATTGATACAAAAGAAAATTTGATGCCAATTTTTTTTCTTTTTTTGATTATGAACCCACTTTCATTGAAATTTTGACCAAATTGAGAAACCCTATTTTGGTTGAAATTCTAACCAAATCAGACATAAAAACCAAAAGAAGAAGAAGAAATCATAGGCCAATATGGCCTTTGGTTGAAAAATTTGGTCGAAAAAAAGAGGAAATGTACTAGTGAGAAGATCTGTAATCAACATGCAAGCTAAAGGATCATGTGCTGATATATTTTAGAAAGTGAATTAGGGTAAATCTCTTAATAGAGTGGTCCTAATAGGTCTAGTCAAATCTCTTAACTCAATTCTTACTTCATTGTGAGTTTTAAATCCTTTAATCAAGGTATACCTAATAGTCTTGTAAGATCCTAATAGAGAAGACCCATCAACTTTGTTACTCTAGTAGTGAAGATTTATGGGTGTCATCCCACCCCAATTTTACCTTCACCTTGGAGGGTTTCTAGGTAACCAAAATCTTTATGTTTTGTGTTTACATTTATGCTTATGGCTGTGATTCATAGTTAGATCTATTTCAGCATTTCAAGTTTAAGGTTATATTATTTATGATCTAGATATGAGATGGATTAGTGGTGAATGCAGTTAAGTTATTTTTTTTGAAAGATAAAAGTTTTAGTAATCTTGATTCACCCCCCTTTCTTAGTATCTCACTTTCCCAATAAACTTCCAACAATTGGTATCCAAGTAGTGTTCTCTTAGAAAAAGTTTAACCACTTGAGGGTTGAGATCTTAGAGATGAAGGCATATAAATTAGGGAAGATTATTGAAAATCAAATGCTTGACATCCAAATCATACCGCAATAGTTGGAAGAAGTAAGAGAATAATTGAAGAAATCCTTAAAGAAAAGGAAAGAGATGACTATTAAGCAATATGACACACTTTATCAAGAAGTGAACACTAAAGGAATGTTTGGAAATGAAAATTCTAGTGAAAGTGATGTAACTTTAGAAAACCTATTAGAGAAGAACAATATTCTAAATGAAGAAGTTAGAGGATTGAAGAGAGAACAAAAAATCCAAATAGTAAGGCTATGTGAAGTGAATGAATAGAAATGGAAAGATGAAGAAGACAAAGTTATGGCAGAAGAAGACAAAATAAAAATGGCTACTAGACTTGATGAAAGAACATCTGATGTGTAGAAGCTTACAAACAATTAGTTGGACATAATGAATCAATTACTACTTATAAATTAGGAACTAAATAGAAAGGACATAGAGATTACAAATCTAAAATCACAAAGTGATCAATTGAGAAATGATTTAAGGTCTAAAAGGAACTTATGGAGAGAATGAACAAACCTAGTGATTCCATAAGACTCTTTGAAGAATTGATGAGATCAACAAGAACACCTAGTGATACCTCTGGACTAGGATATACCAAGCACTCTTCATCCACTAAAGAAGGAGAACCATCCAAGAGTGGAGAAAAAATAAACTCAAAAGGAAAACCTACATGCTATCATTGTGGAAAATAATTGGGGCACACAATAAACATTTGTAGAAGCAAGATTGGTAGGCAAAATTCTAAGCCTAAGTTTAATGGATATTTTTTTAACTACAAGAAACAAGGACACCAAACACATGAATGCAGGAAAAAGGAAAGTAACACACCTATTGCACCTAGATTTGAAGGACACTACTATAACTATCAAAAGTATGGTCATAGAGCACAAGAATGTAGACCTAAGGAAAAATCTTACTAGACATCCAAGAAGTACAAACATGCACCTAAGAAAGGTAATTCTCATTATTGGGATTATAATACATGGTATAGTTTTCATTTTTATAAAGAATATGGTCATATTATAGAAAATTTCATTAGAACACATGTCAAAGGTAATTATAAGAAAAGGCTGAATAGAAACCTAGTTTGTTTTAGTTGCCACAAGATTGGACATGTGAGGAGGACCTATAGGACCCAAACATTAGCACCAAGTAATGAACACATCAAAGGAAAAGGAAAATTTTATTAGATAAATCAAACTTGGAAGAAGAAGGTATCAACTAAAAGTAGTGGAATAAGTGAAATCGTGATAACCCAATCCAATGGAGAAGGTGATCACTCTACCTCAAACTGATCAAGAAAGAACTACATATTTGAATGCCATATCATACATTAGTTTGTAACATAAAATGTGCCAAAATCATATTTGCATAAGATAAGTTGTATTTGGATATATTTATGGAAAGAACCAAAAAGAAATCAAATACATTATTGCTGTTAAACATTAGTAATATTGTGCCTATAATGATTAAGCTAATGTGTTGGCTGAGTTAAAGGAAGATGGTATTGACCAAGATTTGTAGTTGAGATTGAGTGAACAAAGGGTGAAATAATGACCAAGTTGATGAGATAGTTGGATTTCACCTAAAAAAGTAAATAGCATTTATGAGTTCCCTAATTCAAACGAATGAAGGTATATAGTGGAAATTTGAATACATTATATGCACCTTTCATTTAGATTTTGAGAGCCTAAGAAATTTGAGCAAGTTGTGAAGCAATTCCAAAGGGATTTCAAGAATTTTTTAAGGTAAAGTGTGTTCAAGTGTTTATTATTATTAGTGCTGAGTTACACAAGAAGAAAATTTCAAACCCTAAATATAGAAATGACATCTAGATCATCATCAATGATGAGGAATCAAGGTGAAGAGGTTAGTAAATTTCAATTGGTGAAGAGTGACACTTGTCCTTATTGCAGGAGTAGACTAGAAAGATTATGTTATAGGAACTAATATGGTTAAACATGCTACAAGAACAAATAAGGATGAAACTATACTTCTAAATTGCATGATAGGAAGACATAACAAGAAGATGCTACAGGAAGTGCATAAACTATGAAGAAATTTAATGTCATGTTTTAAGTGTGTTTTAAATTTTAATGTTTGTAATAAAGTCCTATGATGTGGTGGCATAATGGAATAGCAATCCTATAAGCTCTCCAATTATAGCTACTTAGAAAAAAGTTAATTTCATGTTAAGTTGAGTCAAATTTCTTTAAGTGTGTTTTGTGTGTGTTTGATAACTAAGCCAACTAGGAAATCGATGGCTATAGGAAACTTCTAATAGTTAGAAAATTTGGTGGTAGATTTTGATGATTGATCGATCCCTACTGATTTCAATTTCTTATTTTGTTGACATTTCATCTTCCTAATAGAAGAGAAGGGAAAGTATTGAAAAGGAAGATTTTAATGTAATGGAGAGGATCATATACAACAGAGTGAATTAGAAAGAGTTTTGAGTTTTTTTGATTTTGTGAGTCTATGATTTGAATGTGTGTTTTCCTTGTTTTCTTTCCTAAATCAATACTTTGAATTCTAAGATCATATCGATGAACTTGTTTTAGAATAGAAATGATCAATCTATTTTGGATCTAAATTAAATTTGCTATTTTGAAATTTGCTATAGGAAATCTAATTTGGTGAAACATTTAATGTAAATATTTGTTGTTTTGAGGGTTGCATTTGTATATGGTAGTCTTTTAGAATATCTGCAATCTATTTCTGGGATCGTGGAGGAGTTATGTATCAAATTATTTTTGTTTTCTTTTATTTTACAATTTCAATTATCCCTACTTGTATCCACATAGAATACTTGTGAATTTGGTGAATATCCTTATGTATTCACTGATGTGTTGAAAAATCACATAGTTGATATGTGATAAAGGGGAGAGTTGGTTTGTATATGGAATTTGTAAAAGTTATAAGTGTTTGAGTATTTCATGGTAAATGGTTAGTTTGTGCTCGAGTATTAAAATCTCTTATGTAATATGGTGATATAAGTTGGAACCAAATTAGTATGGTTTGATAGTCATGTTGTGGTTAGTGTGGGTCTTTAGTTTTACATTTAGGGGGTGACTGATCTATCTATGTATTTCAATTACATTACATAAGAGTTGATCAATCTCTATTAAGTTGGTGTAGGAAACCATATGTTAATACAAGAGGTTGAAGAAGTTCTTGTCGCAGGTCAATCTATTAGTTTGTATTAAGAGAGTTAGTTAGATAATAATATGAGGTAAGTAAATGATTGATCCTAAAGCTACATGAACCCCTTGATGAAAACTCAGTTGAGTGATTCATTTCCTTCTAAGTCTTCCAAGGTGAGGCTATGTATCATTTTTGGTATCAAAGCAAGAGTTCTCAAATTTTGTGAAGTTACATGTTGTATATACCTGATCAAGATTACTCAGTAGGGTTAAGCAAGATGGTGACCGATGTAGAGTTAGATAAAAAGGTTGAGGAACAAGAAGAGGTCTATCAAAAAGAGAATAGAGAAGTGAAAGGGATATTGAAAGAATTAGCAGATAAGTTGAAACACATGAAAAATGTGGTTTGGTAGAAAGAAATGAAAGAAGAAGAAGAGGAAGAAGAAGTCCCAAATGATGATGAGGATGAGTTATCTAAAATAGAGAAGCCATTCATTAAAGATTTGAAGGATTTGGGAGGAAAATCCACTGAGTTACCTATATTTATAGGAAAGATGGATACTAAAGCAGTTTTGGAATGGATTGAAGCTTTAGAGAATTACTTTGAATTTGAGAAGATTTCAAAATCACAAGAAGTCAAGTTGGCTAAGCCTAGGATGAAGGGAGAAGCCCTTACATGGTGGAATTTTCTACAAGAAGAAAGAGTAAAGGAAGACAAGAAGAAAATTTGTTCATGGAAGAAGATGGTGTCTATGGTGAAAGAGACTTATCTCCCTAAATATTATGAAGTACAATTACACCAGAAGAGGCAAAATCTTAGACAAAGAGATATGGATATTTGGACTTATACAGATGAATTCCAAAAGTTGAATCTAAGAAAAAAATTGGTAGAACCTGAGAGTGTCAAGGTAGCAAGATACCTAAATGGTCTAAGAATGAACATACAAGAGGATTTGCAGTTGTTGAATCCCAAAATAGTGGCTAAATGTTACCAAATAGCTTTGAAAGTGGAGGAGAAAATTAAGAGAAGACAAGAGAATAGCAATATAAGTAGAGGAAGAAAATCATTCAGAGGAAGAGGTGCATTTAGAGGAAGAAGCCCAAATTTTTAGTCACAACCAGAGACATATAATGAAATGACTAGGTTTGATAATTTTAGAGGATGTTTCAGAGGTAGAAGACCAAATTTTAAAGGATTATGACCAGGAAGAATGAATGGAACAATAAGATGTTATAATTGTAACCAAGAAGGTGACATAGAGCACAAATTTCTAGCAAAGGAAAGCTCAAGTACTCATGGATAAAGGAGAATACACCTTGCACAAGAAGCTTATTCATAAAATGATTTAGACACTTATGGATTTCTAGAGAGAGGAGATGCCCTTATGATGAGAAGTACACTATTGAAGATGCCTATAAAAGTAGAATCACCATAGAGGAAATCTATTTTCATAATGACTTGTAAGTCTAGAGGAAAACTTTGCAATGTATTGGTAGACTCTAGTTCCATAGAAAATTTTGTAGCTCTTGAAATGGTGGAGAAGTTACAATTACTAAGAACACCTCATCCATATCCTTACAAAGTTTCTTGGCTAAATAAAGGACAACAAACTATAGTAGAAGAGCAAGCTTAGGTTGAATTTTAGATTGGATCATAAAAGACATATTGTTGTTTGAAATTGTTAATATGGATGCACATCACTTATTTTTTGGTAGACCATGGCAGTATGATCTCAAGGCACAACATGATATCTAAATAAAACATACACCATTACAAAGAATAGAAAGGTGATTGAATGAATACCTCTAATAGAACCAAACCAAGAAGAAGAAAAAGCTACATAAGCTAAAGTCATGGTAATGGGTAAGAAAGAATTCTTGAAGGAAGTTAAAAGAAATATGTTTCCACTCTTTGCATTAATTCTAGTACTCAAAGATAAATTACAGAAGGATGATGAAAATCTAATTGAGGAAGAAAAATTAGAAATGGAAAATTTAAACTTGAAGGTGGAAGTGGTAGAGAAGAAGACACAAAAGGTAGTGGAAGAAGTTAAACCAATTCTGGATAAGCACAAGGAAATCATAGTAGATGGAATGCCAAGAAGTATCCACCTATTCAACAAATCAGTCATTGCATTGATCTCATACTAGGTTCAACATTAACTGACAAGGCTGCATACAAGCTAACACCACAACATAATGAAGAAATGGAAAGGAAAACTGAAGAATTACTTGAAGCTAGTTTGATTGGAAAGAGTCTATGCCTATGTACAATACCTACAATATTAGCACCTAAGAAAGAGGGAACATGGAGGCTTTGCACATATTCAAGAGCACTGAACAAAATCACCATAAGGTACAGATTTAAAATGCCTAGGATAGAAGATTTACTTGATTGTTTGGGTAAAGCAAGATACTTTCCAAAAATTGATTTAAAAAGTGGGTACCATCAAATAAAAATTAGGCTAGGAGATGAATGGGAAACAACATTCAAGACTAATGAAGGATTATATGAATGGAAGGTAATGCCATTTGGATTTTCTAATGCTTCTAGTACATTTATGAGATTCATGAATGAAGTTCTCAAAGATTTTTTTGGGAAATTTGTGATAGTATATCTAGATGAAATTTTAGTTTTCAGCAACACAAAAGAGGAGCATTTGAAACATCTAGACTTGGTGTTAAGGCAACTTCAAGAAGAAAAGTTGATGATTAATTTGGAGAAATGCAGTTTCATGCAAGAAAAGTTGACATACCTTAGATTTTTAATCTCAAAAGGAATGCTCAAGATGGATCAAGATAAGGTAAGTGAAATTATTTCATGGCCAATTCCTAAGACTATTGCAGTAGTTAAAAGTTTTCATAGTTTAGTCACTTTCTATAGAAATTTTATTAAGAATTTCAGCTTGATTTGTGCATCAATTCTGAATACTATAAAAGAAGGATAGAAATGTAAATTTGTTTAGACAACAAAAGATAGTGAAACCTTTGAACTTATCAAGAAGAAAGTAGCTCAACAACTTGTCCTCACATTTCCTAATTTTAGTAAAGTCTTTCAAATAGAATGTGATGCAAGAAACATAGCAATATGAGGTATACTTAGTCAAGAGGGTAGACCTATAGAATTATTTAGTAAGAAACTCATTGAAGCTCAACATAAATATTCTTGATATGATTTAGAAGTGTATGAACTTTTCCAATCCCTTAAGAAACAAAGACACTATTTTCTGCCCAAAGAATTCATTGTATACATAGATAACCAAGCCCTTTGTTTCATAAATAGTCAAGAGAAACTAAATCATAGACATATGAAATTAGTGGAAACATTAGAAGATTTAGATTTTTCTATAAAGCATAAAAAGGAAGTTGCAAATAAATTCGTTGATGCTTTAAGTAGAAGAACTTTGACTACATCATAAATTCAGCTAGAAACTACAAAAGTTTCAAGTTTGAAAGACATGTATGATAATGATGCCGATTTCAATGAGACTTATCAAGCATACACTAATCTGGATGATAGCTACAATGATGAGTATGCATATTTTTTGATTCAAGAAGGGTTACTATTCAAAGGAGGACAACTTTTCATACCAAAATTCTCAATGAGAGATAACATCATAGAAGAGAAACATAGTGGAGCATTATCCAGTCACTTTGGACTAGATAAGACTTTAGATCTAGTTCATAGATATTACTTTTGGCCAAAATTATAGAAACATGTGAGAAAATTTGTGGAAGAATGCACCATTTGTCAAAATAGAAAAGGGAAAAGTACTAATGCTGGATTATATCAGGCCCTACCCATTCCTTTAAGACCATGGGGAAGTATTAGTATGGATTTTGTTATGGGATTACCAAGAACTCAAAAGGGGTATGAGAGTTTTTTGGCTTTTGCAGAAAAATTTAGTAAAATGGCACATTTCTTACCATGCCAATCTACTAAAGATGCTTCATACATAGAAGATCTCTTCTTCAAAGAGATAGTCAAAATTCATGGATTATCATTGTATATTGTATCAAATAGAGATGATAGATTTGTAGGTCATTTTTGGAGGACCCTTAGGAAGAAAATTGGCACAAAATTATCTTTCTCATCTGCAAATTGTTGTGGTTCCACAATGCATGCCCCATTTTAATCAGAAATGGGGACTCCCCTACTTATATTTTTGGCTTTTTTGGGACCCTAGTCTAGGGTTTGGGCCATTCTAAGGTCTCACCTAGAACCTTGATTCATTTCCATGTCTTGTCTGGGAAGCTCATGTATCAAAAGACAAAGTTTTGATAAAGAATAAGTCAAAAAATGTAAAAATGCATAGAAATCAAACCTACTTGATGCGCCTACTATGCCAAATTTCTATGGGATTTCTTTAAATGTCATTGGGCATACCTATGCAGCTGTGCCAAATGTATGCAGTATCTATTTAAAAAGCGGGGTCCCCTCCCTCCTCACTTTGTATTGTTGTTATCCTTGACTTCTCTTCACATCTTTGCACCCTCACATTGCCATGATTCGAGTCTCGCCCAGGTCCGCATCTACCCCTTGTAAAGAAAAAAAAACCCTTAGAAAAGGGGGTGCACAGTAGTGCACCTAACCTGGTGCACTACTTTGCACCCTCCAAAAACTTTTAAAAAAACATAAAACAAGCTTCAAAAGAAGCATTTACCCAAATTTTGGGTGCACATTAGTGCACCTTCTTGGGTGCCCTAATGTGCACCCAAATTCTTGTAAAGACTTTAAGGAAAACTTTGGAAAACAAAAAAATAAGAACAAAAAAATGAATAAGGCATAAAACATAAGTTTAGGTGTGCATTAGCACATCTAACTAGGTGCACTGGTGTGCACCTTAAACTTGTTAATAAACCCAAGCACACCAAAATATTGTGCATCAAGCGCACCTTCCTAGTGCACTATTTTTTAAAAATTTTAGGAGGCTAAACTAGGCTTTTTTGTATTTTTGAGTAGATGGTTTTTGGATTTTGTGCGAATTAGTTTTAGTGTCTGAATTAATCATGTTCCCTACAATTCCAAACTAATGGATTTTTTTGGTTTAGATACAATGGCATCCTCCTTAGCTTCCCTTTGTGAGAAAATGGTACCGAAACTTGTGGTGTTTAAGTTCTAGAGTGTTCCAACAAAATCAAGGCTTCAAGATGACAACTCAAAAATTAGAGATATAGACTTGGCACACACAAACTTGGGGGAATTCTTGAAGATTTATAAAAAACCCACTGAGAGGTCCCAAATGATCTTCGCACCTATTAGATCAAGACTTGTCAATGCAACATCCCACCCAGTGTTAGTGCAATCTTTAGAACTCATTATGATGCTTGCAAAACACTTTGTCACTGAGAAGAGGGTTGTGAAGAGCATAATAGGAGAAATTATTCTTGATCTCTAACCAAAGAATATTGAGAAAGTGTTTCATTTCCCACAAGAAGATCAATTAATCATGCTTACCTATGAGCAACCAGAAAGGTAGTATCAGGAACACATTGAGGTGGCTTTTGAAATCATTCAATCTTTGTACCTCATTGAGAAGACTCCTTTGGGGAAGAAAACTAGAAAAGTGGATATGACTAGAGGATACATGATTGATGACATTGGATACTTGATCATACTTTTGAGTAGAGTTATGGGTCTACTAGCAGTTGGAAATCTAAACAACTTCATGTGCACTTTATTGAAACAATAAAGAAAGTGGAGATGCCACTAGATTGGGCTTCTAATCTTAGTCAAAATTTGTGTGAACAGTTGGTGGTGGAAAAGAACCAAAGGAAATTCTACATGACATCATACCTAGTATACTTATTAGCTGCAAGAGAGACAAACTATCTAGGGTTGTACAAAAAGAGTAGCATGCAAGATGATAATGCATGGCCATACATTGTGTACCCTCAACTGGTAAAGAAGAGGCTCTTAGAGTAGAACAGAGAATATAGAATTGTGAATGATGCTTTCATATTCACTATAATCTGATTCATAGAAGGAGATTATGCAAAGAGACTATTAGATGATGCAGTGGCACAAATTTTGTTGGTTGAGGCTTATTATATTCAATTTTAGATATTTAAATATCTAAGTGTAGCAAGTACAACCCTTAACCCTAAGAAAATCCCAAGGTATACCAGTGACAGACTTTTTCTCCTAGAGATTTCTTGACAACTCTTGTCTACCTATGACAGAGTTAGAAAGAAACATAAAATATGGTGGACATGACCTTTGACTATAGGACCTTTTTAGGTAGATTGGAGGAAAGACATCCCCTCTTTTGAAGGTGAATGGGATCAGTATCCCTTGGAAGAGTAGAATTCTCCTCGGCCACACTTTGATAATATTAAGAGAGTACAATATTTGGTAGGAAAAACATTTCAACATGAAGAAGCCATAGAAGATCCTTGGATGAATGCAATAAATGACTATGATATCTAAATAAGGGATTATTGTAGGATGACTTTGTATCTGGCAAAAAAGGCCTTGAAAATAAAGATTCTATTGAACATATTGTAGCAAGACTCTAAGGAGTTACTTGATCCTTTGTTTGAGGTTGATAGAGAAGGGAATTTTGATATCAACCATAGGATGAGGCAGATCATTAGAATGATGTAGGATTGGATCAAGAAACCATTTAAGCTTGATCTAATTCCTAAAATGATTATCTTTCATGCACAATCTCGTCTAGCCAAAGGGAGAAGGAAAAAGGTTATCCTCCCTAATTTTTTAGTTCAGTCACCAGTAAGGCTAGAAATGGTAGACCAACTTGACATGCCAATTGGTTATTATAGAGATCAAAAGGGAAAAGGAAGGGGAAAGAAGAAAAGAATTTCCCCTCAAAGAGCTGAGCCTAAAGAAGGAGAAATCCTAACACCTCCACAAAAAGGGGAAGAAAACATACAAGGGCCAGAGAATACTGAAGCCGCACAAGCCCAAGTTGATCCTCAAGTGCCATTGGTTACACCAAGACAAATAGAGGAAGAAACTGAGATACAAGAGGTTTCTCCACCTAGGCAAATAGAACAAGCATCTCCTTCAGTGCCAAAGAGAAGAAAGATTAAGACTCTGGTGAAAAGGAGACGAAAGGTGATCAACAAAGCGATCCCTTTTCCATTCATCCTTGAGCCCATCTTGGAAGAGGGAGAAGAAAAAGAAGATGAGGATGAAGAAGATGATCTACCCTTAAGTCAAAGGATTTAGTTAGCTAGAGCTACAGAGCAAGAATGAAGAAGGATCTCTATAGTTATGCCTCCATCTGTCCCAAATGAACCTTTGCAAACTACTACATCAGAGGATGAGATGCAATAATGGATAGATGAATAGTATGTAGAAGGCACTAATGTCTTTAAAATGTTAGATTTTGACTTTATACCCATGGGTATCAAGTTGGTTGGGGATAATATTAGAGACTTGCTGAAAAATCAACCTCAATAGGAGGATTGGACTTAGATGCCCCCAAAATCACAAGGACCTAAGATAGTCCCAAAATTCTAGCTACAAGTTACATTATGCATTGACAAGGGATAAACTACCCCTCTTCCTCCTGGTACAGAAATTGAACAAGTTCAAACAAAAAATCAAGAAGATCCACAACAAGTATCCACTGATGAAGTGTCAGAAGAGGGATAAATAGATGAACAACCTCAACAAACTTCCTAGGACACAGAGGTGTGAATTGTGGGCTCAATAGAAGTAGAGATTATGGATGAGGAGCCTTCACAAAGGGAAAAGACCTCAAAAAGGAGAGATAAGGGCAAGGGTATAGCTAAAAAAACTCCTTCATCCTCAAAAGAAAAGTCTTAAACATAGCATATTCCAAGGTGGCTCCAAAAGGAAGTAATCAGAAGCAAGAAGCAACAGTTCACCACTCAGGAGGAGGATAGAATGGAACTAATAGAAGTATTAAGGAAACCTAATTCACCTCCAAAGAATGTATGACTATTAGCTTTCATTATGAGTGATCAGAATTAGGACCTTTTTGCTCATGTGGCAATCCCTCTTCTAGAATCAAATGTTGAAGAAATGACTCCTAGGGATTATCAGCTAGGAACCTTTGCTTGGAAGGCCAACTTTGGAAACTACAAAGATGATGGTCACTACTGGGATGAAGGAAGTTTTTAGGAGCCTGGAATAGGATGGGGTAGAGTTGATAACACTTTGGTGATAGAATGAAATCCTAAAAGGATATTTGAGTGAATTTGTCGGCCCTCTAGATCCCACTAACCCTGAGAAGACTCTAAATGCAACAATTCAAAGGAGAAATAGGGGAGCAGTGCAATTAGACTCATTTTTGAATGCTTGTTAGCAATGGCAGGAAAGCTTTAAAGAGAAAGGCATACTCATCATCTAAGGGGATCTTAAGCTGCTACATGTCATGAATGACAATGTGGACAAGTTAGCGACAATTTTGAATCAAGATTTTGGCTTAATGGATGAGGTGCATACCTGGGGAAAGGATTTACATGCATTACAGGTGATCAAAGGCCAAAGGTATTGAATGTTAATGGATGTATATACAGTTGAAGAGTTGGATAAATTAGATGACTAGATTGAGGAGATAGTAGATAGTTATAAAGTAATGGAATCATTACACATGAAGATCCATAGGCTCAAGAACAAAGCCCAAGAGAAAATTTTGGAAGCTGAGAAACACTATAGTGATGCATGCTTGGACATTTTTGAAGATGATGCATGGGAGAATTAATACCTATAGAGGTATTGGATGAGAAATTTTGGAAAACTTTTGATGAATTTTTGAATGATGATGATATGCGACAGACATTTAGGATAGAGGAAACTATATTGGAGCTTGATACAAAACTCAGAGATTTTGCAGAAACCCATATAGAGGTAGACAACTACAGGAAAAAAATGAAGGATAAGTAAAATGCCTTAGATTTAATAGATGTGGTTTAGGTCACTAAGATAATAGAGAAATTCAAGGGCAAATATCAAGACATAGGTTTGGTATAAAGGGGAACAAAACCCAGATGCTAGAATTTCATTTTTGACACTCGGTGAAATTTTGCATTTTTTGGTTTTTGAGGTGTGTGGCTATGCTAGGTGCATTGGTGCACTTTTTGAAAAGTATTTTGAAATATTTTTTGAATAATTTTGAGGTGTACTATTGTGCCAAGTGCACTAAATTCTAGAGGTGTGTTGATAGTTAACAGCCAACTCCAAAATTAGAGCTTTCCATGCATTAGAAATGCATTCTAATAGTAGTTTAACTCCAACAGATGCCCAGTGAAGGTTGAGCTTCTATTTTCAGTACTTATAGACACTCCTACATCAACTAAAGGCTCTCTTATTCTTTTTCTCTCATTATTTCTTTGTTTTATAACATGTAAAGGCACATGCATCCACTTAATAATATAAAAATGGATGGAGTCCTACTTAGCACCAATTAGATAGATAGTTTGTACATAATTAGTTTGTTTTATTAATTTAGAAGCATATGATTATATGAAGTTATCCCTCACTATCAACATAAATTGAGGAGATTATTTCTTATAAATACAAGATTGTAATATGTAATCAAGGCTGTCGTTATTTTGCAATAATATATGCTTTTGGTGCTCACATTTGGAGTGTAGTAATTCTTGCCTAAGTGTTTTATGTTTTGTGAATGCATGTTCTTGAAATGTAATTGAGCCAAAATTTTATTGTGTTATTTTTGGTTGTGCAATCTTTTAATTTTGGTGTTTGCTATAGTTATACGAATTATGCTAACGTATCTAGTTTGAGAAGAGATCACCCTATTTTGTTCCTGCATAACTTTTTGTCTCACATGAGTGTACTTTCTATGGCCTTGCGATTTGATGAAAAGTGAAACATCTCATGGTTGCTAAAATTCCCATCAATGATTGCATTAGTGGAATTAAGGAAGCATTGCTTGTACTTTCATTGGTTACCCATCGATTTCTTTGAAGGTTTAACTTGCAGACGTGTTGTTTCCATAGATTATGTTTGTTAGGATTTTACTTTCATGTTATTTAAACCTCTTTTCAACTTCTCTTCTTTATTTTCTTTACTGACCCTTTGGTTAAACTAGGACTTCATATAGTTGCATTGTCAGATTGCATCCATCATAAAATAGAAAATACAAAACCATAGTTTCTTTTTTGTGTGTTTTACTCTTTTTAAGTGACAAACATATTTTACATTTTATCCAAAGTTATTAGAACCAGCAAAGGCCTCCTCATGAACATTCACATTATCTTCAACTAAGTAGATTCTAGTAGGTCACAAGATCATTTGGAACCTTGGAGTTGATCCTTAGATTAGCTTTTCAAGAGAGGAGTTTGAAAGGATTCCTACCGTTAAGCATCATGCAAAACAATAGCTCAACACATATCATCCACAAATAGATGATTAAATGGAAGTTGTCAATAGATCTTTGGGAAATTTTCTAAGATTCCTTACAAAACAATATGGAGAAAAATGAGATTCTATACTTTATCAAGCTGAATTATCATACAATGACACAGTGAATAGAAGTACAAGAATCTCCATTTTAGATTGTGTATGGTACGCAACCAAGAGGAATTTTGGAGCTTAGAGAATTTCCAAACACTTTTCCTAGTAGTTCACATGGTGAAGAATTTTTTGAAGCTATCAAAGACGTCCAAGATCAAGTCAAGTTGCAGCTATAGAACCCAAATAAAAAATACAAAGAATTTGTTGATTAGAAAAGAAGAGAAGTACAATTCAATGTTGGTGATTTAGTGTGGGCATATCTAAAGAAAGGGAGACTACCTCAAACCAAATATGCTAAACTATTGCCTAAGAAGGTTGGTCGTCAAATCTTAGAAAAAGTATGGACACAATGCATACAAGATTTAGTTACCTCTAGAAATTGGCATTTCTCCCATATTTACTGTTTGTGATCTGACACCATACAAAGGTTTAGAAACACAACTAGCACATGAAGATTTAGTAACAACAAATTTGCAGCAAGTACCGAAACCAACACCATGTTAATTGGAGAAGATACTAGATACAAAAATAAAGAAGACTCAAAGGGGACAATACACTCAATATTTAGTCAAATGGAAGAACAGACCAACAATATAAGCTATTTGGATGGATGAGAAACAAATCAAAAAACATGGTTCATCACTACAACACATCATCTCAAGTGAACTTGAGATTCATTCTATAGGAGAGTATGCTGTAGGAGCAGACTAGACAAATTATGCTACAATAACTAACATGGTTAAAAATTCTACAGGAACAAATAAGGATGAAACTATACTTCTAAATTGCATGAAAGAAGACATAACAAGAAGATGCTCCAAATAAACTATGAGGAAAGTTAATTCCATGTTTTAACTATGTTTTAAGTTTTAATATTTGTAATAAAGTCCTATGATGTGGTGGCATAAATGGAATAGAAATCCAATAATCTCTCTAATTATAGCCACTTAGGAGAAAGTTAATTTCATGTTAAGTTGAGTCAATTTTATTTAAGTGTGTTTTGTGTGTGTTTGATAATTAAGCCAACTATGAAATTGATGGCTATATGAAACTTCTAATAGTTGGAAAAGTTGGTTGTAGATTATGATTCCTGACTGATCCCTAATGATTTCAAAAATGGTTTTTGATTTCTTGTTTTGTTGACATTTCATCTTCGCAATAGAAGAGAAGGGAAATTGTTGAAAAGGTAGATTTTTATGTAATGGAGAGGATCAGATACAACAAAGAGAATTAGAAAGAGTTTTGAGTTTTTTTGATTTTGTGAGTTTTCAATTTGGATGTGTGATTTTTCTTGTTTTCTTTTCTAAATCTATACTCTAAATTCTAAGATCATATCGATGACCTTGTTTTAGAATAACAACGTATTGATCTATTTTGGATCTAAATTAAATTTTCTCTTTTAAAATTGTAATGCCCCACCAAGGGATCCAAAGAATTTCACTAAGTTTGCCAAACAATTTTTTTTTTTTTAACATGAAAGTAACACTATTCACAACACACATATAGTAACGGAAGCAATAGCATCAATTCAACTGAAAGTAAACATAACATACATAACAAGTTACATTCTTTAAAGATCCCTTAACATTGAATCACATCTAATCATAATTTATTCATCTAACATCACATCCTTAGCAATAATACATCTAATGTTCTTAAACAATATACAAGTGTCCTTTAAGTAATTACATTTTAGTTTAGCTCAATCATCCACTGTACATGTTACAAGGTATGGAAAACTTAAAAGAATAAAGCATCCATGTAAATAAAGTACATCATCATCCAATATTAATCCATGATGCAATTAAAGTAAATGAAACTACAAATCATACATCATCACATAAGATATAAACATCCATCATAAAAGATAACCATATATCACAAACACAAATAACTAAGTGCACAGTTCCTCCCAATCGTAAATAGCGTCATTAGACCATCATGGATCCTAGCCATCCCTTCGTGCATAACATCCCAAGCACTAAAGAGATCATCGGTATTAAGATAGTAAGAATGTCACTCCTAAAACATCCTACTAACATACAAAGTAAGGCATAAGATAACATCATTTAACATATACAAATCATCAATATAAGAAACATACCAGTAAATACATTCATCATAAGGTATATCATCTATCATAATGGTCCAAGAATATAATGAAGATAAATACCAACCAAGAATGCTCCAGCCACGGTGTCTCCGATGGATCTCAAATGATAAGAGTGGAAAAACACTACCACCCGATCGCGTGGTACCTAAGTGGTCCACTCCCACCGTGCTGAGGAGATAATCTCAAGTTTCATATAGGCTATCCAAAAACACCTAGCATAAATCTCTTTAAGTCCAAGAATCCTAAGAGTATACTAACTCAAAGGTTCCATCACAAAACTGACATCTAATTACCATAGGAACACAAAATGACATGTAGGAAACCTACTTTGCAAGCAGGAAAGTGTCATCACATTTATCACGTACAAGTTACCCTAGCGGTTAGGTAAACTCCACAGGTCCATACTGATCTTATGCGGCCACTAGTATCCTCTCATACTGACAAGGCATACTATGGAATGCAAGGTCGCAACCATGCGTTCTCTCTACTCCCATCCTAGTCTGTACAAGCACTCAAGGCATGGGCGAGAACATCAAAAATTATCTTTTTAGGTTCATTTAATCCCCATTTAGTGTGTAAATGTTATCACTTATTAACCAAACTTACAATGAGTTACCCTGGCAGCCACTTAGGGCCCTGGCCCCCATTGCAAGCCACTTCTCGACACTACAAGTAGATTACCTACCCTAAGCTCATAGAATCATAAAATCACCACAGTCCTATACAAGCGACTGGAAAGAAATACCAAAAGATAATCCATAAAAAAGAATCATCAAATAACCATGATAAAAGCATCAAATATCCACAATAAGAATCATCAAATCTCCATGATAAGAATCATCAAATCTCCATGAGCATCTAAAAAGAATCCATAGAAAATCATGACCACAATAGTTCTCTATTGGCAACTGAAGGCGTCATTGATAATCATAAGTATCCATTCATTCTCAACAACCAAAATATATCTCAAAATAAATCACCATATCCATTGGTTCTCAACAACTGAAATATATCTCAAAATGAATCACAATATCCATTGGTTCTCAACAAGGAACCAAGAATATCTCAAAATCATACTGATCGAAGACTCCAAAATGTTTGAGTCAAAACATGTCACAAAATGACATCATCAAGAAATAAATCCACATTTCAGTCCCATCATGGTGGCTAGAAAATAATCCAAGGATAACTAATCGATGACTCAAAAATGATTAGCTCAAGTGTCTCATACACATACATCTCAGCTTCACACATGAAGATTGAAAAGCAATAACAATCAGTAAATACAAACATTTCATAGAGCATACGATCACATAACCATGGTTGGGTTTATAAAGATTGAGAATAAATAAGATCAACATACCATCACATCTCATAACCCCCGAGCCTTTGGTCACAACCTAAGACTGGTCAACAATCTAGTCAACCCAAAACCCAAAACAAGAAGCATAGAGAATACACAATGCAAACACATGTTTTGGTTTACTAAAAATCACATAGTTGAATTAAGTGTAGAGGTTTCCAATTTTTTATTTGCAAATATACCTCAAGTGTCTAAGTTTATTCGTTTGACCTACAAGTCAACCCGTTTGTTCCTCGATAGCATTATTCTTTCCATCATTAAAATAATATTCTAAGAATAGCTGAAGGATAAATATTAAATCATTTGACACTTAATAAAATCATTCACTTTATTTTGCTAAGATCAATGTTACAAATTGAATGACTCTTCTTAATGTTACTTCAACTTTTAACATAAATCAAGGATCATTATTCGTCTAAATTATAAGAGAGCCAACTACTAGTCTTCGGATAAGAAGATTATAACTTTATTAAATTGATCAATTTAATCAATCAATTAACATAGGTACACCATCCATGACTTTTATCATTCTATTAAAACTCAATTAAATATTACTAAGTCTCACTATTAAAATATCTAAGGTGATTATTCAATTCATGAGAGTACGACTTGTCAACTTCGATATACATATTTCACAACTTTGCTAGAGGAATCGATATTAGCATATCAATTAAAAATTTATTACATAACTTGATTATTAATTAAATCTAATTAACTCTAATTAATTAATTTAATTAATAATTACATATCCATGGCAATGTTCCAAACAATATCAGTTGACTAATAACTAACTATAATTTGTAAGTTAAAAGTCAACTATAATTCAAATCTCTAATATTCATATTAATAGCTCAATAACAGCTTGTTATTATTTAATAGCAAGTTATAGGAATTCTATAATGACCACATACGTCATTCTTTCAGAGAATACTAACATTCCCTTGACAAATTCGTATTGTCAATAAGCATTTCAAATAAGACTCTATCGCACAACTTAATTATTAATATCATAGTTATAATATCAACTCAATGAATATCAATTGATTAAAAATCAATTATACTTCAAATCCAAAATTAATATCTTTTACAAACTTCGATCATTAAATAATCTCCACTAGATTAACTCTAATCAAATTTGTTGATAACTATTTAAACCATTAATAGTTTGCTAGTCCTTACAAACATTAATAAATAATAAACTCGTTAAACTATAAATACTTGATCTATAGAATCCTTCCATAAACTCATTAGTTAATATTTGACTAACTCTTAACACCATTAAGGTATATCAATAGGTTATTTAATAATTCAAATGTATTAACCAATAACATAATAATTCAATCTTAATCCAATATCATTTAGAGTCTCTAAATTTAACATAATATAAATTATCATCTCACAATTATTTAATATAAATTAAATAAAATCAATATTAAAAGTCAACCATTAGACTCCATTTCTAATTGTTCTGATAATATTTTGTCTATATAAACGTTGTTTGAAAAAGACCCCTATCACAATCCAATAAGACTCATTGTAGATTTTAACATGAATAATCTCCAAATTTTTATCATTATCATCTTCATTAAACAACTCTAAATTATCTAATATATATTAAATAGTATTTAATATTCATTAAATAAATACTGAAAGACAACCATTCTCTAATCCCTTAATATTCAAATGAATTCAATATCTCCATCCATCAATTCTATCGTTCCCATTAAAATCTCCATTATTTTATTTTAAAACTTCTTATTAATCTTAATTAGACTAATTATAATTAAGTAATTTTGATTAATTTAAAACTATATTATTTATTAATTTCTACAAATTTAATAAAAATATCATCAACATATTATATAATAATACATAATAATTATTATTATCAATTTATATAATAATTACTATTATATATTATTAATATATAATACTTAATAAATATGTACCCGTAGTATCGTACTCTGCGACTTTTGTCGCTACTGACAAGAATAACATCAAAATTTTAAAACACATATAATGCTGATGTCGCCCTTTTTAAGGGAAGCCGTGCGGACAGGCCATGGCCACAGTCGGCCCTGTGACCATAGTCGTAGGTACGACTGCGCCAATACTGCCGTCGCTCATATAAATAAAGGGGGGTGGGTGATGTTAAAACCCCCACCCTCCCAAAATCTCATATATATATATTTTTAAAAACGCATAACATTTTTCAAATATGTTTTCATGCGATTTCGGATTTTTTGAAAACTTCTTCATTGCGCTTTTAAATATTCAGCTTTTCCACTAAATATATATGTATATATATACATATGTATGTGTATATATATACATGTGTATGTGTATATATATATATGTGTGTGTGTGTATATATATATATGTGTGTGTATATATATATATATATATATATATATATATATATATATATATATATATATATATATATATATATATATATATATATATATATATATATATATATATATATATATATATATATATATATATATATATATATATATATATATATATATATATATATATATATGGAGATTTGAAAATATATATAAACATGTATAGTTTCCATAATGAGCATATACACAATCGAGCTTCCAACTTTAATAATTTCCTATAAAATATTTGTTTTCTAAATTTATCCAATAATTTCACTAATGGATTTGGCTATAAATCTTGAAACCATTTTCAAATCTATTTCAATTTGATTCTAATTCGAACCCGAACCCAATTTAGATCTAATTCTTTCCTTAATTGGATCTAGGGTTTTCTATTATTTTCTTTTCAACCAAATAAAATATCTAGAATCCAATTTAAATTGTAGATTCGATCACAAAGAGTATTCAGACACATATAACAGACACGATGAAAACAAGAAGAGAAAGAGTGCAAGGAAATATGCGAATATCACGAGTGCACCTGGACACTGATGCTAATTTTTCATGCCTCAGAAGTCCATAAAAAATGCCTTCCTTCTCCATCATTCTCAATTCCTCCAAGATCCAAGCCAACCAAATCATCCAAGTGACTAGAAGTACTAGAAGAAGCATAGAAGCATGTAGAAACATATGAGCATGGAGAAACATATGATCATGTAGAAGCATATGAGCTTCTCAAATGCATGTAAGCTTGAAGCTTCCATTTTAGCTTGTCCAAACACACTAGGAGAGCCTCTATTTAAAGGCTTCTAAGATGCATCTAGAATGTGTCTAGAGACAACTAGAAGATAAGCATGACAACTAAGCATGAGTCTACTCCAACCTTCTAGATGAGTCATATGGTTGTAGACACCATGTGCTCAAATAAAATGCTAACTCTTAAGTGTAGACAACTTGTGCATACTTAGAGAGCAAACTCCTGTGTTGTCTACATGACAACTCCCGAGAATTTGCAAACTCCTATGTGAGCAAATAATGCACATTAATTAATATAATATTTAATTTACTCTTTCCAATTTAATTTATTAATTTATTAAATCTCATGCACTAACTATAATAATTCCACTTTTCAATCTTAATATATATATATTTTTTAATCACATCAAATCTAGAATCTTTTAATAATTTTAATATATTTTTCACTTTTAAATTTCATCTTCAAAAATTAATTTCTGAAATATTTATTAGCTTTAATAATAATATTATTTAGTCATTTATTTAAAAATGAACTCCAAATATATTATTATTAAAATGAATATTGTCACATTCCAAATTTAAACTTATAACTTTTATCTTCAAATTTAATTATTTAATTAAATTAATTTCCCAATTAATTAAATAAAATAAATATTAAAATATCATATTAATCTTCCATTAAATTAAACCATTAATTAAATCTTTTAATTAGGCTTAATTAATAGAAAATACATCAAAGACTCACAAAGGTAAAATATGAAAATCCATCATAGCCAAAATACATACAAAATCAAACCAAGGGTTTATATCACGAATTACATTATCCAACGTATTCGGAGGGTACTCAACTCAGATACTTGTCCTAATTTTCAATTAGGAAAAATGGCTTAAAGGGTTGGGATTTGGACTTGAGAATTTATCTCCCCTCTCTTATCATTGAGATGATATGATAGGGTATGCTCATCCTAGCAATTTAGGGAAGTCAATACCTGTACCTGCAAACTGCATAAAAACCATGCATGTACAAGCACAATATATACTAAACTAAACATGCAATGGTAGGAAGTGGTGCATCATGTAGATCCTGACTAGCAGGTGACTACGACTCCCTTCCTTAACCACATCAGACATGCCATACAAAAGAACAAACATGCACACCATACACATGCAAGTATGGGCTAAGTATCCATAAGAAAACACATATGATAATAAATCATCTAACTAATCATCATCAATAATTGCAAACACTGTAATAATCATCATGCATACATGAAATGTAAAGTACCAAGTAATCTCATCACATATCAACTGAATTCATAGCACATATCTGATAGTCTCAAAATAATGCTACTAACCATCAACATAGAACTAGCCCTAAAAGAGCTCGACAATGATAACAAAAATGCGACCTAGGGGTAGGCACTACAAAAATTTGTTATAGGAAATCCAATTTTTTGAATCATTGAACATAAATATTTGCTATTTTGAGGGTCTAATTTGTAGATGATAGTCTTTTAGACTCTTTGTGATCTATTTTTTGGATCATGGAGGAGTTATGTGTCATATTATTTTTGTTTTCTTTTATTATTATTATTTCAATTATCCTTTCTTGTACCCACGTGAAATGCAACTTGTGAATTCAGTGAATATCCTTATGTATTCACTGATGTGTTGAAAATCACATAGTTTATATGTGATAAAGGGAAGAGTTTGTTTGTAAATGGAATTTGTAGAAGTTATAAGTGTTTGAGTATTTCATGGTCAACAGTTAGTTTGTGCTCGAGTCTTAAAATCTCACATGCAATATGATGATATAAGGTGGATCCAAATGAATATGGTTTGATAGTCACGTTGTGGTTGGTGTGGGTCTTTAGTTTCACACTTGGGGGGTGACTAATCTATCTATGTATTTCAATTACATTACAAAAGAGTTAGTTGATCTCTTTTAAGTTGGTGTAGGAAACCAGATGTTGCTATAGGAGGTCAAAGAATTTCTTGTCGCACGTTAGTCTATTAGTTGGTATTAAGAGAGTCAATTAGATAACAATTTGGAACGCGAGTAAATAATTGATCCTAAAGGTGTATGAACCCCTTGATACACAATTAGTTGAGTAATTCATTTCCTCCTAAGTTTTCCAAGGTGAGGCTCTACATTATTCCCCCACCTAAATACTGAGGTGTTCCAAACATTGCTATGAAAGGAGATACAATGGGTGCATTATCATCGATACCACCTAGGGTCTTTATGATACATGATGTATGAAGTTGTTATATATGTAATATTAGTGAAGTTCAAGACCAGGAGATTCAAATGGAATATTAAAAATTGTGTGATGAAGGAGTTTTGAAAGACAAATACAAGATTGTGGAGATGAAAGGGTTAACACTCACCCTAGATTTTTTGAGAAATTTCAAAATTGAATGGACTAAAGTGGTGTTGAGCTTAATCCATGATATGAAATTGTCGCTAGAGAATAGGCTGTTGAAAATCATGAAGAATATCATATTTGTAGTGATAGTGTATCCTACACTTGGAAAGAAGAAGACCATGAGATGCCAAAGAAAAGATGTGATTAAGGTAAACATTAAGGCCAAGTAGAATGGTCATGACATGTCAATTTTAAGTATCATAGATCTATTGATAGATTTTTCTATACATGTGATATCATATAAGTTTTATCAGTCAATCCTATTGAACAATGTGTCATGTATGATAGTAGACCAAGCCTAAAAGATTGTTATGAAAGATCATGAATACGATCTTACCAAACTCTAATGGTCACAACTGATAGAGAATATTTTATTAATCAGGAGAGCAAAAATTTTTATGTGTAAGTTTGGATCATTGATAATGTGCATTTTATTTTATGTCCAAAATTATTTTCCTACTATTAGCAATGTTGTTTGGGAGCAAGTGAAACTTGTTACCAGACAAATAAGTGAATATATTGCAAATTTGGGAGATAGTTTTGAAAATGTATTGGATGGATACTTTGATGAGTGTAAACATAAGATGAGGAGAAGAAAAAGGATCTTACATCCTTAGTATAAAATTATTACAATGATGTCTATTTTCTAGTAGACACTAATAATACATATGTTCAAGCTGTTAAGGGTAGCCTGGCTTAAACCATTTTCTTATGAAATTGATATTGATGATGTGAGTGTAGAAATCACTATATTTCTTTCCTAGGAGATTGATACAAAGGCCAATCCCTTTGGGAAATATGAGGAAGCAAAGGAAAGAATAAAAATAGATGTTAAGATTTCTTCATCTAATAGAAAAAGGAAGAAGATGATAAAAGACCTAGAAGAGAAACTAGGCACACCAGCTGAAGGTGAAAGACCTCTAATGATTACACAAGGTCTTGGAGAAGATGGAGAGTGTGATGATGATGATGCAAATGAAGAGGAAGAGAGTGTAGAGAAGAAGGTTAAATCCCTGGCACTTTTTTCACCACCAGCTAAGAAGGCTAAGAAAGTCACAATCATTACACCCAAGGTGAAGAAATCTATAAAGAAAGTTATATAAAAACCTCTCCCTCCTCCTACACCAATAATATTGATGATCAAAGCTGCTACAACAGCTAGTGCCAAGCCACCATTGAGAAGCAAAGTTACAAATATAAAAAAACCAAGTGAAGGTACAAGTGGCACAAGTGGTACAAAGAGAAAATTCTTAGCCACTCAGGATCAACCTCAATATAGGAGGAGAAAAATTATTACACAAAAGGATAATGATGAGGATGATGTGGAAAAGTTAGAGTTAGATGAGAAAAGTCACTACCGAGTAGCAGTGCACACCAAGCCCAAAAAAGTTGACGAGGTATGTGACAAAATTAGGATTCTTAAGGTTTATCTGGTTTTAAGTTTAAAATTTGGTACATTGAGTGCAATAGATAAGACTAAGGTAGAGGAAGCCATGCTAGATATGATGACAAAGTTTAAGACTACACCTTTAGAGATATGTGATACTATTCCCAGTGGGTTGTATAATAGAATTTATGCCAAAAAAAACATGAAATAAAGACTAAAAGATAGATTAGAGAAGGAGCACTTGAAAACATAATGCCTAAATTAACAAATAAGTAGATTACAAAATTCATAGAGAAGTATAGGAAAAGATTTGTTCCAAAGTATAGAGAATTTTTGTTCTTGCAACATAAAATTGAGGATATTGCAAAATAGAGTGAATTATTATGGAAGAGTATTTTTGGATTGACCACTAGAAAAGAGGCTAATAAATATGGTGAAGGTAAGGGTTCTAGAGAAGCATAACTAGTCACTGAAAATGATGTGTATATTGACTTGGATACACTTGAAGAAGCTATTAGAGTGAACATCAAAGAGTGAAAAATATATTGTAATAATGGAGTGTTCATACTGATGAAGAAGAAACAAGTTTTTTGAGCTCTCAAGATTAGGGTAATATATCCCCCACTCGTACATTTGAGGTCATTTTTAGACCAATTTTTTTGACCATTTATTAGATAGGTTGGACTATGGAAAGGGAAAATATGTTTTTTTAAAATCTATGCTCATGTTGGTCAAAATTTCAACCAACATGAGCTTAATATGTAAAAAGGAAAAATGCCACCCATTTCATTGTATTCTATTCAGCTTCAACGCACATGCAAGAGTTGAAGTTCAGGGCATCTCTTCTAAATTAGTCTGTTGTTTTTTCCCCTGTCAAATCTCATTTCTAAAGAAATTTACTCTTCAAATGTGTCTTAGGTGGTTAGTTTTATGGTGAGATATTTTCATTCAAGCATTTAGTAACATGGATTTTTATTTTATGGTGAGAGATTTTTTTTTGTAATCGCACACAGAGCTCTGTCGAGTTCTATAAATACCTAGACAAAAATAGAAGGCTTTTTCAAGGTTGAAGCCATTAACAACTGTAGCCACCTTTCTTGAGGTGAAATAATCATATGTAATGGCTAGGGCCTATATTATGCATTTTGGGTCACTAAGATGGAGGATTTCACATGCTTTGGAAGATAGTCTTTATTTTAGGAGGATGAACCAAATATGACTTCCAAGTCAAATTTTGGGTTGGTGGAAGATAGATCCTCCATTTTTAACATTAGTTTTCTTCCACCCACTTAGACACCTTTCATTAAAAACCATATATTGGGGGCATTTGGCAAAGGGGTTGCATTTAAATATTTTTATGTTGACAAATCGAGAGGGATTTTGTGTGCTATTTATTTCATCCCAACAAAGGGACTCAATTTTCCACATCAAGCACTAGGTTTTTAATGGTGCTAGTATGATTATGCAAGAATGGTCTCTTTATTTCCAATCTTTGAGTTTTAGTGATAGGTTTGTGCCTTTCTAGATTCAACTTCCTAACCTAGCATTGAAATAATGAGAACATGAGGTGATTGAGTTTATAACTTATCAAATAGACATCTATTTAAACTTGAATCTTTGTTCTACCATGACATGTAATCTCCAATTAGAGTGTGCTATGTTGGATATGAATTCCCCTATTCTAGAGAAAATCATATTATAATCTAAACTTGGCTTTTGGGATCAGACCATCTTTATTGAATCACATGTAAATGTTTGTCACAATTGCCATTCTTAGGATATACAAATGATATATGCACTTCTAGAGTTTCTGGCCAATTGACTAATCTGCAGTTCCATTTTAATGTTGTTATTCAGTATATGGAGAAAAGTTCTATTAATTCTACTCTTCCTCCATTTTTACTTGTGGATCAAAATATTTCTTTGCTTGTCAAGTTGTCTTTAGTTTCTATTTCTTCCCCTGTAAAGATTTCTCCAAGAAGCTCATTTAAACTGATCATCGCCACTTGGATTATTATTTTTTGCTATCATCCATCTTCTATTAAGATCTCTAGTCATAACATGCACTCATTTCTTTATCTAGATTTTGTTTCTTCCTTGTTTTCTAATTTTCATGCAGCTATGTTTTTAAAATCTCTCCCTTGATTTTATCCCTTGGTTCTTATATATCTGTGATTTTTAAGTCTTCCTCCCTTTTCTCCATGAAATAGAATGCTTTTCCAACCATACTTTCTTATTTTAGCAGACCCAAAGAAGTATTCAAGAGGAAAGTTCAATATGTTCACCTATTCTAAAGGTGGATTTGGGATTTTAAAATAATTTTGTGAAGGAAAGTTTTGATATGTCTAGGGAGGTACATTTTGAGCAACAAAATCCTCAAAGTGAAAAAAAAAAAAAAAAATTCTCTTCTAGTGGAAGAGGACTTCATGTAATTCTATCTCATTCTGTATAGTTCCCAAGAGAGCTTCTTTTATTTGTATTTTTTTCTTTGTGCTCTTTCTCTGATCTTCCTGTTGACATGCCTACTTTGGTGATCTGGGTATTATTGCAACACTACAAAATGTCTTATAGTGTTTTTCATTTCCTTAAATAATAGGCAATTATTTCATGATTTCATCATATCTTATAGTGGAACAACTCCAACAATCTTGGGTAAATTGCTTACTATAAGTATTTCTCATATAGGACACTCAATAATGTGGGCTAAGTGGTGGGCACAAAGAGGAACAAGAAAGGATCTCTGCAAGTGCAGGGTGCAGTAGAATTCAAAAATGAAATTGAAGTGCTCTCATATATTCACCATAAGATTCTAGTCAGGAAAATTGGCTTTTGCATTGGGGATGGAGAGAAAATGCTTTCTTATGACTATGTGCCTAATCTGGCTATGCTTCTCATTATTGTTTGTTACATTGATCATAAATTAATGTTTTCAAATAACTACAAAGTTGCTAAGAATTACATTCAAACAAATTTGTATGTAGTACTCAATTACGTAATATGGCTATTCTTCTCACTATTTTGAGTTACATTGATCCGTAATTAATTTTATTTCAAATAAAATAAAGAGTTACTCAAAATTACATTTAATTGGAATTATTTGACATTTTAGGATTGATTTGTATGTGATACTCACTCGGTTGAAGAACCCCCCAAAAGTTGTATAAGTTGGAGAATGCCATAGTTATAGAAAGCTGAAGCAGCTGCATTGTTCATTGTATATATAAATAGCTACAAGATTGCCATGATGTCATGGCTTCTAAGACAAGCTCACAACAAGATGGAAGAGACTTCTAATTGAGAGGTATCATTCAACTTAATAAAGATAAGGCTTTTTTGGATGACCATTCCTTTCTTTTCAGTGTTTATAGTTCATTTTTAGCAGTTACACTTGACAATGAAATTTTGGTCAAGAATATGAAAACTTTTTTTGTCAAAATCTTTTATTCTACTTTTAATTAACTATCAATTTAGTTAGAGAGCTCTGTAGTTTTAATTAGTGGTAGAGACATATATCTCTTCATTGAATCAATGTTTGGGTTATGAGTATTTCTATGCAATGGCATAAGCTTTGACACTACAACTTAAGAAGTTAATCCCAATCAATCATAGGGCATTCAACAATCATTCCTTTGCTACGCTTGTAGGAAATTTTTTTCTTTAAAGATCTATTTTTAGTTTTTATCTTAACCAATGGAAGGTATATGCAGATTCTAATTGAATTTCATTACTATTTTTGAACTATTCTAAATCAATCTTTTATGGAAAGCAGTGAAGTTTCTTCTGAAAGTGCTATATAAATGTAGTTCCCACAAATATAAGACCCACCCATTAAATAAGTTGCTTTTCTTGCAGTCTGCTATTTGATTTTTAGAAATTCTCATAATCTTTATAATTGGAGGGATTTTGATATCTCTGTTTAGTTCATATCTAGGCTTTCAGTATTTTTTTTATACTGTGCACATGGAACAGTGATTTTTTGGCTAGACGTGCTGAAAACATTGATTTGAATCTTCAACCAATATGGGGTATCCCTAATTCAATCTATTTTTACAACTTGAGATTGTGTCTAGCGTGTAATCTTTATGGAGATATTTTATGTCTTATTGATAACAGGGATTTGTGGATCCCCATTTAATTAGTTTTTTGTTCTTCATTTTGTTTTCTATAATAATCTACAATTGTCTATAGCTGCAATGCCTAGATTTCCATTGAAAATCAACAAAACTAAATAGCACGGAAGTTCCATCAAAAATCAATATTAGCGATTCAAGCAAATCCTTTAGGTTCTAGAGTATTAGTAGGCCTTGAATTTCATGTTTTTCTTAGTAAAGAACTTGATGATGATTGTCATATTTAGATCTAAGAATGTCTCTATTATTGATTTTGGCAAGCTAGTTGCATCATTGAATTTGATCAGTATAGATTCTTGTAGAAGTATAAGTGCCCAATACATGATGGAATCTCTCTTAGAAGATTTTCTCAAAATTTGGTTACTTAGGGGTTTAATAAATTTCAAACATTGGAGAGGATTTTCCAACCTCCATTCCATCTTTATTTAGTTTTAGTTTTTTAGTGTTACATGATACACATAAACAATGACATTTTTTTGGAAATGCTGAAAATAAATTATCTATATAGGGAAATTCTAAAACAGACCCAGAAAAATCAAGAAATTGGTTTGGTCTTGGAGGACTCAAGAATTTAATTTTTCATAATTTTTGCACCAATATCTAGGGTGGAAATAGAGACATTTGGATGTAAGACTGTCTTAGAAAGTGCAAAGTAAGCAGGTTTTTCTCTCTACATTTGTGAAAAATCAATGAGCCTTGTATACAAAATAACCTTGCCTATGAAATTTTTGGCTATCAATGGTGGATGCTTCCAATATATAATATATTTTTGACTATGAAAATTTAGTAGTATCCTAGAAAAAAATTTGTATAACTATGAGGAAAAACAATTAATTTCTCATATGACAATATCTAGCATGAAGTGTTGAATATAAGGATATGCATTTAATACTTTTGGAAAACATAAAAAAATTAGATCAAAATCTCGTGCGATGCCCACCAATTGTTGGAACTCTTCAATAATGTTTGGACAAAAACTTTAGCCCATAAGACAAAGTTATGGTTTTAAAAGTGAATAACTCTGTTCTAACTTTAGAGGTTTGAATCAATGACTGATTTGGGTGTAGCTAAATGTCTAATCCTCTATTAAATCTGTCACTCATCCTTTTATCATGGACTTGTGCTTGGCTGAGACTTATTGTGACAATACTTTAATTCGACACACTTGGCTCACCGCAAAGATTTCATCTAAGCATAAGTCATGCATTCAAGCATTGCGAAATCATTCTATATAGGAGTTATACCAGAAGACAACTCAGATTGGATGATAAGTTTCTTTCCATTTGAACTACTGAGGTGATTTGTTTGTTTAATTTTTTTGTGTTGTTTTTCTAATACATCATATGTAAAAATATGTCCATTGGGTTTATTACATCAAGTTCAATGGTAGTAGATCTTCAACTACAGTTTTCTCTAAAATTTTTACATCCATTTCAATCGAGTATGGAGCTATTATGAGCAAGCTTTAGGAGGACACACCTATGAGATGATGGTCTATATATGTATCAACCTAAATGTGTTCTTGAAAGCTTAAAAATAACAATTGATTTATAAGCTTTTTGATAGCAATTGACATTAAGTGTTACTACCCAATTTACATGTGGCATCTATCCCAACCTATGTTTCTGCAATGAATTTTTGTACCCCTTATTGTGATGTTGATTTGTGCTCTTTATTCCCCCAATTTCTAACTTCTTGCATGCTATTTTCATTTTAAAACCTTATAATTATTTAATTCAAGGTCACGAGGAACTCTTGTTAAGGCACATCTACATCCTTGTTCCTGATCCTTCCCTTAACTCCATATCCACATCTTCTAGATATGGAGATGGGGGCAGTACATCTTTAGCTAGAGTTTCTTCTAAAGGTTTTACATGCATTCTAGTAGAGTATGGAGTTACTTTGAGTAAGCTTAATGAGGAGGACACACCTATGAGAGAGTGGTCTATATATGCATCAACCTAAATGTGTTATTGAAGACTCAATAATAGGAATTGATTATAAGCTTCCTAAATACAATTGATATTAAGTGTTACAACCAAATCAACATGCAATAGCTATCCCACATTGTGTGTCTCCAATGAGTTTTGGTCCCCCTTGTTGTGATGTGGTGTTGTTCTATTTACTTGCCTAATTGTTGAGTTATTGCATGTTATTATTATTTCAAGCACTTATAATTCTTTAATTCAGCATCACCAAGAAATCTTGTTTTAAGGAAAAGGAAAATCCCCAACCTTGTTCCCATTCCTACCCCCATCTCCATCTCCACATTCTTTTATGAAAATAGTTTTATAATATAGCCATTTTCGTATTCATTTATTTACATGCTGATGCAGAGCATCCATAACTAAAACCCATAACAACTTCTAGTCCCATCTATGACATTGAGGTCTCTCTCCTATTCTAAATCATCAACATCTCTCCTTGTGAAAGGTTCCTTCAAATACTCACAATGTCATTCAAAACTTCTTTGACTGATTCATCATTCAGACACCAAACCTGATTAGTGTCCATCTCTGATTACATGAATGTATAATTGGTTACCACATTCTATCCTTTTCATTTGTGTTTGCATCTCCCCAAGTCTAATTACTCTCACACAATCCTTCACAATGCAACCTGCTTCACAAGTTCACATCCTATCCTCTTCCCAAAACCAACTAGGATCTCTCTCTAATCCTGCCAATTACATATTCCATCCACAAGTTAGAATTTCACCATGCCTAACCACTAGTGTCAACTCACGTGATAACCTATGAATGTCTCTCTCTCTTACATATTCCAACACCCCCAATGCATTCTACTATAGATCATTGACTTGAATCAACCACCTTACACCTTGACCAAACCACTCAACATCCAAACTCCTAACTTGATGTTTGAACAACATAACAATTACTTGATTTTATGATGAGTACAGTGACCTTGCACATTATCTAGATAATCACATCTAATACCCTTATCTTTGTGCCACCTTCATCCCAAGTATTGGAGCACTATGTTTACCCTTTCCTCATGCCTTGCCCACACTCAACTCACTTCACATACCATACAAAATATTAGTATACATAAAATAGAGACAAATAACCAAGCTATTTTCATCTTTGATAGCCAACCAATCTTGTCAAATGCATTTCCTTGGCCTTATCCTATGGCTTATAAACCCCTCCAAGCACTTCAAATCACTAAAGACACTTCTCCTTTGATCTTCCTCAGTCTCCAAGTCCCACTTCATATATTAGCAGTGATTAAATCCCTCTATCATCCTGTGACAACCAAAATATTTCCTTTTTGTCACCGTTAGTAAGGACTTCCAGTCTTATCTCTTGACAATAAGGTCTCTCTCCTTTCCTAATTCATCAACACTTTTCCTTGTGAAAGGTTCATCCAAATAATCACTACCCAATTCAAAACTTATTTTACTGAATCAAACACCAATCCTAATCAGAGTCCATCTTTGATGGAATTAATGGCTAATTAGTCACCACATACTATCCTCTTCATTTGTGCACATAGTGAACCTTATACCCTTCAAGCAACATATATCTGTTGATAAAATCTTTCAGTATCTTGTTCAAGGCATGCCCAATATGCTGTCTTATTACTATTTATCACATTTTATTAATGTAGTTTATAATCATATAATTACTAACAATCATCTATATTTCTTGGGCTATAACATGTCTTTGTCTTGATAAATGATAGTGAAGTCAGACTCTTTGTGAAACATGCTTCACCACTTTAAGAGTCAGCCAACATAAGAAACATAGCATTATATTACAAAGATATCTCTGGAAGAAAGTGCCTCTTTGAAGGTGAGTTGGTCATCATCATAGACACTATCTTGCACAAATCAAATGCCAATATGACATAACTAAAATTTCCTTGAATGAGGAGATCTAAAGTTGATTTGGATTGGCCTTTGGACTATGATTAGTGGCCATTATTGATTGTGTTCATACACCTTTGACATCAAGACAATTATTGCCAACAATCTTAGACAAAAAATTCCTCTTGACAACAATGACAACAATATTTCCAACAATGACAACAATATTTCCAACATGAATCACATATTTCCAACAGTAATATGTTGAGCCTAGTGAGATTAGCAAGAAGGATTGTGATATGTTGTTTGTGCTAGCAATAGAGATGCCATATTTTTTTATCCAAGTGCTTCTATATAAATATATATGCTTTGTGCATAGTGATGTTGTGACTGCAGTAATACAAATCTCAAAAAAATATTAGATCGATATGTTTGAGAGATTTCCCCAGGGCTTATATGCTAAACCTAGACATCTAGAACATTTTGGGTATGGGCATCAAGAGAAGCTAACTCTTTAGAAGAAGAGGCATATAGAACAATAGAAATTTACTTTATTTCAACATTTCAATAGAATTGAGAATATTTAACAATGATACAGGAACATGAATCTCAATAGATCTCAGTAAGGTAGTAGAGCCAAGCCTAAATAATACCATGTAGTATGATGCAATAAAAAGCTAAGTGGAACTCCAAATCTAATCCAGATGAGATAAGCTACAGTGAAAAATTAATCACATTGAAAAACTTCTAATATATCTAGCTAAGTTGTTTATTAAATGCTTTATTTAATTTTTTACCTTCTATATTTTTATTTTATGATTTATTTTCCCTTACTAGGAGATTCACATATATGTCCAAATAAACGTGTGTGTATAAATTGTAAGGGAAAAAATTAAATAATTTTCAGTCTCCAATTTGGACTCAATTTGATATGTGTGCCTCAAATAATTCACACGCCTTGTTTATGCTTCCATAGTTTGCAGTTTTGTCTACCAGAGAAGTTCCAACTACAATATCACAAAATTCATTTATTCTTGTACTTTGATGGATATCTATAACCTGTTCTAAAGCTCCCACTTCAGCATATGCAGGCAATATGTTGGTAAAGGTTGTGGAATTTTCTTTTGAATGTGTCTAAAGGATTTTTGTCAAATCTAATTTATGCATATCCTAAAAATAATTGTAAGAAATGATAGCATTTCTTTGAGCCATCAAATCAAAAAATTAACATACCTTGTGTATGCTTTGAGGGATTTCCGTGCCCTTTTCCAAAATTCTCATTTTGGCACATGCAAGTAGAATGCTACCAAGGGTTGAAAATTCATTACACCTACTAGTTGAATTTTCTCAAATATAAAAGTATGCATGCATATGTCCATGTATCTATCTGTATTTTCAACAAATCCATGTTGTTCATATTCTTCAATCATGGCTTACCATGAGACCACAAATTTTTAGGCTTTCTGTAAAACAGTTCACATACCTTGTCTATGCTCCACATTTTGCATCTTTGCTTCACTTGGTACAAATTATCTATTGGATGAATGACATAGTGTTTTTTAAAGTAAGTTAATTAAGGATGAAAATATACCTAAGGTCATTTTTCATGCATATGAAGGCTATAATAAATTTCTATTTATGTATTTTGTTTTCTATGTAGCACATTTGTATATCTTATATTTGTTACATTGGTGAGGTTTTACTTAGTATTTGTTCTCCTAGTTATTTTTTATTATTTTTCCTTTTGTTGTTGTCAAAAGCTTAGTAAATCCTTGAATGGTTTTGTAATTGAAAGTTGTGTGGTTTTTTAGTTGACCAGGCTTTTTATGCTATTCTGCAGAGCTGGGTTTCAAAAAACTTCACCAGCGGATGGTAAGAAGGCATTTTTTCCATTTATTGCATTGCAATTTGAAACCTATTAATCTATAGAGCATTTAATTTGTTTCAAATTTTAGTTCTAATAACGATTGGGGCTTTGTTAATCTATGTTGAAATGTGTACTAGATGATTATGTGGGATTGAAATGTTAAACTCAATTTTGCAGTGTGGTCATGTTTCTAGTTGCAATAACTTTCTATATCACCTGGTGGTTCAGTTTGTTGATGGTTTCTTTAAACCAGTATATGTGAGGTTGGGACTAAACATTTTTGGTATGCTTCTCAAATTCCTCTTCCCTAATTTCAATTTTCAAGCCTAGACTTAATGAACAAATTTGTTGCAAGTAATGTTGTATTGATTCTTATATGTTATGTGCTTTGTGCTTGCAATATAAATGTGTGTGGGTATAAGATATAGTTTCATCAATATACATATATTTTATATATTTTCATCAATATAAATATATGTTAACATCTATTTATAAATTCTATTTAGCTAGATGAGCTATTGCTTGCAATGAACTCCTTGATGCACTTCTCATCTACACACTATAGGAGCTGAAGATTAGCCCAACACTTCATGATCACCTGCAAGAACACAAGAAACCCTCCATGAGAGTATGCAAGAAATGATCTTGCTTGGTATTATGATATATTTTAATATAGTGTCTATTTTGTCTATTTTGATTTCTATTTATTTGGTGTTTATTATTTGTGATCTAGGTTTCATCATGACAATATTGATGAGTGTATCCTGATTAGTCTCTAGGTTTGTGGTAAACATGTGTGAAAACCATGAGGTGCAAAATATGTTTTTCATTGTGATAGACTATTTCTAAGTCATCTATGTTGTTTCTTTCTATTGTCAAGCAGTCTTTGTTTTCCTTGAGTCAACTTCTTCCATGTATGATGCAGATTGATATCTTAGCTACTAGTGAAAATAGTTCTAAATGACAATTTATCCATATTTGTGATTCTCTAATATGAGTACTTTCCTTCATCTAGGAATGATTTCTCAATACTAGATGTCGTGTTGAGGATCCTTCACCATTTGATCATGGATAATCTTGTGATGGTTATTGCTTTAAAGTTTACATGATGACTAGTTTGAAGATGTCATGCCAACTATCCTTTTCAATGGTTTACCCATACAACATAGAGTGTCTGATGCTGATGAAAATGAAGATGTATATAATGTTCACCATCCTTCTTGAAGGGGATCATCAAATGGAACTAACCCTTATTCTTCCTAATGCAATTAGGGAAACTGTATTATTTTTAAGACTTCATGGCATTCCACATCTTATTCTTCTACTAACATATATGTGCAGATATTTTTAATTATTCTAACTTCTACTACCATTGTTGTTCAAGGATTGCCACCCCTTGATCAAAAAGTGCACAATTGCTTTAGTATTATTGGTTAAGCATGGGGACATCACAGACTTTGCAAGCCCAAGGCAGGTAACCCATTGTGATACATTGGTCAAAGTGCTTCTGTAGTTAAATAAGAGAATAAAGCAGATAGAAATATTCATATGTTATGATGAGCCTTGTGAAATTACAAGCACAACTGGTTCCCCTTGTGATTGGTTCCCCTTGTGACAATGTCCATTTGCCTGGAGCACACATAGATCACATCTAATTCATATTTCCTTTTATATCTTACTAAAGAGCATATATTTCCTCGAGAAAAAAATTGCTATACATTAATATGTTTTGATCTTTGAGTCATCTTCATTAGTTGATGCATTAACCACATTAGTCATTGCTACCAGGATTAATTAAGCCATGCTGCTAAAATCACCTAAGTAACTTTCACCTTGTGACATCTCTTTGAGACATTTTATAAATAATTAAGATACATTGTCTATAACTCCACATTTTACAAACATCTAGGCCTTCTAAAAATTATAGGATCATTTTAGTTACATTTGAAAACATTAATCAACAATTTCCATATGTGTAGATATAAACATTAACTACATTTTCAATTTATTTGTAGATATATTTTCCTATGAAGAAAGAGCACACCTTACAATATGAACCTAGAACAAAATAATGAGACAATGGCTACATTGTGGGCCTAGTTCCAAAGAAAATCTGATAAATGTTATTGTCCTTGCAAAAAGTGTAAGGGCTTAAAGAATCAAAGAATTCTAATCATAACAGCCCAGAGTCATTGTAGGCAACATGGTCACATTGAAGGGGGGCACGATTTTTCTCCATTATTGAATGTGGATTTCCTACTAAAGGAACATGGAGGTGTGAATATCCAATTTGAGGATAACACTCCCATGGAAGAAGATGATAATGTGCCAAAGAATATGATTGAAGAAGATGGTATTGGGGTAGGTGATGAAGAGGCTCACAATGATGGTACTAGCGAATCTAATAATGATGATGAAGATTGTCTTGATATACCTTTACTTGGGAAGGCACATGAGCCCTTATATGAAGGCTCCCAAACAACTCTACTCTCAGCTGTAGTGTTGTTGGTGAACTTAAAGGTTATGAAAGGTATATCTAATGTAGCAATGTCACGTATGCTAAGGTATGCCATTTTTGTCATCTTCAATGTTAGCATACAATTACTATTCATTATATTAACAATTCATATTTGTTGTTGTAGTTTGATTAGTAAGTTTTTGTTACCACCATCAAACATTTTGCCTCGTTCATACTGAGAATTATCTAACATTATGAATTAGACTAGAATGAAGTATCAGACAATACATGCATGTCCCAATGATTAATTCTATATCATAAACAACATGAATTTGCAATAGAATGTCCTGATTGTCATATTAGTAGATATTAGTTAGATCAAATAATAAAAAAGATGCCTCATAAGGTTCTTCGATATATTCTCATTATTCCACATCTTCAATGATTATTCAGGTGGGCTAGGTTGGCACAATTTATGGATTACCATGCACACAATATAAGTCAAAATGACATTATGCAAATGCCTACCGATGGTTCTTCATTTAAAGAGATAGAAGAAACATGGTCACACTTTAAAGAAGAACCTCATAATCTAAAGCTTTCATTGGCAGCGGATGGTGTCAATCCATATGGAGATATAAGATCTGTTTACTCAGTGTGGCCTATTTTTGTTATTAACAATAACATTCCTCCTTGGATGTTCATAAAGAGGGAGCACATAATGTTGTCAATGATTGTGCTAGGTATTTTTTCATTTTATAGTTATCTAAATTAATTTATAAATAGTGCATGAAAATGGTCATAATAATTATGTAATGTTTATGTTCATTCAATTACTAGGTAAGTACCAAGTCAAAGATATGAACGTGTATATTGAGCCCCTAATTGATGACCTGTTGAAGTTATGGAATGGTGTCACTATGTATGACATCTCTAGACCAATAGGACATTGACAATTTCAATTCCATGCAATGCTTGTATGGACAATACATGATGCCCCTAGGCTAACTCATTTTTGCGGTATGTTATATTGTTAAGATCACATATTTTTGGTCTATTATAGTGTTTACACATTACTATCATATGTTTAAGTCATGCATGATAATTGTAGATGATCTTTTAGGTCTTTAGACAAAGGGAAAATTTGCATGTCCAATTTGTGATTTGAAGATGAAATCTCATCATTCGAGAAGTTTAGGAAAGCAGGTGTTCCATGACTTTAGGCACTTTCTCCAAAATAATCATAGGTATCAAATTGCCAAAAAACATCTTTTCAATGGGAAAGAAGAGACATCATCGAGGCCATGAAGAATGACACCTCATCTATGGAGTTGGAATATGATCGACTAAATCGTCGAGGTAATGTCCAATTTTTCATCCAAAGTTTAAAATTTGTATTTTGATATTGTATTATATTTACTAATGTTGTAATTGATGCTTGTGAAGGTTGTCAAGGCATCAATGACCAACTTCCTAGAGGAATTAAAAGTCATCCTACTCAATTTAGTAGGTTACCGTACTACAAGAATCTCCCAATCATGCATTTGTTTGATGCTAAGCATATTGGAAAGAATATAATAGAGACACTATGGAGAATTTTGGATGAAAGGTGTGATAGAGAATAAATTTCCAAAATTTGTACTAATATTCATGAATCCAATCATGCACTAAAAGCTTTCATTGAATCAAATAGCAATGGAGACCGCATAAATACAAGTGGCCTTCCTTGGTTATTAACGGAGCAACAAAGTGATGCCTTAAAAGAAGTCATAAAAACAAGAAAAATTTTCAATAGGATTTGCTGCAAATACAAGCACTCTTCTATCAAAGAAAGGTGATTTTGGGCCAGGGTTGAAAATACATGATTGGCATACCTTTGTCAAGATAAGTCATGTCCTCTATTTACAATATATTTTTAAAATTAAATTTACTACCTATTGCATTATTTAATAACATATTGAAATGATCATTTTTTAATGATTTTAGTACATCCTACCTCTATCTCTTCCACACAAGTTTGACAATAGTATTAAACAAGTTATATATGATCTTTGAAAATACATGAGGTTAGAAGTGTTTTTTCTTAATTTTTTAGCTTTTTATTTGAAATCTATTGTATAATTTAATTTCAAATCTTGTTTATGTGTTTTTGTGTGTTGAATCTCTTTTAGGTGGTTATCATCTAAAGAAATTGATAGAAAAGATATAAGATATTGAAAGAGAAAAATTCCATAGATTATGTGTGAAATGTAAAAGTGTTTACCTCTAACCTTTTTCAATGCTCAAGAACACTACCTCATACATCAAATTGAGAAGATTGAATTGTGTGGAACTGTATAAACTAGATCAATGTGGATGGTTGAGAGGCACTTGAAATTTATGAAAGGCTTGGTTTGACAAAGAGCATGTCCTGAGGGTTCTATGATAGAGGGATATATGGTATACCAGACCATGGTGTACATTAGTGAATATCTTCCAACATTTGTAGCAGATATCTATGTAGATCGTATTTGAGATCCCAACTCTAATGACAAATTCAAAGGGGAGTACCTAATGGGGAAAGGTAGATTGAGGAGGGTGAGAGGTAATTATAAGTTTTTTTTTTTATAGTTTAATAATTCTTATTCATCATCAATATTTATAAGTTGTTTCTAACTGATGTAATTGTCTTCTTTATAGTTGGTCGTGAGTGGGATGCACTACATTTATATATTGTAAACAATCTTGATTAGATGACGGTATGGATTGAACAATCTCAAGAAAATGGTCGCTCATTAACATAGGATGGTGTTGCATCATTGGTTAAAGAAGCTCATCGTAATGGAGATTTCAATGTTATGCCAATGGTACTTGATCTAATATATGGCTTAAGAGATACAATGGTGCACATAAGATTACTAATCATGAGACATAAGTTTAATATCAACTCATAGATCCATACAAATGATCTTGACATGTTTGAATAATTGGAGGTCAAACACCACAAAGCTATGTACTACCATGGCTATAAATTTTGCACAAAAAAGTTAGATGAAACAAAGGAAACATGTGATTTTGGGACAAGTGCTATCTTCATGGTCACCAATATTTTGTTTAGAACTAACATACATCCTCAACAATCTAAAAATTGATACTATGATATTTTGGATGATATACTTGAGTGCAACTTTAATTCATTAAAAATAGTTCTATTTTTCATCAAATGGTTCAGGTTACTACTGAATTGAAATGATCTTGATAAGAATGTTATTGAACATGATAATGGATTTACTATGATTAATAGAAGGTCATTTGAGCTAGTTGGAGATGAGCCCTATGTTCTTCCAAGCCAATGCAAGAAAGTGTTTTACTTTGGTGTTCCACACAAGCTAGGTTGGTCATTTTTTGTTAGACATGACCCAAGAGGAAGGCCGATAAACTATAATGTGATGGAAGAAGAATATATTGAAGAAGTACAAGATGAAGTAAATAATTATCAGGAATGACAATTACCCAGTGATGATGAAGAAGAAGATGGTGATAATTTTGGTCATGCTAATGATAATAGTAATAATGATGATGATGATGCTAATGATGATCATGATCATGGTGATGAAGATGGTGAGGATATTTGCAATGATGGTCATGATGATGATGGTGATGAAGATGATGATGATGGTGATGAAGATGGTGGTGGTGATGACGATGATCAAAGTGACAAGTACAATGATGGTGATGATGATGATGATAAGGATACAGATTATGATGATCAATGAAATGTCCAAGTAGGGTCAATGCCAATTATGATGGGGTCATGTATGAACAATTTTTTCTTTCCAAACCATACATGCAGATATAAATATTAAGTAGAACATGTCAAACATGTTTTTAGATATACATATTAGTTACACCAAATTTTTGGCTAACTTAAGAAAAATGATTTACATATATAATCTACTTTATTATTAATATTTTTTTTGGGTAAGTCTATTACTTTAATTTCGCTGCTGATTTCTAAGACATACTAATTTTTTTCATAGGGCGACATGGATGCACCATCTCAGACATCTCCAACAGAGGTAAAAATTAATTATTGTAAATTTTAATGTTGATATAGAAACAAATGTCATATTATTATGTTCTTTTCTTTATGGCTTTGGAATTATTTTGATGAAATTTTATTGATATTTGATGTCACAAATGATAGGAAAAAGTTAGAATGACCCCTAATCAAATGCGATCTAAAATATGGGCGTCATTTCTACATGACATCACCCTTAGTGCTAACCCTGTGTTCATCACCTAGAAAATTAAACAAAGATACACTGATGAAATTATTAACATTATCATCGAGGGTGACAAAAGTGAGGAGAAAGAGGCATTGAGAAAAGAATTGGATCGTAGAATCCAATCTTTGAAGGTAAGCAGTAATTTGACTAAAACAATAATAGAAGTTCAATAGATGTTAATAGTTTATAGTATCTTATGGATCATGATCTCTAATCTTATGTGTTCTTGTATAGACATATGTGCCAATTGTGACATCATATGGTGAATATGGTGAGGGTTGTCACGCACAACCTTCATGTAAGTAACACTTTCTTTGTTTGTTTTCATCAACATTATAACACTTACCTTTTTTTTTGTGGACACTTCTAGCTAGTATCCCATTTGATCTTTATCCATTGCAAATGTCTCTACTTACAATATTGTATTCTTCAACTCATGATAAAGTGTAGACTCCTCCTTCAGTTGCTGGTCTAGTATTGCTTGGTGCATTGTCAACAACAAGGACCATACAAACATCCTCGTCTATGACCACTAGAACTGGTAAAACCTTATTTTGCTATATTTTTTAATGTGATATATTTTGTAATGTATTTATACAAGTTGATGAATAGTGAAGTAGCATATCAGTGCATAAATGATGTCTATAGAAGCCTGCATACACACAAACACATGCATACACACACCATACATACATACATACATACATACATACATACATACATACATACATACATACATACATACATACATACATACATACATACATACATACATACATACATACATACATACATACATACATACATACATACATACATACATACATACATACATACATACATATATATATATATATATATATATATATATATATATATATATATATATATATATATATATATATACCCACACATAGAGAGACATGGAGATAGGCAAAGAGGTATTTCTACAAATTGATGAACATTGAACTAGCACATCAGTGCTTAAATGATGTCTACAGAAGCATGCATGCCAACCACATTCCAAAAAGACATTGGTTGTTTGCACTTCACGTCCAATACCACATTGCACCAAAGTATGGCTAATGCACCTTTATTTTCTTTTACAACTAAAAATGATGGACTCCAATGATATCAAGAATTTTGAAGTCTGAAACCTTTCTAAAAAGTAAGATCATAAATCCAAATTATTGTCGTGTTAACTATTATATCATCAAATGTGAATCTAAAGCACAATTTTTACTTCTATTTTACTATAGTCTATTGATGTCACCACCATAATGATTGATGTTATTGCTACTGTGCTGCTATTGGCTATCATGATATATTTATTGCTGCTTTTATTATGCCATCATGTTATACTGCTATAACAATGCTGTCATGATATAGACAAGAAATTTCTTAGCCTACTATTATTTTTCAGCAATTCCACAATAATGTAGTATTTTTTTACAATTCTTCTCATGTGAATAAAGTAATTAACTCTCTAAGAAATGCTAATACTACCCATCTATGATTTTCATCAAAAATATCATGTCAAGTCCATAACCATTCCCAGATCTAAATTTTGAAGAGTTGTTGCAAACAACTATGACAAATAATTGCTATATATCTTGTTCTTTTACAATGTTTGTAGGCCCCAACCTATTAGAGGCACCAACTCCTAAGTGTATGTGTGCCAACTCACTAGAAGCAGAAACTCCAACAATTTGTAGGCACCAACCCCTCGAAGCAAAGAACCAATTTCACTTAAGTCTAAAATTTCCCCTTGACAATGTTGCTATCTTCAGCAGATGATGGACATTACAATCTGTTTAAATCTTATACCTTTCTTCTTGCATTTTGCTTCTTCAATGATCTTCTCAAATCCACATTTTATAATCTCTATTAATATATGTGCCCTTTTATATTTGCTTCATATAAATCTGCCTTGTTTGCATTTATCCTTTTCCCAAATCAGCACTTTTTATCCTTCAATGTCTGCCCTTATTATCCTTTCAAATGTGCACTTATTCCTCTTATAAGTCTGCCATAGACATTATAAATTTGCATATAATATCTCTTATTAGTTTATATGATATATCTTTATCATACACACGATGGTGCAAGGCACCCTAGCAAAGGGTATGTGGAGAGGGTCATTTGGTTTAATGATCTAGGAAGATCAAATTTTGAATGTAATTGGGCCAATGGTCTATTTTTGTAATCGATGTTTTGAAGACTAAACTATAAAGGCATGTATTGAAATTAAGAGCATTGTAATGTTAACATGCACCTAGGAGGCTATTGAAAGGTCAATTTTTTTGGGGATCTAAAGGCCTATAAGGTCTAAAACAAATTTTATATGGCCTCTTAGGCCAATTAAAAGTTGTGAAAGCACTAAAAGTGCTCAAAAGTTAAAATTTAGGCCTAGTAAAGCTTGTAAGGGTTTTAGGTGTCTTTGGAAGGGTTAGTGAAGTTATAAAACCTTTGAAAAGGTTAGTGAAATATATTAAAGGCATATATGATTGTAAGTTTTCGAAGTTGACACTTTGTGTCAACTTAGACAACAAATTTTAGTTTATAACTAAATGGTAAGAGTCAGATAATTGATTGTTACAGTTAGAAAATAGTGGCCATTTTCTATTGTTTGGTTATTTAGAAGAGATTTTTCAAGTGTTTGGAGGAGAAGTGGAGTTGGGGTGGTGAGACAAGGCATTGTGAAATTTTTTTAATTAATAAAATAATCTCGTTCTTTGCAATTCAGTCTCTGTCCCATGGAATAGTGAGTTCCTATGATGTATCAAATGAATTTTGACTAATATTTAATGTGAGAACATTTAAAAAAAAAAAAAAATCTTGTCCACACATTCTTTTCATTTTCATTGCAGGTTGAGTAAGGAATAATAGATTGGTGCATTCAAACTAGTGACTGGTTAGGCATAGTCAACTGTACTTATTCTAAAGTTTCCAATGTAGATTATCTCCTACCACTTGTAGTCACTATTATTTTTGTGAGAGAATGAGATTTTGATAATTTATTTTTACTATATTAACCAAATGCAGGAGAGTGGGAAAACTTGGTGTAAGTGCAGTGTTGGATAGTAATTGCTGATGGAGATTTAGCTCGGATTAGATACCAGTCTAATAGAAAGTGGATAATTTCATGTTTGAAGATGTTTGGGGGGTGAATCCTTCATGTTGGGACATAAATTGAATTTTCTATGCAATTAGTTTGGCCTGGAGTGGTCTGGAATAGTCTTTTTGATCAAACCCTCATGGTATGTCCCTAAAATCAAGGGTTTAGTGGCTAGGCAAATGGGTATGGGATAAAATTACAAAAACTTAAGAATCCATGGTTTTGAAACATTAGGAAAGACTATTTCAGCCTTTGGAGTCATAGGGATGAATGTAGATGTGGGTTGTTTTGTAAATGTGAGGAATTAGGCCTAGTGTGGATAGGCTAGGGGTATTGGATCTTGGGTATGGTCGAAAGGAGTTGATATTGAAACTTAGGGAGGATTTTTAGATCCCAAAAGGGTATCTAAATAACATTTTATTTTCCTTGGTGGTTTGGAAAATTTGAAGGAAAATCCAAATTAGTGACTGGCGAGGGCTACTAGCTTTAAGGGCTAGATGTCAGTGTTGGGTAAGAGATTAGTGGTCTAGAATGAAGGGATGGATGGAACATGGTTGTTAAGACATAAGAATATGTTTCATGAAGGAAGAATAAAGGTTTAAGCCTTGGAAGAAGTTATGGTGTTTGGGAAGCATTAAGTGCACTTGGGTAGCCTAGAAGAGGAAGTTCTTGAGGGGACATTGGAAGTGAGGAGTGTTGCAAAGTTGATTAGATGTTGTTGTCTAATATGAAGAAGATGGATACCACTCACCAACTCTACATTCACATGACACACACATGTTCCATTTCACCTACTCTCATTATGTTTGCTCTTTACTCAGATATTTCTCATTGCACACACCACACATGTACTTCTGTTCTATATTTGCCCCATTCTGCACCTCATTGCATACACCACACACTCTAATCATTTGTTTCAATTTGTTGACTAATAGTCTTACTGATTTAATGTGATTGCTGTTCATTCTGAATAAACTCAATTTGAATATCCAATGCTAAGATACTTTTGCTAGCTTATATATATATAATCCAATTGTTAAGTCTACCAGTAAATTAAAGTCTTTTATAAAGTTGACCATATTAGGTTAAGTTGGCCATGACCAATTTGAAACATTATTCTACTTGGTCAGCATTATAATTTACATTTGTTTCTAGGCAGAAAATTAATTGGTCATATTAACAAAGTGTGACTAGTGGTATCTCTCTGTCTTTCATTTCATTTGGTATCTGCTTTAATTGTCATGATGTTTTAGTTGATAGAGAAATAGACAGTAGTACTTCTAAAGCTGATTTATTTCCTGGAGCAGTCCGTGTGATTAGTATTGGTTCATATGAAGGGACATTGTTGCTGAACAAGAAAACTATGCTTTTGTTAAAAGAAAAAAAGCTTCCAGGTGCTTTAAAATTGTTATTATTTAAAGTGTAAATTTAGTTTACTTTTACATTACTCATTTTGGACTGATAAACCCTTTATAATTTTGTACGTAATAATGCTTTCTTTGATCATCTTTTTCATATGACATTGAGACTATTTGGACCCACCATACGTAAAAGGTATGTAGTTTCATATCATTGCTACATAATTTTTCTTTTCTTCCATTTATTGTAATATATTAAAGTTAATGATCTAACAATTTTTATTTTTTTTAAGGTGGAATTTTCAAGCTGTGGAATCAAAAAATCAGTTGATTGCATCTTTTGAGGAGAAATTTGGGAAAAACATTTTTGACACTGGCCTACTTCTCAAAAGAGTAGCAAAGCATATAAAGACTCTGAGGGATCAATATAGAAGGGTTCTTAAGGATAACCCAAAGTAAGGCCATCCTCCTATGATTCCACCGATGGATTGGAATGAAATAATAGAAGATGCAAAGGTGAAAAGGCTATTTGAAGATAGAGTAAATGAAGCAGCACAAGGAAAAAAAGGTATGTCATGATAGTATTAAGTAAATTTTAAATCATGCACTAATTATTAATATTTGTAAATATATAATCTAAGATGTTTGAAATTGTTCATAGATTGCAGGACACATACGTGGCTACAAAAGTGAGACTAGAAAAGTTTGGCCAGCACAAACTTGGCTCTGGTGGCTATATGAATATGCAGTCTCGACTTGTAAGTAGGAGTAATGAAAATTTCATATTTATCTTTTTATATAATGTTGAAAACAATTTTTATTTATGAAACCATACATGGAAAACTAGTGCTATTAAGTAAAAAATACAAGGCACACAATTCAATGTGGAGTTGATGGATGAAGATAGAAGAATTTCCTTGAAGGAAGGCTACAAAGTTGTTGTTGCATGCATATGCGAAGAATCTAAAAGCCTTTCCTAAGAATCCAGTGCACCAAATGATATCTCATAGGTAAATTGGTCATATGAAAAGTAAATGAAATTGAATAGTTGAGAAGATTCTATTTTGGTATTAGTTTTGAACATAAATTGACTACATAACAATGTGCATAACATTTTACTATAGCCTTCATATCCTACCACAAAACCTAATTATGATGAAGATCATGATGTGTATTATAGTGGTGGAGGTATTAATTGCTATTGGAAATTAATTATGCAATTATGAATACAATTTAACATCTTCAATTGCAATTTGACATGTATCCTTTTTTTGAATATTTCAGAGCATGTTCAACATCATACTGAAGGAGTGAAGCATGTTCTAAGTGTTCAACATGTTGATGTGGTGGTGGATCAAAATGTTAATGTACATGATGTGGCATTGTTAGGTAAGAAAAATTCATGTTATGTTGTACTAGTACTTAATTACAAACTTGTAACAGTTAAAAAAAATAAATGAGTATGCAAATTTATCCTGTTTACTTGTTCTTGCAATAGAGCCACCTTTAGTACAACAACCTCTTGCTCCTCCAAAGAGAAGGAAGCATCATAATTTGACATTACACGTGCTAGAAGAGGAGGAGAATGATGCAGATATGGATGATCCTATGAGCACTTTTCTTAAGAGAGCTAAAAAAACAAAAAGAAGAAATGATGTTTTAAAAATGCTCTTTGATAAACCTTGTTGGATAATGAAAGAACTTTGTTTTAAGTAATTATCTATGAATGATGCATATTAATACTGATTTTTATTTTATGTTAATGATTATTGTTATGTGTTAATGAAGTCTTGATTAGTATTGTGTATTAATGAATTTTATATCATATTAATGAACGCTATGTGATTGTCTTGATTGAATTTTATAGTTCATAAATGGATGAATGAATGAATGAAGTATGTAATTAGATGACAATGGGTAATTAAGATTGATGTTAGGGGGAGGGGGGTAAGGCCAGATGAGCTTCCACCTTCACATGGTTGGCCTTGTTAAGTAGAGAATATTATAGTATTCTTGAAACCAAGTGTAGCTCAAACTAACATAAAATGGACACTTTGCATGTGGTAGGTCTAAAATGATCTAGGACTAGTGCTGCCCATAACATGAATTTGTGAAATAAATTTTGTTATCACCAATTTCAATACTCTATTCAAAGCATAGGAGTGGCCTATAGTCTTAGCATGAATTTTGAGTAATGCCTCAGTCTAGATTACTTCAAAAGTGGCTAGAAGAAGCTTGCATGAGTCTAAGACTAGGAACTCTCCCTACCTTGGCCAAGAAGAACTTGCCAACTCTCTAGTATTAGGGAAAACCATAGAGTGGTGTGGCTAGTTTGCAATAAACCGATAAGTTCACAATTAAAGGAATGAGCCTTCCTTCACCAAGCATTGCCAAGTAGCAATCTCAAGTGTACCAATTTGATCAATGCTCCAATCCATATTAAGAATCTTGTCCCAATCAATCTTTAGATGAAACAGGGACACAAAGCGACTGGTAAAATAGTGAATAACACCTAAATGTCTAAAAATTTCATCCTTATATCTTTCAAGGTCACTCCAATGAATCCCAACCAGTTTCATTAATTCTTGTTGAGAAATCCCAACATTGACACCCAATCAAGGTTGATCCCCAAGACCAATGCATTACATGAAGAAACTACATTCCCAAGCACCATAACAAGTGCGATGTACTCTTAGTCTACCTCTTTATGCAGAATCTAAATAAATGTTCTTGTATATTTAGTCACTTTATGTCGAAGGTCAATGCATATAATGACTTCATGTAATATTTAGGTAATTGGTCACTGGTGGCCAAAGTAATATAGCATAAATGGTAAAAAGAAAAATCTTTGGGAATTTATTGGGTTTTTGGTTTCACTTATTAGCTGTATGAACTTTTATTGCAACACTCCTTTTGGTTCCGACAAGAGAGTTGGCGTTTCAAACATCGCAAGTATGCAAAGAGCTTGCCAAGCATTTGAAAATTTAAATAATGGTTGCCATAGGGGGAACTAGTTTAAAGGATGATATCATGCAATTGTACCAGTTAGTACATCTACTAGTTGGAACACCAAGTAGGGTTTTGAATTAGTATAGGTCTAGAGGATGTATGAGGCTCTTCTAATTTTTAAGAAGTCATGGATACATTACAAGGCATTATAGGTCCAGAGGATGTATGAGGATCTTCTAATTTTTCCCATTAATGTATTTAGAAAGAATAACTTACTTCCATTGAAATGATGTACCCCAATCTTTGCAAGCATAGCATAGTACTCTATTTCTAATCTACGAAGAGGATGGTAGTTGTTTGCAATTATAATAAGCTTTCCTAAAAACTAATAAAACATACAGTGGTTAGTAACTTGTCATTTAAAAAAGAAGTGTACTTAGAAGCCATACTCATTAAACTTGAATATCCCATTCTCTTCAACATATGGACATGCACAAACATAAATGGAAATCCCATGAACCATAAGTTCTCAACACTCACCACATAGCTCCTAAGATTTCAAAGTATAGATTTCAAAGTACTTAACACCATAGCTTCTATAGTCACACATGTTTCTCTCTTTTATGGAAGGTAGGGTATTGGTAAAGTGGCTAGAGTTTTGATTATGTTTGAAGGGTACCCATTATTTTGCTTTTTTATTTTTGACACAAAAATTTGTTTGTGATGTTCTGATGTCCTCTCTTCAAGGAAATATGGAAAAGTGCCACAACATCTAGAAGTAGTCCACCTGATATCCATACTAAAATGATGTGCACATATGAAGACATCCCACAATGGTGGTTCTATACTCTCCTTGTAGCTACTTTGGCTATTTCATTTGCACTATGTGAGTTTTACAATGAACAGGTGCAGCTTGCATGGTGGGGTCTAATCCTGGCTTGTGCTTTAGCATCCCTTTTCACTTTACCCATAAGTATTATTACTACCACCACTAATTAGGTAAAATTGGAACATATTGATGAAAAATAATTATGCTTTCTAATTCAATTCATGGAAGATTCTAATTTTAGTTAATGTGCAAATACTAGGGCTGAACATAATAATAGAGTACACAATGGGATACATTCTTCTTGGAAAGCCCATTATAAATGTGTGTGAGGTATATAGGTACATGAGTATGAGTCAAGTGGTTTCATTCAAGTCTTATTCAAAATACTTTAATCTGACCATTCAGATACAAACCGAAAAAATAGTTGTTATTTAAAGCATTAATTTGATTTGTTTGTGTATTTATTTTTATTCCAAAAAAACAATCTATTTTTTGTCAAGATTTTGAATTCTTTAAAGAACCAAGAGAAAAATAGTGTTCATCATATGACCATTTCAATCTACAAACCTCTGCTATTCCTGTAGTGTGCTAACAGTATACGTGACATTAATCACAAAATGTCTAAAAATAAAAGGGGAGGAATCATAAAACATCAAGGAACCAATTAATCGAGAAAAATCAAAGAAAATAATAAGTTAAATATGCAAATCATCAAATGGGAATAGGAAAAGATCAGCACTTTAGACCATTAGTAAAGGATCAATCAAGAGGATTGTCCATTGATTCAGGAAATTCTGAAAAGTAACCAACAATATACATATATACATGTATAAATTTAGCAAGTTTCTTGAGAATCATAAAAAGAGATTATTCAAGGAATTGATTACCAATTCATCTAGGATTCATAATTATTATTTTTATTCTTTGGAAGATACAACAATACTAGTTCCCTCAATTAAGTAGCCCATGCCGAGTTGGTTTGCTGTGGGCCATAGGGTCGAAGACTTGGATGGTTGTTCTGCTCTAGACCTAAGTTGTGGGTGACAATCTCTGTGCATCCTACCATGCTTTCCCCTCAAATTTTTCTAAATGGTTGGCTGTAAGAAATATGTTATGAATAGATTCAATGCATTTAGGATACTCTTGTTTATAATAAGATTTACTTATGATCATAGTCCAATGTTTTGTTCCCTTGAAAAAATTACTTGTTCATAAGAAATTCCATTTTCAATAGCTATATTGATAAATTGGTATTTTATTGTAGGCTATTGGATGTGAAACATATAAAGCACAGACAAAATAAGCTCCTTTTGTATTTGGTTTTTCAATACATGGACTTTGATCTCAAGAAATATATTGTTGGTTATTGCCGTGGACAAAAGAAATTGTCTCCCCACATTATCAAGGTAATTTCTTTTAATTTAACTATATCAATAAGTAACCATCATGCAATTTTCTTGTATGCACAGACAATGTTCACAAAAAATTGAGCCTTTTAAACTATGAGACATTGAGAAAGGATTAAAATTTTATATCAATAACCAAGGAGCTCTATTGTTGAATGTTGTTAATGTTTTCAAGATTTCATGTAATGGCTCAGTTGGGTTATTCCAAATGTTGCATGAAGAAAATTTATTTTGTTTCAATAATGTAATTGTTATTTGTTATATTCTTTCTATGATTGTAAGTTAATTGTTGGAATGCAGAGGTTCTTGTACCAAATATGCAAGGGTGTTTCTTACTGCCATAGTAGGGGTGTAATGCATAGGTGCTCCCATTTGTATAACCTGGATTGTAAATTTTTTACTTCTTTTGAACATTGTTGTTGTTTTTCAATCTATTTCATTTGAAACATAATGAGAATGTGTAGGGATTTGAATCCTCGCAATCTACTGGTGGACCAAGAAAGGGGTTTGATCAAAATTATAGATCTTGGGCTCAGAAGAACATTCACTATTCCTATCAAGAAATATACCCATCAAGTGGGACAATTTTTTTAAAAAATTTATCCTGATTTCAGATTCTATTTTCTTCTTACCCAACTGATAACTATTTAAGATAAATTGGAATTGAAGCAATAAAGGCCACCATGTGTTATCTCAAATTTCAATCTAGATGCTAGAGGTGAAGAGATCATTTTGTATTTTAGGGTCTATATGAAATTACTAAAAAAAAAATAAAGACATGGACACCATGGCTTTAACTTAGGGTAACATGAATCTCAATCTAGACGCCAAAGGTAATGAGCCTATACTAAACTATATGGACTATATATAAACTTATTAAACTAAGAACTAATGCCTTGGTACCACATTTTTAGGGCTCATTTAAGTTAATTTATTTTTTAGTTGGACTTTGATGCATAATGTTTTTGTTCAACTATAGATTTTAGTTATGTCTATTAATTAACTTTAGCCACATTATCAATAGTTGCATAATACCATAAAAATATGTTCATAAGTTCTAGGGAATTCTATTATGTTCAAATCAACTTGACCTATTATTTTGACATAGTTTTAATACCTTGCTTCTTGTTGCAGATTATGACCCTTTGGTATAGGGCTCCTAAGGTGCTTTTAGGATACACCCTTTACTCCATAGCTATGGACATGTGGTCTGTTGGCTGCATATTTGGTAAGCTTTTTCAATCTACTACTTTAATTTAATGATTGTACATATTTATACTTCTCTTAAGAATTTTTATCTTCTATCCCTTTATATGCTATTGCTCCTAAATTATATATTTCACTTCAATTTTATGATTCATGGATATTTGAAACTGGTTCTTAATTATGTAGCTGAAATGTCCCCAATGAAGCCTTTGTTTATGGGAGATTCAAAAATAAGCCAGCTCCTTAGCATTTTTAGGTAAGAGCAATTTTCTAGTCAAATAATTAAAACATGAGATTTTGCAAAGAGAGATGATTTCTACTACAACCTCATTTTATCCCATGAATGATATATTATCATGGTTCATCTTAACAACTGTGGTTCATTTTATCCCAGTCACTAATTTGGATTTTTCTCCAATATTTCCCAAACAACTAGGGAAACTAGAACTTGATTAAGATACCCTTTTGGGATCTATACATCCTCCCTAAGTTTCAAGATCAACTATTTTGGACCATACCCAAGATCCAATACCCCTAGTGACACCAAACAAGGCCTACTTCTCTCCCATTTTCAAAGCAAATCATAGCTTCACTTATCCTCTTGTCCCTAGATGTTGAAATAGTCTTTCTATGGCTCATTAAACAATTTATTTTGAAATCTCCAAGGTTCTATTAGCCATCCAATTCATTTAGTACGAAACCCTTGGTTCTAGGGTCACTAAACTAGGGCCTGTTCAATGAGACCTCTAACATTATCACCAAAATAAAAGGACTATACCAACACTTCATAAATGTCCTCCCCATACATATTCCTTAACCAAATATCATTATCCTTGAAGGAAAGCCCATTCATGTTGATTGGTGCTTACATAGGCTCTTTCACAATCAACAAATAAACACTCAACACTGCTTCTCCACCAAGATTCTCTATTATCCTATAGAAAAAAAAAAACAAGTACGTACAATTTTGTGGAAATCTTCCACCAATCACATAGATCACAAAGGGTGGAAGAGTTTCCACATTGTAGAAAACTTCAAATCTAAACCTGACTGTGTTATGCGAATCATTATCTTACAAACACCAGCTTGATTATTTGAACCTAAAAACTATGAAATAAGGAAGAAAATGCATGAAAAGAATAGGAAAAAAATTCCTTAAGATTCCTACATCATGATCAATCAAGATCCAAACTCAACTATCATTTCAGAGGTATTGGTTATGACTATACCCAAGGAACAATGGCTAGTTAATAGAGAAAAAACTTGTTTTTATTGCTTCCAGAATCTATTACATGTCTTATTATTTCAAACACCAACTCTCTGTTACCTCTAAAACTTGACCACCTTCCACTAAATATCCAAACAAGGTGAATAATCACTGTTGTCTAATTATAATAGTCAGTTATCTGACTGTTACTAGTTAGTTATAAATTGAAATTTGTTGTCTAAGTTGACACAAAGTGTCAAATTTGAAAACTTACAATCATATATGCCTTTAATACATTTCACTAACCTTTTCAAAGGTTTTATAACTTCACTAACCCTTCCAAAGACACCTAAACCCCTTACAAACCTTCATAGACCTAAATTGCCAACATGGCAAAGTACAACTTTTGAGCACTTTTACAATATTTAATGGCTTTTAGAGACCATATCACATTGGTCCAATACTATATAGGTCTTTAAATCCCATAACTAGGCTAGGATCAACAAAATGACCCTTAATAACCCCTTAGGTGCATTTTAATCTTTCAATACCATTTACCTCTATAACATTTCCTTTATAGTTTTAGGCTTCATTACATCAAAACATCAAATACAAAGATGGATCATAGATCCAATTACTTTTAATTCTTAATGTTTCAAGATCACTTTGATCTTCATAAGTCTAAATGACTCTCCTCTCAAGCTCTTGCTAGGGTGCCCTGTACCATGCATGGTGGTTGTTGGAGTCCATTGAGAACATATGCCAAGAATCTCTTCTTCCTCCAAAAAACCCCTAGACATGCCCAAGTGGCCATGTCTTTTTTGATGTTTTAGATGTTGCAAACCTCCTCTTTACCCTTTCTACAATACTTATCACAATTGCACACTTTGCTATCTCAACAATTGGCAGCACTACAAATCCATTCAGCCTCACTTTTTCTATCGCATCTTTACACAAGAATTTACTGTGGGTGCTTGTACATACATTCGTACTTCTTCCCACAAAAAGGAAAAAATATGAACTCATTCTACCAAATCCCAATTGGATATTTAGAACACGAGGGGGCAAGTTGTGTTAAAAGAGAATGCACTCCACAAGATCCTCTTTATAAACAAAGGTGCAATCAAGTTATCTTCACTTGTAAAAACAATATGTTAAGCCCACCTTAGTTTAATGGAGAGTTATTCCAAACAGCCAAAATTTATATCCAACTCACATTGGTGTTGATGATTTTTCATCTATGGATGTAACCTGTTTCATGAAGCTCCTTCTTTCAATGTTTCAGCAATGCCATTCACTGCAAAACCTATTGAATGTATTCCACAGATTGGTTGGCATGATATGGCTAATCAAGAAGGATGTAGTAATATTGAGAAGAAAAATTTAATAGCTTCTACATTGGGAGAGAGATGTGAAGAAGTGGAGGTTTAAGCACAAACCATGTCTAATTTCATTGATTGCTTTGATGCATAACAGATAGGCTCATCATTGCAAGGTTTATTTAATCAAAGTGGAGATGGAAATGAGCATATTTTTGAGTGGGAAAGTGATGATCCCTTTTGGCTGAGAAAATTTTTATCCATTCCATGACTTGGCAAGCTCTCTACACTCATATTTTATTATTTATATGGATCAATTGTTCTATATTTTTTGTTTATAGCTTGGACATCAAATACGTGTAAATTTTTCAAGGGTTCCATTACTAAAAGTATTCTTCAGCAAATAGAATTTTCAACATTTTCAACATGGGTTATACTAAGATTTTATCATACAGCTTTATTGTATTCATGTTCCAACATTTTTTATAAAAGAATTCATGTTCAAATATATAAATTTCTTTAGTCCTAAAATTGTTTTAGGGATATGAATTTCTTAGAAAGAATATTATGCTAATCATGTGTAGGATGTAATCTAGTGATTGTGGAAGCTATGGTGTTAAGTACTTTGAAAGATGAATTAAACATTAAGTACTTTGAGATCTTAGGAGTTATGTGGTGATTGTTGAGAACTTATGGTTCATGGGATTTACATTTATGTTTGTGCATTTCTAGATGTTGAAGAGAATGGGATATTTAAATGTAATGAGTATGGCTTCTAAGTACACTTCTTTTGTAAATGATAGGTTACTGACCACTGTATGTTTTATTGGTTTGTAGGAAAGATTATTATAATTGCAAATAACTACCCTCCTCTTTGAAGATTAGAAATAGAGTACTATGCTATGCTTGCAAAGATTGGGGTACATCATTTCAATGGAAGTAAGTTATTCTTTCTAAACACATTAATGGGAAAAACTAGAAGAGCCTCATATATCCTCTGGACCTGTAATGCATTGTTTAGAGTGTTAATAGGCATGTTATTATAACAAATTGATCATTTTTTTTTTCCTTTTAATGATCTAAACCTGAAAGATGTCCTTTATATCTTGCATTGATAGTGTATAATTTCTTTTTTTATCACCTAGGTTCTTTGTAGAGTTTATTGATTTTGTTCTTTTCACTTATTTTTTTGACAATGATGTAGAGTGGTCTATTTAATTCAAACTAGCGTGGCTTGGTTTTTGTAGTATTTTATGTTGTAGTTTTATCAAATTCACTTGCCGCATCCAAAATTTCCTGCATTAGAAGGGTTGTTATTCTAAATTTTCTATATTGGTGCATTGTGCATCATTATTTGAGAACATCAATTCAAATACATAATATCTTATAGATGATGTCACTAATAGATCTTGAGATGTTTCAACTACCTAATTTTTCAACAAACTTACCTTTATGTATGTTGGGAGGTTAAGCTATGGGGTCAATTCTTGTTATAGTTTGGTTCAACATCTCAATGCTGTAGGATTAAAATTTCCTTTCCTGGAATTACAATTAAAATGGGTGAGTCAACATCTTTATTTGTATAGTATAGCTAACCTTGACTTATTTATGATGTGTGTTGCATTTTAAATTTTAATTATGCTTATTTTTGCAATTGTTTTTATTCCTTTTATTTTCAATTCCTAGTTATGTTCTTGTCTACATAGGTGAAGTCCATCTGAAGAATTAAAGGAGCACTCAAATACAAATTGGGTCAGTGTCTTTAATCATATATACCACAACTTCGTAAATACCGAATAGCTATTTTCATCCTTAGATATGAAAATGATCTTAATATCATAATTATATTAGTTAAATGCTAGAAAAAAAATCATTGTACTTAAAAGTAAGTAATACTATCTATAAATATGAGATTCATTATTACTTGACTCCTCTATAGTTTTCAATAACTGCTGAGATACTAAGAGCATATCTTCTTGGAATGTTGGTATCATGACGTGAACTTGCTATTATACGTAATGTTCTTTACATGTTTTCATCAAATAAAATATCACAATAAATAGTAAATGGTCTCCATCTAGGTTGACATCTGGTAAAAATCATAGCATTGAGATTGCCATTTTGCATTTGAGGAAACTCAACATTGGTCCACTTATATGTGTCATGCATGATATTTGTAGGAAGGTCTCTTCTTTATTCTAGAGTCCCCCAAGTGGTTATTGAATAGCCTTTTTTCCTAATAATTTCCTCATGATTAGTGATTTATGTGAATTTTTAGTACTTTTAGAATCAGATTTTTTTTTTTATATAGCTTATGCTTGGTGCAAGAAACTAGATTTTGGATATTTTACATGCGTATTAGTTGGCAACACCATACTAGATTTATGTAGGTAGTTAATAGGGTGAGTGAAGCTATGAGAAACTCAATCCATGATTCCAAAGCACAATTCTACTTAGTGTTTTTAGTTTAGAGAATCCATTTTACAATCCCAATTGATTACATAATTCACTTGCAGGAAAAGGTTGGACAAGAGAAAGAGTTTAGAGCAGCTTTGCAAACCCTTTGAGGAAAAGATTCTAATGTTTCTACCAAGGTAGCTGAAATCAAGGTCTTTGTTAATTTTTCTCTAATATATATGTAATTCTAAGTTAGTTATGCTACATATATAGTTTAAATTTTAAGTTTTGTGTTAATTATCTCATCTATTAGAAAATAGAGATAAGCTTTGTCAATAAAAAGCTTATCCACTATTTTAAATTGAATGATTTGTAATAAGAAGTTGATTGAATTGACTACCTACTAAAGGTCCCTGATCTGAGACCACTTCATCTATAGATATTGAATCAAAGCATATTGTCGAAGATGCTCTTGATAAAGTTTCTCAAGACATATCTATTTTTGTTGCATATCATCTTTGTATTATGAAAGTTGTAGATGACTGACTAAGCTCCACCTCCCAACAACTACATAGGTATTAAGATTCATACAGATAAAAAACAACACAATAACTGATTTAAGCTTTCTTCTTTTCATTTTCTTTTCTACATTTTTTAGGGAGTATTTTAGATCATTGTGAATGTATCTGTTATAGAAAAGAAGACAGAATAAGGCAATTAGTTTTATATGACAGAAGATAGACAAACGTATTATGATCATAAAGTAAAATAATAGTTTCTATCTTATTATAGAGGGCCAAAATAAGAGTTTTAACCAAACACAAGTTTTCTTTTATGGAGTGTATAATATGTGCTATAGCTTATGTTAATTTCCTAGTTTGTGCATATCCAGCAACCATGGCTTTTGATGACCTCATTACGTTTAGGCATCTTATCAAAAATTTCACATGACTTATCTATGCTTCCATTTTGCAAGCATGTATCCCAAGGAAAATGCTACTACTTCATCTACACCATCTGAAAAAATCCTTTATGCTTTGATGGATGCCTATAGCTTATCCCAGAGCTCTCATTTAGTAGTTATGAGATGATCAATCAAGAGGAAATAGTTGAGAGCTTAGAGTGACACAATTTTTAGATGATCATATGAAATGAAATGGGTATGTGAGTAGAAAGAAACTAGAAAGACATTGTGTATAGATGAAGGCATGAAATGGATGGTTTTGGAGCACTCAACATTCAATACATATCGTCATTCAAGATCAAATGGGTATGTGGGATTATATGCATAGTGAATAATAAAGGAGGGGATTGAACCCTCCTTGAGGCTCATACTTGTTGAGGTCCACTTCAGAAATGACCCTTCTTGTGAAATTGCTATCTAAAACCTTTCTAATGAGATAATGTGTTATGAGCTCTTCATCTGTGGGATGGAATGTGAATCCAGGAGGTAGTTGTGCATCACCCATATCATGACTGTAACTAAAGTTAAGAGCCTCTATTATTGATTTCTCTTCCCTATCACCCATATTCATTTCATTTTCTATTCATAATTTACATGATGCATTTATTCTATTTATTTTGATAAATGTATTATGTGAATTATGAATAGCAAAGCAAATGAATATGGGTGATAGGGAAGAGAATTCAATAATAGAGGCTCTTAACTTTAGTTACAGTCATGATATGGGTCATGCACATTTGCCTCCTGGATTCATGTTCCATCCCACTGATGAAGAGCTCATAACACATTATCTCATTAGAAAGGTTTTAGACAAAAATTTCATAGGAAAGGGCATTGCTAAAGTGGACCTTAACAAGTGTGAGCCTAAAAAAAATTGACCAAGAATTGGTGAAAATTTTGACCAATGCTTCCACAGCTTTGGTCAAAATTTTGACCAAATTTGGAGAAGCTTTGCTTGAAATTTCAACCAATTCTTGGCACAAACTAGGTCATCAACTATCAAATTTTTTGACTAATGCTTCCACAAGAAATGGTAGAAAATTTGACCAATCCAGGTAGAAGATTTGGTCAAAATTTTGACCAATTCTTGTGGAAGCATTGGTCAAAAATTTGACCAATTCTTGGGAGAGATTATACCATCAACTATGAAAGATTTTGACCAACCAGAAAGTTGGTCAAAATTTTGAAGAGGAAAATTGCGACCAATGGTTTGGTCAAATTTGGTCAAAATTTGGGTCAAAATTTTGACCAATATTGGTCAAAAAATGGCCTCAAATGTACTAGTGCCCTATTTGTTCAACCACACTTTACACTCCACTATTGTAGAAAATAAAGGACTATCCTAAGATAAGAGAGACACCAGTTCAAGTTGTTGATTTTAATGTGCAAACCCAACAGATTCAACAACTTCAAAAATCTTCATAGACAAAAATATTAGTAATAGATGACAAGGAGCCAGAGAAGGAAAAAGAACCAACTAAGGTACAAGAAGAAAAGAAAGAAAAATACAAAGAATCTAAGGTAGATCAGTCTACCATAGGTCAGAAAGGACCACAAGTCTTAGGACCTCTATTAGAGGTAAATAAGGAGACTAGGACAAAGGAAAAGGAGAAGGAGAAGAAAGACAATAATATTGATGCATTAGAGATAGTGTTGAGTATGGGAACTCATATTCCACCCCCAACTACTTTAGATTCCACATATGCAAAATAGGTGCAAGTTCCTACTATTCAATCTTTGCCAAGCACTATTTTTGTTTCCTTTGGTATTGATGCACAAGTTCTATTAAGTGGTGAAATCCCTTCACACACTCAAGCCTTAGTTGTGTCGAGTAAAAACACACCCAAGAAGACTAAAGGAGAGAAGAAATATCTAAGTTCTCTAGGTAAATTTGTTACCTTGGATGAAGTAATTGAGTTACCTAACTAGGATTTGAAGAATCTTTCATTTGAGAAGATAGTTATACTATAAGATATCTTGGAAATAAAGAAAAGGCAATAACTTAGGAGAGAGCAATGCAAAAAGAAAATGTTGCATTTGACATTCATCATATTGATGAAAAAGCTCCTATTATTTCTCAATTAGTGAAAATTGTTGAAAAGGTAAATAGTAAGGATATAGAGACCAATGAAAAAATAATGGCTTGGTCAAAAAAGAAGTTTGAGAAGATAATACTTGAGAAGGTCTCTACTATAATTGCATTGAGGAAATTTGATCTATCAACACTTGTACACAATCTAGAAGAACTTGTGAAGAAGATCCAAGATCTATATAATATGCTTTGTGATGTACCTAGATTCACAAATGAATTTCAAGTTACTATTCAAAAGATTGAGGAAGATTTGAAATCTTCAGGCAACACTATTCCTCAATTTGCTAGATCAAGTTCAATGTATTACAATAGATTATTGTTTGCACAAGGGAGGTTAGCCAAGATACACACAACAAATAGAAGAATGAGGGCTAAAATTTTATCCATCCATTCAATGTTAATACTAAATTTGGAGGTAATGCAACATGAATTAGCTTCACTAAAGGATTTAGTACAATTAGATCATAATCTTTCTATTGTTGAAAATCTCATTGACATAGTTGCAAAGATGGAGATCAAGATTCAAATTTTGCAATTAGTTAGAACCACATGGGACTATGTCCTGGACATCATCATCCAATTTAACAAGCCATTAATTGAAAAATATAGTTTGATTCCATCCTTCCAACACCAACAATAGACATGAGTGACAAAATCAAGGGGGAAAGAAGAATAATTTCAAGCAGAAAGAGAAAAATGATGTATTCAGAAATATGTATAGTAGCAGATAGATCAAGGTATGAAAAATCTATTGGAAATTTAATACAAGCTAGGTGACTAAGTGGGGGTAGTTGGGGGGGGGGGGGGGGGGGGGGGCGGTGGGGTGTGAATCAAGAATTACTTAAACTTCTTCTCTTAATACACTTTTTAATGTTATCTAATCTACTTGCATGCATGAAACACACAATAGTAAAGTAAAAACACCATAACACTACATTTGGTAACCTATAAATCTCCAAGTAGAAGGTGAAACAATCGTGAGGATGACACCCATATGCTTCACTACTACAGTAATAAAATTGGCCTATTAAGGCTTACAGTTGATCACTTCTACTGATCTACTCGATTAAGAGTAATAAGGACTATTAGATCCACCTTGTGAAAGGATTCATACAATACCATTATGTATGTACTCTATTAGGATTTTTTACAAAGGGCTATTAGGTCCACCCTATTAAAGGATTTGGGACTAATACACCTGTTAGGATGAATTAGTGAATTGATCTCTAAAATGTAGCTCTAATTGTTAATGAAGATCCTTTGAAGTAATCTGATCACCTAACTATGATAGATGATTCTCTTCCTTTCCTTATGCTACTTGTAGCCTTCTAGATATTCTTCTCTTTCATATTTTCCTCTATTCAATGTTCTTCAATTTATGATACAATAATATATTTGGATAAACAAAATACCTCATACTTATATCCATCTAAATAATTTCAACATAGGTTAGATACAACATAAATAGTTCCAAAAACAATTACCAAGTCGACTTAGTTTTGTAACTTGAGTCCAATGACTTACTAAAGTGATATTGAAGATACTCAAAAAACACTATCACCTTGGTTAACTCTAACACTCTGTTGATATTGGATGCTCAATTCATACTGATCACTTGATAGATGCTTTTGACTTAGTTTGCACTACCCTACCAGCTTGATCACTATCTTGGAACAAGAATACTCTGTTGACTCGGTTCTTACTGGAGCTCAGTAGAATTTCCAACTCAGTTGACACTATAGCTTGGTAAGAACTATCAACTTAGTTGAGACTATAACTTCATACTAGGTTAACACTATTAGCTTGGTTCCTTTATGAGTTTGATTAACACTACAGACTGGTAACTCAGTTACTACTATCTTTTCATTATGACTAAGTGTTTTAACACTAATTGATAATATATCTTGTCATGAGGTGAAAAATATCCCCCTTTGGCATTAGTAAAAAAACACTTATCAAGCACAAGATTTGAAATTAAAAAATAATAATTCTTTAGTCAAAATCCTCCTTTGAGTATGCTTTGTTCTATAGCAAAATTTGCATTGAAGACTCTACAACTTGGTTTGAACTAAGAACTTTATTTTTGATTTTTCAAAATTGTTTTGTTTATCTACTTTTTACATATCTTTCTTTTTGTACATATTTTCTCCTTCCTATACACATCTCTTTTTACATGTATAAAAATATGTACATTTCTTTTCCTCTTTAGGTACTTTCCCCCTTTATATACTTTTCCCCTTGTTTTTGTTTACAAATGCCAAAATAAATTTACAAGGTTGTACCAAAATGAGAAATAAAATCATGGTGTACTTTTAAAATCATAGACATATTCTAATCCTAGTTATCTTGTGGCACCTTTAGAATATGTAGATCAATTTGAAGCTATGCTGATAACTCATACATGTGATTTGCAACTGACAGATTTGTGTCCTTGACTAGTATCCTTGCATGATCTATTCTCTTTTGCATATTGTCCATGTGGGGAAGTATCATACTTTGTATATCAATTAATTTTCCCCTTATTATGGCTTCTTACCTTAGTAATTCTATTTGAAGATCTATCAAGAATCTGGTTTTTGCAAAATGATTGAAACAAGATCTTGGATTGAGTATCAACTAATTTGCACTATCCTCCAAGTCCATGTCAATCTTGGCCAGTTTCTCTTTTATTTCCATGGTAAAGTTAGTGGAATCACTCAAATTTACAAATAAAGATGCACCATTATTTAGATCAATTTCTAGTGTAGAAATTAAATTAGATAGTTCCACTTGATCAATTTCTATTTTTTGTGCTACATTCTCTAGCACTTTATTCTCAAACTTCCTTTCAACTTTCTCAATGAGTTTGTCTTGCCCATCAGTGTCCTCATTCAACTTATGAAAAATAATAATTAATTTATCAATGATAGGGGATTTTTCATGTATCTCTATAGATAGAGCATCCACAAATAATTCTTTGATGTCTTCTAGAACTTTTCTTCTATTTCTTTTAGCCCTTAGCATCTGTTGTTTGGCTCTTTTCTATTAGGATTAAACTAGGAATAGAAAAACAATTACATGCAAATATAACCAATAATAGAAAATAATAGATCACATAGAAAAGAAACAAGGCACCAAGATTTAACGTGGTTCACCCAATCCCTGGGCTACGTCCACTAAACAGAAAATCCAATATTTTTATGATCTAGTGATTACAACTTGATTACAATTTGTAATCCCTTACAGCTCAATACTGCCGCAAGAACCAATTTTGCATCACACCTTATGAAACAATCCCTAACCTTAAGCCCTTTTATACAAGTATTTTAACCACTTTAGGGTTATAATTAATATTTACATTTTGGCCCAAAATCTCAATAAAATAGGGCCCAATTTTTATTTTTTTTGAGGCGATGCCCTAAGCCCCAAAGAATTTATGAAGTATGTGCAGTACTTTCCTGATTAGTCACCACAATCTAACAATCTCCCACTTGGGGACTGATTAGGCTCCACACTAAACAACAATCTCCTACTTGGAGATTGATCTTGTAGTAGCACATGGGGCTCCCACTGTATCAAACCACCCTAGAATATACTATTCTTTTATTAATATTTAGTCTAGAAGACCAATTGAAGCTGAAGAGGAGTTTAGCTTCTCCCTTGTTACTGCCTTTGTCAAAATATCTATTGGATAAGATACATACCAATGAAAATCCAGCAGATATGTTGACAAAGGTAGTAATAAGGGAGAAGCTGAACTCCTCTTCAACTTTGGTTGGTCTTCTAGACTGAATATTAATAAAAGAATAGTAGATTCTAGGGTGGTTTGATCCAGTGGGAGCCCCATGTGCTAGCGATATTGCTACAAGACCAGTCTCCAGGTGGGAGATTGTTGTTTAGTGTAGATCCTGATTAGTCCCCAAGTGGGAGATTGTTAGATTGTGGTGATTGATCAGGAAAGTATCGTACATACTTCATAATTCTTTGGGGCTCAAGGCATTGCCCTGAAAAAATAAATTTGTGCCCTACTTTATCAAGATTTTGGGATGATATGTAATTATTAATTATAGTCCTAAAGCTGTTAAAATACTTGTATAAAAGGGCTTAGTGTTAGGGATTGTTTCATAAGGTGTGATGCAAAATTGGTTCTTGCAGTGATATTGAGTTGTACGGGATTACAAATTGTAATAAGGTTGTAATCATTGAATCATAAAAATATTAAATTTTTTTTTTGGTGGACGTAGCCCAGGGATTGGGTGAACCACATTAAATCTTGGTGCCTTGTGTTCTTTTTTGTGTGATCTATTATTTTCTGTTATTAGTTATATTTGCATGTAATTATTTTTCTGTCTATGGTTTAATCCTAACAAGTGGTATTTTGGGGGATAATGAACCCTATTAGATTGTTGGAAAGGGAAAAATTAAGATTAAGTTGCATAATGGGAATCATTGGCTACTACATGAGGTAAGACATGTTCCAAGGTTGAGTAGGAATTTAATTTCAGCAGGGCAACTCGGTGATGAGGGTTGTGTAGTTACTTTTAATGATAAAAATTGGAAGGTTTCAAAAGGTTCCCTTGTAGTAGCAAAAGGTGTGAAAGTAGGCACCTTATATCTTTGTACAGGTCATATTGTTCCTTCTACTTTAATTGTTTCAAAGAAAAATGAGTGTTTAGGAACAACTGTTGTGGTTGAGCAGGGAGAACAAATAGCTACTATAGATTCTAATATAGCACTGTAGAATAATAGACTTGGGAACATGAGTGAGAAAGGTATGCAAGTACTTCATTCAAAGAAAGTTTTACTAGGTCTGAAATGTGTTAATATGAATTTCTGTGAAAGTTGTTTGTATGGAAAACAAAAGAGAGTGAGTTTTGCAAAGACTGGGAAGGAAAATAAAAGGGAGCAATTAGAACTTGTGCATACTAATGTATGGGGACCGGCTCAGGTATCTTCTCTTAGTGGCTCTCATTACTATGTTACATTTATTGATGATGCAACTAGAAAAGTATGGGTTTATTTCCTTAGACAGAAATATGATGTATTTCAAACTTTTAAGAAATGAAAATGCTTGGTTGAAAATGAGACTGGTAAGAAATTAAAATGTCTTAGATCTGATAATGGTGGTGAGTATTGTAGTCATGAATTTGAAGATTATTACTCCACTAATGGTATTCGTAGACCAAAAAATGTGATTAAACCGGGGATAGAAAAACAATTACATGCAAATATAACCAATAACAAAAAATAATAAACCACACAAAAAAGAACACAACACACCAAGATTTAACATGGTTCAACCAATCCTTGGGCTACATCCATCAAATGAAAAATCCAATATTTTTATGGTGCAGTGATTACAACTTGATTACAATCTGTAATCCCTTATAGCTCAATACTGCCACAAGAACCAATTTCACATCACACCTTATGAAACAGTCCCTAACCCTAAGCCCTTTTATACAAGTATTTTAACTGCTTTAGGGTTATAATTAATAATTACATGTCAGCCCAAAATTTCGATAAAATAGGGCCCAATTTTTTTTTTTGGGGCAGTGCCCTGAGCCCCAAATAATTTTTGAAGTATGTACAATACTTTCCTGATCAGTCACCACAATCTAACATTTTCTTCCATAATTCTCCCAAAATATCCATTTTATTAGTAGATAGATTGGATTGGTCCCAATTTGGGATCACAATCTCTTCATTTATATCTATGTTATCAACTATCTTTTCTTTTCCTTTGCTATTAATAGCTGATGAAGGTATGATCTCTTTGCTTTTGTTAACTGAGTCCTTCTACTACAACTCAGTTGAGACTATGGCATTGGAAATAATTAAGACTAACAAGGTTACTGAGAGGGGAGGGGTGAATTAGTAACTCTTAAAACTTTAATTCAATTCTGCATAATAATATTTTTACCATTCATCCATCTAATCTACTTATGCATGAAAAGATAAACATTTGTAACACATGATCACACAGATTTGGTGACCCAGAAACCTTCCAATTAGAAAGTAAAACTAGGGTGGCGATGATACCCACAAAACTTCAATACTGTAGTATAAAGTTGGCCAGTTAAAGCTTACAATGATCACTTCTGATGATCTACCCTATTAGGAGCAAGTAGGATTGCTAGATCCACCTTGTTAAAGGATTTACAAACATACAATGAAGTATGCACTCTGTTAGGAGATTTAAAAAAGACTATTAAGTCTACCTTGTTAAAGGATTTAGAAAACTGATTCACTTGTTAGGATGAAGCAGTGGATCTAATTGCAACTGATTGCTGATAAGATCCTTTGTGCTTTGATCACCTGATGTGACAGATATATCATTTCTACATCAATGTTGACCTTGCTGTATTCCTCTATTCTGCAAGTGATTCACTTTCCTTCTTCTCAAATTATTGCAACACAACACAACCAACATACTCAACATCTCACCATTTCAAATGATATATACCATTTCAATATTTACACTGGCAAGGTCGGCCAAACACAAGTGAACAAGCATTACTGAGTCAGCCAGGTTGTAGAGAACTCGAGTTCCACAAACTGACTCGGTGACCTTCTGATACTCGACATCCACTACAATACACTGCATCATCATGCACTCGGTAAGAGTAGAGGCACAGTCCATACTAATCATTCTAAGTAGCTTGGAACTTGGTAACCATTGGTGACTCAGTGAATATTGTGTCACTCGATAAAAACTGAATCCATTGATAACCTTCTTCACTTGGTAAACACTGATTCCTTCATTTACCTAATTTACTTGGTAATCACTGATTCCTTCATTTACCTTGTTTACTTGATAATCACTGATTCCTTTTTTTACCTTGGTCACTTGGTAAACACCTTGTTCTTTGTTTACCTTGATCACTCGGTAAACACTAAGTTCTTTGTTGACCTTGATTACTCGATAAACACTAAGTTCTTTGTTTACCTTGATTACTTGGTAAACACTAAGTGTTTGGAGAACACTGCTCTACTTGGTAACCACTATGAATTTGGTAAATACTGCTGAACTACCCATATGCTCAGTTTCCAAAGGAATGCTCAATATCAGCTATTTACCTGCAGAATTTATAAGGTAACTGTTGAATGCTTGGTGTGAACTGTAGACTAGGTGATGAGCTCGGTAAGCATTCAAAATCGAATAAGTGTTGTGACTAATGACAAATATATCATAATTCCAACAATCTCCCCCTTTGGCATTAGTGACAAAAACACTTGTGAGCCAAAACTTATATACAATATCTGACATACTGACAATTGATTCTGCTGAATATACATGGCTTCCTTACATATGACTCCCCCATACAATATACACAAGGTATTTACATGAGTTATACAACTTTTATTTACAGTATCTCTTTGTCCATTTTGTACATTTATCTCACCAATAAATCTTTTTGAGTATCTCTTTCTCCCCCTTTTTTGACAATAATGCCAAAGAGAAAAAAAAATGTATTTACATAGAAACACCAAAATGTGAGATAAACTTTGAATGTACCTAAAGAATGAGTTGCAGAGTCTTGTCCCAATTCTCTTGCAGGATTTTGCATGTGGATAGAGCTATTTGAACTTCTATAGAGAGTTCAATCACATGGTCTGCAATGGAGAAATTGTTGTCATGGATCAATGTTTTTGAATGGGCAATGTGATTTTGCATTGTGTCCATGATGGGAAGGATCATATTCTGAATATCTAACAATGTAGATCGGATCCTTGACTCTTCTCTCAGCAATTCTGCTTGTTTTTCTGACAAAAATTTGATTCTAAGGTGATGAGATGAGGTTGAACTGGGGTCAAGCTTCAGGTTTTGTGTGCTTGCCTTCAAATCCTCATATATCTTATTCAATTGCTCTCTTATTTCCTTAGTATACTCGGTAACATCACAAAGCTTAGCAAAAAGAGATGTTACATTATTAAAAGAATTTTCAATGTTGGCCAAAACTGTGGTTAATTGAACCTGTTTTATTGCTATATGCTGAGTAATGTGCTCAAGCACCTTATTATCAAATTTCTTTTCTGCCTTCTCCATCAATTTTTCTTGATCGGAGGTATCCTCATTGAATTTATTGACCGCCTCTTCTAATTGTAGCAAAATGTGTTTAGAAGTATCAACATCAACACCTATAACCTCAGTAATTATATTTTTTGCATCATCAATAATTTTAAACTCTCTATCTCTCTCATTCCTTAGTTGTTTATGCTTTGCCTTCAATTCTATGTGCTGACTGAGCAGTCTTAGTTCAACAACTGAAGTAGTATCTGTATCTATCTTTGGAATGACAATTTCAGTATCCAAGTCTACATCCTCATCAATTATCTTTCCTGTTAGCAGAAGTTTTAATGGAGTCTTTGGTTTTTCTGTTGTACTAACATCTTTCCCTTTGAAAATAGAGATAATGGTTGATGAGGTTGGACTGGCTATCAAAACTAGAATAGGACCAACTAAAGGAAGACTGAGAGAGGGGCTAAATGTATCCAAAATTGATATACTTCCCAAAATTGATGTGCATATCAAAATATGTACAATTGAAGAGCTTACTGGTGCAAAAATTGGTGCTAATGTAGCTAAAGTTGACAAAATTGGAGAGAAAACTGGAAAACTTACTGTACATACTGTAGGAGTAATAGATGCTTCTGATATGGTGACTGCTGCAGTGTATGACTCAGTAACCGAAGAAGTTACCTGCAACTTGGTAGATGAAGTAGAGGTATGCAGCTCGGTAGATAAAGTGGTAGACACTTCCATTGATGATACTTGAAGCTAAGATGTGGCAAGTGCAGATGATATATCTGATGTAGTTGTGACTAAACCTACCGAAGCTGACTCCAACCTTGATGATATCATAGTTTTAGGTGGAGAGTGAGGAAGGGATGCAATAACTATTGCTACAATTTTCACAGGGTCATCTGCCTCTTTAGCTTCCTCCTCCTTGTCTTCTTCCTCTTTATCTTCCATCAGTGCATGCATCTCTCCTGGTGAGACTGTGACAGATGGAGTGCTATCAAGCTCATCATCACTGTTGCTGTCATCATCTTTGATTTCTACTGGTTCTACACTGGGCTTATGTAGATGATAGATGTTTTTCTACATGTTTGTAGCATCATTTACAACATGTTCAATGTCTTTAATCAAAATCAAACAAGTGTGGAATCTGATCATCATTTTACCTTCATGGTTTTTCATTTCAGCTTTTACTTCTGCTCCAGTGAGACTTGGTCAGAGATTCTTCAGAGATTGCTCATAAATCTCTTTTATCGTTTGGGTGGATAATTCCCATCTCAGCTGCAATCTCTCCAGTAGTTCTTTTGATATTTGAGGGGCAATCTGGTCTAGGGAGTATTTCCATTTACCCATCTTGCTGAGTACCAGTTCCTCAATCTGCATTTTCTCTGCATCAGTTGTAGTTTAAAATTTCAATGCTTTGAAATTTGTGATTCTAGCTCCTTCCTCCAATTTTTTGAGCCTTTTCTTGAATGTGGGTGTAGTCCTAACTAGTATAGGTTCCTTCTTACCGTTCCTGGTTCTTTTGGTGAATACTACAGTAGGCTTCTTCTTAGGTTTGGTAATGATTACCTTTCCTTTCTTCTTTGGTTGTTCCTTTGCAGATTCTTCATCTCCTTCTTCTTCACCTTCTTCTTCTTCTCCTCCTCCTTCTTCTTCTCCTTCATCTTCACCTTTTCCCTCGGTGAGCATAAGAGAACTGGTAGAAGTTTTCAATTTGGCTATTTTCCTCTTGCCCTTGCTTAAGGCCTTTGGTAGCTTGATTTCAAACTCAATTCTGGCCTTAGCTTCTTCATAGGCTCCAAAAATTTGTTTCCTTGGGTCTACTGGCTCACTTACCAGTGCCTCTATGATGTCTCTGGCTTCATCAATATTTACCTCATAAGAAAGAGGTTTTACCCATGTAACTCAGGGTTTGACTGCCTGAATGTATACCTTGTCATAGTCAACCATGAAGCACACATCATCTTTGTAGTCCTCAAAAAGCTTAGGAGGGATTCTAAATCTGTTATTCATTATTTCCTTGAAGTCTTAAAAATAATTATCCATAATACTATCAAAATTTTCACCCATCTCTGCTACAAACTCATTTATTTGATACAAAACTGGAATATCTTTCCTCCATACAACTGTACCTTTTGAAGGGAAAAAATTTTGTACATAGAAAAATAAAAAAACTAACAAAGAACCAAATTTACAAGAGTTGGTTTTTGAGGTCCTTATACTGTCCATGTTCTTATTAAGTTGTTTTAGCAGCACATCTGCTAGGTCAAACTCCATGTTTTTCTTTACAACCTTATAGGCTAAATCTACAACCTCACAAGGCACACTATTCAATCTGCTGGAACTATACATCGTATATGAAATTAAATAAATTCCAAATCTTAACTTTGCATCAGATACATTATTAGGTTTTAATCCTCTGCCATCCCATTCAGCTAGGGTTAACTTCTAGAGTTCATCCCGACTTAGGGTTTTGGTGGTTTTTGATTTACTTAACATTGGCAAACCTATGATCTTATGAATCATTTTCTTTGTTATCAAGACAGGTCGCTCTAACCAAAACTAACCATTATGCACATGGCTTAAAATTTATCTTATCCATTTCATTTGGAAGTTCCTTGGCAGGTGCAGGATATGGGTCAAACCTTTGGTTTCCAGATGTTTGAACTCGGGTTTAGGGGTTCCATCCACACACAACTCGGCTAGGGCATTATCCATATCTAGTGTCCCTATTTCTTGAACAATGCATTTGAAATGAGTATAAATGTCATTTATAAGTAGTACCTTTGGTGGAATTTTTGATTGGGCTCCATGTGGGTCGAGCGATTCAGCTATGGCGGGAACGAGCTTGAAGCTGGGTGCTTTCCATTCTACTCCCTTCACAAGCATTTCAGAGCCTCTTTTTTCCTTGCTATTGCTGGTGCTTGCGGATGCCATTGCTGCTTGGTGAGTGAATGATTTCATTAGACAAATTCTTTGTTGGAAAATCACTTCAAACTCATCTCTGCTACAAACTCATTTATTTGATACAAAACTGGAATATCTTTCCTCCATACAACTGTACCTTTTGAAGGGAAAAAATTTTGTACATAGAAAAATAAAAAAACTAACAAAGAACCAAATTTACAAGAGTTGGTTTTTGAGGTCCTTATACTGTCCATGTTCTTATTAAGTTGTTTTAGCAGCACATCTGCTAGGTCAAACTCCATGTTTTTCTTTACAACCTTATAGGCTAAATCTACAACCTCACAAGGCACACTATTCAATCTGCTGGAACTATACATCGTATATGAAATTAAATAAATTCCAAATCTTAACTTTGCATCAGATACATTATTAGGTTTTAATCCTCTGCCATCCCATTCAGCTAGGGTTAACTTCTGGAGTTCATCCTGACTTAGGGTTTTGGTGGTTTTTGATTTACTTAACATTGGCAAACCCATGATCTTATGAATCATTTTCTTTGTTATCAAGATAGGTCGCTCTAACCACAACTAACCATTATGCACATGGCTTAAAATTTATCTTATCCATTTCATTTGGAAGTTCCTTGGCAGGTGCAGGATATGGGTCAAACCTTTGGTTTCCAGATGTTTGAACTCGAGTTTAGGGGTTCCATCCACACACAACTCGGCTAGGGCATTATCCATATCTAGTGTCCCTATTTCTTGAACAATGCATTTGAAATGAGTATAAATGTCATTTATAAGTAGTACCTTTGGTGGAATTTTTGATTGGGCTCCATGTGGGTCGAGCGATTCAGCTATGGCGGGAACGAGCTTGAAGCTGGGTGCTTTCCATTCTACTCCCTTCACAAGCATTTCAGAGCCTCTTTTTTCCTTGCTATTGCTGGTGCTTGCGGATGCCATTGCTGCTTGGTGAGTGAATGATTTCATTAGACAAATTCTTTGTTGGAAAATCACTTCAAATCACTTGAACTCACTTTCACACTCTTGGAAACTCTTCGCTTTGTATATTCTAAATTTGCGATGAAAAATGAGATCAAACTTTGCCTTTTTGATGAAAAATCTGCCATTAATGCTCAGGTATGAAGGTAGCTGAGATGACCTAGGGTTTTTCAGATAGTCACTGACTTACTCAGTAAACCTTGCAACTCGGTAAAAAAACAAAACCTTTCACATTACCGACCTAGCTTGGTTAAGTCTGAAACCAACCTTGCTCGATAAATGCATCATAGTGAACTATGTCTTGTATTTGAAATACTAATTTGTCATTTGCACTTATACATTCTGGAACTACTTAGGATATTGCTTGAAGATGCAGTCCCTAGTCCTTCTTGATGAGTCTAATTAGAAATGGTGGAGTCACCCACTTCTTGAGTGACATAGCCATTATTTGAATTTTTTGGCTCGGTAGATTTTGGAATCCACTGTTGTCTCATCTATTTTCGAATGTTGTCAGCTCTGGCTTTCTTTTCATCTTCAATTCTTCCTATATTCATGCAATTCTTGGATATATGACCAAGTTCAGTACATGTATAACATCTTATAGTAGTATCCTTTTTTCTTAGGTGATGCCTTGCACAGTTTATTCCAATGTGTCCATATTCTCCACAATAGTGACATCTGCACCAAGTATTGTAGTCCCAACCAAATAATGCATTGACAGTTTGTTCTACTGGATTGAATGATTTAGATCTACATTCAGATGCCTTGTGACCTTATTTCTTGCATTTGTGACATTTGCCTTCGAACTTTGGTTTTTCTTTGCATTCATTTGCTTTGTGAACATGCTGATTGCAATTGTAGCATTTACCATTGAATTTTCCTTTACCATTGCTCCAAAATTTGTTAGATATATGACCTAACTTACCACAGTGATTGCAAGTAGGTTTTTGATTCTTTTGGGTACCCTGTTTGGAAGATTCACCTTCTTCATTATATCCAAGGCTTTCTTTACCTTTTTGTCTATGAAGATTTTGCTCATTTTGTAAATTCAATTGATCCATATCTGCTTGAGATTTTATCATCCTTTCATTGACTTGTTTTTCAACATTTAAGTCATTTTTCAAACTTTCATTGATTTGTCTTTTAGATCTTAGATCACTTTGCAAACTTGCATTGATTTGTCTTTCAGTGATTAAATCATTTCTTAAACTTTCATTCTCAAATCTTAGATTCATAATTTCTTCATTTGCACTAGATAGTTGTCCTATAAGATCTTCATGCTGAAGGGATAGATTATTTCTTACCTCTAAGTCTTCATTTGCCTTGTTTCTCTATTCCAAAACTTTACATAACCTGATGGATTGGACTTCTTGTTCTCTTTTGATCTTTCTTACTTCTTCCTGCAGAGAATCATTCTTTGCTAGGAGTTCCTTGATTGCTTCATTAGCTTCATTTGAACTGCATGATGGTAAAAGGTATTCAATCCTTTCTTCAATATATTGATGATCATTCATTTGTCTTGCAAGTTCCTTCCTTCTTTTCAGAGATTGAGAAAGATGCTCCTTTGCTTCTTTGAGTTGAGTCATGGCCATTTTCAGATCTAGCTTTTCATTTTCAATATATTTGTCAAGTCTGAATATCTCCATTGTCCTTGATCTTTGCTCAAGCTGCCAAGCTTTATCTTGAGAACCACAATGCTCTAATACCAATTGTTGGAAATAATTAAGACTAACAAGGTTACTGAGAGGGGAGGGGTGAATCAGTAACTCTTAAAACTTTAATTCAATTCTGCATAATAATATTTTTACCATTCATCCATCTAATCTACTGTATGCATGAAAAGATAAACATTTGTAACACATGAGCACATAGATTTGGTGACCCAGAAACCTTCCAATTAGAAAGTAAAATTGGGGTGGGGATGATACCCACAAAACTTCAATACTGTAATATAAAGTTAGCTGGTTAAGGCTTACAATGATCACTTCTGATGATCTTCCCTGTTAGGAGCAAGTAGGATTGCTAGATCCACCTTGTTAAATGATTTACAAACAAACAATGAAGTATGCACTCTGTTAGGAGATTTACAAAAGACTGTTAAGCCTACCTTGTTAAATGATTTAGAAAACTAATTCACCTATTAGGATGAAGTAGTGGATCTGATTGCAACTGATTGCTGATAAGATCCTTTTTGCTCTGATCACTTGATGTGACAGATATATCATTTCTACATCAATGTTGACCTTGTTGTATTCCTCTGTTCTGCTAGTGATTCGCTTTCCTTCTTCTCAAATTATTGCAACACAACACAACCAACATACTCAAAATCTCACCATTTCAAATGATATATACCATTTCAATATTTACACTGGCAAGGTCGGCTAAACACAAGTGAACAAGCATTACTAAGTCGGCCAGGTTGTAGAGAACTCGAGTTCCACAAACTAACTCGATGACCTTCTGATACTCGACATCCACTACAATATACTGCATCATCATGCACTCAATAAGAGTAAAGGCACGATCCATACTAATCATTCTAAGTAGCTTGGAACTCGATAACCATTGGTGACTTGGTGAATATTGTGTCACTCGGTAAAAACTGAATCCATTGATAACCTTCTTCACTTGGTAAACAATGATTCCTTCATTTACCTAGTTTACTCGGTAATCACTGATTCCTTCATTTACCTTTTTTACTTGATAATCACTAATTCCTTTGTTTACCTTGGTCACTCGATAAACACTAAGTTCTTTTTTTACCTTGATCACTCGGTAAACACTAAGTTCTTTGTTTACCTTGATTACTCGGTAAACACTAAGTTCTTTGTTTACCTTGATTACTCGGTAAACACTAAGTGCTTGGAGAACACTTCTCTACTTGGTAACCACTGTGAACTTGGTAAATACTGCTGAACTGCCCATATGCTCAGTTTCCAAAGGAATGCTCTGTATCAGTTGTTTACCTGCAAAATTTATAAGGTAAGCACTAAATGCTCGGTGTGAACTGTAAACTAGGTGATGAGCTTGATAAGCATTCAGAATCGAATAAGTGTTATGACTAATGAAAAATATATCATAATTCCAACATATGAGAGCTTATTTCTCAGTTACCTCTAGGAGAGAGCTTGGTGACGGTGTAACAATCTTCAGTTCATAGCTTGGTTGAATTGGGTTCAACTCAATGAATTTTTCTCAAATGTTGCCATAGGTAGAGTGGTAGGAAGAGATGTCATAATCTCTACAAAAATCTTCTTAGGATCAAAATCTTCAATTATCTAAACCTCTAGTAGGTCTCCCTCTTCCTTGATATTAAAAATGTTCTTCCACATATTTGTTGTGGACTACACAACATCTTCTATCTTATTGGACAAGATTTAAAAAGCTTTAAATCTAGGAGTCTGTCTACTTTCATGATTAGTCATTGCCTCCTTGATTTCTTTGTCAGAGAGGTTTAGCATTATTTTTCTCACAATCTACTCTCTGATGTATTTTTCTATTTTTACTACATTAATCCAATGGTGAGAGACAACCTTCATGATTGCTTCAGGAGCTTTCTCGTTAAGTTATGAAGGTTCATATTTCCACTTTACCATCTTCTCAACCATTACATCTTCAATATGCTTCTACTCATCCTTGCTTCTTGTTTCATATTTTAGATATCTAAAATCTACCATCCCACTACCTTCTTTTAATCTTTTTAGTCTTTGTTAAAAGTTAGGTGGTGGCTTCTTGAGTGATATGATAGAAGTATTTTCTTCATCTAAATCATCATCCTCTTCCTCAATTTTGAATCTCTTTTTAGCCTTCCTAGATTTGGTGGCAGTAAACATAGGAGTAGACCTTGTAGATCTCTTTGGTGGAGGTTTTGATGGGGTCTTCACTTTCTTCGTAGGAGGTTCCTCTACCTCTTCTTCTTCTTCATATTCTCTTTAATCTTCGTCTTCATCTTCCTCTTATATATCATCACCTTTTCCTTTAGTGAGCACAAGAGGGGAATCTGATTTTGCAAGTTTTTTCTCAATATTTTCCAACCTCTTCTTCCTCTCTTTAGAATGTGAGGAATTTGAATCTCAAGTGAGATTCTTGAGTTGGCTTCCTCATATGCTACAAAATATGTATCCTTGGGGTCCATAGGCTCAGTAATGAGAGTGTCAATAATATCTCTTGTACCATCAATATTTATCTCATATTCTAGAGGTTTTACCCATGCAATCCTAGTTTTGACTGCTTGCATATGAACTTTGTCATAGTCAACTAGGAAGCATATATCCTACTCCTAATCATCTACCAATTTATTAGGGATCCTAGGCCTACTCTACATCCTTTCCTTGAAATTGTCAAAGTATGTTTTATACATCCATGATGCTTTCAAAGTTCTCACTCATCTCATTTATGAATTCATTAATATGATACAATACTGGGCTATCCTTCCTCCAAAAAACATTCCATTTTGAAGGAAATAATTTTTGTACATAAAGAATAAGTAGACTAAGAGTGAACTAAAATTACATGAGTTATTCTTAGAGAGGCTCGAATTTTCTCCATGTTCTTTCTCAATTGGATGCGTTGAAGCTTAGCAAGGTCAAAGGATAGGTTCTTCTTCACGACATTGTATGCTAGGTTCACTATTTCACATGACATGTAGTTTGAACAACTTGAACTATATATTTTTTGTGCTATGACATGGATGAAAATTTTGATTTCCATTTTAGTCACATTGTCTAATTTCATACCTCTACCATTCCATTCAACTAGGGTTAGCTTTTCCAATTTTTTCCATCCTAGGGTTTTGGTAGCCTTTGAATTCTCCAACATTGGATATCTATTTATCATGTGAATCATTCTATTCATGATGGAATAGGTCTACTCCAACTAGAATGTCATCTCATGAACTTAGCTTAGTATAAGTATGATCCATTTGATTCAAAAATTTCTTGGCATGTGGATGATGTGGGTCAAACCCTTGACCTCCAAATTCTTGTGTTTTGGCTTCAACACATCATTTTCACACAATGCATTGTATGTATGTTCCAACTTAAAATTCCCTGATTCTTGAAAAGAACAGTGATAAAATGATTTGACATCATGAATGAGAAGTACCTTGGGAGAAATTGATGAGTGTTCCCCTTGAGGATCCTTCTCCTTGGAAATTGTTGGATATAGCTTGAATTTCAGAGGAATGTAGTCTAAACTTTTTACCAACATTTCTGAACCCTTTTCGACCTTAGCATTGGAAGATGCTGCCATACTACTCAGTTGATAAAGGATCTAAGGATGGTGGATTTTCATGAGACTTTCCTTTAAAAATTTTACTTTGAGTCACTTTGGGGGATCAAGGAATGTTGTGCTCTTTGAAAACTCTAAATTTGCTGTGAAAAATGAAACCTTGATTTATCCCTTTTATCAATTTTAGGGCTTCATTATGCTTCATACCTAGGTAGGTGAAAAATACTTAGTTTGATCTTCAACCCTTGAATTCTTTTCTAACATTCACATACCATGCTCAATTGAGTCAGTGACTTGCTCAAGTCCATCTATGATTAGTTAGGTCTAAGAGGTAACTTGGTTAGGTCTAACAACTCAGTTAGGACTAAGAAGTGACATGGTTAGAACTAAAAACTTGGTCAAGTCTATGATTTCCTTCTATCCAAGTGCATTTGATATTCTAATCTATACTTTTGTGCTTGGATGACTAGAATAGATCTGGAATATGAATTCAATCATAGCTCCAGTGGTCTCCTTGCTTGTTTATGAAGTGATAATTGAATCACCCAATCCATTGTCTTGGATGTCAATAACTTCATTAGTTTCACTTAATTATCTAGAGATTTCCTCACCCATTTCTACTTCATTTGAGCCCTAATCTTACCTTCCTTTTATTTATTTTCATCTTTAGCTTTACCTCTATTTATATAGTTCTTTTCTAGATGAATAAGTTCTTTGCATACATAACATCTTTTGGTAGGATTTCTCTTTTATATGTAAGTCCTCATGTAATTAGCTCCTATATGTCCAAAATCTCCACATAGATAACATCTACACCAAGTGTTTTAGTCCCAACCAAATATTTCTTTAGCAAGATGTTTAGTAGGATTCCAATTATTGGTTCTACACTCTAAAGATTTATGACATTGAGTTATATAAAACATTTTCCTTCAAACTTATTTTTATCTATGCATTCACTTGCTCTATGTCCATTCTTGTTACAACTATAACATTTGACATTAAATTTTGACTTACCATTGCTCCAACATTTGTTTTATGTATGCTCTACCTTTCCATAATGATTTCATATAGGTATTTTATTTTTTTTAGCTCCTTGCTATGATGATTCTCCTTGTTTAGTGTAGCCTAGTCATACTTTTCCTTTGTGTCTATTCTAAGATGGCTTAGCTAACTGATCCATGATTTCTATTATTCTTTCATTGGTTTCTCTTTCTACTCTAAGATCATTCATGAGTCTTTCATTTTCTATCCTTATATTGACGACTTCTTGATTTTCATTATTCAACTAATTTTCCATACCTACTCAATGTAGTGAAAGATGATGGATTTCATTTTTCTTTTATTCTAACCCAGTGCTGAGTAATCTTCTATCTTCTTTTTCCATATTTTTTTCATTTGGTTCTTCTATTCCATGACTTCACATATCCTGACTGAATGAATCTCCTATTCTCTTTTCCATTTTCTATCTTCTTCTTGTAGAATAATGTTTCTTCCAAGTAGATCTTCTATAGCCGCATTTGCTTCATCTAAACTTCTCTCTTTGCAAATATCTTCAATTCTTTCTTCTATGTAGATTGTCATTCATCTTTTCTTCCAATTCTTTTCTTCTTTTTAGGGATTGAGAGAGTTGATCCTTTAGTTTCTTGATTTGTTCCATGGCCACATTTAGATTCAAATTTTCATTTTCAATGGCTTTCTCTATCTTGTATACTTCCATTATCTTTGATCTTTGTTCTCAAGCTGCTAAACTTGTCATAAGATAACATTTCTCTAATACCAAAATTTGAAAATATAACGCAAGTTAAGTGACTGAGGGGTAGGGGGGTGGCGGTGAATCAGGAACTACTTAAAATTCTTCTCTTAATACACTTTGTTATGTTATCTAATCTACTTGCATGCATGAAACACAAAGAAATAAACTGGGGTGTGGATGACACCCACAATGCTTCACTACTGTAGTAATAAAGTTTTCTTGTTAAGGATTACAATGATTACTTCTAATGATCTACTCAATTAAGAGTAATAAAGATTTTTAGGTCCACCTTGTGAATGGATTTATTCAATAAAATTTAGTATGTACTCTATTAGGAGTTTCTACAAAGGACTATTAGGTCCATTCTGTTAAGAGATTTGAGACTAATGTGCCTATTAGGATGAATTAGTGGATCGATCTTGTTAGTGTAAATAAATAATTATTATTACACTTTATTTAAGTTTACTTAGGAATATGTATAGACATATGAGTTTTCTTGTTGAAAAGATAGGAGTTAGAAACTTATTTGAGTTCATGGTGTCTACAACATCTCTTTATGAGATACACCTGTGTAAAATTATCCTCTCATTATCACAAAAACTCTTGTGCTCAATGGAGGATAATCCACCTTTGGTGGACATGTACTAAGTTGTAATCCTCATCTCTTGTGTGACTTCTAGACATATTCGTTGCCCTTATATATAGGCACCCTCTATGATGTATTTATTAAATTATATGATATCCATTCTTATTTGATCATCATTTGTCTCTCTTGTGTTATCTCTTGAGCTTGTAAATATTGGAATTTCATTCTTGCCTCAGGAAAATTCTTACAGGGTATTAGAGCTATACCAAATTATTACATGGTATCAGAACCATGGGAGCTTCATTGCATAGCCATTGGAGAGAATTTTTTTTACAGGTCAAGATTAGGGCTTGGTGGTGCAAATAAGATTTTGGCATCACATTTAGAAGGTCAAAAAACCCTCAAATCGACTTCTATTTCATCAAAATTGAACATCTAAGCTGAAATCTAGAGTCATTTGATTTTTGAAAGTGCAATGGTGGTGATTCAGGAAAAATAATTACAGAGGTGATTTTCAAACAATGATATCTCCCTCATACAGACTCCTTTTTTTGAGTATTTTTTTTAAGGGTAGAATTTCATGATCTACACATTGTTGCAAGTTGTTTACAATCATTGTTCCTAGATTTTTTTGAAAATAAAAAATCCCAATTTTTGCAACTTCAAAGGCTTCATTTGGGCTCATTTAGACACATATTCAGGTGCTATTTTTTTTGAGAGTGCATGATTTTTTGTCTACATTCCAGATATAGTATAAGTTTGGAGTAATTTTGAGTAAACATAGTACTTTCAAATTTTGGTCTCATTTTGGACAATTGGCACTTGTAATTAATTGTCTTTTATCTTATCTTGCTGAGTCTGATACAACTTCATATTTGTTATTGTAACCATCAAAATCAGCAATCCACTTACACCCTAAATTGGCAAGTGGCCATTGTAATCACACTAAATATAAAGTGCCAAATCATGCATTAGGGGGGTTTCTTTGATTTCTTTTTTTCATTTTTGGGGTGCATACATTATTTGATCTCATGGAGTCATATCAAAAGTGTCACTTTGGTTTAAGATTCAAATTGACAAAAAGTAACTATAAAAAATAGAGTGCTTTGATCATCTAAGAGAACATAAGGAAGTGTTTTCTTATCTATATTCAAAGATATTTCCACCTAATAGTAATTGGGGACATCTTTCTCTTCTTCTTCACTTTATGTATAATAGTATGAGTAAGGAATCTTTTGCTCCTCTTAGTAATCCAAGTAGTCCTCATGACATTTGGATGTGTCCTTGGGAAGCATATGGACATCCATGAGTCCATCCATTACCAAAGGACATTCTACCTCCAGTCACTCCAGTTGTGGAACCTACAAATCTAGTTAAGATCATACCTCCTAATGCTCCTATTGCTTCTACTAATCTAGTTCCAGCCACAAATTATCCTAATTTAGTGTAGCAGGAAACACCATGTCTTCCTATTTTAGTTTCATGTGATGACTTCCTTCTAGACATTGTAGTGTTGTTTGTGGAATCTCACATTGAAGATGTGGGAGACATTATTGATGGCATCCATGTTCTTTTTGTTAAGGAGAATTCTTCTTTACTTGTTGTAAGGGAACACTCTCACCCTCAACCACTTGATCTTTCTTTTGAGACTGACATGATTGTGGACACTTATTTTTAGTAGTTTGAGAAGGACTCTTTTACTTCAAAGGAGAAATATCAGTCTTTGGAGATTGTATTCTAGTTTCCTCAGAAATCATATCTTTTGAGGATTCTTCCTACTAGTTTGGGAGCATTCTCTACTACACCTATGGAACCACTTCTTCCTACAAGAAGGAACATAATTTAATTTTCATGGTACAACTTCTTCAGTCATCAAGGAGTTTCATTCATGGGTGTGCATTCATCATTGAGGGGATGCTACATTTCTTCTCTTCCCATATCTTCCTATATGGACAATTCCTTGTCTTTGGAATTTGGTTCACTTTCATACATGAAAATGTTACCTTGTTTGCCACCTTCTTTTGGGCATCCACTAGATTGGCTTGTGGCATCTACATTCATCAAGGACTTGTCAACATATGAGTAGACTTCAGAGGCAACATCCATAGCATACTACATATGGATCCCTCATCCATCTTCCTATCCACAATGGGAAGTATACTCGGACCTATACTTGGTGTATCTTATTCCTAAATGGAGAAACATCATTTTTAGGCATTGGATACTCTTTTGTCTTCATGACATCCTTGTAAGAGATTATTTAATATTGGGGGATACCATGATGTATTTTTTCTTATGGGGGTTATATTCTTGTACATGCATAATGTATGTCATACCAGGGGAGGTCACATGACTCTTCTCTTCTTTATCGTACTTATCTCTCTTTTTGGAGGATGTTTTTCCCATGAGGTTTTCCCTCTTTCTCCATTTTTCAAGAGATTACATTGCATTGCATTGTATGTAGAGCATTGCATTTGTACATGGGTACTTAACATGGCCTAATAGCTGGGACACACATTGCATCTTGCATTTAGCTTTGTGAGATTAAGTGCATTCCCCTAAGTTGCACTTAAGGGGGGGTGTTAGTGTAAATAATTAATTATTATTACACTTTACTTAAGTTTACTTAGGAATATGCATAAACACATGAGTTGTCTTGTTGACAACATAGGAGTTGGCAACTTATTTGAGCACATGGTGTCTACAACATCTCTTTATGAGACACACCTATGTAAACTTATCCTCTCATCATCACACAAACTCCTATGCTCAATGGAGGATAATCCACCTTTGGTGGATATGTGCTGAGTTGTAATCCTTATCTCTTGTGTGACTTCTAGAATATTAGTTGCCCTTATATATAGGCACACTCTATGATGTATTTATCCAATTATTTGATATCCATTCTTATTTGATCATCATTTGTCTCTCTTGTACTATCTCTTGAGCTTCTAAATCTTGGCATTTCATTCTTGCCTCAAAAAAATTCTTACATGGTATCAGAGCTATACCAAATTCTTACAGATCTCTGAAATGAAACTCTAATTATCGATGAAGATCCTTTGAAGTAAATTGATCACTTGATTGTGATAGATGAGCCTCTTCCTTTCCTTATATTTCTTGTAGCCTTCTAGATATTATTCTCTTCCATATTCTCTTCTATTCAATGTTATTCAATTCAAGATACAATCATATATTTGGATTAAAAAAAACCTCATACTTATATCCATCTAAATAATTTCATCATAGTTCAGCTACAACATAAACAGTTCCAAAAAACAATTACCAAGTTAGCTTAGTGTTGTAACTTAGGTCCAATGACTTACTCGGGTGATACTCAAGATACTCGGGAAACATTGTCACCTTGGCTAACTCTGGCACTTGGTAGATGCTTTTCACTTGGTTTGAACTTTCTTGCTAGCTTGATCATTATCTTGGAACAAGAATACTCTACTAATTCAGTTCACACTAGAGCTCAATAAAATTTTCAACTTAGTTGACACTACAACTTAGTGAGAACTGTCAACTCAATTGACACTGCTATCTTGGTTAATTTACGAGCTCATTTAATGTTGGAGATTGGCAACTTGGTTACTGCTATATTTTTATTATGACTAAGTGCTTTGACACTAATTGAAAATATATCTTTCCATTATATTAACAAAATCTACATCCAACTATTTGAGTCATGTAATATATGAGTATGATGTGCTAGTTCTATAGTCCTATATAGACCGAGTCATAGCCATAGGGGGAGTTATATCATTTTTACATTGTATTGTAATGATGCAATCATGGAAAAGTATTTTTTCCACTAATGTCAAAGAGGGAGATTGTTGATCTCTTTTGTTTTTTTGTCTATTAGTGTCAAACACTTATTCATATAGAAGGAAGAGTTGGTTGGTCATCACTCCAACTAAGTTACTCTATATAGGTTGAGTTATGTATCTGTTAGATTTGTAAATAATGATGTATATGCCAAGCTCTATAGGAGTTGAACAAGTCTATGGTCATCAAGTATCCCTATGGAAGTTGAGTTATCCAATGTATAATTAATGATGAATAAAGCAGAGTGAGTATGTGCTCAGTAATATAGAAGGAGCCAAGCTAGTAAAAGTTGAGCATCAACATGAAAAATAGTTATGACTGACCATCAAGTACTATAGGTGCCAAGTAACACTATTTGATAAATAATATTAGGAATGACACAAAATATGAGGTAAACCATTTTTGACCAACATTTAAATGACATTTACTATTTGTAGAGTTTGTTATGCATTTTGGCATGGATCATTGATCCGTATGAAGGAAAGTTACCCAATCAGATTAAAAGGCAAAAAGGAAAGCATCCAAATAATTGATCATATTCTAGAAGACTTTATAAATGTCTATTTAAAGTCAAATCCAAACCCTATTTCATATGATATGAAGTGTGGTGAATGTGTATGTGAAGGGATTGTGTTTTGGGTGCTACAAGTGAAGTTTTGAAGAAATAGAGTGTAGTGATTGAGAGAGTTAGTGAAGAGAAGAGAAGAGATATATTAGATAGGACATTAGATTAGATATTGGAAAGAGAAGGTCTACAATCAACATTGTGAGTGAAAAATGAGGGATAAGGTACTGATATATTTTAGCAAATAAATTAGGGTAAATATATTAACAAAGTGGTTGTAATAGGCCTAGTCAAATCTCTTCACTAAGTGCTTACTTCATTGTAAGTTTTAAATCCTTTAATCAAAGTAGACCTAATAGTCTTGTAAGCTCCTAATAGAGCAGATCTCTCACATGGTAGATTATTAGAAGTGATCACATTTATAGCCCTAAAAAGAAAAATTTGTTACTGTAGTAGTGAAGATTTGTGGGTGTCATCCCCACCCTAGTTTTACCTTTACCTTGGAAGGTTTCTAAGTAACCAAAATCTTTGTGTTACGCGTTTACATTTATACTTATGGATCTAATGCATAGTTAGATCTATTTCAGCATTTCAATTTTAAGATTATATTGTTTATGATCTAGATATGAGATGGATTGATGGTGAATGTAGTTAAGTTGTTATTTGTTTTGAAAGATAAAAGTTTTAGTGATCTTGATTCACCCCCCTCTTAGTATCTCACTTTCCCAATAAACTTCCAACAAGATTCATCAAATCCTTCCATCATTACATCTCCCTATTTTTCTTCTAGGAAATTCTCCAAACTTGTCTTTGAATTCATGCATAGAAACACTCAAACATGGTTTCCATTGAATTAAATGCTCAAGTTCATCCATCCATATCTTTAACACATTTTACATATTCTAAGAATTCAATTATGTCGGCTAGAAATCAAGATTTTCTCATAAACTGTCAAACGTTGTCCCTTGGCCAACATTGGGTTCTAATGCTCGATCATCACTAACTTACTCAGTTGATACCAACTATTATGCTTGGCATGATTTTTGATACTCGGTCGATAATGATACTCAATTGAAACTTTATTTTTCTAAGCTTATAGTTTCTATTTGTCAACACTAGCATCACTTAGCATATACTTCTAGTTCCTTAATCTTGTTCTCTTTGCTTGGTAAATCCTATGCATTTGGTCTTTCTTTGATAATTTCTTCTAGGTTTTAATGCAACTATCTTCTCCACTTAGGTTATGATGAAACAATCACATTATCTTGTCAAGATCTAACTAATCAAGTACCCTTTGTAGTTTCTCATAACTCAAGCTATCCTCTAGGTCCTTTTGTTATCTCTTCTTCTCAAATCCTCTTCATTAATCATCTTGATATGGAACTCTACTTAGATAGGAACTATCTTACCTATGAGATTTCAAATCAATGACAACATAACAATTTTTATAATTGTAGTTTCCAACTATTTCCCTCTTTGGCATCAATGACAACACCTCTAGTTACCGTGTAATCCAAAACATTAATTACTTCAAGTAGCTCCGTCTATGTTTAGTATAAAAACTCCATTAATATCCTTAGTTTCATTATGATTCTCATCTTAGTGTCCAAACATCTCCCTTCTTAGTTTCATTATGATTCTCATCCATGCAACTCTAATATGGAACACATAGATTCTCTCTAGCATATCGGATCATGAAATCAACCAGCTCCCTCTTTGATATATAACTTCTAAACTTTTGAGTTTCTTTATTGTTGGAAACACCATTTACTAATTTGTCTTGTTTAATGTGTTCTCCCTCTTTGCAACATCTCTTACTATTTGCTTCATCATATTGTGACCCTTCACGAATATCTCCCTCTTCATATGGTAACTGTATAAAATCTCCCTCTTTGAAAATAATGCCAAAGACACTACATCTTTCTCATACATCTTTACCATGTAGATGTCTTCTTGTCAGTACTTTTAAATCTTATTCACCATCTATCATCTATTCTTATGAATTATACAACATTTTTTTGCTTCTCTCCTCAGTAGGTAGCTCCTAAAGTATAAATTTCTGCATCAACTTGTAAGATATTTTGATCAACATATTTGATGTAAAGATGTATCCTATCTTAAAGAGCCTTAGCTAGCAGAATCATCCCTAATTTTCCTCTTAGATACTCATGTGCATCCTTAAGTAAAGCCTTAGTGAAAATATTAACCATTTTCTCCTTAGAGTTCACATACTCTAATCTTAATTCTTTATCTTGAACTAGTTCCCTCAACTAATGATACTTGATAGTAATATGCTTGGTCTTTGTGTGCATCACATGTGTTATCATAGTAGATAAAAACTAGGTTAGTGATCTCTTCCTTCATTCCTTTAAACAATTTCTTAATCCACACAATGTTAGAATAATTCACTATTGCTACTACATATTCAATTTCTATTGTTGATTGTGAAATGTAGTTATTCTTCTTGCTTGTCCATGAATGCACTCTCTTTCCTAAAAAGAAAGCTTCACCACTTGTACTCTTTCTATCATCAACATTTCTTGCCCAATCAATATCTATGTACAATTTTAGTTTAAACTTGTCATTCTTTTTGTAATATAAGCCATAGTCCTTTGTTCCTTTTAGATATATTAGTATTCTCTTCACTGCAATCATATGATTTTCCTTTGGATTTGTAGAAAATCTTTCAACAATTCCAAGAACTAGTGCAATATCTGGTATGCTATGAACAACATATTGTAACTTCCCAATCATCGACCTATATAGTGCTTGGTTCACATAAGTAGAATCATCATTCTTAGAAATTTTATGTCTAGTAGCCATAGGCATATTGAGTGCCCTTGAATCTTCCATCCGAAAGATCTTTAATATCTCCATGATATATTTGGATTGATTAATGTAGATACCTTTCTTCATTTGATATAAACCAACAAAGAATTTGATTTCTGCAAAGATAGATATTTCAAATTCCCTTTTCATCTCATTAGAAAATAATTTGCATAATGTATCTTGTCATCCAAATATTATGTCATCCACAAATATTTTAGCTAATAGTATCTCTTTACCACCTTTAGTTTTCATTAGGTATAGATTACTGTTATCATTAGTTCTTGCAAAACCAATCTTTACCAAATAATTGTGCAACCTTTCATATCATGATCTTGGGGCTTGTTTTAGTCCATATAGTGCTTTGTGAAATTTACATACCATGATCTTATTGTTAGGATCAAAAAATACTTCTAGTTGTTCAATGCAAACCTCTTCTTCCAGTATTCCATTCAAAAATGTAGATTTGACATCCATTTGGCATACTTTAAATCCTTTGTAAGAAGAACATGCAAGTAGGGTTTTGAATCCTTCCAATCTTGCAATTGGGAAAAATATTTCCCCATAGTCAATACCTTATTCTTGTACATATCATTTGCATACTAATATAGTTTTTTTCCTTGTGATTTCTCCTTTTTCATTTAGTTTATTCCTAACTACTCACTTTGTTCCAATGACTTTCTTTTCCTTTTGTCTAGGCACTAGTGACCAAGTTTTGTTCTTCTCTATTTGCTCAAGTTCTTCATTCTTTGCCTAAATCCAATCTTCATTATCCAAAGAATCCTTCATCATTTTAGGTTCAAACTCACAAAATAAACATGTGTCACTTCTTAATCTTTTCTTTGTCATGACTCTAGAGTCCTTGTTACGAATGATATGTTTAGGTGCATGAAGTATTCTCTTATATTTTGATAGTGTAGGTTCTTTTCTACTTTTGTCTTCTTCATGTTCATCTTGAAAATTTATTGCAAGTTCATTTTGTATCTCTACTTTTTTTTTGGTTTCTTGGCACTAGGTTCCTAGTTTTTGATAGCTTCTTCTTGTATTTCAACATCATTCTCCTGAATCTCATCACCCAAAATATGTTTCTCGATAGCCTACTATTGTAACTTGACATTCACAGTTTATTGTTTCTTGGTAGCCTTGTTCTTTGGCTTAGATAAGGTGCAGGGCATACCTTCATTGACATATATGAATGTGTTATAATCTTCAGGTTGTCTTGCATTCAACTTTATTCTTTTTTGCATATTCATCAACTTTCACATTTGCACTTTCCACAACTTTGTTAGTGTTAGAATTCAAAGAATCATAATATTTTATTTTAGTGGAATATCCTAGGATTATGCCTTCATCACTTTTAACATCAATTTTTCCATTTCTATTATCCTTCAATATATATCATTTTCTTTGAAAAAATTTAAAAATTTCAAATTATGTGTATACCCAAACCATAATTCAAAGGGTGTAATATTTGTACCTTTCTTGACTTGTACTCAATTCAAATAATAGACTACTATAATTAAAATTTCTCTTTAGTATTTCTATGATACATTCTTCTCCATCATTAGTGTTCTAGCACAATCCTTGATCAATAAGTTCCTTCTTTCAACTATTCTATCATGGGGAGGGGTTCTAGGTGCTGACATCTATCTCTTGATTCCTCTATCATTGAAAAATATTTTTAATTCATTAGAGATAGATTCTCCTCCTCTATGAAATCTCAAGCACTTCAAACTTTTAACTATTTCCTTTTCAACTCTTTTCAAATACCACTTAAACAATTGAAAACATCATATTTTTCTTTAAGAAATATCACTGTCATCATTCTAGAGTAGTCATCAACAAATAGTATGAAATATCTATCTCCACAGTAGCTTTTCACTCTAATAGGTCCACAAAGGTCAGTATGAACCAATTCCAAAATATCATTAGATGAATAGGTCTTTCTCTTGAAACTAGACCTTGTCATTTTTCCCAACTGACATTATTTACAAAAAGTATTATTAAGTTTTCTCAATCTTGGCAATCCTCTTATTATTTTCATCTTACTAATTCTTACTAAATCATAAAAGTTCACATGACAAAACCTCTTATGTCATAAGCATATATCATCATATTATGCAAACAAGCATGTCTACTCAGATAAATCTAGATAGAACAAGTTACCTCTTATCAGTTCTCCACTTCTAATTAGTTCACTAGTAGCATCAAATATCTTGGCCTTGCTATGATAGAATTCAACTCTATACCATGATTTATTAAACTATGAAGCACTTAAAAAATAATAGTTAACTCCTTCAACCCAATAAACATTGTCACACTTGATCTTATCAGTCAATTGTATCAATCCTTTATCTTTTACAAGACATGGTGCATCATTACCAAACTTAACACAAATGCCTTTATATTGTTCCATAGTTTCAAACTTACTTTTATAACCACCCATTTGATATGATAAACCACTACCAATTATTCATAAATCACCTTTACTCACATATGAAATTAATACAATTTTCTCATCTTCATCAGAATCTTCTTTCATAGCAACGTAGAAAACTTCTTCATCATTACTATTAGACTCATTGTCAATTTTTTCTTTAGAAATATAAGAATATTTCTTACCTTTTTATTTGTAGTCCTTTTTTCTTTTGTTGTCTCTGTCATCTCTTCTACCTTAATACTTGCTTTCCCTTCTTTCATCCTTGTCTTCCCTATCAGGACATATTGCAACAATATGACCAACCTTTTTACATGAAAAGAATATTATAGGAAGTTTACCTTTGAATTTTTGTTTTCCTCTTGGAATTCTTCTAGACATTAATTCTTCAAGCTCATCAAGATCATCATTAGAGATATCATTATCACTATTCACAAATTTCCCTTTTCCTTTCTTATTAAGTACCAGTTGGTGTCATGCCCAAAATTTGGGGCAAAAACACACCAATAAATTTTATTTTAAAATAATAATAATTAACCTACTAAGTTAATACATGCTACACTCATTAGGATATGGAAAGATGACATAGGATTAAAGTGAGCTTTGAATACATATAATTAAGATGAAGGGTCGATATTCCAACACATTGCATAAGTTCAAAACCCTAAGTCCTAACACTATTAGAACCTTTAGCTTGGGTTGAAAGAGTCGATCAATTAAAATTAAGGTTCAATTTATAAGGTACAACTTCCAACTCAAATTTTATTCTAGGGTTTCCAAGTTCATAAGTCGACTATGACACTATCCCCTTTAACACTATACTAGATCAATCCTTAAGAGAATCTAACTCTGCAATTAAAGGTTAATCCATCATAACATATTAATACTTAATTCCAAAAAATGATCATAACCTTTTAAAACTAATTCAAGATATTAAATATTCATCAATAAAACAATTTCAACAAACATTTTCCTAGCAAAAATAATCCTATGCTACCATCAAGTTGGCTAAACAAGAACAATCGATAACCCCTTCAAAACTATAACCTTAGAAGTTCGAGTTAACTAAATCCATGATTAAATACAAAAATGTTATAACAACACATTATTAAAGTTTTGTCCTAAATAAAATAATTTGATCTTACACATTATTTCAACCTTATAACAAAACCAACCCTCACGCTTACTTAAAACTTATTCACCTATATTTTTTAGATATTCACTACTTACCCACTACATCTATCTCAAACAATTTAACATTAATATTAAAAATAAATAATCTTTTTCATTTAAAAAAAAAATCTAACTAATAAAACTAAACATCTTTAAACTAATCTAATATTAATATTAAAAAAAAATAACTTACTAGTACTAACAACATCTAACATTCAAATCCTAGCCCTTAACTCTTAACATTATCTCTCCTAACTTATACTAACTTCATAGCTTACACTTTACCAAATTCCTAATGTCTAAACATATTCTAAAATTAACAAAATTAACAACTAATTATGCTTTAAATTTCTAACATTAAAACATACTGACATACCCTAAATTATTTTTACTTTAATCAACTTTAACTTAACAAATAACTAAAATCTATTTCAAAAACATTACTATCTAACTTAACATCCAAAAAAATAACTAAACTTTATTAATAATACTTAGTATTAACAAATTCTATCTTACTAACTAAACATAATTATAAATCCATAATAACAAACAAACTAACTTTAACATCCTAATACCTTATTAATCCAATACCCTAACCCCACTAACTCTCTAACTCTCTAACACTTTAACACTTTCCCTAACCCCAACTAACCTCAACTACCTTGCTTACTTACCCATTGCCTAAGTGGGTGAATCTCTTTCTAGGACTCCTCCCCAAGGAGTCACGTGAATCCTTGCACAAGGTTGGCTGCACCCCAACAAAAGTGGACATAAGGTGAGCATGGGATAGTGTTAGGGTGGCGGGGGTCGGGGGGGGAGGGGGATAGAATAAGGCAATACCATGGTTGATTTGTCCAACCTACTCAAGGCATCCTTTTCTAAGGAGAAGCAAGTCAAAAAAATGCAGCCAAAGATAGCATGAGATCCAATACTTGCTGGGTGGCTTCCTAGGAGCAAGTTTAAGTATGCAAAGGGAGAGGAATGTGCATGTTTGCTTTGAAATCATCTATGACTCTAATCACCAATCAAATCAAGGGAATGCTTCCATGTTAGACTCATCTAAATGCAATTAAACCAAAATCTCATCCTTATGAAATTTGATGCTATGCACCCACTTTTGGGGAAAGGGGAAGAGTGTGGTGATGTCAACACCCATGTGGTGGCTATTTTAAGGAGTTATGAAATAAAGTTTTGTTGGTGAAACAAAGGAGGATAAAGTAAGGCATTTAGTTTAGCTTATTAATTTATTTTTTAAATTGCATGATTTTCTTTTAAATTGGCATCCAAAGATACTAAATAGAATCAAAATGGAATATTCTCTATTCCTAAGGATATTATAAAATTTTCCTCATGCAAAAAGCAGAGAGCTTATTTTCTCTAGGATCGTAATTTTTTTCTTTCAAGTCTCATTTTTCTAAAGTGTTAGATTTTCAATGAAATTAAAGTTACATGGCAAGGGGGGAATTTTTTTTTTCTAGTTGGACTATAATATAGGTTTAATGCTTAAGTTGATACAATAACATAGGAGTATTTTTTTTCCTAATAATCAACAAAATACAAATGAAGTGCCAATCACATCATTGAATTTCTTAACATAGTTTGGTATCGAATTGCATAGCTTCATAAATATCATCATTTTATCTAATTGACATTAATCAAGTATATACAAATTCAAACTATAAGAATGTTACAAAAAAGGTAAAACATCATTGCATCCATTTTCCAATAACATATGCCTATAAATTGAATCACATGGAATATCATATGAACGAAAAGTACTCCATTTTTTTCATTCATCTAATTCAAGGACTCCCTTGGGAAAGAACTAGGGAAGAAAACTTGAGATCATAATCATTTCAACAATAAGTTTAACAATAATATTTTTTAAATAGAATCGTATCCCAAGGAGAAATCTCCTAACATATTTGAAATGAAAACAACAACTCTGAGATCCTGCTTGGCCCCATAACAAGGTAGCCACTTCGAGAAATTGCAATTTTATCAAGCTAACCATGGAGAGAATGAAATGAACTAGGAGACAAATAGATTTAACATAAAAACATAGCCAATACATTTACTCCCAACCCAAGTTTACATAATAGGCTCATCATTGAACCAAACTTGGGAAAAGATGGATTTTTCTAGATAAGAGACTTCAATCACAACACCATAACAGATGCCCTTTTGGGGCTAGAATCTCAAGAACTTCTATTCTTCCATAGATGCCATCTCAAGGCTGATATCACAAGAACTTCCATTATTTCACTTCACAATTTCTCATAAAACACAAACATGGTTTGTAGTGATGAGTAGGGGCCCATAACACCCTACTCTCTGCCTCTCCTCATCATGAGGAGAGACTCTGCATTGCTAGAGTCCAATTGAATCCCTCCTCCTATACATGGCTACTTCTACCCTATCTAAGGGCGATTAATGCCAATACAACCCATATAGTCCCTTCAAAAATCAAATGTACAACACTAAGAAATTTTTTAAAGAAAACCCATTTCAATCCCTTCCAAACATATTCATCAAACACACAAACATACATATGCAAATGAAACTACTTAAGAATGAAACATAGCATGGACACATGAGCTTGAAGGATTCCTACATTCACAATAAGGTGACGGAAACTAAAATTTGAGAAGAGCTATCCTTCCTTCTCCTTCAATCTTGACTTGCTCTAAAACTAGAGGTTGGGTGAACAACCTTTCACCCTCAAATCTACCTCTAAAATAGGCTCCCAAATCAACCACTTACAAAATGCAATAATTCCCCCACCTGACTAAAGTTTCTAAAGTTTTATATCTTAACCTCATCACTAAGAAACTTTCAAGGTGGAGTTTAACCTATCAACTCATGAAGAAACTTCAATTTTTGCAATAAAGAAAAAATAGAATATTTGGGTAGTCACCAAAGTCAACAAAAGGAGCTAGAGGGGTGGAAAATGCCCCCAAACCATATATATACCCCTTAGATACTTAGTTTTCATAATTTTGGCCTCTAGGACTATTTAATGACCTGTTAAAATTCTTGAAAATTTTAGACTTCCTAAATACCCTAAAAATGCAAAATCATCATTAAACCTTGATTAGGGTAATTAATCATGATTACCCACTAATTAGCATTATGTCACTAACCTAGTCCAACTCAAATTCTTAAGTTACTTGGCTAACCCTAATTATCATGCTAAAATTCATATACGAATCATGAGTGTCAAGTAATACTATAAAAATCACTATTACAAAATATTAACACTTAAAGATTATAGAATGATACATTCATTCAACTCATGATAAAAATAAAATACAAATAATGGGGTTTGCATCTTTTATTAGACTCAACCTTTTTTTTCACAAACACTACATAGGGTCTAGTTTTGAATCTCTATTAGGTTCCTTAGATAATAAATCCTGCACACTCATTTCACACATCAGTAGCTTGAGAAAATCACATGCATATATACAACTCATCAAGGTAATTACATGAATTAAAACATAAATCTTTCATTTAAATAATCCTTTCTAATTTTGGCACATATTTAATCATTAGTATTTATATAATTAGTATAAAATAACTTATTAATTTAGATTAAAATAATAGAATAATCATCGTTAGGCATGCATATATTTAAACATCATAAATATCATCAATAGGGCATACTAAACTATCTGAATGCATAAAACCTAATCATCAAGGTACCAAAATCAACATCCTCATCATCAGGTGGAAACACCTCATATCATTGTTAGTGCAAATTAATGTTTGCATAGTCAAGATAATGTAGTAGTCCTCGAATCACTAAGTATTTAAACATGAATGTATCATTTGATCTCAATATTCATTAGGACATCTAAACATTACCTCACATCCATTCTAATCTCCTATAATAGATTTAATGGTGAAATTCATATTTAATAAGTACATACAAGGAGGGACCTTATATATGGGATTTGAAAGTTGATTCAATAGTAGTAGGAGTAAAATTATCAAATTTTGACAATTCAAAAGTAGTAAGCCTACCAAATAATCCTTCTAAAGTCAGATTTTTACAAGGTGTACATATCAGACATTGTATTATAGAAACTCTAATAGTGTAAATAGGAAGTAGGGTTCTTAGTACCTTGTTGATCATAGTTTCATCATCAATCTTTCCATTGCATCATCTTATAGAATTTACCACATCTTTGACTCATCCACGACATTGAGAAATGGTTTCACCTTCTGCAATTCTCATTTCGTCAAGTTTGCTTCTCAAGATTTTTGATTTTTCTCTCAAAACATTTGTGTCTCCTCCATAGATAGTCTATAGTTTATCCCTTATTTTCTTTGCAGTAATGCACTCCTTTATGTCATTAAACTTGGTATAGCTTAGGGCTAATACAATATCCAATATTACCTGATTGTGTTCTTACTTCTCTTTCACTTGCTAAGTTGTCATAGATCTTGGTATCTCTACGAATGCATGTTCTACATAGTGTATGTCAACTTCTCCAATTCTTGCCATATGCACCTTCAAAATTTTCCTGAAAAGCATCATTTCCCTAATACCAATTATTAGAATATTTTAGAATAACTAAGAGTGGGGGTGAACTAGTTATCCTCAAGTATAGATTTACCAATTCAACTTTTAATCACTTCAAATAGTTCAGATCTAAATATTTAGTAGCTCGGTCTCTATAGAAAATAATTAGAAACATAAAATTTACAATCCACTATCTTAGTAGTAAAAAACTTTGTAGAATGAGAACATTAACAATAAAACATCTAAAATAACATCCACACAAATATGACACTAGTATTTAATGTGGAACCCAATTTGGGAAAAACCACCAATAACATGTCACCAATTTTTTTGTACTTTTTTTGTACTTTTCATTGTTCTCAATGCCAAATCAGTGTTGTATTGATAAATTATGTATTTGGCATCTCGACTACTCTTGGATATTTTGTTTGGGTTTAGCTTAGGGACAAGGTTCCCCTCATGTATGGTTCTCAATAATTTTTTGATTTTCACTCAGAAAATCAAATGTAATTATTCATTTTAAATATCATGCATGTATATGACAATGATTCGAGGGTTTCTTCTTGATTCTTCCATGGATGAGTCTTTGAATAAGTTTATTAACATAATTATGGTTCCTAGTCCACTTTGGCTTTAAAAAAAAAACATGTCACCAATTTTTCACTCTTATAAAGTGAGCTCTGTTAGGAGTCAACCCTATTAAAGGTTACAAAACACAGTGTTAAATATGACCTTGTTAAAGGCTTTAAGCATCCTATTAGGAGTGGTCTTGTTAGAGGGCCTTAGAATATTCCATTATAAAACCACCTTGATTAAAGGATTTACAAATGATTATTAGGTCAACCTTGGTTAAAGGATTTCAATACCATACAATGGTTAGAAAGTAATAGTAGGTTGATATAATAAATACAACTCACTCTATAAATATAGGTCACAATTTAGATCATATGTTGATCCACTTACTAGCCTCCATTATCATATATATCTTTGATCTTCTTGGAAATCCTTCAATTGATCACATGTAATCTCTTTGTAACTCTTCTTAGCCTCCTACTTAAGTTTGCAACTCAATAGCATCAACAACTACTCCAACCATAATTAGGTTAGCCCGTGTACCTCCTTAAATAGGTAATTATGATCTTTTTCTTCTTAAATATCATCATAGATCTTAGGGTTTCATTAGATCAATTGAATCCTTACATCATTTTGTGTCCTCCTTTCTCTTCTAAAAGCTTCTCAAACCTTCTCTTTGAATTCATGCATAGAAATTCTCAAAGCAAGGTTTCCCTTGAATTAAATGCTCCAGGTCATCCATCCTTATCTTCAACATGTTTTACATATTCCAAGAATTCAATTATATTATTTGGAAATCAAGATTTCTTCATAAACTATCAAATGTTGTCCCTCAGCCAACATTGGGTTCTGACACCCAATGATTTGGAATTACTCGATCGATACTAACTACTTTTCTCAGCATACTTTATGATACTTGACCAATGGTGATGTTAAATCAACACTATATTTTTCTCAGCTTATGCTTTTTCTTGTCCAACATTAGCATCACTTGGCATATACTTCTAGTTCCTTAATCTTCTTCTCTTTTCTTGGTCAAGTCTATGCATTTGGTATTTATTTGATTTCTTCTTGTAGGGTTCAATGCAACAGACTTCTCCACTTAGGCTATGATTAAACAATCGCATTATCTTTTCAAGGTCTAGCTAATCAAGTGCCCATTGTAGTTTCTCATAACTCAACCTTTCCTCTAGGTACTTTTGATATCTCTTCTTTAATACTCTATTTAGATAGTAGTTGTCTTACCAATAAGATTTGACATCAATGATAATATAACAATTGTTCTAATTGTAGTTTCCAACAACTTTGGATGCTAAGAGAGCGGGTGAAAATGTCATGAGCTCTATTAATGATAATGATTAAAAGATAAAAACTAATATGATATATCCTTAGCCTACTAATATAATAATATCATATATTATTAAAAATATATGTATATATAATTCTAAATATATAAATTATCATATAAAATAATATATTATATTAATCATTTTAAATACTCATTTTTTAACTATAATGAATTTCAAAACTTTAGTCTATAGACTAAAAAAACAAAACATCATTGAACCATGGATGATTATATTCAAATAATCAACAACATAAAGTTAAAGGGAATAAATAAACAAAATATTATCAATGGTTTACTTAAATGCTGCATCATTTTCATGTAAGGACATGTACCTTGAAATATGCAAGATATATAATGGGTGACAAGGCTTACTTGGGAGGCACTATGTATTTTGGAGAGTTAGGGAAAAGGAGGAAAATACAAGAAAAATCAGAAAGTCAAATAATTTAAATACTACCATCTCATATTTACCACCACCTCATATTATGGAGCTCATAAAAATAATGATATGGGAGATGGTAGATTAAAAGACCTATTGACAAGGAAAAGGACCACCTTGATTAATGTGGGGAGAGAATAAAGTAAATAAAGTGCATAGGAGAAATAAGCATAGAAATTAGGGCAATACATATATACTTAAAACTAAACTAACTAGGCTTAAAAGACCTATTGACAAGGAAAAGGACCACCTTGATTAATGTGGGGAGAGAATAAAGTAAAAAAAGTGCATAGGAGAAATAAGCATAGAAATTAGGGCAATACATATATAATTAAAACTAAACTAACTTAAGGGAGAGAAGAAGATAAAAGTAGAAGAACATATAAAGGGAAAGACTAGTGGATCTAAAAGGATAAAGAAGAAGAAAAATTAAGGTGAGCACCAAAATTATATAATAATAGGCATAAGGTGGAAGATGTATAAAATATAGATTGACAAAAATGATAAGATTAAAGTACCAATAATGAAGTAAGGAAAAAGTATTCAAAGGTATACATGTTTGAAAGGGATTTTTTAAGGTGATAAGAAATCTTTGAAAGATAGAAACACATAGAAGGGAGTAAGTTCACAGGGTGGGAAAATAAGGTAAGAGAATAAGGTGGGTTTATTGAGTAATAAGATAATAAGGGCCTAATTTTTTAATAAGAGGGGTATCTAAGTGAGTATTAAATGGAAGGATAAAGTGAAAGAGAAATATATTAGTTTAAGTGTCTTATTATTAAGAAAGATTTATAATATTAAATATAATTATCATTATATAGAATAATTATCTTTTATGTACATGAACATATATTATTCAAGATTCATATAATTTTGAGTGAAAAATATACTCAAATTCATTCATAATATAATTGAGAATTTTGAAGTGATAAAAGGGTAAATCCAAAAAGGAGGCATCACAAGTGATATCAGAGCATGTTTTTTTCCATCTTGTAGGTTAGGAGATTAAATAAGGAATAGGTAGAGTAATTCAAGCACAATGAGGAGAAGGCTCCCAAAATGGGCTTTGTTCATGAGGGAACCTCTTGGAGCATGTTTCTACCCAAGCACAATAATTCTACCATTCATTATGGAAATGGAAAAAATGACCAAGAAATATCCATATAGTACTTAAAATTTAGGATCACTATTGGTAATATCATCTTAATAAATGCTTGTCATTTTCTTATTTCATATTTTCCTACTTCTTGTCTCATCATGAAACATGTATTTTGGTATGGATCATCACAATTGGTGCACTTTCCATCTTCACATACTCATGCATATGTTTTTTATGGACCTTTCTACATGATGTTGATACATATGTATAATTCAATAAATCATTTTCTAATTCACTATATAAAAGGATTTTTACTTATGAAGTTTATAGCTCTCCATGCAAAGGAATTAAGATGATTATAGCCAATTTACTTACTTTCTTACTATGCTCCTAGGAGTTGATATATGGTGTTATGTAGGGAGAGGTAGAGTAAGAACAAAGAATATACTAGTGTCAAGCTCCCTATGATAAGTAAATCCACACTCTCCTTAGGATGGGTATAACAGGGTAGTAATGAATCAAGGTTGAAATACATTCTAATCACTAGAGGCACTATTAGATATATATAATTACTTTAAAAGTAAGTTTTTGGTCTTGCAATAAATGAAAATTTTGCAATTATTGATTTAAGTTAGGGTTTTCATGATTATGTTGAGTATGATTTTTATTTTAATAATCTAGACTAGAATAATCAAGGCATAGGAATCACCTTAAAGAAATCAAAGGTATCAAGTTTAAGATAGGATAATGTCTAAGTCATAAGATGTCATATAAGAAATAGAAATTTCTTGAGGGAAAGAAATTTGAGTAAGGGTAGACTTGTCATGAGCCCTATTAATGATAGTGGTTATAAGATATAAACTCATATGATATATTCTTAGCCTACTAATATAATCATAAGATATATAATTAACTATATATATATATATATATAATAATTTAATATAATAGATTATATTAATCATTTTAAATTACTCATTTTATAACTATAATGAATTTCCAAAAATTAGTCAATAAAGACTAAATAGACAAAACATCATTCAACCATGGATGATTAAATCCAAATAATCAACAACATAAAGTCAAATGGAATAAACCAAAAAAATATTATCAATGGTTTACCTAAATGCTTCATCATTACCGTGTAAGGACATGTCCCTTCAACTATGTAAAATATATAATGGGTGATAGGGTTGAACCTAGGAGGCATTGCGTGTTTTGGAGACTTGGAAAAAGGAACAAAACACAAGAAAATGAAGCAAGTCAAATAATTTAAATACTACCATCTCATATTCACCACCAACTCATATTATGGAACTCATAAAAATAATGATATGGGAGATGCTGAATTAAAAGATCTATTGATAATGAAAAGGACCATTTGGATTAATGTGGGGAGAGAATAAAGTTAAAAATTGCATAGGAAAAATAAGCATAGAAATTAAGGCAATACATATATACTTAAAACTAAACTAACTTAAGGGAGAGAAGTGGAAAAAAGTAGAAGAAGATATAAAGGGAAATACTAGTGAGTTAAAAAGGAAAGAGCATCAACAAATAAGGTGAGCATTAAAATAAGATAATAATTGGCATAAGGTGGAAGATGTATAAAATAAGTCTATCAAAAATGATAAGAGTAAAGTACCAATAATGAAGTAAGGAAAAAGAATTGGTCTTTAAAAGGGATTTTTTAAGTGATAAGGAATCTTTGAAAGATAGGAACACATAGAAGAGATATTAAAGGAAAACCAATAAGGGAGTAAATTCATAGGGTGGGAAAACAAGGTAAGAGAATAAGGTCAGTTAATTGAGTAACAAGGTAATAATGGTCTAATTTTTTTAATAAGAGGAGTATATAAGTGAGTATTAAGTGGAAGGATAAAGTGAAATGGAAATATGTTAGTTTAAGTGTCTTATTAAAAGACATTTATAATATTAAATATTCTTTTGTTTATATAGAATGATGATCTTTTGTGTATGTGGATGTATATTATTCAAGGTTTTTTATATCTTATAAGTAAACATAAATCCATATAATTTTGAGTGAAAAATATACTCAAATTCATTCATAATATAATTGACAATGGTGAAGTGATAAAAGGGTAAATCCAAAAAGGTGACATCACATATTAGACATAAATCAAACTCACTAACTTCAATAATCATTGCATAAAATAATAAGAAAGTAATGAGCTTAACTGACAACACACAAACACTCACATTTTATTTGTAAAAAACCCAAACTAGAAAAGCAACAGGGAGAACTTTCTCGCAAAGAATAATTCACAACTATAAGATTTAATAACAAAAATAATAGGATTTATGATTAAGGGATCACTTCCAATATAATAATAAATACAAGTAGGATCTCACTACTCTAGACTTACAAAGAAAGGCTCACTATTGAGTATTAAGTTACAACAAAAAATATTTTGCACCCAAGACTCATTATCTTAGTAATATACAACTATATCTCAAATAAAGAAAGGTCCTCCTAATAATGTGGTTGATCTATAGAAAGATTTCAAAATTAGTAGCATTGTGATATTATATATTTTTACCACCACTAACACTAAACCTTTTTCTGCTAATTGTAGATCTTCACTACTTCATACACTATTCACTTTCTTCACATCTTATATTTTTTCAAAGATCAAATTGCACTTATTGACATGGGAAGGAATTGAAAATCTAGGGCCAAAGGTACACCTAAGTATCCAAACACCTTGTTGAGTAAACACAACATAAGCACACAATATATAACAACACCAAGGAGACAAGGAACAAAAAATAATTTAATAATTCATCAAATTATCCTCATATATGCCCAACTATGAAGCCTTTAGAGTTATGACCAAAAATAATTACGAAATCCTAGACTTAGAAGTTTCACATATCCTTCATCCTAACTCTTTTAGTTTTAATGACTTTGCACTCCCCTAAGTATTACTTAACCTAAACCTAAACACCCATATTTATACTTGCCAAAATAGACTACAGAAGATTCTAGATGATTAAATAATAGAAGGTTGACCTCAAAATGGTCTACACACATCCCAAAACAAGATCCTTATATTAAGTTCATGATACAAATTAAATACACAATTCAGCTAGAACTAAGAACCAATCACAGACAAACTTGATCAAAGAAGGAACTGCACATCAAAAAACATAAGGTTCACTCAATGAATGAAGGAACACTTGGCAACTAAATCACTTATTCAATACTAGGAAACTTAGCCAACACTGAACAACTCGGCCAACACTGAACAACTTGACCGATACTAAACCACTCATCGACAACTACAACTCTACAAGTGCTAGAACTCAAAAAAAACATGAAGATTAAACAAATATGAGAAGGATAGAAAGGCAACCTAGGATTCAAAAAATTGAGGTTAAAAGAAATGATTCTCTTGGATCATGCAAGTGTCACAACCTGAGATGAATCCAACTTATATTGAGAAACCCATGTAGCATCTTCCACTGGTTTATTCTTCCAGTTCTCCAAAGACTTCATAAAATCATAAAAATTTCTTGCTTCAACATTTCTCTTCTCTTCACCAGCAACATCCCTCAAACCTGATATACCTCTAGGATGCATTCCAGTAAAAATCTCAAAAGGAGTTTTCCAATACTCCTATTTACAAAATTATTATATGCAAACTCATCTTGTTCTAATACCATAGCCTAATTACTCAACTTATCTCCAACTAAACATCTTAAAAAATTACCCAAGCTTCTATTCACAACCTCTATCTATGGATGGAATGTAGAACTAAATTTCAAATCAGTATCCATCTTCTTCCACAAAGTCCTCCAAAAGTAACCAACAAACTTTCTATCTCGGTCAAAGATAATACTTTTTGGTAATCCATGCAATCTAATAATCTCTTTAAAGAAAATCTTAGAAACATGCATAACATATGATGTCTTCTTAAATGGCATGAAATGTTTCACCTTAGAAAATCTATCACGAAAAAAAATGTGGAATCATACCCTCTTGTTATCTTAGGTAATCCAAGAAAAAATCCATACTAACGTCACTCCAAGGTTTCTCAAGAATAGAAAGAGGTATATACAATCTAGTTTTATGACTTAATCCTTTTTCAACTTGAAAAGTTCCACAACTCCTAAAGAACTTCGAACATGCTTTTACATCTATGGCCAATAATACTTGTTCTTAAGAAAACTTAGTGTCTTATCAATTTCAAAATGTCTAGCCAATCCAGCACAATGCCTTTCCTTAATTAGATTAACTCTCATAGAATTTCTTGGTATACACAACTGAATTCCTTTGAATAACATAACTTCTTGAATGAAATCATCATCATACTTACTCATTTGATCTGATACATTTGGTGCTCTACACTCTCTCCATGCCTCAAAAAAATTAGGGCCAGTATCCTACAACTCCATCATCTCATCAAAAAAAGAACTTCAACCTTGATCTCGGTCAATAAAGAACATATTCTACTCAATGTATCTACAACTTGGTTAGTGACTCCACTTTTATGATTGATCACAAATATGAAAATTTTCAAGTACTCAACCCACTTCATATGTTTTTTATTCAACTTATGTTTACTTCCTAAATAATGTAAAGCTTTATAATCAGTATACAACACAAAATCCTTAGGAATCAAATAATGTCTCCAGTTCTTCAAGTCTTGAAAAATAACATAGAACTCTTGATCTTACTGAAAATACTTCTTTTTAGCATAATTCAACTTCTCACTAAAGAAAGGAACAGGTTTACCTTCTTGACTCAACACAACTCCTATTGCACTACCACTTGCATCACATTCAACTTGAATTACCTTATTGAAATAATCCAATATAGGTAACTCAACAACCTTTGATTTTAAAGTATAAAAACCCTTATCATCTCCATGTGTCCACTTGAAATCATTTTTATCTCCTCTTAGTATCTCAGTCATAACATTACAAACATAACTGAAATTCTTTATAATTTTTTTTGTAGCAACTAGCTAAACCATGAAATGATCTTACCTCACCCACATTCTCAGGTGTAGGCCACTCCTGAATACATTTAACCTTCTCAAAACCCATTCTCAAACTATCAGCTAAAATTACAAATCCTAAATATGTAATCTCCTCTTGCATAAAGGAACACCTTTTCAAATTAATCAACAACTTCTCCTCTTTCAATCTCTACAATACTTGCCTAATATCATCTATATGATCTTCCTTAGTCTTAGTGAATATTAGAATATCATCCAAATAAAAAATTACAAACTTAAACAAGAATCACTTTGGGACCTCATTCATCAACCTCATATGAAAGTATATTTTTCATTAGTCAAACCAAAGGGCATTACCAACCACTCATACAAAGCATCTTTTTTCTTGAAAGAAATCTTCTATTCACCACCTTCTATGATTCCAATTTGATGATAACCACTCTTCAAATAAATCATGGTAAAATATGTTGCTCCACTCAAACAACCCATTATATGATCCATCTGTGGCATATGAAACCAATATTTCACTTTTATCTTATTAATAGCTCTAGAATCAGTATACATTCTCTATTATCCATTCTTCTTAGGTTTCAATACAGTAGTTACAACACATGGACTCAAGATTTCTTTGATCAAACCTTTATTCAACAACTCTTGCACTTGTTTATTAAGTTCTTCATTATTAGTAAGTGTCGATCTATATGGTGCTTTATTCAAAAGAATAGCTTCAGGAATTAAATCCATACAATGACTTATACTTCTTACTATTGGTAAACCATTAGGTATGTCTTCAGCAACAATTTCCTTGTACTCATTCAACAACTTTTCAATTTTTTTTGGGACTCAGCTAAAACTATTAGTTTTTTTTGTCACTCAACCTCTACCATCTTTTATTGACTATCCATCACTATTTACTATTAGTTATCCATTACTACCACAACTTGGCCCTCTAGAAAAAAAAACTTGGTTCCTTTTCATCTCTTTCTCAAATTGCTTTCCACTAACCATGCAAATTCTCATAGTACTATAATTTATCTCATCAGGAAACTCAATCAAAGGAATTAATGTATCCTTAACTACATTCATCCAAATAGTATATTGATTCAATCTTCCATCATACATAACATGTCTATCATATTGTCAAGGTCTACCCAATAGAATGTGACAACAATCCATAGGCATAATTTCACACAAAACTTCATCAAAATAGTATCCAATCTTGAATTTAATAACACATTGCTCACTTACCAATATCTTATGTTCATCCTTGATCCATGAAACATGATAGGGTTAGGATACTTTAGCCTCTACAACTACAATTTTGTAACCAACTCGTTTAATGCCAAATTTTTAAAACTACCACTATCAGTGATCACTTTGCAACATTTCCCATATTTCTTACATTTGGTCTTGAAAAGACTTCTCTTATGAATGGGCTCTTTATCATCAAATTTCTCACTGCATAGAGTTTTTCTCACCATTAAATTTTCTCGTACACTAGGATCACTCTGAGGGTTCACAAATTCACCTTGTATCATGGCATTCTTTCTACTACTTTCATTCTCACTAGAGTATCTACACTCAAATGATCTATGCCCTTGTTTCCCACATAACAATTACCATAAAAAACACCTCTAGAATAAGAGTTACCTATTCCTAGTATGAACTAGTACCTCCTTAGTAAGAACTACCACCTTTTTGCTTGGTCTTTCCTTTATCATCACTTTTCCATTCATATTTTCCATTATCTTGTAAGAAATTATTAGATCTTCAACCTTCTCCATAAAATCTTTGTCCGCCTCTCTAGAATCTAGCACCTCTACCTCTCTATCTTTGTTTATGCTTCTTTTTTGAGATTTCCTCATCCTTTAAGGAATATTGATATGCTTCTTCCATAGTTTCCAATTTCACAAAACTTATTTCATCTTGAATTCTAGATCTCAATCCATTAGGTACCTTGCAACTTTCTTAAACTTGTCATGCACATGTCCAAATCCAATGTCCAATCTATAGAATTCCTTAGTGTACTCCTTCACATTCATGTCTTTGTGTCTATAATTTTGCATCTTTCTCAACAAGATAACTTAGTAATTACTAGGAAGGAACTTCTTCTTCACTTTGTTCACCATTTTCAACTAGGTTATGATCTTCTCTTTTCCTCTTCTTTTTCTATCAGTTTGCAAATTCTCCCACCATAGTGAGGCATGAACTTTTTGATGGGACTCAAAATTGCATCCCTAATTTGAGTACCATTTTAAAATTTTGAGTCATTTGAGCCCTTATAAGAACTTTTCTTACTTGCGTACCTGGCTGTCCTTGTGAGGCTTATGAGGTGTTTTATATTTCTAACACCTTCCATTCAGAATTTCCATGCATCTTATAATGATAAGTTTCCATTCTAAGTCATTCTGTGAAATTTTGTTTTGAGCAATGTTCAGATCTATATTTTTTCCCAAGTGTCGAATAGTAACAGAGGGCCTAGTTTGCATTTGAATATCTTGCACCCGATAAAGTTTCATGACTTTCTACTTTGGAATTATTTAGTATGAATATCAAAGAACCTATGTTTTAGTATTCAATTCATTTCAATATGTTTTAGCTAGGCTTTGAATCCCTCAAAGTTGGTTGTTTATTGTTGTCATGTTGATGCATATTTTTTAGAATTTTGGAAGGCCCTGTTTGACTAGTTATAACTTTGACCCAATTGACCATACTGAGAAAATTAAATTTTCATTGCATTCTAGGGGTTAGAGAATTGTTATGTTTTAGATTTGAGCTTATGAAGAATCCATTTTATCAATTTTCAAACATGATTCCAAATGCAATTTGTAAAGTTTTACTTGTGTCAAGAAATGCAGATTGGTTAGTGCCCCTGTTTGGGATGATATAACTCTAAATCCATGATAGATAAGACCAAATGGATTATACCACTATGTTCTACTCTAAAAATGCTTCAATTGTGTTAGTTTTCAAACTTTGATGAATTTGTTTGCACACTTTTCCAAGTCCATTCTATTTGAGAAAATCACAGTTTTGCAAATGTCCCCTATCCTACAAATTTGTGTACCCCACGTTCCACACTTGCCAAATGTGCCCAGTTATTTTTTATGAGCCCAAAATATAGACTTATACTCTCTTCATGATAATGAACTAGTGCCCCTATTTTTGTGCTTCCACATGTCATTTTGACCTATTTCAAAGCTAGAACTGAACATGTTTTATTATTTTCTGTCATGTTTGTTTGTGAGCAGTTTAAAGAAGGTAATTTTGATGGTCAATATATTTTTGTTAGAGTAAATAATTAATTATTTAATTATTTATTCTATTACTTAAGATTACGTAGGTAAATGCATTTATTTAATATTTAGTATTTAATAGTTGTAGTGGTTAGTTTTTGACAACACGGGAGTTTGTTCCCTTCTAGCATGTTCCACCTTTTGTGGATATGTGTTGAGTTGTCATCCTTATCTTCTACCACCTTCTAACTTGTTCTAAAAGCTTCCATGAGCTCTTTATAAGTGGCCTCTCTCATTGTATTTTCATAACACATAATCACTTCTCATTGTAAATACATTTTCTTCTTTTGTTTGCACATATTGTCTCTCATGTCCATTTAGGGTTTTTCCCTTGCTCCATGCTCTTCCTCTCCTTGGCTTCTCTTTGACAGGTTCTCGCATGTAGGTGATCTTGGGCATCTTCAAAGTTGGCTTTCCTCAACTCCAACATGGTATTAGAGCCTTCCTACTGCTGCTTCATTGAAGAATTTTGAAGTCGTGATTTGAAGTCACAAACTCTAGTTTGTTTATGCATTTTTTCTTCAAATCAGGGGATCAACAATTTTTTGGAGCACATTGGGCTCAAACGGACATCACCATTGGATCCAGAAGGCCATTTACAGTCAAAATTCATATAAAACTTTTCAATTTTGGACACAGGACATTTTTGGAGATTTTTTGAAGCCTCCAAGTCGTTGTCGTACGGACTGTACAGACAAAAAAGGAAAAAAAAAATTTAAAAAAGGGCAACCACCGTAGTAGCGCCGAAGCACCACCCGACAGCCACCCCGACACCACCGTCCACCCGCCCATTAGCAGCACTGCCCGATAATAGCACTACCATCACAGCAGTGTCTGCCTCGGCCGCCGCCCACTGACCACCCCGGTGCCGCCCTCTTGCACTGCTTCGGCGGTTGTCCACCTTCTAACGCTCAGTCTCCGCTCAGTGCAGCTCCACCCATGTTGACTCAGTGCCAGCTTAGTGCTAGCACAGATAGTTGACGCAGATTTTTTACCACATCAGTGGCTGCTCTGTCAGCATTTTTTGCTGAGTCACCTCCACTCACCGTGCGACACGTGGCAGGTCCACCACATGGCACATTGCCACATGGGCCCTGCCACGTTAGCTGATTGCCATGTGGCATCCACATGGAACTGCCACGTAGCCTCCTTTTTTGCTATGATGGGCCACAGGCCATCAATTTTAATGTAGCGAACTGTTGACATCAGTATGATGTCATCTGCATCAAGCCTCTTGCACCTCTCCTAGGGTCATTTTGGAGCTACTTGTGGTTTTTTGGCCATAACTTTTGCATATGGAGGTATTTTTCCAATCCAAAAAAAGTGCTGAAAAGTTGGTTCTGAGACAGAGACTTTGATGTAGGTATTTTTAGGTTTTGATGCATTTTTATTATTTATTTTTAGTCAAAGTCCAAAGTTATGTTTTTGACTTAGGCAAGCATATCTTTTGCGTCCCATGCCTATTTTTTGAAAACTTGATATTTTTGGAAAGCTGGTTCTGTCATCTTTTAAAAAATGTGGTCCTTTTTCTTAGTTTTTGGCCCCTGCTCTTTCTATCATAATTTTGGCATTTTTGCTATATGGTAAATATTTTGAGTGTTTTAGGCCCGAGGATAATTTTCCTAGCATGGTTTCCTTTGTTTTTGGTTGTACTTTCTTTTGTTGCAGCTTGTTTTCAGTTCTGATCATTGTAGCTATCATTTTGAAGCACTTTTTTGTATCGCACTGAGATAAAGTGTCACTTTTGCATTTTGAGAATCATGAACATTGTTTTGAGTCAGTTGTACATGCACTATTTTCATAAAGTACCGTGGGAGGGATAGTTTTTTGCTATTTTAGGCATTCTCCCTTTGTCAAATGAGTGTCCCTTCCACAACATTAGCCCCATGCAGAGTCAGTTTGACTGTGTCTTTATAGGTGTCTGTACCTCATTTCCTCTCTCGTCGTTCTTGGTTCATCTGTAGGAGACTTTGGCCCACTTTCTTAGTTGCCTATCATCACACCCCGTTTGCATTAAGGGGGGGTTATGCTGTTGTTCTAATGCATCCATGGTTTGATAATTCGTTAGTGTGAACTATGTATTTAGTGGTTGATCCTATATACATGGCGATTGCAGTGGCTGGCTACCTATGCATTTCGGTGAGATGCATCATCTACCATATAGACATGCTCGATTCATGCCTTCTTCTTCCATGGAGGTTGTTTAGATTAGCAGTTTGGTAGATTTGCAGCTTCTTCATGCTTCAGTGATGCTTCTTCATGATCACTCCTTGTTCCCATTTTAGGGGACAATTTCCCTAGTTGGAGGCTTCTTTAGTTCTTCACTAGGTTCTTACCTCTTTTTGGGGGAGGGTTTTTCCCACGTGGTTTTCTCTCTTTCCTCATTTTACAGTGATTGCATTTTCTTGCATTTTTCATGGGTACCTAACATGGCCTCATTACCGGGACCCATTCTGCATTTCATCTTAGTTTTGTGAGCTTAAGGCATTTTCCTAAGTTGCACTTAAGGGGGGGTGTTAGAGTAAATAATTAATTATTTAATTATTTATTCTATTACTTAAGCTTACTTAGGTAAATGTATTTATTTAATATTTAGTATTTAATAGTTGTAGTGGTTAGTTGTTGACAACATGAGAGTTTTTTCCCTTCTAGCATGTTTCACCTTTTGTGGATATGTGCTGAGTTTTCATCCTTATCTTTTACCACCTTCTAGCTTGTTCTACAAGATTCCATGAGCTCTTTATAAGCGGCCTCTCTCATTGTATTTTCATAACACATAATCACTTCTCATTGTAAATACATTTTCTTCTTGTGTTTGCACATATTGTCTCTCATGTCCATTTAGGGTTTTTCCCTTGCTCCATGCTCTTCCTCTCCTTGGCTTCTCTTTGACAGGTTCTCGCATGCAGGTGATCTTGGGCATCTTCAGAGTTGTCTTTCCTCAAATCCAACACTTTTGACCCAATTTTCATCATGATATGAAATCTGACAGGGTACAACAATATGGAGCAGAGATTCAACATGTCACATCTTAGGGCTAAGTCAAGTGTTTCAGTCAATTTTTAAGGCTAGTCAGAGGATCCCTTGGCACACAAAGCATAGTTTGCAGGAATAAGGTGAACTCAATTTTTAATGGTTAATCAGTGGTGGAGTTTAATTTTAATTAGTGTTGAGTATACATTGGATTAGTTTCTATGAATCACACATTTCAGTTCAATTTTTTTTAGCCAGACCCACTTTGGGGCCCGACTAATTTCATCAGATCAACAATATGCTATGTAAGACAAAATGTCTCAAAGGGTTAAAATGACTATGATCACCAAGTTTGTATTCATTTTACACATATTATCATCAATCAAGAACCAATGAGTGTGTGGAATGAGGTATGAGCAAAAAAAATGGGGAGAAACATTGAAGTAGGGCAAGCACATAACATTTTTATCCATATTATTACTAAAGTAAAAACTTCCTTTTACTTGGTTTCTTATCTTCCCTAAAAATCCAAAGGTCAAGTATATTATTCTTGTTATCACCTATCCAGTGGTGTATTGAACCTTTTGATTATTTTTGATGTATGACTAATGGGGATAATTTGGGAAAGATTGCATCAAATACCTTGGGAGGCATTGATCCTATAACTATAGATGGAAGAATTTTGAATTAAGAGGAGGATGAGACTAAGAAGGTCTATCTTGATAAGACCATGTCAAAGGTGGATGATTGTGGAATAGATAAGTTTGTGTCTATGCCTCTTGCAACATCCCATGTCATTACAAGAATAAATGATTTGGATCTTCATTCTCTAGGGGATATCTAATGATTATGCCCCTACTAAAGTCCTCTTTTCACATTGAGAATGCCATCAACCCTCTAGCTATTGAACATATTTTCAGTTAAAATGAAGAGAAGGATTTGAGGATGGGGGAGGGAGATTTGAAGTGGTTTTATATTGAGTTGGTTTTATGAGTATTACACGTGTTGCATGACTACATGAAAAACCTATGACTTAGATTAGAAGGAAATAGGGTATGACATAAATAGAGGAAATGAGCTCCCTTTCCAACCATCTATTACCACCATATTCACAATGGGTTCTACTTCCACCATCACTCTTGACTTCATCAATAGTCACATCCTCAGTCTAGCCCCCATACAAAAAGAGGTGATGCATTTGAGAGACAAGAACAAAGGAGCAGTGGCTAAAGCAAAATTGAATTAGGAAAATTTTAGAAAGAAGATTGATGAAGCTCTAGCTTTAGTCTTACAACTTGCACGAGTCAAATGGGTAAAAGACCAAGTTGGTCATTGGACATGGGATAAATTACTACCAGCTTCAACACTTCATAACATTCTGGATCATACAATGATGCCCAAATTAACAACACTAGATACTTGGGATCCTTACAAGAAAGAAATGAACATGCATGGTAGAAGAGGAACAACATAGGAACAACAAAGAAATTCACAAAAAAATAGAGGAGGTTCACCAAGCTTGGAGTGCACTCAGTATGGATGAAACCATAGCTACAAGATGTGGGGGCATGATCATTTAATGGTGATGGCCTTAATGTTATATTAATCACTATTGTATGAGAGCTAGTAAGAGTTTGATGACTATAATATGGTATTATTCCATGAGAAAGAGAGTGAATTGCATGGAGTGGCAGGAGTAGATGGAGAGTATTCTTTGAAATATTTCCTCATGGCATGATAGGATGGAGAATGTCGTTGCATTTCTCATTCCTCATTCCAATCACACCATGGCATGTAAACCCCTCACAAAGGGATGCATGAGCAATTGCAAAAATGATGTGAGACCTTTTGTCCCACATACAACAGATGTGGGGTTTTCAAATGCTTTTTAATAATGAAGATACAATCATTAAGTGTCTCAAAGGCAATGCCTTAGAGATAAGTCAAAGTTTGCATGGATTGGGCCCACCATGTCTAAGTGGCTAATGCGGTCAATGAATTTTTGACCCAGATTATAAATTAAATGCCACATGGTGGATTCAACTATGATGTCATGAGTTTGGAGATTGATGGGGACACAACCCAAGCACAGAATGGACACAATAGGAAAAGGGAAATTGTATTAATTGTGAAAATAAGCTAGTACATTAAGTACAGAGAAAATAGACTCCAAAACATGCCCTAAGGCTTAGACTGGAGATAATTTCTCCTTTTGGTAGCTCCTCTCAAATTCCACACCGAACTACCTTTTACAATGCCAAAAATGTCCTTAAATAGACCCCGAAGGGTTAAGGACTAGGAGTACATTCTAGAAAGTTCTAGTAGGCACCCACCAACCTAGTAGAAGGCTCCAGAAGCCACATTAGAAGTTGGTGCAAATCTAGAAGAATCCAAAAATGATAACCAAACTTTCGGGAGGCATAACTTTCGAACTATAGCTCCGATTAACAAACCATTTACATTTTCGAAAAGCTCTCAAAGCGCTCTATAGCCCTATGGACCAACTTCACTCATCCCCCATTTTTTGGCCCTTTTTGAGGTAATTTAATGCCCCTAACCTGACTTTGAAGCATTCTTAGGAGGTCTCCAAAAATTGAAAAACTGTGATAACTTTCAAACCGTGGGGCCTTTTGACTTGATTCTTTTTTTGGAATTCTCTAAATTTAAATTACATTCATTTGGCCAATTTACACTCCTAGTTCACCAAAATGATGGCTCAATTACATACTCCTATTTTTTTAGCATTTACACGTATCCCAAGGTGTTCAAATACTCTATCCTAGAACACTGATAGTGGAACTGTGAGAGTTGGAACCTTTATTTGACCCAAATGGGTATCTAGAAATGAAAACACATGAAACAGAAACTAAGTCTAAGTATATTTTTTTGGGTGACACAAGATTGCCCTTATACCTCTGGATGCTCCTACATCAGAGATGAAGGAAGGAGGACTTATGATGTCACGAGGAGTCGTGAGATTAGAAGAGGAAATTTTGAAGGTTTTGAAGCTATGATGTCGAGAGATCATGAGATGAAGCAAGGAAAGCTATGATGTTACGAAGCCATCGTGTGATCAAAGGGTTGAAAAATGAGAGTTATGATCCTATGATGTCGAGAGATTGGGGAGGCCAAAATTTGAGGCTAAGATGCTATGAAATGTCATGAGTTTGTGATAAGGTGTAATTTTCAAGCTATGATCATATGAAATTGTCATGAGTTTGGGGGATGAAATATTGAGCCTTGAGATGATATGATTAATCATAACATCATGAGATTTGGAAGCATAAAATTTAAATGTTATTCAAATGTTGTATAAGATGATTTAGGACCCACTTGGATGATGTGGTGAATAAAAAATGGACAAGTGGCACCCTATGATAGGAGGATAGGGTAAAATAAAAATCTAGAACATTTAAAGTCAAATATTTTTAAAATGAGCGCTCCATCCTAAGTTTGAAAAATTTAATTGAATTTGAGATATAATGTATAGTTAAAACTATATGCATTTTAAAATTTTCAATTTTAATGTTAGCTCATGGCCTAGGGCTTGGTTTTTAAGATGCATACCAGAGGCATTTTTTTATCAAAAATATGCAATATAATATATTGCCAAAACTAGGAGAAGCTAAATTTTTCATTTCCATAGCCAAATTTTGCACAGGTCTTCAATGGAAGGCATTACAAGAAGTTTTGTCTTTTGGGGGCATTTTTAGTGATAATGAAGATTTGTTATTTTCAAATAGAATGAGATTAGATTTGGATGAGATCAGATTCACTAGGGACCATACATAATGAAATTAATATTTTGGAAGTAGTTGCAAGTGATAAGGTTATGTCGGCAAGAGGTGGCAAGTGACAGTTGAAGATTCATGTTTGAGGGAAAAAGAAGACAAACACAATTAGATTGAAAGCTCCTACACATTTTGATGTCTATCATATTTTCCACCAAGGGGGGGTGGGGGGTGGTTCTAATTATTCTAAGAAGATATTTCTATAACAACATTGATGAGATTTGATTCACAATTTAGGGAAGAGACAAGTTCTACAAAAATAGAAGAGTTTTAGGAGAACACTTGGCAGAATCCGATCTAATCTAGGAGCCTCTTCCTATCTATATATTCCTATTCTTTTCTCATTGTAAGGGTTCCAATTTTTGGTTTGAGAGCCTCCTCAATTGTTGTGATACCATTCTTAGTATTTTCTTTGTTATGAATAATATTGTAGTTTTTTTTAAGCATTTAGATTATATAGTAGTCCATTGTGTCTTGTCCGAGTCTCTGCATACACTTGATGTATTGATTTAAAGGAAATTAATATATAGCTTTATTAAAAGTTTCATTCTAAATTTTATCTCCTTTTTTATGGGTCTTTAGTTTTCTGTTGATATATGTACAAGGTGCATGATGTCTAATTGCAACTTGGCTTTGAAGTTGTATGCCACTGCATATTTTTGTTGTTGGGTCAAGGACCTGAGTAAATTGCTTGATATGCACTAATAGAATTGTAGGGATCATAGGGGGGTTTGATAAGTATGAATTTTATTTTGAATATAGATGTTTTTTTGCAAGATGAATAGATAGATCAGACATCTGAGTATATGAGTATATTTTAGGTATCCATGTGTATGTTTTGACTTAGTTAATGCCCAATGGACAAGGGACTGATCAGCTTGGAGATTACATGTTCTTGTTTTTGCATACTTGGGTTATGCTGATATTCAAGCCTTTAATCAAATATATTTTCCCTTTCTATTTAAGAGCCAAAAAGAGTTACCCTAGCTTAGCTTGTCAAGTTCATAGGTCATGTTATTAGCTATCTCATGTCTATGATTATTTGCACAAGAATAGAAGATTTAGGGGTTATATATATATATATATATATATATATATATATATATATAATCACATCACGAAATAAACACATTACAATGAGGTTTTGAATCTTCCAAAGATTCACCTTGGCTTTACCATGTTCACATAGGTTTGAACCTTGTTTCCCCAAATAATTTTCATGGTTCAAATTTCTTGCACACTCAACTTAAACATTAGTAGCTCAATGAAATAATATAGAAATACATATAGATAAGTGTAGAATAATCCAATATCACATAATTTGCATATACAATTAACTTTCATCTAATCATTTACATATGATATCTAAAACATTGAAATATATTCAATTATATGTTTTGACATTGGTACCATATAGAGAATTTGAGGTCCACCTGCCTAGGTTTTGTAGAGCCCGAAGAAGAAATAGATTAAATAGCCTTATAGTTGGCCCCGGTGTCTAAATAGGTAAATGAAACATGGGAATTGGATTCCCCTAGGTTTATGTTTTCTTATCACTAGGTTATTAAAAAATTGATAATTCAGAAGCCAACACTTTCAACCTAGTGGCTACAATCTTCACCTTCCCATTATCAGGAGTGATTTCAAACTCAAATAATGTAAGGACCACACTCATACCCTATTATACATCTTAAGGAATGAATGTGGTTAAGAGTTAAATTAGGTCATTGACATTTTCATTACTAATAATGATTTTTGAGATCCTATTAGAGACTGATGCAGATTTCAGTTACTATAAGGCTAACACCCATTCAATAACATTAGATTGAATAGATAAGACCCCATGAAAACAAGACTCAATATGTTCTAGCTAAGAAATTGGTCACGAGATTCAAAGTATGATCCACAAAGAAATTAGGAAAGATAAATTAACATTCACTCTAGTGAGAACAACAATGATTGTAGGCTATTATGACAACAAGACATATGGCAACATTCAAAAATTGGTTTAAAACTATTATGACATAATTATGGAAACATTTTAATAGTCTAAGTAATTAACCCTAGAAACTCACACACAAATCCCTCATAATGTGATAAAGGGATATTGCTAGGAATGTCGCTATGCTTAAATTGATTTGAAGGACACTAGTTAACAAGTCTGCATATCAGTGATTCCTCTTAGGACATATATGCTAAGATCCATTTTATATGTTTTCATGATTTAGTAAAGAGGACCTTAAAGTTTCATTGTTATGTTGGAAAGAGTTGTGATAATATTTAGAATGATAATTGGTTATGTTAAGAAACATAATTGTTGACACACATATTTGATATTTCAATGTTTTAGATATAGTATGGAAATGATTAGATGAAAGTTAATTGTATATGCGAATTATGTGATATTGGATTATTCTACACTTATCTGTATGTATTTCTATATTATTTCATTAGGCTACTAATGTTTAAGTTGAGTGTGCAAGAAATTTGAACCATGGAAATTATTTGGGGAAACAAGGTTCAAACCTATGTGAACATGGTAAAGCCAAGGTGAATCTTTGGAAGATTCAAAACCTCATTGTAATGTGTTTATTTCATGATGTGATTGTACTTGGGTGTTGTAAGTTTAAAGATCATGAATAATTAATGACATGCCATCATGATGTGTAAAGTATTTAAGGTGTGTGTGTCATTTGACATTTGTGTTGTTTATGTATAAATGGCATGTCATGTAGGATTTTGGGCATGAAGTCACTTAACCTAAACTTAATCCCATTATGAAATTAAGTTAACCCACCTTGGAGAGTGTTAGGATGAGTCACCTTCATGATGGAATTCAAATTAAATTTTATAGGAATTTTAGAGAGCTTAAAAGTGGTTCCCAAGTGCTATATTGGTGAAAATAAGTCACCCACATGGTAGTAGTATAGGTTGGGGGTCTAAATATAACCATAAGTTGACCTAGGGGACTTAGGAGACCCTCTAAACTAGTCATTTTCAAGCCAATTCAAAAATCAAAGTGTCACATGACTTTTATCCTCATCCCTCCACTTGGGTAAGTTCCTATTGGTAGAAGCTACAAGGGTGTAAGAGGGGTAGGTGAGGATGGAAGTGGAAATCCTTTTAGGGAGCTTGTGCCAAACTTAGTGTTTGTTTACTCACTCTCTAATTGTAGAGACACCTAGGGTTTGAAGGAGGAATCTTGGAAGCCAAGGAAGAAAAATATTTTCATCACAATTCTTCATCATTAGTTTGGAAGGAGGTTAGTGCTTCATGCCATATTTTCTCTCATCTCATGGAAGTTGAAGATGGAAATTGTAAGAGTGTTTCTTGTAGGATCTATGTATTTGCATATAGTGCATGTTATAAATGATTGTGTATGTGAAGAGTATATTGAAATTATTTGCATTTGGTTTGTTTTCTTGGATTGTGGTTGTGGATTTAATGTTGTGCTAGGTGTGAAGGCTTCACTCACCCTTGGGAGGGAAGAGAAGAAATCCTTCTCTTAGAGAGGGGATAGATTTCATGGAGTATGGGCTCCATTGAAAGGCCATATACCTTTATATTTTTCTACAAGAAGTATAAGTGAGGATTTGTGATGAGGAGTAAGTGTTGATAGCCTTGTTGAGGCATGTGATTATTGATAGCCTTGTTGTGGCATGTTTCTTGGAAGCCTTATTGGAATATTGCAATTGCAAGATTTGTTGTTCATAAGGATATGACATTCTCCTCCTTGAAGAGCCCACCTTCACCCAATGTTTATGATTCCATTTGTGAATCATTGTGAAAACCTTGTTTGGGGTTGTAAATGTGTTGAAAAAATGTTGTGTTCATGTTAGTTCTTATTTTGAGATGTTGTATGGATGTATCCCATTTGAGCCTTGTTTCCCTTAGTGCGGTGGGTGGCCTCTTTGAGGCCTAGATTGGGAGGTGAGCCTCCATGGTTCAACATTTTTATCTCTCATTTGTAGGTCCTTATTGGATGGTCTTGAAAAATTGGAGCTCTTATTGTATTTCCATATGCATAGGAGATGAAGACATTCTTTGTTGTATTTGAGTTGGGGCTGTGAGCAAACTCCATCTTGTTGTGGGCATTTAAATGCATTGCAAGAGTAGTGTTATTGCTTCTCATTGACAAGGAAATTTGTTGAAATATCTATGTTTAGTGAATAGAATTTCCATTGTGTTGTCATACTATGAAGATTTCACTTCCTTTTGTGCATTGTAAGGATTATTGAAGGAAGCATGTTTTGTGTGTAGGAAATAGGTTATCTTGGTTCTTTAAGTTATTGTGCGCCCTCACTTCTATGTAACTTGAGAGAATGAATCTAAATTATCATGGAGGAATTTTAATATTAGGAGGATTAGATCAAAGAACAGTATTGGAATGGTATTATTCCCTCAACTCACTTGAATAATAAAGGTATATGCATCATTCAATTGGATCCTTGCATGTGAATATAATGTTAGATCTTGAGCAAATGCTTTACCAAATTTCATTACTCATAGATTAGAATTAATCAACTTGTCTCGATTAAGACTCCTGTCATGCTTTCTATATGTGCCTTTTTATTGAGTTATTGTCCAAATGAATCAATAAGTTCATTAATATAGACTATCATAACATATCAAGAAACCACTAATGTCTCATTGCAATTACTTATTATGGTACCCTAGACTATAGAAGAAGAAAAATCAAATAGATGACGTAAATGTATAAGTGTTAAGAGATAAACTTGTTGTAGGTGTCATTCCAACTTTTGGAATTTGTATGGAGAAATTAAAATATAACACTCAGCTATTATAGACCAATAAAATAATTAGGAAATATACTATGGTATCTTCCAAATAAAATAAAGAAATAATGGAAAACCTAGATAAATAGGAAGACATAGCACAATAAAATAATCCAAAGAAAATCACCTAAAGTACATATCCCTATCAAATAAATTAGGAAGTCAAAAAAGATCTTGGAGGCAATCCTAAGTAAGGGTCCTTCAGGTGGTTGATTAAGAAATTAAATAATTAAATAATAAACAAAGGAAAATATTAAAAAAGTCACGAAATTGCTGCCTTATCTAGACAAGGTAACCTTTGTTGTGTAAATAATTTTAAAAAATATTGAATGGGAAGAGGGAGGAAGGGCCCCACATTCCCATCTCCCCTCCCATGCATTCCCCAAACTCCCAAGTGCATTTAGTGCTAACCACCCTTGACTTAAGTTAGGAATTAATTACTTTCTTCACCCTAAGCTGCCCACCTAGGAAAAAGGCCTTGGGTTGGCTAGGAGAAGTGGGCCTCATTTTTATGAGAAGGGGCACATGCATAGAGGCCATGCTATGCATTTAAAAGGGTTAATATATGGGTTGAGCACCTAGTAGAGAGAGTTATAGTTATGGTCCTAAACAAGCATTAAAATGTATACCAAGTTGGAATAAAGAAAAGCTAGGAGTGGCCACGTGGATAGAGGTAGGACTTGGGTTGTAAAGTTATGTTTTGTTTTGGGATGCTTAAGCCCCATTGAATGTGGTCATGTTAGACCATAAATTTGTGTTAAATTCACCTCCACTTAGAAGACAAGAAAGGTGCCCATTTAGGTGCCTAGGCAACTTAGAATATGGTGAAATTTTTTTGGGTAGGTAGGTCCCTAGTCATCATTAAGTGGGTATGTTATGTTATTAAGGGGATGCGTAATAATGTTTGGGAAATATATTATTGCAAAAGGTTATAAGTTAGTAGTTTGTAGGAAGAATATTGTATCACACATAATTAAGTATAGGGTGATTAGCAAGTAGATTAGATGGGAACAATAGAATAAAGTAGGTTAGAGAGCAATTATATATTAGAAGTATCTTAGTTAGTGTTAGTATGGACTTGATTAGTAGATAATAAATTTTTATTATAAAAATTACTTAGTAATTAGTTATGTGTCATTAGGAAGTAAGGGAGTATTACTTAATTGGAAAACAATTCTAAGAATTTAGTTCATAGGCATTAATTAATTGGTTAATAAGATGTGAAGTATGGGTAATATTCAATGTAGCAAGTTAGTGATTAATTAAGGATTAGAAGGGAGATATTTGTTGCATAGTGTTATGGCACAAATATTTGAGTATCATTATTTAAATGGGTACCATAATCAAATTTCTATATAAGTATATTTAATAGTGCAAAGACAAAAAGCATATTATAATAATCTATGAATAACATCACCTAACTTTAAATATGAATGTGAAGAAGATTAATTAGAGTTCAAATCAAGCACAGTTATGGAAATTAGAATTTAAATAATAATAATTATTATAATAAATAAATAAATAAATAAATAAATAAATAAATAAATATAAATAAAATACAATAAAATATAAGCAAAAAATTGAGGTTGATTCATATATATTGGAAAGTACATATACACATGGTGAATGAACATGCGTATCCAACATCTTTACATCTCTATTTTAAGTTGTGAACCCATATTGTGGGAAGACTGGGTATCCAAAATTTTACCAAACTAGGTCATGAAATTGGAAGTAATATCAATGCTTACTCAACGAGATCTTGTGGGAAAATCTATTGCCCTAAAAGCTATTACTACCTAGTCATCACCTAAACCCTAAATAGTGTAATAGAATTCCTATCAAAGTTTTTTTTTTTTTGTCATCATACTAGACCATCAAATGAAACATATCTTCTAACATCATCATCAAGCTAGGATCATACCATTGATCAACTATCTCCTAAATGTACCAATAAAATACAACTACTTATCACATGATACCCATGACCTAGATGGAAAGTTTAAGCAACCTAATATTGATAACTGAATTACTCTATGACAAACAATCCATTTCAGAGATCACTTTCATTTTGAGATTTAATATGTAACCACACATAACACTTGTTGAATGTGACGGTTAATGAAACTAGGTATGGATGTATTATTATCATCTAACTCTGTGTCAACTTGGTTGTAACATGCTTAGGTCATTATGTGACTCCTTAAGTTAAACTTAACCTTATGCCAGTATGAGCATCTTATTCGATTTTCATAGTCATTGAAAATCTCTGATGTATAACTTAAATGTTGTCGAAAAAAAAATGGTTGTGTTTTTGCCCTATAAATGTGGGCATGAAAAATAACTTCTCCATATTAGATATCCAATCCAACACAACATTGGTATACAACTTTCCATTATAAGGAACAACTTTCACAATAGGATTTGAATGTGCCCTAGATAATACTCTCAATAATATTTCCTCACCTTGATCTTCCTTAGGCTCTAGATTAGGGCTTGGTGACCTTGCTTCATCATCACTCACATCATGAAGATGTTCTCCTCTCCTATGGGATGTCTTAATAACATCTAATGTGGGTAAAAATTTTCTGAACACATTCATCATAGAAATGTCACCATTTCCTCTACCTCAAACCATCTTGATAAATATGATCTTGCAATATCACAAACTTCTGCAAGTTATAGGTAAAATCTATAGATATGCCACCCTACAACCAAAATCAATTAGGGTTATACATGATCCAATATCCTCAAGGAAAAACCTCAATCTCTGATACCACCTAATCTAGGGAGGAATTGAAACTCTAGGGCCCGAGGCACACCTAACTATCCAAACACCTTGCTAAGTAAACATAATGGAAGCATACAAAAAAGAACAAAACCAAGGAGAGAAGGAACAAAAATAATTATTAATTCATCAAATTATCCGCATACATGCCCAACAATGAGGCCTTCTAGGTTACAACCAAAAAGATTTATGAATTCCTAGCTTAGAAGTTTCATAGATCCTTCATCCTAACTCTTTCGGTTTCCTTGAATTTGCACTCCCCTAAGCATTACCTAACCTAAACCTAAACACTCCTACTATACTTGCCAAAATGTCTTACAAAAGATTCTAGATGATTGCATAATAGAAGCTAGACCTCAAAATGGTTTGTACACATTTGAAGAAAAGATCCTTATATTAAATTCATGATCCAAATTAAATACACAAGTTATCTCAAACTAAGAATCAATCATAGAAAAAATTGATCAAAGAAGAAATTGAGCATCAGTAAACATTAGATTCATTCAACAGATGAAGGAACACTTGGCCAAAAAAGCACTCGGTCAACATTAAACAACTTGACCAACACTAAATAACTCAGCCAACACTAAACAACTTGACCAACACTAAATAGTTCAGCAATGATTGAACAACTCGGTAACAATTGTAGCTTGAAAACCATTGGAACTTGACACAAATAGGTAGAATGAACAAAGATGATAAGGATGGAAAGGAAACCCAAGGTGCTCCTCCATCACTTATATGTAAGGTAATTCATTAGAGATTACAATAATTTTTTTCATGCCAAAGGATATTACAATTACAATTTTAAATCAGCCAACACAATATTAAAATGCAACAAGGTCCTATCCCAAAAAAATTCAAACAAAAACATAGAGTGAATCAAAATAGATGAGGTTTCAAACCATTATGAATTGGCAAATACCAAATAAAGTTCCTCATATTCATGGTTTTATGGGTTTGGTAGGTTACTACTATTTATTTGGGAAGGAATTTTCTCATTTGGATTATCCTATGGCTTCTATTAAAAGAAAAGGGAAGAAATTTGTTTGGTCTGCACAATGTGAGTCTACTTTTTAGGCTCTTAAGGATCATTTGACTAGCATACCTTTCTTGGTAGTGTTAGATCTTGTAGGTGAGTTCATGGTGTATATTGATGCATCATTAGAAAGCATAGGGGAGGGGGGTTTACTTCTTATGTAGGGGGGTGAATGATAGTATATGAGTCCCAAAAGCTCAAGGATCATGAGTTGAACTACCCCATGCATGATTTAGAGTTAGTGATTATTGTACATACACTAGTGCACTAGAGACATTTTCTCTCAGGCCACAAGTTTGAGTTGCATAGGAATAATTGTAGTTTTGAATATATCTTTTCTCAGTCAAACCTAAACACATGACAACATTGTTGGAATTTTTTGTGAGTACAACTTTAATGTTCATTACGTCATGGAGGAGAGCTTTACTCAAAATATCAAGAATAGCCATCATAATTAAAAGTATTTTGAATATCATGTTGCATTTCATATTCATCAATAAAAGAACATAAAAGAAGATAAATTCATAACATCCATAAAGAGTAGATTATCTAGCCTTACATGTAATAGATATAACATAAAAAAATTAATGCATCCATAAATACATCATGTAGGTATCCAAAGATACATCTCATATATAAGTACATCAATGAAAGAAGTCCAATGAGATAAAAAAATAAGATATTTGATCAAATCACTAAAAGGATATCAATTGATGCAAGAGCATCTTGGGCTTGCTTGCAATCTTTCATGTTTGGAGGAATTTTGGCTTAAAGTTGTGGATTTTGATAGATACTCATACTCAACATGGTCTCTAGAACTCGGCATGGTCTCTAGAACTTGGCATGGTCTAGGGAATTTGACATGGTCTCTAGAACTCGACATGGTCTACGAAACTTGACATAGTCTAGGGAACTCAGCATGGTCTCTGGAACTCAACATGGTCTATGGAGCTCGATGATGCTTGGGAATTTACTAGTGCTTGGCTTGGTTTTGTTGACACTCAGTTTGGTCTTGGTTTTTGTTTGTATCGAGTTGTCAATGAACCAACTTTTGGCATTTAATTTATGTATGGGTATTTAATTTAGTGTTGTAGATGACTTGTGGCTTGACCTATATTTAATGTAAGGGATTTAATTTAGTTTGTAATGAGTTGGGCTGACTTGTGGCTTAGTTGGGTATAAGAAGGGGTCTTGTAGAGTCTTTTATTGTTATGATTCAATCTAGCTTGGAGAAGGGGATAAAGTGTAGATGAGAATTTTGAAGAGCTAGGGCTATGACTTAGGAATCAAAGAATTGCTTGGTGGACCTGAGGGTACAAGTGTGAAATTCTTCTTAGTGTTCTTATCTAGTTGTGGAATTAGACTCGCTAGAATTGGTGTGTGGTAATTGGATCTTGTAGAACTAGTATTGTAATTATTTTTTTGTATTTGGCCCTAACCTAGAAGACCTTACATTCAGGTTTATTACATGTAACCAGTTATATCTATGAATAAAGAGTTGTGATTTGGTATCAGATCTTGCATTTGTGTTACATGTGTTATTGTATTTTTGTTGTGTGGTTATTTTTTGGGGGCTAGGAAATCTCCTTTGGGGATTCTCATACCTTGCACTGTGTCATGTGGTATCAGAGCCTATTTTTCCTGAGTGTTCAGAAAGATCACCAAAGTTGAGGTAGTTTGCACTAGGACTTGCAGAGAAGGTTGATCTAATAGAGTTGATTGATCTTCTAGATTTGCGGATCTATTTATTAGGGCTCACAAACATTTTGGAAGATGCCTCCAAGAATATTGGACCCTATGGCAATTGATGATCTTAGAAATTCCATGGAGGAAAGGATCTCAGACAAGATTAGAGTAGAGTTCAGATCTAAGATTGCATTGATGAAAAGTGACATGATTGCTGAAATTGTAAGTACTTTAGGTAGCGTACCTAGGCATGTGGGTACTGAAGGTAGTTACAAGGAAGTTGTTGAAGATTTTAAAGTTACTAGATCTAGTGGTGAGGATAGAACTAATCATGTGGAGAGACCTATTGGAAATAGGACTAGTCAATTTGTTAGACGTGGATCTCAGTTGAAGCTAAGATGGAGGTTTCTAATTTCTCAGGTACTTTGACTCTTGAAGACCTGATTAATTGGATTTGAGAATTAGAAGACTACTTTTAGCTCAAGGATATTGAGGATCCACTCAAAGTGAGGTTGGCACAAACTAAGTTGGAAGGACATGCTAGTCTTTGGTGGAAAGAACTACAAAGAGATAGAGAGGAGGAAGGTGGAATGAAGATCACTAGGTGGAGATTGATGGTGACTAAGTTGAACGATAAGTTCATTACTACTAATTATGAACTTGAGTTGTTTAAAGGGTTGTAGAATCTGAAACAAAAAGATATGACTGTGAAAAATTATACTAGGGAGTTTTACAAGTTGACTACTCTATCTAGTCATAGAGAATTGTTAAAGGAAAAGGTAGCTCAGTATATTAATGGTTTGAGATTCAATATTTAGGATGAGGTTGTTATTCTGAGTATTTCTTTAGTTGAGGATGCTTATTAGTATTCTATGAAGGAAGAAGATAAGTTGAAAAGGAAAAGTCAAGGTAATGCTAGAGGGAAGGAGAAGCACGATACCTTAGCACAAGCTAAACCGAGTGTAGAAGGTGAACCAAAACTATTGATCAGAAGAAAAGTATAGGTGAAGGTGGGTTTAGAGGTAATTGTTTCAAATGTCCTAAAGAAGGGCATAGATCTTTTGAATGTCCACTTAGTAGGACAATTGTTGTTGTGAATGAGATTGTAATTCAATACAGTCAACTTGAGAAAGGAGAGAGTTTGTCAGCTTAGCAAGTACTAGTTGGTCAGAGGACATTGGATTCTTGTCAAGGGACTATTTTGTTTAGGACTTGTTGTAAGTCTAGTGGTAAATTCTACAAGGTAACTGTAGATGGTGGTAGTATTGATAACCTTGTTGCTGAGGAGATGGTTCAAAAACTTGGTTTGAAGAGAGTGAGACATCCTTATCCTTATAGGATTGGCTGGTTGCAAGGTGAGCATGCTTTGGAAGTAAGGGAGCAATGCCTTGTTGATTGGGCAGTATAAGGATCAAGTGTTGTGTGATATTATGGACATAAATAGTTGTCATGTGTTGCTTGGTAGAGCTTGGTAGTATAATTGTAGGGTTGTGCATGATTGTGTCAGGAATGTGTTTACTATTGAGAAAGGTGGCTAGAAGTTTTCCTTGATTCCTTTGTAGAATGAAGAACTTGATAGGAGGAACCTAACTATTGGTAACTAAGTTGAGTTGGCAGATTCTAAGAAGATTTAAGATCAGTATGGAAAGCAGACCTATAGCACACTGAAGATGGATATGAAGAAGTTGAAGAAGAACAAGGGAAAGAGTGTACAAGTTGAAGTCTTGGAGGATATGTATGTGAAGAACCATTTTGGGATTTATGTGTTGAATCCTAGAAGATTTTCTTCCAGCTACTAAGAACATCTTTTCAAACCTAGGGTGTCTGATGTAGGAGCATCTTGGGCTTGCTTGAGATCCTATATGTTTGGAGGGATTTTGGCTTTAATTTGTAGAGTTTGGTAGATACTAGTACTTGACATGGTCTTTGGAACTTGGAATAGTCTCTACAATTTGGCATGGTCTGGGGAACTTGGTATGGTCTTTGGAACTTGGCATGGTTTGGGGAACATAGCGTGGTCTAGGGAACTCAACATGGTCTTTGGAACTCGGCATGGTCTCTAGAACTTGACACGGTCTTTGGAACTTGACATGGTCTATAGAGCATGAAAATACTTGAGAATTTACTAGTGCTTGGCTTAGTTTTGCTGACACTTGGTTTGGTCTTGGTTTTTGTTTGTGCTGAGTTGTATGTGAGTTAACTCTTGGCATTTAATTTATGTATGGGTATTTAATTTAGTATTGTAGCTGACTTGTGTCTCAACCTATATTTAATGTAAGGGATTTAATTTAGTTTTTCATGAGTAGGTCCAACATGTGGCTTAGTTAGGTATAAGAAGGTGTCTTGTAGAGTCTTTTATTATTATGATTCATTCCAACTTGGAGAAGGGGATGAAGTGTAGATGTGAATTCTGAAGAGCTAGGGCTACAACTTATGGACCAAAGAATTTCTTGGTGGACTTGAGGGTACAAGTGTGAAATTATTCTTGGTGTTCTTATCTAGTTGTAGATCTAGACTAGTTAAAATTAGTGTGTGGTAATTGGATCTTGTAGGATCTTGCAGAATTGGTATTCTAATTGCTGTTTATATTTGGTCCTAACATGGAAGGCCTTACAACCAAGTATATTGCACGTAATTAGTTATATCTATGAATAAAGTGGTGTGATTTGGTATTAGATCTTGAATTTGTAATGCATTGTTGCTGTGTTTCCACTGTGTGGTTATTTTTTGGGGGCTAGGACATCTTCTTTGGGTATTCTCCTACTTTGCACTGCATCATCAATGCATCAACTAGCATCAAGTACATCATGAGATCAAAATAGATATAGATCAATATCATAAAGTACATTGGAAAATTACAAGTGATCAATGAACAAAATTTAAATATTAAAATTTATCACAAGATCAATATACAAAATTTAGAATACAAAAAATAAAGTCAAGACTCATTCCTATCCTCAAGATCAACACGAGATGGGTGGGTGAATTATTCACTCTGATAGGAGTGGAAGGCACAACATTCTTTGATTGTATGGAAAAAGTAGAATAAGAAGGAGCTTTGTTCATGATAGGATTAATTCTAATGTATAAGGCATAGTAATATGCAACCCTTTGTTCCTAGTAATTTGTAACTGTTAGCTTAAAGAATAAATTTGATAACTGAGTGTCAATACACTTAACCAAGATCAAGAGTAAGTGCCAAGTAAGATGAAGTGCCGAGCTATATCAAGTAAGTACTGAGTGCCAAGTGTAACAAGTGCCAATTGTAATAGGTGCCGAGTGTAACAGGTGTCGAGTGTAACAAGTGTTGACTGTGACAGGTGCCGAGTGTAACAAGTGCCGAGTGTAACAGGTGCCGAGTGTAACAAGTGTCAAGTGTAACAAGTGTCGAGTGTTAGCAGGTGTCGAGTGATACAGTTTTGTTTAGGTGCCGAGCTATCCAGGAAACAACATGTGCCAAGTATCAGTAATACTTCGGGAGCTGAGTAACTTAGTAGATCAGCATAAAAGTTTGAAATTGCACAAACTATGATGTAAATAGTTTTTGCAGCCGACATAAGGTAAACTTCAAGGGATTTAATGATAAAATTGAATCTTTTATTTTTTCCATGCAATTCACATGCAGCCAATAAGAAAAATGATAAAAGCATGCAACCAATCAGTAAAAGATAAGTATTGAGCGGAAAATTGAGATTCAATATGAATCGTAGATCCAAATCAAACCCTAAGTCTTTGAAGTCTTTATAAGGAAGACAAAATTTTATTTTAAATATACATGAGAGGACATACAAGGTTTTATAAGGATATTTGTTTTCAGAAGCAAGGGTTATCAGATCACAAAGGATCAAGATCAGAGAAGGCGAAAAAGGAGCCTGCATTCAGCAATCAAGGATTGTAATCTATCAGGTTTATTGTATCTAATACTCTCTAGAAATTGTATTAGAATGAAAATCCTATGGTGATAGGTTAGCTTTACAGCTATTTTGTAGATCCTTTTGATTAGGTGATTAAAATCCTTTAACAGGGTGACACTTCATGTTAAGTGTTTGTAAAATCCTCTAACCAGGTCACTATTAATATAGTGTAAAGCCTTTAACAGGGCAGGCCTTTAATAGGGCAAACCATCAGAAGTGGTTGAACAATATTGTTGCAGTAAATTTTGTGGGTATCATCCCCACCCCAGTTTTACCTTCTTATTCCTGGAGGGTTTCTGGGTTACCAAATTCCAGTGTTATGAGTTATTGATGCATGTGTTTTGTGTATTTACATGCATGCAATTTACTTTTAGTTAAAATTTTTATTGGCTAAAAGTGTGATACTTATGATTCACCCACCCCCCCCCCCCCCCCCCTCATAAGTACTCTTTCCATATTTTAATATTTCAACAATTGGTATCAGAACTCATCTAGGTTCTCACAAGGAAAAGCCTAATAGCTTGGAGGAAAAGATCTAAAGATGGAAGCTTTCAAACTTGGAAAGATCATTGAAAATTAGGTGATAGATGTGCAACTTGCTTTGCATAGCTTGGAGGAATTCAGAAACAAATTGAGAAACTCATTAAAAAAGTGGAAGGATCTAGCCATAGCTGAAAATGATATACACTACAAGAAGATTTATACCAACAACATATTTTCCAATGGAGACACTAAAGAGTTTGATGTAGCAATAGCAAAACTAATGGAGAAAAATAAAATTCAAGAAAATGAGATAAGATCTCTCAAAATGGAACATGAATCACAGGCTATAATGATATGTGAAATTACTAAACAAAAAAAAAGAGCAGTTGATGATAAGGTCATGATGGAAAATGACAAAAGGAATCTTGCAAATAGACTTGGAGAAAAATGTACTAAATTGACAAGGATCTCAAACATGCAGAAGGATACACTTGCTCAAATGATGAACCTTCATCATGAACTCAATATGAAATATATTGAGATCTCTACTTTGAAGATGCAGAAGGAACAAATGCAGAATGAATTGAACAGAGAAAGAGAGGTGGCAGAAAATCTCAACAAATCAAGTGAAGCCATCAAATATTTTGAGCAAATACTGAAATCTCCAAGATCAACCCATGATACAACAGGGCTTGGATATAACAGCATTGGAGTTGGAGAATCATCAAAGAGTGCAGAACAAAGAAGTGAAAAAGGTAAAGATGTTAAACCTATATGTCATTTCTGTGGAAAGAAAGGACATACATCTAATGTCTGTAGAAGCAAGAATGCCCATCAGCATGATAAATCCAAAAGCATAAATCATTGTCATAAATGCAAGAAGCAAGGTCATCAAGCATATGAATGTAGAACCCAAACTATTAAGACATCAAGATTTGATGGACATTGTTATAATTGCAAAAAGCATGGACATAGAGCTTTTGAATGTAGATCAAAGTCTATGTGGACAGTAAATCAACCAGAAAAGACATCAAAACATGAATTTTGGGATTACAACACCAGGTACAACTGTCACTATTGTCAAGAATATGGACATATCCCACATAACTTCATAAGAACACATTTCAGAGGAAACTATAAAAGATGGTTGAGTCAAACTACATACTTCAGTTGCTTAAAAACTGGTCATGTCAGCAAGAATTGCCCAACAAGGTCAAAGGCATCAAGTTCTGAGTTTAGCAATAGAAAGGCAAAGATAGATGTTGGACATATCTGAAGTGAAATGAATAAGACATGGAGGAAGAAATATGAGTATAGCACATCAAGTGTAGAGATCACTTCACCTAATAGGTCAAGTGATCACACTTCATCAAATTAAGAAAAGAATAAGTGTGTGGGATTGATAAACCAAGTTACATCATAGATCAGTCCCAAGACATAGAAGAACTGCAAAATTGAAATCAGCATAAGCAAAGATCCTAAGTCAAAATTGAGAACTTTGCAAAGATCTATCAAAGTTGTCTTCAGGAGCCGAGTTGCTAACAATGATCGAGTTGATAGTTGATGCCAAGCTGTGAAATATCAATAGGAGCCGAGTAAAGTAAAATACAATGAGAGCTGAGTCATGTCAAAATCTTTCAAGTGCCAAGTAGATAGTTGGCAGTGTACTAAGCATTTATTACTCTATTTTAAAGGGTACATAAATCTGATTTTTGATCATTTTCCCACCATTCAAATGAGAAGCAAAGCTGAGAAGAGCGGAGAAGATCAAGATCAGCTTAGAAGCCATTTGTGAAGATTTCAACAGTGATTTAGGACAAGTTTCATCGATTTAAGGTATTTTACTTAAGTGCCGAGCTACGTAGGACTTATAAACTTGTTTAAATCATAAACCCTAGTTTGGCAAACAATGGCATCTGGGTCAGGAACCACTAAGGGTATAGAGAGTCATGAAGTACAGTTGGTCAGCAATGAAGTTAAACAACTTGAATTTAAGCCCATTCCAGAAGTAGCATACAAGAATAATCCTACAGGTGGATTATAAGTTATTTTGGATAAAGTTGTTATGGTCCAAGATGTTCACAGATGTTATAACTACAAAATTGGTGCCATAGGATATTTGATAAACTATGTGAAAACAAAGTACTAAAAAATGAGTTTTCAATAATAGAAAGAAAAGGATTAACCAAAACCCTAGCATTTTTTATTGTTTTCAAAACTGAATGGGTATGGATAGTTTTGAGCCGAATACATGATGGAGCTTTTTGGTTAAAGTCAAGGCCAGTAAAATTCACCAAGAAAACTATTCATAGGGTTATTGGTATTCCAACCCTAGATCGGCCAAAGACTCTGCGAAGTGACAAAAGGGAAGTAATAGAGAAAAATACAAGTGCCAAATGGAACAATAGAGGAATGACTATCGACACAATCATAGATCCCCTACTAGATTTTTCCGTGAGAATCATTTCACATAAATTCTATCAATCAAGCAGGTTAAACAACATACCTTGTATAGCAGTTGATTTTGCACACAAGATAATCAAAAGGGATCACACTTATGATTTAGCAGAGCTCATGTTTCAATAGATTAATGAAAATTTGGGAGCTATAAGGAAGAGCAAGGGAGCTCAATGCAAATTTGGATCAGTTTTGATGTACATGTTTTTCTATCTGATGAAATAATTTCCTTCGATGGGTAAGGTAAGATGGAATCTAGACAAAACAATTGTTGAAAAAATCAATGGATACATTGAACAGATGGGTGAAAATTTTGATGCCCAAATGAATGGTTACTTTGAAGACTTCAAAAATTTCATGAAACAAAGAATGAGAATTCCAGTCTCATAATTTCATGAAACAAAGAATGAGAATTCCAGTCTCATTGACTGAGAAATATGAAAAAGACATTTGTTTTCTTGTAGATATAGATTATACCTACATACAAGCAGTTATACCTAGAGTAAGATGGCTTAGGCCACTAGGTTATGAAATTGATATTGATCAAGCTTCTACAGCAATAAAAACCCTACTTGTAGAAGAAGCTGATAAAAATGCAAAAAAATTTGGAACCTATGATGTTGTCAAATCAAAGGTGATAAAAGATTTGAAGACTACTTCAGTAGTAAAGAAGAAAGAGAAAATGGTGAGACAAATCAAGAGAAAATTTGGCGTGGAAGAAGAAGGAACAACAAAAGAAGAGGGAGAAGACATTGAAGAAGAAGGAGATAAAATTCAAGGTTTGACTCAAGGGTTAGGAGAAGATAAAGAGGAGAGTTCTAGGGTAGAAGAAGCCAAGGAAGCGCCAGTTAAGAGAAAGACCACAACTCCTTCTACTCCTCAATCCAAGGGGAAGAAAGTAGCTGCTCCTGCACCAAAGAGACCTACCACAAGGGCTGCAACACAAAAATCCCAAGAGGAGGCAAAAGGAAAGAAGAAAGACTCAAAGAAGACTGTTGTTGAGTCAAAGAAAAGGAAATTTATTCCCCAGCCTGAAACAGATGAGGAGAAAACAAACTCAGAGGACAATAGTCAATTTCAAGTGGTAAGACACAAACCCCAGACTTCTGTGTATGCTATGATGGCTAAATATAAGCACACACCTCTAGAATTAGATGAATCTATGCCAAAATAATTGTATAAAATTGTAGAGAATAAATGGCATTTTTGTTTACAAATGGAAAAAGAGATAAGGGAGTCACCATTAGCCAAATTATTGCTTGATTTGACTAAAGATCAAATAAAAAATGCAGTAAAAAGGCATAATAACAGATTCACTCCCAAGTATAGAGCATTCAACATATTACAGAATAAAATTGAAGAGGTAGTTGCTAAATCCACAAGATTGTGGAAAATAGTTTACAAGAAAATAGAAGATGTATATAATGAAGAATATAAGGCAGAGGCAAGTGCCAAGACAAAGGAAAAGAAGGTGTCAGGAACCAAAGAAAAAGAGAAGGAAGTAGAGGAGAAGAAGAGTAAAGAAGAAAAGGACAAAGAGGCACATATTGAGGAGAAAGAGGAAGAGAAAGATACAGCTGAGCCACAAGATCAAAGTATGCAAGACATACAGGTATCTCCTCCTAGTCCTCCTCATGCCACCATCACACCTACAGATATCATAAAAATAAAAGATGTTACAGACACTTCAAATCCAAACATCAATCCATTAATTGCAGAGGATGTAGAAATCCTTGACCAATCATCACTAGTAGCAAAATTAAGTTCAAATCCTGTATTGGTCAGTGTTGATGAATTACAAAATCCAGAAGTTAAAATAGAGATAGTCAAGGTAAAAGCACAAGTGCCACCTTTGACCATACAAACTACTGGTATTCTATTTCTTCCACCACCACCTCCACCAAGTATAGTCACTTATACACTTCAAATGCTGAGTACAACAGCAGGGGAAATAAAACAAACATCTGAACAACCAACAAGTTCAACCCCACCTAGCAACCATAAAAGGGATATTCAACCTGAGGAAAAAGATGAGACAAAGAAGAAGGAGGAGACTGTAATACAAACACTAGTTGCATTACCAAAATCTGGTACTCCAACACAGACTCTTTAGCAGCCGAGCACAGATGGGTTATAGCTACAAATCAGGACACCATGCTCAAGCTCATCAAAGGTAGTCAGGAAACTTCACTATGGAGTTCCTGAGCTTGATGAAGAAATAAAGATCCCATATTATGAATCTAGCACTCTTAATGAAGAAAAGATTAATGAAATTCAGAGTGCATTGGACAAAAGAAAGAGACAAGAAGCACTAAGAAAAGAATACAAGCATAAGCTTACCTTGAATGAAATTAAAGATATATTCACAGAAGCTTTTTGCTTAGAGTATCCAAATGAGTCAAGACCAATTATAGAGCAACTATCTGATATAGTTGACCAGGTGACTAATGAAGACCAAGAAACAAATGCCAGATTGCTTGAATGGTTAGAAAGGAAGTTCCAAGGTAAGGTAAATAGTAAAATATCTGGTGATATAGCACTATCACAAGAAGAACTGGCAAAGAAAGTTATAATAGTTAAAATTGTACTAGGAAACATCTTTTCCCTATACAAAAAGTTGTGTGATGTTTCCACATTCACACAGGACACTAGCCAAAAAATAGTGAGCTCGGAAAACAATCTGAAAATTTCTAGCATGCAACTCTCCACAAATCCAGCTCAGAGTGAGAAGCATTTTGTCCAATCGCTTCACACACAAAGAGAGTTAGCTGTTTTAGCAACAAAGGAGGAAACCACAAAAGCTAAATTGATGCAAATTCAATCATCAATAACTCCTCATTTGGAACTACTTCACAAGGAGCAGATAAATGCAGAGACAGTCCTTAGGAAAGACCCCAATCTTTCTTCATCTAATGGACTTGTACACCTAGCAACAAAGATTGCCATCCAGCATAAGACATTGGATGTCCCATTAACAAATTGGGATGCAGCTCTGAAGGTACTCCTTGAAGTAAATAGCACATTTTTGGCTAAGTATGGCATTTCATTGTAAGACCCTTAACATAAGTGTCAAAAAGGGGGAGAATAAGTAATAAGAGAGTAATAAGAAGTGATTAAGTATGGGGGAGTTAAGTACAATAATGAAATGATAAGTATGATAAAAGGGGGAGATAGCAAATAGAGTAATAAGAAGTGATTAAGTATGGGGGAGTTAACTACAAGAATGAAATGATAAGTATGATAAAAGGGGGAGATAGCAAATTTTGAGATAGCAAATTTTGAATGTAGGATAAATTAATGAGTCACAAGGATCTTAATTAAGTGTTTTTTCCACTCATGTCAAAGGGGGAGATTGTTAGCTTAAAGAATAAATTTGACAACTGAGTGTCAATACACTTAGCCAAGATCAAGAGTAAGTGCCGAGTAAGATGAAGTGTCGAGCTATATCAAGTAAGTGTCGAGTGTGGAGTGTAGCAAGTGCCGAGTGTAACAGGTGTCGAGTGTAATAGGTGCCGAGTGTAATAGGTGTTGAGTGTAACAAGTTTCGAGTGTAACAGGTGTTGAGTGTAACAAGTGCCAAGTGTAACAAGTGCCAAGTGTAATAGGTGCCGAGTGTAACAAGTGCCGAGTGTAACAAGTGCCGAGTGTTAGTAGGTGCCAAGTGATACAGTTTTGTTTAGGTGCCAAGCTATCCAGGAAACAACATGTGCCGAGTATCAGCAATACTTCGGGAGCCGAGTAACTCAGTAGATCAGCATAAAAGTTAGAAATTGCACAAACTATGATGCAAATAGTTTTTGCAGCCGACATAAGGTAAAATTCGAGGGATTTAATGATAAAATTGAATCTTTTATTTTTTCCATGTAATTCACATGTAGCCAATAAGAAAAATGATAAAGGCATGGAACCAATCAGTAAAAGATAAGTATTGAGCGGAAAATTGAGATTCAATATGGATCGTAGATCCAAATCAAACCCTAAGTCTTTGAAGTCTTTATAAGGAAGACAAAATTTCATTGTAAATATACATGAGAGGACATACAAGGGTGTATAAGGAAATTTGTTTTCAAAAGCAAGGGTTATCAGATCACAAAGGATCAAGATCAGAGAAGGCAGAAAAGGAGCCTACATCTAGCAATCAAGGATTGTAATCTATCAGGTTTATTGTATCTAATACTCTCTAGCAATTGTATTAGAATGAAAATCCTATGGTGATAGGTTAGCTTTACAGCTATTTTGTAGATCCTTTTGATTAGGTGATTAAAATCCTTTAACAGGGTGACACTTCATGTTAAGTGTTTGTAAAATCCTCTAACTAGGTCACTATTAATATAGTGTAAAGCCTTTAACAGGGAAAACCATTAGAAGTGGATGAACAATATTGCTGTAGTAAATTTTGTGGGTATCATCCCCACCCCAGTTTTACCTTCTTATTCCTGGAGGATTTCTGGGTTACCAAATTCCAGTGTTATGAGTTATTGATGCATGTGTTTTGTGTATTTACATGCATGTAATTTACTTTTAGTTAAAAGTTTTATTGGCTTAAGTGTGATACTTATGATTCACCCCCCCCTCTCATAAGTACTCTTTCCATATTTGAATATTTCAACAGTAACATGTTGGCAATGATCTTTCTTGGTGGTCAACTCAACTATACAATGATCTTTCCCAATGGTCAACTTAGATATATAATAATCTTAGTTAGAAATTTTCCAATATCTCTCTACCACCTAAGCTACCAAATTTTCCACATTAGATCTCATTAACTTATAGTTTTTTTAGCACCATGTTAATGCATCACTATGTTAATGAGTTCTTAGTGTGATAGTCCCAAATGCCATGCCCAAAAATCAGGGCAAAAACATACCAACAATTTTTTTATAAAGACAATAAAAATATGCTAATATAGACTAGGATAGAATACATTGTGGAAAGATGATAAAAATATAATCTAGTTTCAAATCACAAGATCTAGGAAACAATTGAGTTTTGTTTGAATTTCATGAGGATGCAAAGTCAGTATTCCAACATATTGCACTAGTTCAAAACCATAAGTTATAGTACTACAGGAACACTTCATTTAGATTGATTAAGGTCGGTCGATCAAATCTTAATTTAATTATGACATTATTTTTGAAAAGAATTAAGGATTTTTAAGTTTCTAGGTTGAATTTGAGTTGGATAGGTTTAGTATAGGTGAGGCTTGACTCACAAGTTTTCATTTCTGATTTCAAGATAGGAGAACACCACACATTGGTACATTTAGGTTTTAATCACAATCATGGGTAAACTAACCCTACTTAGTTAAATTTTACTTCACAATATTGCATATGATCAATAATGTAGGACCATTTGGTTGATAAGATACCTAATATTCATTTCAAAATGCTAGTTTAATCTCCTAGGTGAACTAGTCTTGCATCTTTGCAAAGTTAACGTATCACCTTAATACTTGATCTTGATTATAATAATAACCTATTCAAAAATAATTAAAACATTAAATATTCATCATTAAATTCTAATTATGACATATCATCTTTCTCCTAACATAATCTTATACAATTACCAATATATCTATTCAAGGCTTTATCAATAACCCTTCAAACCCTCAACATAAGAAATATTGAATACCTCCTAGGATAATGTTATAACTTTAAAGAATTCCCAAAATAATCACCAATATAATAATATTCAAAATCTATCCTACCACTAAATACCTTAAAAACAAAAATTATCAATATGTATCCTCCTAACACTATTCCTAAAACTATGCTCTAATAGCCACCATCTAATCCATAGTTATCCATCAAACTACATTAATACAAAAAATCACAAAAAAATCAATTTATTATTAATAATCATGTTATATATATTTAAAAAAAAATTAACCTATGTTATTTCTAACTACCCCTAATTCTACAAGTTAAAAATCATTACCTATAAAATTCACCCATTACCAACTTATAGCTTGAACTTCAACAAATAAAATCATTCAATACTAATTCTAATACTTCAACACTAACATCATTACTAAAAACTAATTACATCTTAAACATCTTTACCACTTACTAAGAAATATGG